>CM057459.1:197105000-198305000 GCA_016271365.2 Neoceratodus forsteri
ATCACAGCCCAAGTAACAGTTCTAACTCAAGGTAATCATTTTTAACACATAGAACTAATTTCACTTACAAAACTATTCAAATATTTCAGTTAAAACAGAATATAACCCCAGACCTCTGTCCTTACCAGCCTCCTGCTTATGTTCCCAAGTGAACAATGAAAGACAAGGTAATTCCTGTTAATGTCCCCTCCCCCTAACACCAGGCAAACAACACATTTAAATTTCACTCTAATTATCACTGCCAAACAACTGTTCCCAAGCCTCAAAAGTTACAATATCACAGCCCAAGTAACAGTTCTAACTCAAGGTAATAATTTTTAACACATAGAACTAATTTCACTTACAAAACTATTCAAATATTTCAGTTAAAACAGAATATAACCCCAGACCTCTGTCCTTACCAGCCTCCTGCTTATGTTCCCAAGTGTTGATCAATAATTTAGTAGGTAGGGAATTTACAGTGGTGTGACCTTCAATGTCTTTGATAGTCTTCCAGAATTTGGAGGCATTCCTTGAGGAGCTCTCCAGCTGAGAGCAGTAGAAATGAGCTTTGGCTTCTCTGACCATTTGGTGCAGAGGTTCCTCGCCCTCAGAAAGAATTCCAGTAATTTTTAAATTAGTTTTTCTAGCAGTTCTCAGAGTACTCTCTACTCCATAAAAGCATCTTTTAGGTCTTCTGTAAACCACCGACAGGATTTGTTTCTGGCACAAACTTTTACTATGGGAGCATACTTGTTAAGAGCCCTAGTACAATTTCTGAGAAAATATAATAAGCTGTAGTCAGGGACTTGGCTAGATAGAAGTCCTGCCATCGCATGGAGTCTCTTAGGTCTGATATATACCCTTGGAGATCAAAGTTATGTATGCACCTTTTAAAGGAGAATTTTGGTACAGTTGTGGATTTAAGAGTGGATCTTACACACGCGATGAAGCAATGGTCGCTAATATCAGAGAAAAAGATGCCAGCATGGGAGAATAAATGGGGTTTGTTAACTAAAATGATATCCAAAAGAGTACTGTTATTAGGGTTGAGTTTGTTAGGACGAGTAGATTTGTTTAATAGCTGTGACAACCCAAGGGAATCACAGAACATTTTAAGTGGGGTGGGTGCACTGGAGAGCCAGTCTAAGTTGAAGTCCCCTAGTATGATACACTCTGAAGATGCCAAACCCAGGATGTTTTCAAGATGTTTTAACAACTGTAGTCCAGCTGATGGGGGTCTGTAGCATCCTATTATACATAATGAGACACCGGTGGCAATTTCAATCTTTAATGACAAGCTTTCAAATTCTTTTGGGACAGAGGTTGAGTCAATTATGGAGGTAGAGAATTTATCCTTGGTGTAAATAGCTACCCCACCACCTCTGGTTTGTCTGTCGGCTCTGAACAAAGAGTAGGAGGGGATGTTAACTCTGTTGTTACTGGTCGCCGGTCGAAGCCAGGACTCCGTAATCACCAGAACATCTGGAGCAGTATGATATACCTAGGCCTGAACAGAAGTGATTTTTTTTAATAGGCTACATACATTAACATGCAAGAATGTAAGCTCCTTGAGGCTTTGTAGCTCTGCTGGGGATTCCATGGGTGCCAGAGGGCCTGGATTAAGCTCAACATTTCCTGAGCATAGTAAAAGCAGGAACAAGAGTTTCCTGCAGAGTCCTAGGAGAAGTGTGGGTGGCTGGGTCTTCTTTTGGTTACGTGATTTGTCTGCGGCAGTATAGGGAGTTCTGAGGCTAGTTCCCAGTTTTCCTGATGCTGCATACAATAATAACCTGACCAAGAGAGAGACAATGGGAGTAGGGGGAGTATGCAGAAGGTGGTGTAGCCCTGTGAGCAGACTTTAGGAGAGTTCCTGTATGCCAGTGCAGGTGAAGGACCAGCAGCAGGCTAGGGGAAGTTAGAGCACATACAAGTTCTTCTACTTGATAGGAAAAGTCCCGGTCGGACAATGTAAAAAGAGAGCCATTCTCCACTCTAGGAGTTATTTTTTGATTCACGTTCAGGTCCAATACATGTAAGATGAGCAGAGACAAGCATAGAAGCAGGTAATATGCCCTCATTATGAGACTATCACCCAATGGGCACTATAAGTGCAGGCAAGAGAAGGGATTCTCAATGGAGGATAATTTCTTAATCCCTGCAGAATACTACTATAGGCAGTGGAGCCTGAAGCAGTAATCCTTAAGTACAGCTCCTAGTCAGGCTAATAAGAAAAAAGTTCACCTGACTATAGAGTAGTACTAGGGGCAGAGAGGCTTTGAAGCAAATTTCTTAGCTATTACTCTGGAGCAGACTAAGTACTGGAGAGATCACCTGACCTAAATCAACTGCCTTACAAGACAGGATATGCTAGTGGACAATAAGCAAACCTAAAGTACCAAAATGGTATGCCTCAGCAAGACAGAATGAGATAAAGCTGCTAGAAGGCTTAGTTGCAAAAAGGGGATGGGAGGAATTGCAGTTGTTGACAGTAAGTAACCAATAAATTGAAACATTAGGTAGGAGTGGGCGGAGACTGTGTGCATTTTAAAGGAGGCCGGTTGGGGGTGGGATGAAAAATCAAGGGGAAGTTGCAGAGCTAGCACTGAATCAGTGCACAGACAGTTGGAGAGAAACTGCAGCGGAGGGGGAATGGTAAGTTTCTTTACACAGGCCGAGCAGAACAGGCTAAATTAAAATATATATAAATTAGAAGCTGAGTACAGGGATGCAAGCTTACATTAAGCCACACGTCTCGGGTGCTCCTGTCTCAGGTGAGTGAGACCAGCCAATCAGGGAGCTCTACACAGGCATGGAGCCAATAGCGCTACCCTGAGAAGGCGCTGAAATTGAAAACAGCAAATTGCAAGTGATGATCCAGTTCAGCATTCACACAGCCCAGAGAAATCGTGGCAATTTCAAGCGTCGTACCTTATCTATCTCTTTGATACGTTGATAGTTGGGAAAGCAGAAGATTGTGGCTAACTGTATCAAAGGCCTTGGATAGATCTTAAAATGCTGCATCAACAAGATAGCCTTGGTCGAGCAACTCATGAATGAAGGCCGCAAGTTCAGTGAGTGCTGTGGTGGTGCTGTGTCCCTTTCTGAAGCCTTGTTGCTGGGGACATTGCAGCTGGTACTTATATGGGTAGTCAACAAATTGGTCAACAACAGCACGTTCTAAGGCTTTTGAGAGGGGTGGGAGGATGGAGATAGGCCCGTAGTTCCAATGGTATGCACTAGCCCCACTTTTATGAACCAGGGTCACTAGCACAGACTTTCACTCGTCAGAGAATTGGGACAGCCTAAGAGAGAGATTAATGATTTTGGTAAGAGATGATAGGATTTCCTCCAACATTAGGGCAACAAGTTTCAGGTCCAAGGAATCTCCACTGAACCTGGATTTACCTAGGACTTTTAGGAAGTATTTCCTGGCTGTGTTGACAGAGATTGTTTTGAAGTAGAAGGGGGGGTGAGAGTGCAGTTGGCCGATATCAGTGTCCTTCTCTGATGAGGAGGAGTCTGTGAAGAAGTCAGGTGGAAGGATGCCACTGAGATCGGTAAAAGCCATGTTTTTAAGTGTTGGCTATGGCTATGGGGTCAAGGGTTGGTGATCCGTCAATGTTAAGCATTGTTGGTGGTTGCTTAGGGTCCTCGCCTGTTACTTCTTTGATGTTTTGCCAGAACTTTCTCCCATCCTTCCATGAGTTGGTAAGCTCTTCCTTGTAGTACTGGTTCTTTAGGACATGGGTCATACACGTACATTCGTTCTTGGCTCTCTTGTATCTCTGTATGTCTCCTAGCTTTCCTGTTGCCCTGGCATGATGCCACAGGTGATCTCTATGGTTTATGTGCTCCAGCAGGTCTGGATTGACCCAGGGATTTCTGAGGCCCTTAACTTTCCATGTTTTGAGGGGGGCATGTTGGTCACAGGTGGCATTGAATTGGCAGATGAAGTAGGTGAGCGCTGTGTTGACGTCATCGGCAGCATCAGTCGGAGCCCAGTCAAGGTTACGTAGCTGCTGTTTGAGCAGGCTGAGGTGCCCGTGGAGAAGGGTCCTGCAAGTGATTGTTCAGGCGGGAGGTTTGAGGAACTTGTTGGTCCAGTTGCATGCGATCGGGGAATGGTCACTGATAGCATCAGGAAGGACAGTTACATTGGTTAGGCATTTAGGATGATTAGATAGGACCCAATCCAACAGGGTGCTGGTCCTATCCTATAATTTGTGCAGGTAGGGGAGTTAACCAGTTGCGTGAAGTGTTAAGCTGAGATGGCATCACTGTAGCTGCTTGCATTGGGGAACAACCAGTTCGCATTGAAATTGCCCATCAGGATGGTTTCAGAGTTGGAGTGTAAGTGTGGAATACTGTCCAAGACCGAGATTAGCCCCGAGACATTGTGCTTAGGTGGGATGTATATCGAGGCCACAGTGAGGGATTTATTGTGCGCTCCAATTATTGATTGGTAGTACATGTACGTTGTTTTCTATGCAAGGGATGGGAAGTGCATGTGCCATGATGATGTCCTTTACATAGATAGTGCATCTGCCCCCTCACTTAGTAAGCCTGCCATGCCTGTAGACTGTGTATCCTGGGAGGGTTATGGAGGCATCCACTATTTTAGGTGAAAGCCACGTCTCTATGACTGAGAGAATGTCAGGGTTATGCTGGGTGATCCAGACGCGAAGGTTATCTAGTTTAACCAGCAAGCTGCAGATATTGATGGCAGCCAGTGAGATCACACCTTTTGTTCTTGTACAGTATGAGTGTGGTGGAGGGCCAGGGTTAGGGTGAATATTGCCAGAGATCGGTAGTAGCAGTAGAATGAGATGCATGAGATATTCCTTCAGATGTTTGCAGGAAATAGCATGCTCACATTTATGTGTGTATCGTTTGGTAGGTATCCATTGAGCAGCAGGTGGTCCACCAAATCAAACGCCTTCGTGAGATCCACGAAGATCGCCCCAATGAGAGAGCCTTTATCCTTAGCAAGTTTGACATCATTGGTGAACTGGACAAGAGCAGTAGATGTGCTGTGCCGGCGTCGAAAACCATGTTGATCCGGGGTGAGGAGATTGTACAATTGGAGGTGGTCTGAGACCTGGGTGGCAAGGATTTTCTTCAGGATTTTGGATAAGGATGAAAGGATGGCAGTAGGGCTGTAATTGTCCATGATCGTGATGTCCCCCTTTTTGTGGATGGGGATGATGGGAGTAGTCTTCCAAGGGGAAGGAACATGCCCAGTAGCCAGGGACATATTGAAGAGGCATGTTGCTGGTGAAGCAATGTAGTGGCAGTGTTTTTTTAGGAATTTGGGTAGAAGCCCATCCGCCCCATCTGACCCATGGGGAGGAATGGATTTGGGTAGGCGCAAAACTTCAGGTATGGAAACAGGGTGGAGGTAGAAAGGAGGTTTTACAGGTTGACTATTGTCAGGAGGTGGTCTAGATGAGGGTGCAGGGGGTGATGCGTAAGAAGAGAGATCTGTGAAATGGGAGTTGAGTGCTTCAGCGATGGCGAGAAAATTGTTACAGCTAGTTCCATCCAAGACCATTTCCATTAAGGATTTAACATTTGGGATGGGAGAACCTCAAAAGATTCTGTGGTTCTAAAAGGTTCTGATAAGCAAAAAAAGATTTGGATCCTTATTCGAACCTTTTATGACCTTTATTGTTTTATGGTAACCATATGTTAAAAAATCATTTTAAACTGCTTTTAATCAATGTATCTGTAGAACAAAAAACAATGAAACCACTGTTTGGTAGTAGAGAATGCTCTCAAATCACTCTTCTGTTTTTGACATTTAAGGAAGTAATACTAATACTGTGTATAAGTTATATTATTAACAGCAGTGAATTCTATTTCTCAGCAGGTACAGGCAGGCACCAGATGTGTTTTAGACAGTTACATGATGAAGAAGAAGCCAGGAACACAAAAACAGCACCAGGCCAGAGCAGAGGGCAGCCTGTCAGAGAGAGCCAGCCAGTCAGTTACCACTTCAAGACTGCAGTCTGCTACTAGCCCCGCCTACTACAATCAGAGGAAAACCAGAAGTAGTCTACCAGCACTGAAATCAATATAGTTTAAGGCACATTTACCAAAAAAGACTGCTTAGAAAAGAATGAGAAAGTGACTGTGATGACAAGAAAGTCCCAGACCAGATCTCTAGTTTATAAATAAATGGTCTCCTCCTGAGTCTGATTTTTTAGAAGGGGATAATATTGTGTTTAAATAATTCAACTTTGTAGTAGTACTACCGCTACTACCAGGGGAAAAAAACAGAGTTAACAGCATTTATAAATGTGGTTATTTGATTGTGCGCATTTAGGTAAACTATCTCCTTAGAATGACAAAGCGACTGTGTGCATGAGAACAGGGACTTGTCTGCCACAGTTGCTACCAGTACGTGATGACATGAACATGATGTACTGGCTGCACCGCCCACCCAACCCCAGGACGATGATGATGCGGTCAAAAGGCAGGCAAGTCCCAGATTTCTATTTTTTTTAACCAGTCTGCTGAGTCTGACTTTTTACATTCACTTGCGCAAGGAACGTCGTGCTACTACACGGTTTTTTAGAGGTTTGTCACTGCCGAGCCAATTACAGCTGAAACTGCAATGGGCTTGGCAGTGTGCATCAATGACCAGGCACTCTGGTCATGACAGTAGTTTTTCTTGCTGACGTGGTAGGTTCTTTACTTGAAAGAAATTAACTGCTCCAATGAGAGAGCGCTTCATTTCTTTCTGTAGCCATAACTCCGGGCACGCGCATCACAGTTAACACTAATGTGCATGGCCGGAGTTACGGTTAGTGTTGGCTCCTGCCACCACCTGCACTCTCTCTCGTTCCAGTCCTCACTCCTTCTCCCCCCCGCCCCTCGCTTCTACATTAGCCGCTGTGTGGCTTTACTTATTGGCAGCTCCTGCCGCTCGCACTCTCTTTTCCCCGGCAGACAACTCGGGCAATAGATAAATTTTTTTTAATAGGTGGCTGGCAAACAGTAACAGTGGGGAAAACTGGCTAAGCTTACTTGACTTGTTGCTACTGCAAACTCAGAGTGGAGCCGTGTTTCACTTTCACTGTGGCCAGTGTTGAGATTCACAAATCCAGATGCGGTCCAGCCTGTGGGTATCGTGGTATGGGTGAACAGTGTTCTCTTGAGGGTCCAAAAGTAGGTGAGTGTGCAATCCTGTTTATTTTCCACTGGCTGCCCCCACACACACATACACACAGTCACTGAGCGAGCAGCGGTGGTCAGTGAGACAGAGAGACAGCGGTGCCACTATTTATGATCACTCTCCTCCCCTCCCGAAGAGTGAGACCATGCACCATTCTTGACTGCCAGTCCTCCTTTAGAAGTAGAGTACTTCCATTGTTTCTTTTTGCCCTCCTCCCCTCCCCTCCCATGGCAGGAACTGAGTGACAACTGTGACAGAGTGATTGTGCAGTAGATCTGTAGCACAGATTACTGAACTGTAATTGGTTCTATAGCTGTCTCTGAGATCTAGTGCGTTCCGTATCGGTGCTCTTCCTGCTAATTTTTCTATGCGTTCCATTTTCTGGGAGCGGGTGAGGCTGAAAGTGTCACGGGAAGTGAAGTTCTGTAAGAGAGAGGGACTTGTATGTTTTTACTGACTGAGAGGGAGAGATAGAGTAGACTGTGAGAGTGAGCTGGCAAGTATGGGGTGGTGTGGTACTTATGTCTGGTGGCTGTGAAAAGAAAGTAGCAGGTCCCCTTGATTGCTTGTAGACGGGTCAGACCATGGGTATTGGGGTAATGGTGAATGGCATTCTCACAATTGGCTGAGAGCAGGTGTGTGTGTGTGAGATCTGCGGTGGTTTCCCTGGTTGCCCCTCCCCGCCCTACACACACATCGAGCAGCGACAGGCAGTGGTCAGTGACAGAGGCTCACCAGAAAGAGAGCAAGTGGTGCCAGTGTTTGTGATCGCCGTCCTCCCCTCCCGCGGAGAGAGCCCCACCACCGCACTTGACAGCCAGTCCTTATTTAGATGGAGTATAATGTCACTGTTTCTTTTCGTCCTCCTCCCCTCTTTCAGAAATGCAGCTTATCTTATCTTTGTCTCTCTGATGTAGTGGCTTCTGTCTTGGTACTCCTCTGGCTTAGTTCTGTATGAGCTCTCTTTGCTCTGGAGCCGGTCAGGTCATGCTGAAGTGTCTCGGGGAGCGAAATACAGTAAGAGAGATGGACCTATCTCATTTTACCGACCTAGAGGGAGAGATACAGAGAGTGAGAAACAGCGAGAGGGTAAGGGGCATCCCCGGAGTAAGAGGGCTTTAGTGATCACACAGTTATGGAGCTGCTGTGTCAAAGGACCATGCCTTTTCTCTTCCTGTGTGTCTCTGTGTGCAGGAGGATTGTGTTCAGGGGCCATAGCGGTAAAGTAACATTCCCTTTATGTAATAGTGTTTCTGTGTTACTGTGCATGTGTTAGGGTTTTGGGGGGTAGGCGGTGGATTGAAGTCAACTTCCTGCCTGGTTTCCGTATTTATAATATAGACATTTTCCAGTAGCTCTGTGCAGACTGCAATTGATGCAAGTTAGTGAATGTACTTATCCTGTGGAGTTTTGGAAAATTGTGCACAGAACCTCAAAAATGTGTTTTTTGTCATTTATTCATGTGAGGTAGTCACCTAGCTGTACCTTTCAGGAGAAAACGAGCCCTTGTATCAACCTGTGTATCTCCTGTCATGGCATTTTAACATAAGGGATTTTTTTAGTGATATGGTGCCCACCAGTGTGGCTTGGTGTAACATTCTGTGTTTGACCTACGTCATTACTGTAGCCATTTTTATACTTTTGTCAGCTTTTTGTTTGCTTCGTGCAACAGGAGTGACATCGGCATAGGTATAATGCCAGTGCATATCCTTCTGTTTTTTTTTTGTTTTGTTTTTTATCGCTTTGGTCTGTATATTTGCTGTCTGGTGAAACTCGAGTCACTTGATTTTAATTACCCTCTGCTTTCTGTTTAGTGGGTGGTAGTAGTTTGAATAAGCAAAATATCCTCTCAAGTTTGTAGTGATTTTCATGAGGAATGAGATCTGCTACATGTAATAATAAGGTTTGCATGATCATTACTATGACCTTGCCCTCTGCCTTGTCTGAGACCCCCATGAAGTCAGTGGTGTTCCTCCTGATTCCACCTCTCTGGACTTCTATGTGAACCTCTCTCTTGCTGACCTTTTCCTCTATTCACCAGGTTCCACCTCCTCTATCTTTTGTGCATCCTTCATTGAACTTTGAACTCATCCTCGTTTCTGCTTCCTTCAGTCTGTTGTTGAAATGTGCCAGTGCAGGCTGGATTAGTACTGTGTTTTCTGTCATTTCAAGCAGGGACATTTCATTCAAGGCCATTTCTGTAAAGAGATGGTTCATGTGTTCACTCACTCCTTCCTGGTCCACTTGGTGATTTTGTAGGCATGAATTGCTCTGTTGGCTGTGGCCACAGGTGGCTTGGTGAAGTCTCGTTTACCTCCATAACAGCGAATATCTGATTGACCAATATCCAATTTTGAAACAATGTAGGGCAAATCGAAAATCTTTTTTAGAAGATTTCTGTCACTAATCACCACGTCTGAAGTAAGGTTCTCATAGGTGCAGTTCTGAAGATGTCCTCTCCAGCTGCTTTCATCATGTGGCTGCACAGTAATGCAGTATCCTTACTACTACTCGCCCCTACTCCCTGTCCCCACCAACAGTCACACACACACAATGCAAGTGGTAGAGGGGAAGTGTAAGTGAATGAATTGGGGAACTGTAAGTTCTGAGCTGTCATGGGTACACAAAGGAATTTGTATACCAAGTAATTGTCCTTTCTTTTATTTTTGTAATTATGCCATGTGGTCTTACATTGTTTTGCATATGTTTAGAATGGTTTATTTATTTATTTTTCCAAAGTTAATTTCTGCTGCAGACTCACTGAATAGAAAATTTGGTACACATTTGCATCTTCTAAAGATCTGATACCAGGGTCTGACAGCCGGTATTGTACTGGCCAGATCAGTACACTTGGAGGGTATGGAACCAGTGCCAAACACCACTGTAGATACCTGCAAGTGAATGTTCGGCATTGACAAATTCTTGTTGTAGAAGGGGTCAGTGTGTTTTTTTGCATGGTTGTTTTTTTGTATGTCACCAATTATTTTAGCATAGTAACGGGTCTTGGTATGGAACACAACGTGAAGCAATGTGAAAGAACAAGAGCACCAGGCAGTCCAAGGTGACCACTTCACCACTGCTACTACTACTACCACTACTATTGGGGGGGGGGACAGAGCTATGGTCATATAAGAAATAATTATTCTTAAGTGCATTAGGTAATAAAACAAGCATTTGTCAATGCCGAATGTTTGCTTGCTGGCATTGGCAGTGGTAGTGTAGAAGTTACAGAGCTGCGTAATAGGAATGGCAGTGAAGTATTGAACTGAAGCTAACCCCACCACCACCCTGCAGAGAGTGACAGGCATTGGGGTGTGCCTTTGGGTCGTCAGGCATAACGGCCACGCCATTTCACCACACCCCACCCTGCAGACACTGACAAGTGTCACGGTGTTCCTTGGGGTCTTTGGCCCTTATGCGCACCCCATTCCATTAGGAAATACGGTGAGATGGGTGCGATATAGGAGAATGGGGTGAACTTTGGGGCTGAAGAGTCCAAGGCATACCTCGATGCCTCTCACTGGCTGCAGGGTGTGGAATGGTATGAGCATTACAGGCAAGAATCCCAAGTCACACCCCTGATGCCTGTCATTCTGTACAGGGTTGGGTGTTATGGTTGGAAACCCTAATACCTCAGGCATTCGTTGGTATTTTCACTCCAAATTTTCAACATGTTTTTTTTGTGACCCCACCTCATGAACAGCAGCAGTATCAGTTTGTTGGCGAAGCTGCTTAGGCAAGCGACTACGACATTTAACACCACAGGTGCAAAAACATTCGAACAGGATGTAAAAATGACAGCTGTACTGTTCATGGGGAGGTGTAAAAATGGCAATGTTGCAAATCTGCAGTAAAAATATTAAAAAACTGGCCACCCGGAGATCAGGGTTGTTAGTGGTCAAGCTAACCTGGGCACAGCCCTCCGGGACACTGTAACCCCTCCTTTTTCCCTTCTAGTGGCCTGAACAATATACAATAATCACTTTCACAATGACGCTTATTCACTATGCAATTACCCACACTGTTTGCACTTACCACCAGGGCTGGTTCCTCTAGCTCGACCCTGGGGACACCCTGTAAAACAAGGTTATGTATAGCAAATAGCAACAGTACAGTACTCTTCACACAAACTGGAACCACAATCAGGTTAAATGCAAAAAGAGATAGATCTGATTTATTCAGGGGACAAGGGAGGGGTATAATCAGAATGATTGGCTTAAAGGCTAAATCAATCAGTTATGCATGCACTTCAGAGTCCCTACACAGTCACAAACTCTGGGTACCCAGGTAGGAAAAAAGTGGACTAGCCAGGACCGTTGACCGGGGTAGGCCGGTGTTGGAGCTGGTTGGGGCCCTGTGATGGAAGAAAGCAACATGCACAACACACACTATTTGTAATCCGGAGCCAGAGGGCTCAGTTCATGAAGGAAAAGACAACAAAGCAATCAGATGACAACACTTTAGATTTAGCTGTTGTTGCAGGGAGCTACCCTGATGTTTACTCACAATACACAATACAGGACACAGGCAGGACAAAATCGAGACTTCAGGTTGTTGAGCTGGAGTGCCAGGAGAAGCAGGGCCCACACAAATCACTGAGGCGTCGTTCTTGTTCAAGGCGTTGAGCAGGGAGCTGATCCTCAGGCAGGTCTCTCATTGATGGCTTTCTGTATGTAGTGGGTAGTCTGGCTAGGCCAGTGTGGCAAGGCCCAGGCCAAATGGAGATGCAAACAGATTTAGTCTGTTGGAGCTGGATGCAGCCTCCAGCAAGCAGAACACAGTTCAGCACAGTAGAGAACCAAATCACGACCCACTAACAGCACACAGCACATTTACATGTAAGAAATTCTACTGTACCAGGCAGATTGCTATCCGGTCGCAATTACAGAGTCTCTGCACAAACTGGGAGTTCAAAGGTGGCTGGAAATCCTGACATTCTGATTGCATTCAGCAAATCTTCGGTCTTCTTCAAGTTAAAGCCTGGTCACAGTTCTGTGGCTTAAATTGTCCTCACAATTCGGATTCAGTCCAAATAAACTTCAATTTCCCTCTCAGGGACAGCAGGCAGATATGCAGGCCAAAACTCAGCCCTTTCACAGTTCTCCGTGCAAATCTATGCAGGAATACTGCTCAACTATCTTGAGCTGTTACTCCTTTCACTTCCCAACTCAAACTGAAAGTAGCCGCAAGCAGCCTGGGACTTTCCCCAGGATCCAAAAGGTTCGGTTGGCTGATTTCTCTGTCAGTCACAACAAGGGCTCCCCCTCGGGTTCATTTAGGTGCAAAAAAAACCAAACTACAATTCCTACAGAATTTTGCTCCCACAATGCCCCTGGGGACAGGCTCCATTTTAGAGTCCCCAAAGGAACTGATTGGCCCATTTCAGCAGTCCAGGACAAAGATGGTGGAGATAAACAGAAATGTCCATGCTGCAAAGAAGGCAGGTTAGACAAACTGCACTATTATTACTATTCTAATAAATGATCAGCAAACAAGTACATCTTCTAACAGAGCTCCCTCTGTGCTAATAGTGATGGCAGAACGGAGCGATTATTTGGCAGCCTGGTCGGGACTCGAGCATAGAAACACTCAGTCCCCTCCCAGATTAATTATGACTGCAACCCAGGCAGCTCTTAAAGAGCCAGTACACAGAGGCTAGACAGGCACTCTCTGGCAATACATTTAAACTGCTAGTACACAGGACACCAGCCTGGCAGTGAGCATTTAGGCAAGCTCAAGGAAGACTTTTCGGGAACCCCCATTTGTAAGGGGGTCACGCCCTTCCCTGCCTGGAGAAAACTTGGCATCCACATCAAGTCTGTACCATCACACTATTGAAAATGCAATACAAACGAGACATATATGACAGTAACATGCTATGCAAATACTATCTGATACATCAGTTAACATAAACTTATCACATTACTATACTAATTCATGTAATAACATCTTGTACATTAAACAGTGTAAGAGGGAGCCCTTACCTATCAGCTAACTTGGGGCTTGATGGGACAGGGACATCATGTTCTGAAGAAAGAACAACTAACCTGGAATTGGCTATTAAGCTCAGTTTGGGTAGTGAGCTCTGAGAAATATAAATACCTTTGAGAACCACACTGAGCAGCAAATCCACTGGCCTCCCAGGAGAATCGTAACTGAAGTGCAATACTGGCTTAACAGCTTGGCCAGTCTTTCTGTTTTTTTTTTTGGGGGGGGGCAGCCACAATCTCTGTACTTTCAGCATGAACTTTGGAGCTTTCATCATTCATGAGGGGTGCTTCTGCATGGATGGGAATGTCCAAACTGGGAGCACTGTCAGCTCCTTGCTCTGTAGGCTCTGTTTCCACAACACTTGACTCATTTAGAGAAGGTTCTGGCACAATAAGGTTTTGTGGCACTGAAGGGAGACTGTCAGCACTCTCATATTGTTGTTCAAGTTCTGGTGTGTCATCAGAGAGACTCAGACCATCAGCCCCTTCTTCGGGCAAGTCACCCAGTTTCACAAAACACAGGGAGTCCACAGCCTCAGATGTGAAACTTTGCACTTCACTTTCAGGGAGCATTGGCTCCAAGGACGAAGCTGGGGGGTTAGGCAGTCCAGAAGACCCAGCTTCATCCCCACGATTCTGCATAGGATTTCCATGAAACAACTGACTCAGTTCATAGGAGGGATAATAGGCATTACCATAGTCACTTTCATCAGAGGTGGAATGACAGTCACTATCATTCTGGGCCTACTGCGGGGGAAACCTTAAATCTGTAACTACTGGGGTAGGTTGACTCTGTCTCTTTTTTGCAGCAGCACGAGTCACCGGCCCAGGGGAGGCAATGTCTTCTGGCTCAGCTTCAATAATAACTTGGCCAATAGGCAGCAAGTGGTTATGGTGCATGGTCTTGACAGCTTTGGAGTTATTCTCTGGACGTACCTTGTACACTGGTAGATCATCCAACCTTCCAACTACTACATGAGGAAGATGGTGCCACCTATCAGCATTTTTGTGCTTGCCATATAGTCCCAAATTGCAAAACAACACACGGTCTCTGGGCCGTAGCTCTTGAGCCTTTACTTTCTTATCGTGCCTCTCTTTGTTGGTGAGATTTCTCTTGGCGCCCATTGTCTGAGCCAGTTGACATGCATGGTTCAACTGAGTTTTCAGTTTCTGTACATACTGCAGGTGGTTTTCGGCTCGGACCCCATCTGGAGAGACCCCAAGGCAGACATCAATTGGCAGTCGGGCCTCCCTCCCGAACATGAGACGGTAGGGGGAGAACCCAGTAGCATCATTTTTGGTGCAATTGTATGTGTGTACCAAGGTGCTAATCTGCTGGCTCCACTTATGCTTGTCTTTTGGATGGAGGGTACCCAGCATGTCTAGAAGGGTGCGGTTAAAACGTTCTGGTTGTGGGTCCACCTGCGGGTGATAAGGGGTGGTTCTTGACTTCTGCACCCCCCACACAGACAGCATTTCTTTGATTAACCTACTTTCAAAGTTTCTGCCTTGGTCAGAGTGGATCCACTGGGGGGCACCATAGTGGACGAAGAATTTTTCCACAAGCACCTTGGCCACGGAAGAGGCTTTTTGATCTTTAGTTGGAAAAGCTTGTGCATACCATGTGAAATGATCCGTAATCACTAATACATTGCCAATATTTCGTTGATCAGGTTCTAAACACAAAAAATCTATGCAGACCAGTTCCATGGGGGTGCTGGTAGTGATATTAACAAGGGGGGGCAGCCCTCTGAGACAGGGCTTTTCTTTGGAGGCAATGACTACAGGACTTTACATGGTGCTCAACATCAGCCCCCATCTTGGGCCAGTAGAATCGAGATTGTACCAGGTCAAGAGTCCTGTCAATACCGGGGTGCCCCATGTGATTGTGGAGAGACCTCAGTACCAAGTGTTTAAAGGCCGTGGGCAGGAACAATTGTTGCTTGTCTATTTGACCACTATGATCCACTGTCTCTCTGTTTAACAACTGATTGAGTAACTTCAACCTGGGGCCTTCTTTAAACAATAGGGCAGATCGCAAGTCAGGGGGAATGCAACTTAGACACATCTTTCCCCACATGCAGGGCATCAAGTGAGGGTTGAATCATAGGATCTTGGGATTGAGCCCACTGAATACTGTCATTGTCAAGTTAAGGTACTACACTAATATCTAGAGCAGAGAAATGGCAATATGCAGCCGGTATGCAGGTATCAGGAGGGCCCAAGCAATCTATTAGACAGTCCACTGTATCCGCAGACATCTGTTCATCTCTGTCAAAATTTTGGCACAATGCTCGGATGTCAGGTTCAGACAACCTGACCCAAACACTCTTGGAAGCGGGCCTTCATGACAGGGTGTCAGCATCAATATGCTTCAGTCCCGGTCTGTATTTGACTGCATAATCATAGGTTGATAAGGCAGAGAGCAACCAGTGCCCAGGGGCGTCTAACTTAGCTGAAGTCTGTACATAGGTCAATGGGTTATTGTCGGTCTTCACTAATATCTTTGCCCCATAGAGGTACTCATGAAACTGATTGATGGCCCATTTTTAGGGCAAGGAACTCCAGCTTGTGCACAGGATAGTTTCGCTCTCACGGGGTCAAACTCCTGCTGGCAAAAGCTACCGGTCTCAAACCATCCTCACAGTCTTGTTATAGCACAGCTCCTGGGTCCTGCAGACTAGCATCCATATGCAGCAGATAGGGCTTGGTAGGGTCGGCATAGGCGAGGATGGGGGCATGGGTGAGTTGGTATATGACTTTGTGGAAGGCTGCTTCACATTCGGGTATCCAGCGAGGCCCAAAAGGTTAACCTGCTCAGAAGTACACTTTCTCTGGTTCTTTATCAGCCCCTTTCCTGTATTTACGGTTGGTAGGGGGTAGCCCTGGATAAGATTCAGGAGCGGGCGAATCACCTTTGAATAGTCTTTTATGAACTTGCAGTAGTAGCCACAGAACCCCAGAAAACATTGTAGTTCTTTAAAGTTATGGGGCTGGGGCCAAATACTCAGTGACTCAGCCTTACTGGGATCGGTCTTTATCCCTTCTGCAGATACTATGTGCCCCACATACTTCATGGAGGTTTGAAAAAACTGGCACTTGTCAATGGACAGCTTGAGTCCAAAGTCTTCCAATTGGTCCAGCACTTTAAACAGTCAGGTCTCATGCTCCTCTAATGTGCGTCTGAACACAATGACATCATCGAGGTACACTAGACATTCCAGCAAGTTCATATCTCCCACCCCACATTCCATCAGTCGCTGAAAGGTGGCCGGAGTGCCCGAAATCCCCTGTGGCATTCTCAGAAATTCATAGAACCCCAAAGGACAGATGAAGGCTGTTTTCACGGTCCTCCGGGGCCATCAGAATCTGGTAATATCCGATGTGAAGATCCAATACCGAGAACCATTTGCTCCCATTCAAGCAATCCAGGGCATCTTGTATACGGGCCATGGTGTACTGATCTGGGATGGTCCACTGGTTCAGGGTTCGATAATCAACACACATCCTCATGGACCCATTCTTCTTATGCACAACCACAATGGGAGAGGCATATGGGATCTTTGATTCTTGTATCACGCCAGCAGCAAGCATTTCCTGCAGGTGTCTCCTAACATCATCTATGTCCGCTGGGGTGAGGCGTCGGGATCTCTCTTGAAATGGCCAGTCATCATGCAGGAGTATGTGATGCTCTGCACCCTGGACACACCCCATGTCCCATTCTTTTAACAAAAACACTTGGTCTCTCTGGGTGAGTTTCTTTCTAATTCTAGCCTTCCATTCAGTTGGCAACGGGGAATCACCAAAGTCAAATAAATCCGGGGTCACACTCTCCTTCTCGCCGGAGCACTTGTTACTGGGTAATATTGCAGTGTCTGCACAGTGTACTGTAGCTAGGGTGCACCCTCTGTTCACCTGGATCTCCCGATCTGACACATTCTGTATCTGGACCATCACTCATCGTGCATAGGTGTGTGCACAGGCAGGCAAAATGCTGGGCTTAACCAAAAATCCTTCTGGCAACTTTCCATTGCCTGGTGCATCCAACATTAATATTTTGTTCTTTATATCTTTTCTAATGTGAACCTCTCCATGAATGGTGTACTGAGCATTGAAAGGTAGTACCAGAGAATCAGGATCTTTCTTCCACACCATCCCCACCAGCTCATCTCCATCTACTTCGGTAGTCTGCTTTTTCAGATCATAGGCTCTCTTTATCAGGGCAGGGATTCTCAGTGCCCGCCCAGTCCGTTTCCCTTGTTTCTCTTGACACAACTGCACTAGTCTTCCAAACATGTGGGTGCTGGTTCCACTGAACAAGGGAATCCCATCATACAATCCTGTAGGAGGGCACACTAGGGCTAGGGACTCTGTTTGTTCATCTACACCAGTTACAGTCGCAGGGAAAGACAACCAGAGCCGGACATATCCTAGGTAGGGGTAAGACTTGTCACTCAGGCCCCACACATGCAAACCTTCCGAAGACTGTAATGACACATCAGATAAGTGTTTATCATACCAGTCCTGGAATACAATGGTCACTTGCGACCCGCTATCGAGCACAGCCCCAGCATGGATTACCACTGACAGTCACAGAAGTCTCCATCGAAGGGCCTACTATTCTGGACCAGTCTGGAGAGGCAGTAGCAGAGGCCTGGACAGATGATTTAGCCACAAAAAAGTCTGAGTTAGGATTTCTCAATTCTGTACTGTGGTAATTTCAGGCGCTCCTCGGCCATGGTCTCGCTTTCTGCAGCTCCCCTTGAAGTCTGTATACAACTTTATTTAGGTCTTTTGGAGACTGGCATTCTCTCTTCATGTGCCCATCCTTCCCACATTTATGGCAAAATATACTTTCTGGGGTCTGGTGTGGCCAATACATCACATTGGGAGCTCGGGCGGGGGTACTACCAACAGAAAACCTTGGTTCCACCTCTGTCTGCGGTGTGGCGAGCATTTGGAGACATCTCGTCAATTCTCTCACTTCCACAGTCAGGACAACAATTTTTAAGCTGCTGTCAGCAGCAGATGCCTGGGTGTGCACCCCCACCCCCATAGCAGATGCAGTCTGATAAGGACTGGGGACTGTACTCGTAGGAACAGCCTTCATAAAGAGACTGTTTTTTGTTTCTCTGAACTCCCTCAGCAGTTCATCCCATGGCGGAGCATCCGTCGCAGTCCCTCTCTGGCTGGGCCCCCCGGGACTGACATTTAGTTCTCGGATTCCATCATGTGACTGTGGTGATACCAGGCCATCAGCGACCAACCCCGCACCTGGAGCAGTGGTTGCAGCAGCTACGACTGCACAGGGCTCCGAAAAGCCTTCCTCCTCCTCAACTTCCCATACCTCCTGCATCAACACATGGAAGGGCAAGGGACCAGATTTCCTTTGATGCAGTTGCAATTTGAGCAATGCCCAGCTGGAGTGCCGGGCAGAGCAGAGTATATGATCCAGTCTTACCCAGTTCACTTCACTAGAGGCCCAGCCTCCTTTCTGAAAATGGTTTGCAGGATTCCCTCTAATGTAGACAGATAACAATTCCCCCGGCTATTGTCTAACATCTTTAAGTTTCCATTTCAAGGCCTCAACACTAGTGGTGCCCCCAAACACATTTTCAAGGGGGACTATGTACTCTTGGGCTTTGGCGTCGGGGTCAAATTACCTCAGAGAGCGAAAAGTATGTAGGCGGGTCCCTGGAGGCTTTCCCCCAGGCAGGCCCTTTTTTCGGCTTCTGAGCATTGCCAGTCTTGTACCGCAAGAGTAACAGAGTCTATCCAGGTCAACTTCCCCATTAGGAGTAGGACGGATGCCAGAGAATACCTTGAGCTTGCAGTAAGGGCCATGACTACTTGCTGGCTCAGAGGCTGGTACAGAAGTTGGTGAAAGAACAGGTGCTGGGGCAGGTGTGGACAGTGGGGAGGTGACACTCCCAGGTGGCAGGAAATAATTTTTTTAACTCCTCCAAAGTTTTGCCCTCCTCCAGTAACAACTTGGCAAACTTCTCCTCAAAAGACTCAGATAACAGTGGGGGCTCATCCTCTAAGGGATCCTTGCACTCTTTGGTTATCACCCTCCAGGTGGCTGGGAACCCTTCTGGAGTGATAGTCTGGGGCACCTTTGAACTGTCCAGGGGGTCGCTACACTCCACCAAGGCCATGAGAGTTTGGGCAGCTAAATCAGCCTGTCAACCCACCACTACAGCTTTTTCCAAACATTCAACTTTAGAAAGTGCCGCTTCAACAGTGTCCTTACTAATGCCCATAGGTATATCCAGTATTATCAAAGCATTATGGGGGTCAATCTCTTGCCCCGTACACCACCCCACCAACTGGTGCACAGCCACATCTGTTGGGGTAGGCATTTATGTTTGACAATAATTCGTAATTTCGGCCACTGGAAGACACAAAATCCCAGCAGTGAGCCTCCCAGATGTAACCCCTAGGTGGTGCTATCCCAAGGGCTACTACCCCTGCCTGCTTGGCTAGTAGCAGGTTAAGGGGCCTGGATACTGAAACGGGTGCCTCCACCCAGAGGTCAGAGTTGTTAGTGGTCAAGCTAACCTGAGCACAGCCCTCCGGGACACTGTAACCCCCCCCTTCCCTTCTAGTGGCCTGAACAATATACAATAATCACTTTCACAATGACCCTTATTCACCATGCAATTACCCACACTGTTTGCACTTACCACCAGGGCTGGTTCCTCTAGCTCGGTCCTGGGGACACCCTGTAAAACAAGGTTATGCACAGTAAATAGCAACAGTACAGTACTCTTGACACAAACTGGAACCACAGCCAGGTTAAATGCAAAAAGAGTTAGATCTGATTTATTCAGGGGATTTGAACAAGGGAGGGGTGTAATCAGGTTGATTGACTTAAAGGCCAAATCAATCAGACAGTTATGCTCGCACGTCAGAGTCCCTACACAGTCACACACTCTGGGTACCCAGGTAGGAAAAAGGTGGGCTAGCCAGGACCATTGCCCAGGGTAGGCCAGCGTCGCAGCCGGTTGGGGCCCCGTGATGGAAGAAAGCAACATGCACAACACACACTATTTGTAATCCGGAACCGGAGGGCTCAGTTCGTGAAGGAAAAGACAACAAGCTATCAGATGACAACACTTTAGATTTAGCTGTTGTTGCAGGGAGCTACCCTGATGTTTACTCACGATACCCAATACAGGACACAGGCAGGATGAAATCGAGACTGCAGGTTGTTGAGCTGGAGTGCCAGGAGAAGCACGGCCCACGCGAATCACAGAGGCGTCGTTCCTGTTCAAAGCGTTGAGCAGGGAGCTGATCCCCAGGCAGGTCTCTCGTTGATGGCTTTCTGTGTGTAGGTGGTAGTCTGGCTGGGCCAGTGTGGCAAGGCCCAGGCCAAATGGAGATGCAAACGGATTTAGTCCGTTGCAGCTGGATGCAGCCTCCAGCAACAACACAGTTCAGCACACAGTGGGGAACTAAATCACGACCCACTAACAGCACACAGCACATTTACATGCAAGAAATTCTACTGTACCAGGCAGATTGCTATCCGGTCGCAATTACAGAGTCTCTGCACAAACCGGGAGTTCAAAAGTGGCTGGAAATCCTGACAGGCCGATCGCATTCAGCAAATCTTTGGTCTTCTTCAGGTTAAAGCCTGGTCACAGTTCTGTGGCTTAAATCAGCCTCACAATTCAGACTCAGTCCGAATACACTTCAATTTCTCTCTCAGGGACAGCAGGCAGACAGGCAGGCCAAAACTCAACCCTTTTACAGTTCTCCCATGTGAATCTATGCAGGATTACTGCTCGACTATCTCGAGTTGTTACTCCTTTCACTTCCCAAATCAAACTGAAAGTAGCTGCAAGCAGCCTGGGACTTTTTACAAGATCCAAAAGTTCGGTTGGCTTATTTCTCTGTCAGTCACAACAAGGGCTCCCCCTCCCAGTTCATTTAGGCGCAAAAAACCCAAAACTACAATTCCTACAGAATTTTGCTCCCACAAAGCCCCTGGGGACAGGCTCCATTTTAGAGTCCCCAAAGGTACTGATTGGCCCATTTCAGCAGTCCAGGACAAAGATGGTGGAGATCAACAGAAATGTCCATGCTGCAAAGAAGGCAGTTTAGACAAACTGCAATATTATTACTATTCTAATAAATGATCAGCAAACAAGTACATCTTCTAACAGAGCTCCCTCTGCGCTAATAGCAATGGCAGAACTGAGAGATTATTTGGCAGCCCGGGTGGGACTCGAACATAGAAACACTCAGCCCCCTCCCAGATTAATTATGACTCCGACCCAGGCAGCTCTTAAAGAGACAGTACACAGAGGCTATACAGGCACTCTCTGACAATACATTTAAACTGCTATTACGCAGGACACCAGCCTGGCAGTGAGCATTTAGGCAAGCTCAAGGAATGGAAGGAAGGAAGGAAGGAAGGAAGGAAGGAAGGGAGGGAGGGAGGGAAAGGGCAGGAGGAAACGTATCTACAAACCAATGTTTTATGTAAGCATTTTACTTAATGAAACCCTTACTGTACTGCTAGAGTTCCCCGCATAATAACCCACAGCATCAACAGTTGACTCTTTTACTTACAGTCTAATCCTGTCAAGTATTATTCACAGATTAGCTGTTCCCATTTAAACAGGAGCAACAGTACAAGGCTGAAACATGAGCTCACACATTAAGAGAGATGATTAATTTTTTAAGTCAAGTATGCTGTCGCTGATATACAGTACAAACAGAACACACTGCTGTTGATGTCAGCTGTTGAAGCTGCTTGAGGAAAGATGCAAAGGAAGTACCTCTAAAAGAAACAGATGCAAAGCATGAGCTGGGGAATCGGGGCCAAGCATAGAGCATCTCCCTCCCCCACTTCAAAGAGCAGACCTATCCAGGGTTCCAGCCATTCCCTCTGGGCTGTCATCAGCGTGCCACTCAGCTCCTCACAGTAAGTGCAGGAAAGGACAGCATGGCAGCTTGAACTTTTAAGCTACAAGGAGCTCCTGTTAGAGTTTCTATTCCTCTGTATGGAGTCTGCAATACGGACTACTGACTGCATACAAAATGAAGTTGTGTTATGTGCCATGCAGTGCTTATGAAACAAATCTATTATGCTACATTGAGGCTGTTTAGCCTAGTGGTTAGAGAGCTGTGAACCTGGAGATCTACTTTTGAATTCCCCCCACCAGTGCTACATTCTTTTTGTGTGACCCAGAGCAAGTCACCTCACCTCCTGTGCTTAATCTATTTGTATTTTCTCCAAAATCTAGTTTGGCGCAGTTGCATACAACATTCTCACCCCCCCCCCCACCTGGACTGCAAAGCACTTTGGGATACAGTTGAATTATATAAAAAGTAGACTTGATTCTCAGTCGTTAGATGTGGAGTAGCAAAACGGTGAGAATAGGCACACCGCTGCAACCACACCACAAGCAGCTACCAACAGACAGCTGATTTAATTGAGGGGAATTCCCCCAACGACTACGATGGAAAGCAAATTAGGTATTCTAATGTTAATGTACACTATCACCTGATTAGGAACACCCATAGACTTCTGTGCATGGCGTAGTGTCAGTCACATGGCACTGGGCTATCCACAGATGCCACTGGTACAGGTACTACCAACTAAACCATTCCCAAACCTGCCTTCCTGTACCTAGCTGGCTGGCAGTATAGCCTAGAGGTTAGAGTAATGAGCTGTGAATGAGCTTGGTACATCCAGCTGACTTGGGTTTGACTCCTACAACCTCCACTTGCATACTGTGCGACTCTGAGCAAGTCACTTAACCAGCCCAAGGCTCCCAGGTCACCCCTGAAAACAGGCACTTGCACCTAGTGGGCCTTACCCCATTAATAAAAAAATAAATAGAAACCTGTTTGTGGGTCAACTGATGTGCAGTTCTGTTGATTTGGTCCCTCATCGACATTTGTCCCCCTGCTGGCTCTTAAGATTACACATCAGAATTCTAATAAATGGGTGTGTAAGCTTGGAGCATACAGCATTTCTGAAATTTAAATTAGAAGAATTTCTACATAATAAAAACTTACTAGAGATTATTACTTTTTAACCCCTCGAAAATAAAAATAAAAAAATTACGCTTTTAGAAATTCTTAAGTTTAAAGGAATTTTTTTTCGAGACGAATTGTTAAATAACGTAATTGAAAATGGAAATGAACTTTTTTCCTCTCTGAACAAAAATAAAGTATAAAAAAAAAGATTACACATCACCCTATAACATCACCCCTAAGAATACCAGTAATAGCGCTACTGGCAGAGGGTTTTGCTAAGGGTGCAACTGGTTTTGCAAAGTTGCCTATACATCATGGCTGGCCCTGCTGGCCTCTTGCATGATGAATCTCGCACACCTCCATGAACATTCACAGGGAAGTTTGTGGCTTCAAGGGGAAGGGCTATGAACACCCACAGGCAAAGGACTGTTACAGCATCGTTGGCACAGCAGTTCTGCAACAGTACCTTACGATTGTGAATTAGGCTCCAAATTCCTTTTCTTTCCTTATTCAAATGTAAAAGACTGGTTTGCTCTGCTGCTGTCACCATTTAGTCTGTTCTAGCAATTTATAAAATGCAAATGAATACATGAAAACTAAATGGCCTTTATTAAAGCTTTAGTCGTGCCACTAGTCACAGTAAAGTGCAACCTTTCCAGCAGAGGAAGTCTAATACATCAACCAGAATCAAACTGAAAAATAATTATGTAAGGAGGAGCTATATACTGTAGCTACTGACTTGCGAACTTTAGTGAAATCTGGGTCCTATTATGCAGTGCCACAATTAGCATAAATTATGCAGACATGTAGAGGAAAAGGCAAACACTGCACTGGCTCAGTGCAGGCATATTTCTGTTCCCCACAAGTCTGACTGTCAACCCCCTTCATGTCACTGCAGTGCTCTGATGCTGGACCAGCAGATAGCCCACCAGCATATCAGTGCAACACTCTGACACTAGGCCAGCAGATGGCCCACCGGCATATCACTGCAACACTCTGACACTAGGCCAGCAGATAACCCACCAGCATGTCACTGCAACGCTCTGACACTAGGCCAGCAGATGGCCCACCGGCATATCACTGCAACACTCTGACACTAGGCCAGCAGATAACCCACCAGCATGTCACTGCAACACTCTGACACTAGGCCAGCAGATAACCCACCAGCATGTCACTGCAACACTCTGACACTAGGCCAGCAGATAACCCACCAGCATGTCACTGCAGTGCTCTGACGCTGGACCAGCAGATAGCCCACCAGCATGTCACTGCAACGCTCTGACACTAGGCCAGCAGATAACCCACCAGCATGTCACTGCAACGCTCCGACGCTGGGCCAGCAGATGGCCCACCGGCATATCACTGTAACACTCTGACCCTGGGCCAGCAGATGGCCCACCAGCATGTCACTGCAACGCTCTAACACTTGGCCAGCAGATGCCCCCCCCCGGCATGTTACTGCAATGCTCTGATGATGGACCAGCAGATAGCCCACCAGCATGTCACTGCAACGCTCTGACGCTGGGCCAGCAGATGACCCACTGGCATGTCACAGCAACGCTCTGACACTAGGCCAGCAGATGGCCCACCGGCATATCACTGTAATGCTCTGACACTAGGCCAGCAGATAGCCCACTGGCATGTCACTGCAATGCTCTGACGCTGGGCCAGCAGACGTCCCATCAGTATATCAATGCAACGCTCTGATGCTGGGCTAGCAAATGGCCCCACTAGCATGTCACTGCAATGTTCTGACACTGGGCCAGCAGATGGCCCACCAGCATGTCACTGCAACGCTCTAACACTGGGCCAGCAGATGGCCCACCAGCATGTCACTGCAATGCTCTGACACTTGGCCAGCAGATGCCCCCCCCCCCCGGCATGTTACTGCAATGCTCTGATGCTGGGCCAGCAAATGGCCCACCAGCATGTCACTGGAACACTCTGACCCTGGGCCAGCAGATAGCCCACTGGCATGTCACTGCAACACCCTGATGCTGGGCCAGCAGATAGCCCACTGGCATGTTACTGTAACACTCTGATGCTGGGCCAGCAGATGGCCCACCGGCATGTTTCTTTTTTGCATTTTACATTTTACCCCCCTCTGGCCAAGCCCAATTCCTTTCCCATGCCTTTCCCCAAGCTTAACTCCGTCCCCCCATTCCCATGACTTACACTCCATCCCCCTGGTCCTGCGAACATAGTGGCAGACACCCCCAGTGAGATCGTAGTGGAATGCAGGGCCCAGATATGCACCAGCTATCATACTGCTTCACTCTGAGGATTTTTTAGTTGGCCCCTCCTACCTCCCCAGCACATAGCCAATGAGCGCCCACCACACCAACCTGTTGGTGGAGAGCTGCCAGCGCTGTGTGGTCACCCACAGCATCAAGACAGCCTGTCTTTCCAACCTGCAGGTGGTGCTATGAAAGCGGGATGGTCAGCTACCTTTCCTGGGGCCCAGGAGAGGGAGTCAGGACTGAGAACTGATCCAGAGTGTCCCACATAGTAAAGCAGTGGTCCTCTAGCTGATGCCACTAGGCCAGGCCAAGCATGCTTCACTTGGAATGGAGTACTTGATTAATTATGATTTATTTATGAGTACAGAGTTAGAAAATCCCTAGCTAACTCCACCCCTGATGAAGCCTCCCCTATAGAGGTGCTACATAGGGGTGTTAACTTTGCATTCCCTAGCTATAATAAAATAAGTATTTTTACCAGAGTTTGGTGTGTGCACCCTTCTTATTGTCTTCTAGTACTTTTTAAAAATACAGAGCTAAAACATGACAACCCTTATTACAACCGAACTGTATGGCTAGTAAATGTTTGTTTTTAGTACCTTTAAAAATAAGAATATGGATCTACTGTTCTAAACATCTTTGTTTCACAGCCTTCCCTTCTACAGTACAGAAGAAAAGATCAATGCACTCTGGCCTGCCACACTACCACTTGCAGTGCCTATGACCCAGATTCGGGAACGAGCTTGAGTCGCTGGAGAATCGGCCGGGGGCAAGTGAGATGAGCATGCCATTGGACACTCTCCACCTAGAGGAGGGTGCTCATTCTCCACTGCTCTACCACCACTTGGGTGACCACAGGTGGTGGTGCATCAGAGCTGATGTGGTAGGAGGGGGGGATGCTGCCATGCTCTGACGTGAGCACATGCACAGCGTGCACATGCATCGGGAAGCTTCCTCAGCATCCCAGGGGAGGGAAGAAAAAGAGAAAATCACCAGCTGCTGCAGCAGGATGTCTGCTCCTCACCGCAGGTCCCACACTGCCAACTGTGGCACTCTCTACCACCCCCCCCCCCCGGATCACTGACCGAGTCTCAATCTGGGGATAGCCCTCCCCCCCATGGCCCCATCCTGGGTAGCAAGCCAAGGTGCACTCAGGGAGAGAGAGGTAAGTCCCAGAGAACGCAGGTGATGGGGCTGGGTAAATGGGCAGGCTTGATGGGGGGGGCCAGCCAGTAGCAGGAAATAAAAAGCACACTAAATAAACAAACAAAAACAAGCAGAGATCAGTGCAAAACCTGCTGCAATTCTGGTTACAAACTGCAACTTGTCAGCTACAATAGACGCTTGACAGCCAGAATGCAGACATGTACAATAGGAGTTCTTTCTTGACATGTAAGTAAACTCCTCTGGTTGTAAACTACTTTCAAAGCTAATAATCATACCCTAATCACATGGTTTAAAAGTAGGAAACATTACCTCGTGACAACCAAACCATAATTCCTCAAATAAAATCTTCGAGCCCACGGTTTCTGGATATACTGATTTAACAGCACTGAGAAACGAAATATTATGATATCGTATCACATTATGACAAAGAACAGGCTGAGGCAAATATTTTCAGCCTTGTAAATTCACACCCATATGGTAAGCCTTTATGTTTTATATCATGCTTGCTGTGATACAGTCTTCATCACCTCTGCTCACCAACACATTTCTTAAAACTGACATTCAGTCTCACCTCACTGCTCAAATGGACCATCAGTGAAAGGCTGGCTACTTCAGTCTCCTTTTCAAAGGCAGTGGGCATGATTTCCTCACTCTTTTGATGATTTGCCCATTACCTTTTAGTTCTCATTAATGCGGCAGATAAGAAGCTAGTACAGTCCCTCACCGCCACTTGTACACACTGGCAGGAAGATGTGAGAGGATCCGCGGCTGAGGGGAACAGCAGTGACAGCTGAAGAAATAGCCAGGAGCAGCACATCATTGACAATAAAAGAGCTAATTACCATGCAAAGCACAGAGAGCCGCTGGGAAGTGGTGAAAAGTAAGGCTGGATAAAGGCGGCATCTGGTACTTGGGAAATAAGGTGTCAGTTCAAAATGCTACCAGCCAAGCACAGCATTTTTCTGTGTACCAACATTACTTTAAAACACAAATTCTGTTCATTTTATGGAAATAGTGATGATACTTTATTTTTTTTTTTTACTTCAGAAATCATGTGATTACAAAATTAGTGTGTTCCTTCATTCACTGTGTGCTGCTTCTGCCCTTTACACTTTGAACTCCGAGCATGAAGCAGAGACTACCACAACCTAGTGTCATGAACAGCAGCTGACTTCACTGAAGAGAGGAGCGGCATAAGAGTAAAGAGATCAGAATGCATGAAGTTTTGACTGTACAGCAAAAACCTCTGCAGGCCCTAGTCTCAAAAATATATATTTTTTTTGCCAAAGGCACAACGTGGATGAGACGTTTGTGCAAGGGTCCAGTAGACAATATTTCTGTATAGGATATCATAGCAACCTTATCCCATGTAAGGGAAGAAGCCTATAAAACTCATCCGTCCCATTTGGAGCATTCGGCTACACAGTCTTACTAAGTTACAATGAGATGGAAATCACTGTCTGACATAAATAAGCTTTCGAAGTGTAATTACATTAATTTATGCACACCTGAATCCATTTGCTTGCTGTTCCTTAGCATGGCACCATTTTTCTCTCTTTATTTTGCCCCTGACTCCTGTAATACTTAGCTAGACAGACAGACATACAAATAGACACTGACATACAGTTTTTAAGCCTAATTTTATTTATTTCCACTTCCCTGTGTTTCCGACTTCATACCTTTCCCAGATCCTCACAATCCTTTATGGATGAGTAAGCAGTAATGCACTGTACTGAGCCACATAATTCTATTACAATATAAAGGTTCAGACACACAATAAAAAGTTGCTTTGAGATATCTATCAATCATTAGACATTGTAAACTTGATACGTGGCACATCAGGTAAGATTTTCAAAAGCTCTGCATTACATCGTGTTGTAAGGAAATATTGAATTTACGGTATTTGTTTCCTTACTAGGATAGCCTCGTATAGAACTGGTGTAGGAGCTCATTTCAAGGGTGGCAGGGAGTCACAGCAGCAAGTGTGCAGCAGGTAACCTGAATAATAAGGGTTTTCTGTGATGATACTACTGTATGTTGCTTCTTGACTTCTTACTAGGGCTTTTTAGGGCTGGTCTGTATAGCAGACCAGTTCCTATTGGGATCAAAGTCAGGAAGTTGTTTGGCAGTGGTCCTATTGAAATGCACTGGGGGACTGGGATATACAGTGCCTGAGTGAGTGTTGTGCCTGCAATTGCTCCTTGCAGCTGTCTGTAAGGCTTTGCTAACTTTCTGTTCGCTGCAAGGAGAATAGTGTATGAGAACCTGTTGAGCAAGTGGTGCTACTCTCGTAAATGTGCATCTGACCTAGGCAATACACCGAAGAAGTCCTCAGGTTCTTGAGCCTAGTCCCCCATCATGGGATGACACTAATGACAATGGATGAGCTCAGACAGGAAGAAGTAATAAACTCACTGTCTGCACAACTTCCTGAATGGAAAGCAAACCACTCCTTTTTTTTCTGAAAAAAAAAATCATGAAGTTGCCTACATAAAACTGAGTGTTTTTGTGCTACTGAATTATTACAATGCAAAAGGACAAAGACTAGCATAGCTGTGGCACAATTTGATGCTTGTAGGAGCTAGACAGTACCTCTCCCAACCTCTCTGTATAATGAAAAAGCAGCTGAGTTTCCAGTCAGTCCAAGTAGCTTGGCTATTGACTGAAAAAAAACTAAGGGGGGGATCACTTGTTGGAGCAAGGAGGGCCAGGGTTAGGCAGTCTGCAGAGCAACACTTAACCAACATGACTTTCATGCACACTGTACTGCAAAGTGTTTTACAAGGTGCAGGAGTTCCATACTGGTAGTGCAGGGAATGCAGAACAGAATAGAATTTCTGGTGCCCAATGTGGTCCAACAGGGAATAAAAAATATGTGGACCCCTCTTCCCATTACCTGATGAGTCCGGTGAGCAGTCTGGCTCATCAGGCTATAAAAAACACAGTCTGTCCCCTTCCCCCAATAATCTGACAGATCCAGTGCCCAACCTAACCCATCAGTGAATAAAAAACATATGTGGCCCCCTCACCCCCCACCGCAACTACCTGACTAGTGCAATACCCAAGCCAGCCATCAGGGAATAAATAAAAAAAAGATCTCCCTCTCTCCCAAACTACTTGATGGGTCCAGTATACAACCCAGCCTGTCAGGGAATTAAAAAAAAGGCCCCCCTCCCACCAACATCCTGACAGATCCAGTGCCCAATGTGGCCCATCATGGAATAAAAATAACTGTCCCCCTCCCCTAAACTGTCTGACAGGTCCAGTGCCCAACCAGACCCATCAGGGAATTAAAGAAAACTATCCCCCTCCGTCAACAACCTGAGAAGTCCAATGCCCAACCTGGCCTGCCTGGGAATAAAAAACAAAATAAATGAGAACCCACCCCTGACAACCTGACAGATCCAGCGTTCAACCAGGTCTGACAGGGAATAAAAAAAAAATTTGACTCTCCCCCCAATAACCTGACAGGCCTGGTGCCCAATCCCGCCTGGCAGGGAATTAAAAAATCTGGATCCCCCCCCTCAACATCTTACCAGTCCGATGCCCAGCCTTTCTCATAGGGGAATTAAACAAATCTGTCCCCACCCTTCAACTACCTGATGCGTCCCATGCCCAGTCTGGCCCTGTATTAATCCATACACCGAAAAGGAAGAGCAGCAGCAAAGCAGTCAGCGGAAGGTGGAATAGACAGGGTAGTAAAACAAACCTTTCCCCAGGCCCATCCACTCAGGTCACTGTGAGGGGCACAAACACTGCATGGGAGGCTTGGGGCTGCTGCCACACTACTGCTGCTACCAGCCTGTTGATACATCTCCACCTGCACCAGCCCCCAGCACACTAGCATGAGAGACTGGACTGAGGGGCACTGATGGTGCACACTTCCAAGGCTGTAACCCCAAGTGAAAAGTGATCCTGGCTCCACCGTCCAACTCTCACTCTCTCTCTCTCTTCTTCTTCTTCTTTTGGATCTCAGTCTCAACTCCACAGTCTTCCCAATACACACATACGGGATCACACTGCCATGCACACTCCAACCCAGCCTGCTGCATGGTAGAATGGTCCGGTGCCCAGCTTGATTCATCAGGAAATAATACACCATCTGTTTCCCTACTGAAAACTACCTGATGGACCTAGTGCCCAACCCAGCAGGGAGTAAAAAAAAAAACACTCTAGCCCTTCCCCCACCTACCTATCAGGTCCAGTGCTCAACGTGATCAGTTAGTCAATTAACAAAAAATAAAACCTGTCACACCTCCTTTACCCAACTAACTAAGGAGTCCAGGGCCAAACCTCGACCATCAGGGAATACAAAAAATCTATTCCCTTCCCCTCAACAACCTGACAAATTCCAAGTCTAGCCCAGTCTAAAAGACTTGGTTTGCTGGCCAAGGCACCTAGCTTCACCTGAGCTCTTTCCTTCTAAGACTGCTTGAAAGGCAGAGTAGAGAAACTTACCAGAGCAAGGGAGAAGGATTAAGACTTAGTTTGGCTAAGCAGATTTACTGTGTGGTGGTGTTTTAATTTTTTACTCACAGGGATTGCTACTGTTTGTTGCTAACATTTCATTGCTTTATTTTTTCTCTGATTCAAATTGTTGTTGCTGGTATACCTTCTTCTGCATTATTACAAGGTGTGCCTACAGGTGTGTGCTAACAGATTACTGCTGTAATCTTCTGATTCAAATTGTCTTTTGCAAGGTATATCTTCTGTTACTGCTTTATTTTTCTCTGGAGCAAAGTGTTTCTTACAGGGTATATCTTCTCTGAAATTATTACAGGTGGTGCTTTACAGGTTTTACAGTTTTATCTAACATTAGGATAAGCTTTCAGGGTTACTGCATTTGTTGTTGACTGATTGTTTCTGCTCTTACCTCCTTGTTCTTTCATCCGTGGTTCTTCTTTTTAGGCGGGGAAGGGCCCAGCCACCCACCCCATCCCCAACCACCCCACGCTACACCCTTTTATAGGGTACCACAGTTGTGACATTTCCTGTGGCAGAGCAGGAAGGCGGATCAGTGGGGCCTCCACAAGGTGATCTCATTTACAGGGCACTAGTAATTTAACTTGTTATAACAAGTTAAACAAAGCACAATTAAACCATTACTTGCATTTTTTCCTTCTAATTACTCTGACTAGGTTACAAACCCAGCAACTTATTTGGAATGGATTTCATTAACTGCAGGTACTGTGGAACAATTTTCAGAAGGACAGTCTTACAGGATTTAGGACACTGTCCTACATGCTGGGCCTTTGGAGATCTTAGGTCTCAGCTCCAGGCAGCATGGGCAGAGATTGCACGCCTCAAATTTCATATTGAAGAGGAAATACATTATAAGAACCACCCGCCATTTCCCCAGCATCCAACAGAAAAACCTCGACCGCAGAGGGTAGTTGGTCCAGGAGGTTGGCAGGTGGTTAGGAGGAGCAAATCAGGTGCCCCATCACTCTCTGCTCTCCAACACATTACCTCCAAAAACCATATAAACACTACAAACAGGTATCTGCCTCTATCTCTGAAATCAAATAAAGAGGCAGAAGACACTGCAGAGCAGGACACTGCAGCACAGGAGCTAGCACAACAATACTCACCCAAATCAGGAACCAAAACTAAACAAGCACAAAGGAAATCCAAAAACTTCTGATCATAGGAGACTCCATGATTCGGGAGTTGATACCCATCTCCAGCCAGGGTGATGGTCAGATGTCTCCCAGGTACATCAGCATGGAGAGACACTGACCGCATTGCTAAAATTGTTCACAAAGCAGGAGAAAACATTGATGTCCTAGTACACATAGGGACTAATGATCTCGCCAGCCGGTCAGTTGTGGAGACCAAGGAACACCTGACTAGGCTGGGTGACAAACTATCATCTATTTAGTCCGGCATCTCCTTCTCTGAGATCCTGCCAGTCTGGGAGAAGGGAGCAGATGGACGGAAGGTCAGAGAAGGGGAGATAGGGGAGCTAAACACGTGGCTCAAGGACTGGTGCCAGGAAAAAGGACACAGATTTGTAGGGAACTGGCAACAGTTCTGGGAGCGAAAGTTCTTTAAATTTGATGGACTGCATCTGACTAAAGAGGAGTCAGTGCATTGGGGCAGAAGTTTGACGTCTTTGCAGAATATTTAAACTAGCAAATGGGAGAGGGTGCAGCACCCCATCACGTCGAATGGGAAGAACACCCCTCCCCTCAGCTAGTGGTCAAACAGGAATTCAGTGTGTTTGCCGTCATTTGCATCACCAGGTAAGAAAAAGGTTTGTCTCCCCATACGATGCACAGGGGTAATGCCAAACTTCACCCAACAACTAACACACCAAAATCTGGCCAATGGAAAATCATGTACACAAATGCTCACAGCCTGGGAAATAAGATCCCAGACCTGCAGGCAATAATGTCAGAGGCTAAACTGGACATAGTAGCAATTAGTGAGACGTGGTTTACCAGTAACCACACTTGGGAGACTTCAGTACCTGGCTATATATTGTTCAGAAGAGACCGAGTGCAAAAGGGGAGGGTGGCCCTGTATGTTAATGAAAATATCAAAGCTACAGAAATTCAGAATACACATAAGGAGCCAGAAGAACTGTGGGTCACCCTGAAACAGGAAATGGGACAGCCATAAGAACTGGGGTTGTCTACAGGCCCCCAGACCAGAGGGAGGACATAGACACATTACTGTTAGAAGATATACAAAACATGACAGCTAAAGGAGGTTCTGATAATGGGAGACTTCAACATGCCAGATACAGATTGGTCAATACCAGCAGGAACATCTGCCAGAACTAGACTCATAGTGGATTCCTGCAGGGGAGGGCCTCAAACAACTGGTACAGCAACCCACAAGAGACAGGGCTATCCTAGATCTAGTACTGACTAACAAAGAAGGGATCACAGATCTCAGGTAGAAGGTCACCTGGGGCCAGTGACCATCACATGGTATGGTTCAATTTGGCTACTACATCTAAATCATCCCATTCCAAAGCAAAATATGGGACTTCAGAGGAGCTGACTTTGATAAGATGGCCAACAGAGTTAAGCTAGCCCTGGCAAAAGAAACACAGGTGAGGAGGTACAGGCAAAGTGGGCAAGCATTAAGGATACAATACTTGAAGCAACATCCCATTGTGTTAGACAGAAAGAAAGTGCAAAGAAGAAGGAAACCACTTTGGTTCTCAAATACAGTAGCAGAAAGGTCAGAGCCAAAGGCTGGCTTCAGAAAATATAAGGAACACAGCGGTATGAAGATAGGGAGGCATACCTAAACTGCCCTAAGGGAAGCAGGTAAGGCAGTAAGGCAGGCAAAGTCCCAAACTGAGGAAACACTAGCACGAACAGTAAAAGAAGGTGACAAGACTTTCTATAGATACATTAGTGAAAGGAGAAAGTCCAGAGGGGGTATTGCTAAGCTTAATGGAGAAAAGGGAGCATGTGAGGAGGAGGACCCTGTAAAGGCATCTATCCTAAATAGATACTTTTGCTCAGTATTTACTGAAGAGAAGGTAGGGCAGGGCCCACAGCCCAGCATCATGGACACAGGGGGGAGGGAGGTGAGCACTACTCCCTTCACAAAAGAAAGGGTCCTACAAGAGCTTGCTAAGCTCAGGGTGGATAAGGCAATGGGACCTGATGGCATACATCCCAGGGTACTTATGGAGCTAAAGGAGGAACTAGCAGAGCCGTTAGCAGAATTGTTTAGTGAGTCTCTGAGCACAGGAGAGGTCCCAGAAGACTGGAGAAGGGCTCATGTGATCCCACTCCACAAGAGTGGTAGCAGGAGGAGGCGGGAACTACAGACCGTCAGTCTTACCTCAGTAGTGGGCAAGATTATGGAGGCACTCCTTAAGGAAAGGATAGTGCAACACCTGGAACCATAGGGGCACAGGATCCAAGACAGCATGGGTTTACAAAGGAAGGTCCTGTCAAACTAATCTCATAGATTTCTTTGACTGGGTAACCAGAGTGGTGGACCAAGGGGAGCAGTTGATGTCGTTACCTTGACTTCAGCAAAGCTTTTGACACTGTTCCACATAGAAGATTGATAAATAAGCTAGGTAGGCTCGGGTGGGTCAGAAGTTGGTCAACTGGGTGGCAAACTGGTTGACTGGCAGAAAACAGAGAGTGGTGGTAAATGGTATACAGTCAGAAGAGATGCAAGTCACAAGTGGGGTACTCAGGATCAGTCCTGGGGCCAGTCCTATTCAACATCTTCATTAGTGACCTCGCAGATGGACTAGAGGGTAAGGCTTGTCTGTTTGCAGATGACACCAAGATCTGCAACAGAGTAGATGATCCAGATGGGGTGGGCAGAATGAGAAGAGATCTGGATAAACTAGCAGAATGGTCAGAAGAGTGGCAACTGGGATTTAATGCAAAGAAGTGCAAAATCATGCACATAGGGAAGAGAAACCCTGAAGCCACTTATAGGCTGGGAGGGGAGTTGCTAGCAGTCACAAAGGAAGAAAGAGACTTGGGCATCATCATCACTGATGACCTAAAATCATCCAAGCAGACCTCTAAAGCAGTAGGTAAGGCTAGGGGGTGTTAGGTGTATTAGTAGGGTATCACAAGTCGTAAGGGAGGTAATAATCCTCTGTACAAGACATTGGTTAGGCCCCATCTGGAGTACTGCTGCAGTATTGGAGGCCACACCTTCACAAGGACATTAACCAAATTGAGGCAGTCCAGAGAAGGGCAACCAAATGGTGCAGGGACTGCATCAGAAGACATATGAGGACAGATTAACGGAGCTCAATATGTATACCCTTGAGCAAAGGAGGAGAGAGGTGATATGATCGAGACATTTAAACACCTTAAGGGCATAAACAAGGTGATAGAGTCTAACATGTTTAAATATAAGAAAATAGCAGGACAAGAGGACACAGCATGAGATTAGAGGGAGGCCGATTAAGGGGAATGTGAGGAAATTCTTTTCACAGAAAGGGTGGTAGATGCATGGAATGGCTTACCACAAGAAGTGGTGGCTATGAATACAGTGCAGGGCTTCAAACAGGCATGGGATAGGCATCAGGGAGCAATACAAATGACTATGAATAGATAGGTCACTGACAGAGCAAAGGCCGATGGCACATTTATAAGGTAGAAAAAGAAATGGGCAGACTGGATGGGCCTTGCGGTCCTTATCTGCCGTCAACTTCTATGTTTCTATGTTTCTATGTAGCCCAGCCTGTCAGGGGAATAAAAAAAAAATCTGCCCCCCCTCCACCAAACTATCCGACAGAGCTGATGCCCAACCTGGCCAGTAAGTGAATAAAACTAAAATCTGACCCTCTCCCCTACTACCTGACGAGTCCTGTGTCCAACCCGGACTAGCAGAGGATTAAAAAACAGTGATATGGAGGGCAGGCTATAAGTGAGTTTGTTGCTGGAGGGATGAAACTAACTGCCTGGTGTTAGGTGGACTTGAACCACAGTGCACAATGTAGGGAGCATTACTGAAAAGCAGTGCCACTACATCAAAGCCCTCCCTGTAGGCACTGTATGCAAAAAATCTGTAACACTGACATTGGATGCGGTCCTCATATACTGTAACCACTAAAAGTGAGACTGGTGTGACGGCAAGACCTGTTACAAAATTGGCACCAGCCAAATCTTGTTTATTTGTGGTCCAATTTTGTATTTTTAAAATAATAAACAACAAAAAGAAGAAAAACTACTAAGGGGATATGCCATCCCCTTTCTGAATAAGTGATGCAGTAAGAAGGAAGTGGGGGCTTCCAGTCCTATGTTTAACTCCACCCATCTCAAAACCACTGAAATGGAGCACACCCAGTTGTGACTGTACACACGCGGGGAAGAAGTGGTCGAACAGAAACAGGGTGGATATTACATAAAGCACCTGTATAGGACTGTGTTGAGCAGTACAGAGCCCTTGTGCTGCCCTCTTTTAAAGAAGCGAACTTTAAGCCACTTCACCTGACTAACCTACAGGTTTCCCAGCCTCATTTTTATGTTTTCTTGTGTCCACAGCATACATTTTGCCACAATAAGGGTTTTTGGAGGTGTGCCACTGTCAGGTTTAATGTTGCTCAGGCTGCGGTGGGCTCAAAAGTTACAGCCCAATTATCAGCGAGGTTGGTCATGACACCGTTCTTGGCTTGCTGGACAGAAATTTCTCGTAGCTGAATGGAAAGAGTCACTCCAGTCCAGAGCGGCTCTGTCCTTTCGCCGTCAGCCAGTAGCCAGCTGTACAGCACCACAATCAGCCTGCTGGTCATTCTAGTTTTTCAGTCCTAGCTGCTCATTTTTTGACTGTGTCATCCTGACAATGATCAACCTGCTCGTTTTGAGGATGGACACAGTCAGCATACAGATGCCCTGATAGTAAAACTGTAAAAGAGGAGCAGTTTTCTTCTATATTTTTTTTGAGAGGTGGCGTAAGATTTCATTATAAATTAAATGAGCTAGAAAGAATGGGGCTCTGTCCCGAACACTTGCACACGTCAACCACAATGCAATCCAACCCCCCCCCCCACAGTATCGCAGGTTTCCAAGCTAAAGTTTTTTTTTTCTTTTTTAGTTCAACAGCTTTAAGTACTGAAAAGGAAATTCTGTTTTGGAAAGCAAAACCAGCTCCAGCTGTGAAACGGGGTAAACCAAGCAAGCAAAACTGACACCCTGCTCGTAAAAGGAAACCATCAATCACTACAGCTGCCTAATGTCTTCTCCCAGCCTGTTGCCCCCCCCCAATCGGCATAAACTCTGGAAAAGTTAAATGAGCCCCCTCCTGCTTTCTCGTTTGTCGCAGACTGCTGCCATTTCTGACTGGGTCCCATGCACCATGAATGTTAAACTGACACTGAGGTGCCAAATTTGCAGGGGCACTACCTTGGAATAAAGAAACTCTCTGCACTTTTTTTTTTTTACACCCCTAAAAAGAAAAAGGTCCATCGGTGTCATGTCACTGCCAACCCCACCATCGCTACTGTCCCCCACCCAGCCCCGCCACTCAGCCCCCACCGTTACATATCCACCAGGGGCCCAATGCGGTAATCATTTCTGGACCAGAGACACGACTTCACTCTTCAATGCTGGACTAGGAACTGAAGAAATCAGGTATGTGATCAATGTATTTCTTGTTTTTTATACTTGTTAAGGTCAATGTATTTCAATGCGTTTTGAACCTGTACTCTTAACTGAGACATTTTTTAATATTTTTCCCCAACATTTCAACACAGCCTTTTTGGGACCCCATCTTATGAACAAGGTAGGTGACATTTTTTCAAATCTGGCCCTAAAAGCGATTTTGTAGGCACTCCACAAAATCACCTTTCAGGCAGGATTTGATCATTTTCACCTCCCAGATTAATGAGGTAGGGTCATAAGAAGACTATGTTGAAAATTTGGGGTCAAAATAATAAAAAACAACAAAGTTAGAAAAAGGTACGTTGAAATTTTTCAACACTCGCTCATAACTTTGGTAATTTTCAATATTTTGACTGCAAATTTTCAGCATAGCTGTTTTTCACACCACCTCATGAACATGATAGATATAATTTTTCAAATCCTGCCCAAAATGTATTTTTGCACTTGTGGTGCAAAATTAAGCTCCAGCCACTATTTTGTAAATGACACTTATGATGTTCAGAAGGAGGGATCATAAAAAGACTATGTTGAAAATCTGGGGTCAAAATGTCACAAAACAATGAATTTATGAAGAAACATTGCAGTTTTTCAATGTTTACTCATAACATTGCAATGTGTGTGGATTTTGGCCCCCAGTTTTCAAGACAGCCCTCTTGTTATACCACCTCATGAACAAGACAGGTGTCATTTTTCAAATCTCCTCAGAAACATGTTTTCACAACGCTGCCTGTCATCCGGATTTTAAACAGTCCATCTGCCTTGACCATAAGGTGGTGTCATAAGAAGACAGTGTTGAAAATTTGGAGTCAAAATGTCAAATAGCAACAAAGTTATGAGGAAATGTTGATTTTTTTTCAATAATTACTCATAACGTTACGAGCAGATTTGGGCCCCCAGTGTGCACACAGCCCTTTTGTTACCACACCTAACGAACATGACAAGTGTCATTTTTCAAATCCCCTTTGAAACATGTGTTTGTAGTCCTTCTTTGAAACCACCTTTCAGACAGGGTTTATAAAATCCACCTGTCTTGATCATAACACGCAGCCATAAAAAGACTATGTGGAAAATTTGGAGTCAAAATGTGGAAAAACAACTAAATTATGAAGAAACATTGAATTGTTCCAGTGTTTACTCATAACTTTTTTTTTTGCAGATTTTGGCTCCTAAAGTTCAAAATATTCCTTGTGTTACCCCACCTCATGAACAAACATGACTAGTGTCATTTTTCAAATCCCCTATAAAATGCGTTTACACAGTCACACAGCAAAATCACCTTCCGGGTGGGATTTAAAAAATTCTAGCTGTTTTGATCATAATGTCAGGCCATAAAAAGACTCTGTTGGCAATTTGGGGTCAAAATGTGGGAGCCCACTGAAAATTAAATATGCCCTCTCAGCTGCCCTATCCTGGCTAAATACAATGTAAAAATGTACAAAAGCAGGATACCACTGAAAATGAGATACTGCATCTCAACTGGTCTATCCTGAGTAAATAGAATAAAAATGTGTTAACGCAGGACCTCAGTACAACAGAGTCCCCACTGAACTGTGTATCTATGCTGCTCTATCCTGAGAAAAATATATTGTAAAAGATGAACCCCACTGAAAATGTAACTTGCCTTTCATCTGGGCTATACTTGCTAAATACATTTTAAAAATAGGCAAAAGCAGGGCACCCTCAGAACTGAGACACTGCATTTTGGCTGTGCTATACTGAGTAAATACAGTGTGTACAAACCGGGAAAAGCAAGAGTCAGCTGAAAACAAGTTAGCATCAGAGCTGTTTTATCCCGTGTAAATACAGTGCAAAAATATGTCAAAGCAAGCCCCGTTGAAAATGAGATATTGCATCTCAGTTGTGTTATCCTGGGTAAATAGTGAGATACTGCATCTCACCTCTACTATCCTGGGTAAATTCAGATAAAAATGTGTAAAACCAGGATCCCACTGCAAATCACATATCACATATTACATCTCATCACTTCTGTCTTGGGTAAATATATAGTAAAAATGTGTAGAAGTAGGACCCAGCACAACAGCAAAGCAAGCAAAGATTTGGCATTAACAAATGCTTGTTATAAGGAAGCAGTGTGGTCTAGTGGTTACAGCACTGACTTGGAAACTGAGAGGTCACAGGGTTAAATCCAAGCAGAGCCAAATACTGTGTGACCTTGGGCAAGTCACTTAACCTCCCAGTACTCCAGTCCACCCAGCTTTGGAAATAGGTAGACGCAGGACCCCACTGGAAACAAATGTTGTATCTTAGCTGGGCTAGCCTGGGTAAGTAAACTGTAACCATATTAAGACTGTAAAAGGGCACACTTTGTGTTTGGTTTACTGTATGTTCTCTTCCATCTATTACTATTGTATAAATGTGGGTAAACGGCATGTATCTGGTTCAAAAGACTTGGCTTCTGTTTTAGAAATGAATTATGTTTCTCTGCCGAGGCAAAAAAAAAAAAAAAAGAGTAGTGGAAGCTCCATTCCTGCCACTACTTGACTATGGTAACCTAATCTACAGATGTGCAAGTGCTAAGTATGCACCTAACCAAACTAGATGCTCATTACCACACAGCACTTCAGTTTATAACTGGTTTACCACCTAAGAACCATCACAGTACCCTCTATACAGCTGTTGGATGGTCATCGCTGACTATGAGGAGGTTGAGGAACCTGTATCTCTGTACATACAAGGTCCTTTGAAACACTGTGCCTCAATACATCACCGCCCATCTTAAAAGATATGCATGGCTGTACAACCCAAGGAGAAATAACCTCCATCTTGATGTCCCTAGGCATTCATCGCACTTTGGCAAAACGTTTTTTAGCTGGCTAGCTCCCTCTCTCTGAACACAGACCTTCTTAAATTTAGCTCACTAATTAGCCTCAACTGTTTCAAGGTGCTCCGAGAAAGTCACTGTACACAAAAATGTGAATATAAGTAAAAAGTTTCTGTGTTGAAAAAGCCTTATCTTACAATGGCACATATCACTATTTACTCAATACTCTTCTACCGTAATGCTGTCGTATATTATTGTCTGCATGTTAGTATTAACTTTTATATGATCCTTTGTAAAATGTCAACTGTAATTGTCACTCCTCGAGCCCATGTATTTCATTATGTTTTGATTTCACTGTACTATTTGCCTGTCCTAACCAAGACCTCCTTGTAAATAAGCACTGCTCAATGGAGCTTTCTCCTGGTAAAACAAATAAATGCACAGTACAAGTGCTGCATGCAGTATTGGTCTCATGGTGGTGGTGACAACTGGGAATACCAGTTTTAGGGTGATTTCAGACTCCTAGGTCCTAGGCCAGTGGAGATTATGTGCATTTTCCAACAGTCTGCGATCAGCTGCATCATGAGATGAGCACCCACTACGAGCCGTCAAAGCTGTGGCACTGACAGCCGCTCCGAAGGAAGATACTAAACCATTCACCTGGCCAGAAGGCGGGCACTAATCTGCAGCCCTTTGCTGCTGCTGTAATGCACTAAACTATTAAATACTGGTCAGCTTTTATGATGACTGCAGCGCACTCTCTTTCAGATTATAACCTGCGGCTCTGCTGTTTGCCACACCATATTGTACCATGTACTCTATTGCATTCTTTATTGGGTTTTTGTGTTAGCTCCCCTTCCCTTATTACCAGGACATATTTGGAAACACGCTCTCTGCAGCTGAGTGTACCTTTCTTGGCCAAAATATAATAAACAAATGAATGAATAAATGAATGAATGAATGAAGAGGGTAAAAAATTGTAAAGTAGCAAAAATATTTTCAGTTGTAGCGTGGCTGACACCTGACATTTGAGATCAAATAAGTAAGATGGCTCATCCTTAATCATGTATACTATTTATTGTGCAAAATGTTTATTTTAAATATAAAAAACAAGGTGCAGCGTCAGCATGTGGGCTGAAAACAAAACAAAAAGATAGTATTAAATGCATGCCGAAAGAAAATAAGAATTACAATGTTTTGATCATTGGTCTTCTTTTGGTATTAGCTAAAAGAGAAGAAAAACCTTTGCTTTTTTTCTCCTTAGATAATTCCTGAAGAAAACCTATGGCTGAAATGTCAATTCTATTTTCAGCATGCATTGAATACTACCTTTTTGTTTTATTTTAAATAATATTGCATCTCATGTTGGTTCCATATCTCTGACTGACCACAAAATATCCCCTTTTTTTCTTCATTTTATTCAGGTATTGTTCATTGCTCTTTGGAGCTTTGTATTGCTCAGCTTTGCACATCATTTGTAAACTCTCTCCCAGATCGCACCTGGAAAGCACCTTCAGCTCACTGTGCCTCTTAGGCCAACAAATCTTTAAATAATTAAATAAATGTATGTTGCCTCTGTGCCACTAGTAGATCTCCAAACCCTAGTCTGAGTGGGTTCTGCTGTTGTCACTGTTGTTAAATACACTGATGCTAATGATGTTGATGGTTCTGCAGCACTATAAAGCAGAACAAATTCAACCCACTGTAATATTACTATTAATATTATCATTATTATAACATCTATCTGAATTTCCACTAATTATCACACTTACTATTAGCTTATAATAACTGATGAGCCCCTATAATAAGTGAATATCCAGTCCTGATAAAATGCCATAATAACCCGCTGAATTCTGGAATAACTCAGTAGTGGGCTATTAAGGCATTTTCTTCCTCACGCTCTCACTTCACTGTATTTGTGTGAGTACAGCAGCTGCTCTGGGACACACTCACTCGCACAAATACAGCTTACAGTTTTTCTCTCTGTTGAAAAAACCTTGCACTAGTTATTATAAAAAATAATGCCTGTGCAAAGTTTGTTTTATGAGGATTTTTCAAACACCTTTGATGTGTGATAAACTCATAAACCCTTCGACCTTCACTTTCAGGGTTTATGGATTATCACACACCTCTGGTGTGTGAAAAATTCTCATAACACACACCCGCACAGGCGTTATTCTCTATGTATTGATTAGGAGAGTACAGTAGACACAGTTTTGCCTCTTTGCAGGTACCATCCAAGAGGTTACAGGACAGTCAATACAACAGTGACAAGCAAAGATACAGTACAATAAAAGAATACAGCAAGGACCATATATTCAGTAATTACAATACAATAAGGGAAAGAGGAAATTGTTTAACTAGGAAAGGCACGCTAAGCAGGCACTTGTTTCCAGATGTGACCTGGGAGCCCAAGAAAGTTAAGTGACTTGTTTAGGGTCACACAGTATGCAATTGGGGGCTGATGGGATTCAAACACATGTTTCTAGGTTAGCAGCTCAGTGCCCTTAACCTCTACACTATACTGCTTCCTACAATAAGGACAAACGCAGCAAATTTACAAACACAAGGCATGTTGGAGAGCAGAAAGATAAAAACATAAATCGTCTAACACATTTTACCTAGTGAAGGGAAATGCACACAAACCAGTAAGCCCCGAAGAGTATATCACAACAGGACAAAATTAATGTCTGATTCCCTTACTGATTTAGCTGTGTGATGGAACAGGTTTATATCAGTTTTACAGTCATAAATTATTATTAAATGCCATAACACTATCATTAAGCACCAGTAAAGTTCAAGGAAATTGCATGATTCACACACTCCTCTATAAACTCACAATTATATTCACTGAATGGCAGCATATGGAAAAAAGGGAATGCATACGCAAATATTTCCTTGTTTAAAGGAACGCAAGACAGATTACTGGATTGTTATTAAACAGTGTCTTAGAAGTAGGTGCATGCTCTGGCAGAGCTAATACGGACCACTCGTGTATGTTTTTTGCCTTCAACTGCGCCTCGGGGGCAGCGCTGCCTGTAACTGTTTTTTGCAAATATTCTTCTTTGTGAACGAAGTCACTTTTCCTACAGATTTACTATTAGGAACATCATGCCGCCATGGCTCTTGCATTTGCATATGGCGCCAGCTTCCTGTATCTTCAATCTCTATTGAACCTTGAACTCCAGAACAAGACTGTGTGAAAGGTCAGAGGCAAAGCCAGAAGCAGGCTTCCATGTTGGCAACATTTTCCTTTGTCTTACCCAAGCTCTTTTACTATTACCCTGCTGCTTAACTAAATTGGCAAATGGCAATATAAAGGCAGAGAGTACCTTAAAAAAAGACAAGAAATATTACTGAGTTTAGCAACCCACCGTGGCATTGATGACACAGAAATAGCTTAACTGCACAATATTCAGTCTCATGTGTTCTTCAAGTAAGTGCTGCTCAGCTGGAGTCACTTAACGAGTTAATTGAAAATTCTGCTTTTTTTAACTACATTTCTAAATTGTAAATACAATACATGGCCTCACTGTGACTATGCTCAGATTTAAAAATGAAATGAGCTCTTTAAATAAATAAACAACAAAATTAGTGGTTTTTTATCATGACTATATATATTCTGATAACTGATATCTGGGGTACAATTTCCTGTACAGCACTTATTTGAAGAATACTTCTAAGGGTAAGATTAGTGCACCAAATGTTTGAACTGATGCACTCTTTCTTGTAGCAGACCTCCTTCCAGCCCTGCAGATCTATGAACACATGCATCATTTGCAGTGCATATATTATAAAAACCACCCATTATAGCTCATATAGAAGGCAGATCTCCATATAGGCAGTTACCTTTTTTAAAATATTCTATCCCACCCACCAGCCCTCATTCCTCCAACTTCTCACCCATCAGGCAACCTGCTCTCCAGCTTCCTCTTGCACCCCCTGCTCACCACAGCAGTCACCAGTCCAGCTCACGTCATCTTCCATTTACACCATTGCTACCTCCCCAGTGGCTGCCCCCCTGCAGATCAGTATGCAGCATGTCAGACTGGACCAAGCTGTAGTTCAGCGTCAGAGAAGTGGAGGGCTGTCAGGCATGTCAGAGGCATCAAGGTGGGGAGGTACGTGCTTTCACTCATGCGGGATGATGGCTTTTACACTATTTATGGCCCTGCCACCTACCATGACTTCCACCAATTAGCTCCCCTGGCACCATCCCATGGTGGGGGACGGCTTGCTGATGTCAAGTGCTCCCACATGATATCAATGCCACCACCATTGCCCTGGGATGCCCAGCTCCCTCACCCTGGGGTCAGCTAGAACCCACCAGCCAAGGGCAGGGGAGTCAGTCGATCCGAGTCTCCAACACAGAGGGGCAACTAACCACCAGGTGGAGCCACTGGGTCATAGAGGACAAAAAACATTTTTTTCTGTAGTTTTTTATCCTCTTCCCCTGCTCTTAGGCCAGGGATCTACCCTTACCAGGCAGCTTCACTGTCATTTGGAGGGTAGGGGTGTTTCTTCCATTTTTTCCCCACAGTCTCTCCCTCCACCCCTTGGCATGTGCAATGCCAAGTTGGCCTCATATGCAGGAAGCACCCCTGTGGCAAGTGCAAGCTCTCAGGTCCAGCCACAGGGGCCATGGCAGTAATGGAACCTGATGTTAACCCTCCCTGAGTAAAGCATTTTGCCTCATAGCAGCTACCCCAGCCTGGCCTGCCTCCCAATGCGGTGATCTGAGCTTGCTCCCAAACTTGGGTCACCTGCACTGCTGTGCGATGCTCTACCAGAGGGCCATTACAGCAGGCCAGGACAGTAACCTTTTAAACCAACAGCACAACCATGATTTTTGTAAAAATCAATCGCCAGCTACAGCTGTAATAAATATCAGCATACCTGTTAAATTTGACTTGTTGAGCAGGCCTGCTGGCACAGAGGAAGGGCTGAACCCAGTGACCTGGGTTCACGAAAAGCCTGGTATATCAGAGGGCCATTGGGTAGAAGAGAATTAAGCATTCTAGAGGACACGCTACTCCTTGGGGGCAGGGAGGTTGCAGACTCTGCTGCACTACTGCCACCTTGCTGACCACAGGTGGCAGTGCAGTGTGGGATGTCAGTGGGAGGGAAGATGCTGCTTGACTCCAGTGTGCCACATCAGGCATACACATGTTCACAGTCCTTTGTGCTCCCATTGTCAGAGTGGGCACAGTGAAGCTGGCACTCTCGGGCTATGACGAACTAGCAGTTCACTACCTCCTAGAAGTTTACTGCTTGGCAGAGTGCTACAGGCACAGGCTACCTGCTGACACCACCATGGAGGGGTAAGTCTTGGGTTACAGAAGGTGGGTAAGAGACAGAGTTGGAGAATTTGAGGCTGGGAGGTGGCTTAGCTGACAAAGGGTTGCCACTACGAACAGTGGAGAAAAGTACAGTTACTTAAGAACTTTCTGTAACAGTAGATTTTTGAGAGAATCTCTTGCATCAGGCCACATGGAACTATAGCCACCAGGCACTAGGACCACTCAGAAACTTTCTAGCTAGCAATCTAGTAGGGGCCATGCACCACAACATTGTCAGCTGACGACGTCACTCCCATATAAATGTGGGTGGCCCCACGCTCTCCTCAGTTCTCCCACTGGAGACCATATGCAGAAGGTCTCCTCCTGGGGAACCTAGGGAGAGCCAAAGGTTCCTGCCAGTAAACAAGGTGAAATAGAAAGTGAACTATCCTAGAGAGCGAGAGAGAATCAGGGATGGAGAGAAGCTCAGGGTTGGACGGCATGGCCTGATACAAGAGATTCTCTTGAAGATCTACTGTTACAATAAGTTCTTATGTAACTGTACTACCTTCATCGAGGATATCTCTTGCATAAGGCCACACCTATGGAATGAGTCCCAAGCAGTACTGACAGAGAGACAGTCTGGGTGGCTGGAGGCTACAGACCTAAGACAGTAGGGCCTGAAGCACAGTCTGGCTGAAGTCTGCCCTTCTCCTAAAGGTAATGACCGGGCTGTAGTGTTTAGTGAAAGCGTGGAAGTACTCCAAGTGGCAGCAGCACAGATTTCAGCAGCTAACACATTTCGGAAACAGGCAACAGAAGTGGCCATGCCTCTAGTGGAGTGGCCATGCACCATCCCAGGAAGTTCCTTATCCTACTTCCTGTAACAGAAAATAATGCAATTGGTCAACCATTTGGAAAAGCACTGCTTAGAAACTGGTATGCTCTCTTTTCCAAAGGTGAAAGAAACAAACAGCCGCGAGGACTTTTTGTGGTCTTTCATACAATGAACATAATATACGAGTATTCTATGTATATCTAAAGTATGGAGCAGTGCTTCCTCTGGATTGGCATGCTCCGGAAAATAAACAGGCAGGTGGATGGTTTGATTCAGGGTAAACTCAGACACCACCTTAGGTAAAAATTTAGAGTTAGTACGCAGATACCCTATCTTTGTGGAAAATTAAGTAAGGAGACTCACACATCAGAGCCTGAAACTTGGAAATCCTTTGAGCAAAGGTAACAGAAACTAAAATTAATGCTTTCCATGACAGAAAGCGTAGCTCACAACTTGTGGCTGTCTAAAAAGGAGCCAAAGTAAGTGAGTTTCTTAAGTCCCAAGGTGGGACTGGGTTATGGATTGGAGGCTTCAAAATGAAAATGCCTCTCAAAAACGTATGAGACACCTCCAGCTGTGCCACCATATGGCCATCAATGGGCACATGAAAGGCTGAAATAGCAGCCAAGTGCACTTTAATGAAAGAGTATTGCAGGCCAGAATCTGAGAGGGACAGCAAATACTACAGAATCCAGTTCACTGGACAAGTGAAAGGATTTAGCTGACGGGAAGCCACCCACAGAGAAAAGTGCTTCCACTTCATGGAATAAGTGGCCCTGGTAGAAGGCTTTCTAGCAGCCACCAAACATCAGCCACTTTTTGGGAAACTCCAAACCTAGCCATGGCTATGGCTTCAGAAGCCAGGCATGTAGGTGTAGAGATTTGAGGTCTGGATGGACCAAGGTGCCCTGCTTCTGGAGAAGCAAGCCTTTGCACAGAGGCAAGGGCACTGGGGGTTCCACCGCCAACTGCTGCAGTAAGAGGAACCATATATGACTAGGCCAGAAGCGGGCGACAAGGATCGCAGTCACTCCCTCCATTTGGAGCTTGAGCAGCACCCTCTGAATTACTGGGAAGAGAGGAAAGGTGTAAAGGAACCTCCCCTTCCAGGAGAGGGACAACGCATCTCACCAGAAAACTCCAGGCCCTAGTGCGAGTGAGCAGTTTTGCATTAACATGGAGATGCAAAAAGGTCCAACTCTGGACGATCCCACCGGTCGAACAGGTCTTCCGCTTCTGAGGTCAACAGCTCCCACTCATACATTCTGGACTGTGACTGCTCAGTCTGTCTGCCAAGATGTTTCTGGCACTGGGAACATGAACTGCCAACAGTTGTAGATTGTGTTCTAGAGCCCAAGGACAAACTCTCATCACTTTCCTGCACAGTGGGTATGAATGGGTCCCCTCTTACTTGTTTATGTAGTGGGCTACACTGATGTTGTCCATCTGCACCAGCAGAGGTTCTGGGGACAGGTGAGTCTAGAGGGCTTGCAGGCCATAGAGAATGGCCCTCATCTCTAGGACATTTATGTGGAGGGAACTCTCCACCATGGTCCATGTCACTTGGGTCTGGTTTAACTCTAGGTGGGCTTCCCAGTCCAGCCCCCCAGCATCCATGGTGAGGATCTGGTGGGGGGATGAGGAAAGGGACCCTTTTGAGCAAATTGGTGGGGTCCATCCACCACTGAAGCACCTTTTTCATAGATGATGTTACTAGTACCTTCTGGTCTGGCTCAATGGTGCATGGATCCCATTGCACCCTTGGGTGTCCATTGGGGAGTCTGCATGTGCAGCCGTGCCAATGGAACCATGACAATGGCAGCCACCACCAGTCCCAACAGTCTCAGGAATGTCCTGGCTGTGACATACCTGTTGCTGTAAAGCTCCTGGGCATCTCTTATCAGGTGCTGTGCCCTGTCCTAAGGCAGGAAATCTGAACCCTGAGTGGGGTCTAGTATAGCTCCTCTGTACTGGAGGTGCTGATAAGGAGTCAGACATGACTTGAGCAGATTGAACCATGACCCCTAGTGCTTGGAACAGTTGTCTGGTGTGCACTACGGTGTAAGGCAGTTGTTGCCTGGACTGAGCTTTGAGCAACCAGTCATCCAGATAGGGAAAGATGTATAGTCCCTCCCTCCCTTCTGATGGCTGCTGCCACCACTGCCAAGCATTTGGTAAAGACCTGTGAGACAGAAGATAAGCTAAAGGGCAATGGCCTGAACTGGTAGTGCTCTCCCTGGAACAGGAATCTGATGTATTTCCTGTGGCAGGCATAGATCTTTAAGAGGAAGTATGCGCCCTGCATGTCTAGGGAGCATATCCAATCCTGCTTGTGCAGTAGAGGAAGCAGCCTTGAAGGGTCAACATCCTAAGCTTTTTGTACTGGATGTAGGAGTTCAGGTTTCTCAGGTCTAGGATGGGCAGCAAATCCACTGTGGATCTGGAAACTAGAAAGAAGTGGGAATAGAGCCCTCTGTTTCTTTTATCTGCAGGAACTGACTCTATGGCTCTTTTCTGCAGCAGTGTGCGAACTTCCCCGAGTAGCACTGGAATGTGGTCTGGAGGGTAACTGGAAACAACTGGAGGTAGATCTGGGGGCCACTCCAGAAGTTTTAAAGTTTGGCCATGCTCTATGAGGACCCAAGTATCTGTTATGATTTCTCTTCACCTGTCCAGGTGAAGGAAACACGACCCCCTACCACACCTCCAGCAGTACTGGAGGGTGGGGGCCTGGCAAGGATCCAGGCTGAGGCAGAACCAGCAGCCGGGGCTGCTCCCCCCCTTTGAAAGCCTTTGCGGTGGAGAAGGAGGGAGTAGGCAGGGCTGTTCCTGCTCTTTGCTTGCCCAAGGACCAAGTACCCGGCTTGGGTCTATGGGAGGCCAGATGAAAAGGCACCTTCTTCCCACTTCTTGACTGGGTACAATACAGCAAATGAACTAACTGCAGGGTCCTCCCTGAGGCCTGTAGATCTGAAAGGATGCCCTGCACATCCACCACAAAGAGCGTATAGCCTCTGAAGGGGACATTCAGGATGGACTTCTGAATGTTGGAGGCAAAGCCAGACACTCTGAGCCAAGAGTGCCTTCTAAGGCATATGCCAACCACAGCTGCCCTTGCAGAGGCATCTGCAACATCATAGGCTGATCTCAAAAGATGCTTCCCCACATCTGCTCCAGACTGCATGGTTTTAAGCAGCTCCTGCCTCTGGGGGCCCTCTGGAAGGGCCTGAGCTACAGCTTTGGCCTTTTTCCAGATTATGTTCTAGAATTTGACTATATGGGTAATGTAACTGATGATTCTGAGGGCCAGTGTAGAAGATGCATAGGCCTCTTGCTCATAAGATCCAGTCTCCTGGACTCTTTGTCCTGGGGAAGGGAGCTGAGGTGCTGAGGCCTCTTGGACCTATCATGGGCTGCATTTATCACCACTGAATCTGCATGAGTTTGCTCTGTGAGGAATGGCTTTCTGAAGGAGCCTGATACAATTTGTCTGCCTTTCTGGGCATGGCCAAGATCACATTTGGCCTGCACCAGGCAGCCATGGTGGCATCATCAGAGGAGGAATGATCAGAGAGAATCTGGCAATTCTAAAGAGTCAACCAGATTTCTCCCAGCAATATCCTGCTCCCCATTATCAAACCCCATAGTAGACTGAAACTGCCTCATCATGGCAATGAAGGAGTGGTCATTAAGGGGGACTCAGGGGTGTATTTGGCCGAGCCCTCTGCCCCGAAGGAAACCATGGAGGGAGACCTGGGGGGGGGGCTCCCAGCTCCCTCTTCCTGGTCCTCCTCATCCTCATCAGGTGGGATGAGGTTAGGATTATACTCATCCACTGCCTCTGAATACGGAATTGAGGACAGTAATTTCTGAGGATAAGAGGGCTGCGGCACTGTAGAAGGTGTCGGCGTGGGAGCTGGCCTAGTAGGTCATGGCATCGACGGGATCAGTAGAGGAGCAACCCAGTGCATGAATTCCCAGAAGGAGGATAACAAACCCTGGACAGCGATGGTAATCAGTATCGCTGGAGCACCTTGCAACCCCACTGGGAGGCGCCGATCCTCGGCCTCGACGGTATGGCCTGCAGCATTGCTGTGAGAGGCTGAGGCCCCAGCATCGGTAGCACAGCTGGCAGCATTGATGTGAGAGGCTGTGGGCCCGCTGTCAACCCAAATGTCTGAGGCGTCGCTGGGGGGCTGAAACCCCAACATCAATGAAATAGGTAAAGGCTTCAATGGGGGCTGCCAAGGGCTTGGCATCGAGATGCCATCACCAGCCAAAGCAGGTCTGGTGTAGGTCATGTCTGGTTCCCCTGATCCAAAAGGGGTCTGAACGACAGGGGTTGGAACGTCGAGGGGGCATCAGGAGGCCTGATGTCAACCCACCAGCACTGGCCTAGGAAGGACCGGCGGGGTGGCACTGCCTGAATCAACCCTGTGGGAGAGAGGGTGTGGGCGGCAGTGGGGGTCGCTGATGACCCATCAGTAGCCGGCGCTCAAGGCAGCAACTGGGAGCACACCGGCGAAGCCTTCTCCTTCAGTCTCTCCTTCTCCTGGTGTTGTGATTGCCAGACAATTTATCCTGGGCCTTGGAGGAGTGGGAGCCCATGGACATCACTGGTGAGGCAGAGGAGCTTCTTCCCTGGAACTCCTTCTCCGTTAGAGTGATCTTTTGTTGTAGGAAGAAGGCTTCGAGGGTCTTCAGATGGCATTGCCGAGTGGCCTGATTAAATCTGCAGCAAACTTCACAGGCCTTCATATAGTAGTCAGTGCCAAGGCAGTGAACACAGGCCTCATGGCCATCCTTATCACAGATCTTCTGGCCGCACTTGCAAAATCTGAAAAATTTATCAGGGTCGCTTCTCGACATAAATGAAGGAAAATGGAATCTCTTTAAAAATAAAGTGATTACTACACTAGGGTGAGAAAGTAAAATTTAGATTAAAGATTTGGCAGTCGACTGAAGTGGTGGTGTCTCTGTGGAGTCCAACATGTGATGGTTGATAGCAGTAAAAGAAATGAGGAGGGCATGGGGCCGCCCACGTTTATATGGGAAGGACGTCATCAGCTGACGTCGTCGTCAGGGGCAGCCCCTACTAGACTGCTCGCTAAAAAGTTTTTGTGTGATCCTAGTGCCTGGCGGCTTCAATTCCAAATGTGTGGCCTGATGCAAGAGATACCCTCAATGGAGATCAAAGAATTCAACAAAAATTGCATTTCTAAGTATTCTTCATTATGTATGCTACATTTCCTGCTCCTTTGCCATACCTGTTAAACTGGTTAGAGATGTACAAGGATGCTGATCCTGAGACATCTATCTAAGTTGCATTGCCCCAGTGCAGACACTGTGACTGGCGTGACATCTATCTGAAATGATCAACAATCAATAGTTAAATAATGATGCAACTTAGAAACAACTTTCACTGGGGGATAAACCACTGACAGACAATTCAGCTGCTCTATCTTTGAACTAAAGCAGAAACTTCCATCACCTTTTAGAAGTTTAGAAGGTGACATTGGTATTACCTGTAGTAGGTTCAGTAGACAGACAATAGAAATCTATAAAACTGATTGAAGTTTTATTCTGCAGGGTCCATAAAAACACAGCACAGGGCTGCCAGATGGTCTGGCAGAAACCTGGATTTAGGAACAGGTGCGGTTTTGCTGGAATTGAGCACCAACGCTGGGAACAGCACTGCCCATGGCTGAGCATCCCAGCCAGACTGGACTGGTACCAATGCTGACGGCAGCAGTGACCTCTCCTGGTGGGCCATGGAGGCTACTCCCTCATGAGGGGTGCATATAGTAAAAGTGCTGTGGTGAGTGAGGCCACTGGATGGTTACATATGGCAGAGGAGAGGAGGGAGGGTCATGGGTCAGGGGATGCAGTGACGCTTCATATACTGAATTGCATAAGGTTATTATACAAATACTCCTAGATGTAAGGATGAAGGTCTGTCTGGCACTCTCTGCCTCTGAACAGCCAACCTACTTTCTCTCTAGGTCCTGACAGACTAAGGAAAAGGGAAGGACGCCCTTAACAAAGAATGTCAGCTTAGGGAACACACAACATCTAGCAAAGAATATGTGAGGGAGACTCCTCGTCACCACTTCTGTTTTGCTTTACATTTAATCCACTAAGCAGCCTTGTCAACAGCTTAGTATATGGGTTCAGTCTGGATTCCACAAACACTGAGGATCCCCAAATAACATCCTAACCCATTTGCTGATGGCCTGAAGCTCTATAGCTGATGTGATCATCACTTAAGAATGCAATTGCAAACTGTGAAGACCTTATCTGATTATGCTGGAGTGACATATGGGCTTGACAAGTGCCCCAATGCGACATTTAGCCAAGGAAAGTTTACCCACACTGAGAATATTGGCTTAGACTGGGTGGTAGTCACACAGAAGAACCTGAATACAAGGAAGTGTATAAATACTTTTAAGTGGGCAAAAGAGCAACAATCTACTAAAAAGAATGAGACAACAGATAAGCAAGAAATAAATTTGAATGCTTAAAGTTTGTTTTCAAACAGTGCTCTGACGGAGGCATGGCTAGCCATCATCGGCGGAGGAAGATGCTCTTTTCAGAGTTCCGATTTCAAGCTGCCTTAATAAGAGTAAAACTGCTATCATAAGAGACGTTTGGCAATTTAAACTTACCAGACTAAGAGATGAAGTACTGGTGAATATAATGGGGAAATGTAACAATGCTTCTCTGGCTCTAACAGACTCTTGAAAGTCAAAGCAGACGGCAGCCGGATCGAGTCAACAAGATGCGACAGCGAGAGAGTAGGCCTCACTCACAGACCCAGCCGATGCTAAAAACTTTCTGCAAGTAATGAGCAAAACCCTATAGGCCATTAAGAAATGATTTGATGACTTTGGGAAGAGGATGCAAAAAACTAAACAATCTATTTTACATTGTACAGATAAATCAGACGAAGGCATATGCAGAGAAAGCCCTTGCGGCCACCATCACGATGATTACTGAGGCTGCCATCCTCCAGCAGTGCCTGGAATCAGTTGAACTTTCCCTGAGGGAGTGCAACTTGTGCTTGATCAGTCTGCTGGTGGAGCAAGAGGGGCTTTATCTGGCAGTGTTTCTTGAATCTTGACTCCCACAGGCACTCTATATGGATTCTGTACCTGCCGTTGGTTTCATTGACCAGGCCTATTGAGTCAACCCCACCCCACCCCACCCTTGAGCCCTGGCACACTTGCAAACTGTTTTAATTTTCCTGCTAGCATGAGAGACAATATATACTAAATGCAAAAAGATGAGTCCAGGACCTGATGGTGGGTAAAGCAATTGTTCATTTATTCCCGGACCTACTCTATTCTATCAGAAATCAAAGTAAGGACTTTGATAGTATTAAAAACAGAATAAATGTGCTTAAACATCCACTTGCACTGTTGTTCCCAGTGTGGCTAAGAGTGTCGGTGGAGGGAAAGACATACCTATACAATTCCCCGCAAGATGACAGTAAACTGCTGGCAAGATCAAGTTCGAGAAATCTGTCCTGGAAGCAGAGATCTCCTCGGAGGACAGCACAAATGCCTGAGGTATGGTTTCCTAATGGACTGTTACCTGAGCGGTGCGTACTGAGACACCCTACTCTCCCCTACATAAGCCATGTGAACATTTCAAAATTGAATGCTAGTGCATGTGAAACTGTGCTTTTGACTTGATGACCTAGTGTCAGTAAGCGCTTGGTTTTATGTGTTTGGAGTAGTACTGACAGCTGGGTACTTATATACTTTTACACTAAACGTTATTTGCTGACAAGATGGTCGAACTACATTCTTGGGACCATTGCTGCTCATGGCAGAGCTCATCTGTAGGGACAAAATGGGAGTAGGGGCGACGTCTATCTTCCCGCTCCAGTGCATCTCAGAACAGGCATCCCATACTTTGTAACACCGGCTGTTTAATGGCTTCTTGTTGCTACATCAGTTTTCTCTTATCACTCTCAAGAGTAGCCAAATTGATTCCATAATTCTATGCATATCAACCCAAAACGGTAATATCTTAGTGCACGTCAATGCTATGTGTATGAAGTCCCCATCCAGAACACTACATTTAGGACAACCAGGACCATACACATTCTTATATTACTGAAGCTTTTTTCATGTAAGGTAAGTTCTGTAAAAGAAATGTAACTGAATCCTTAGTGTATTAGAGCTGGAACATGCGTGCACATGTTTAAAGAGATAGTGTACTGCCTAAAACTAATATTAGTTTTTAGAAGCATCAATTATTACCTTTTATATCTAAGATACTTTTTCTTTTCCCTTTGTTTAATTAGAAGATTGTTTACCAGATCTTGGTAGGTGTGATGTGTGGGACAGCACTCTGTCTCCTGGCAGCTGACATAGCTATCTCTGTTACCACCCCCCCCCAACTATATCATCAGCATTGTGATCTCACTGACTGTGACATCACTGCCAAGGAACAGCCACTCAGTGGTTGCCAGGTCAGTCACCTGTGATGTCACTGTCAGTTGACCATGTAATAAACTGGTCTCCTGATGCTCTCCTTCAAGTGTCAATCAGTCAGGCGGGCTCCCCCATCCCCCTTCGCCAGCAGTGCCAATTGAGCTGCCCAGTAGTAATATTTCATACTGGGCAATGTTAACCCCTCTTTACTCAGAGGAAGCTGTAAAATATTTCTGGGTATCGGGCACTTTTCCCACCCCACAGACAGCTATGCAAGACCCCGTTAAGCAATTTTAAAAAATGTTTCAAGAACATGAATGGGTAATTTCTGAAAGAGATAAAGACATTCTAGTAATAGATGCATTTTAATAGTATTGACTCAGCCCATAAAACTGAGAGGAAGATCTCACTGCTCACAGTCAAGTTTCACGGGAGTTAAGCAGTTCGGTGTAGTTGCCATGAAACACCTCCAGACCATTGTTGGTAATGTTTGCTCCTAGATATTTTAACGCACTGACCACTTTCATATTGAAGGAGCCTTAGTAACTACCCCAGGGAAGCGAGGCCGAAATTAAAAAGCAGTTCCCTGAGTTTTGGAAGGAAAGTAGGATCCATTTCATCTCCCCTCATCCCGGTTCCTCTCCATGTGTTTACCCTCAGTCTCCCTCATGTGCATCTCCTGCAGGCAAATTACATCAGATTTCATACTTTTAATTTTGGCAAGCACCCTCTTGCACTTGATACGAGACTTCAGTCCATTAATATTCCAGGACCGTGAATGCAAAAAAATCGTTAGCCTTATTCTCTGATTATCACAAGATGATTGACCAACAACTCTGGAACTGCCCATATTATTTTAGTAGTAATTCTGTAAGTACATTTTTCTATTAAAAAATCGAAAAGGTATTGAAACATACAATCACTTGTAAACATACCCAACCAAGAGACAGACAGCACCCTCATACCCCCCTCCACCATACATGCAGTAAGATTGCATCATTTTTGGTTGCTATGCATAGAATTATGGAATCAGTATCAGGGTGTTCACTCCCTAGAAGCCCCTCCAAATTTATGCTAGGCATAGATGGTTCTTGGACATTCAGCAGTGGCAGTAACGCTAGACATAGACTGAGGAACTGCATCGATTAATGCAAGGCAAACAGTAGCACAGCACTAGATGAGTTCCTCCCCACCTACCATAGCACACTGGCTAAATAATCTATTACTGTGTATGTGGCTGGAGACCTGCCATTTTAATGCTATAGGCCAGGAAGACAGGTTTCATCATACAGGGGAACCAATGCTATGTGCAATCCAATCTAATGTGCTCTCCTTTAAGGAGAGGAGCCTCTTAGGGCTAACATGTCTGTGGGGTCTCCATTCCACTACTAATCTTGAATAATGGTGTTATAACTATATTACTAGCTTACTGGTGTCCAGCATCTGTTACCGCTCCACTGTATTTATGTGCTTATATCCAGGACCAGTAGGTTTCATACCTGTTTGTATCTACAGGATTAACCATCATTTCTGGATGTGCCTTTGGGCAAAACGTCTTGCTCAGTTATCCTACCGTATTCATTCTGATCAATATGGTGTATTATATATGAACTTTAATTCTGCAGTACTTCAATAAAATATGTTTACAAAAAAAGGAGTAGTTAAAGTGAGATAGCAGTCATTTTTTATGGTTGAACCTTATAGGTTATTTTGTTTAAACATACAGATGTTCCCTGGATTTATAGTCGGGTTTGATACTAATGTCTAAAGACTCTACTTGGCTGGACCATTTATAATCAGTATACCCGACTGTTTCACTAGGGGAACATTTAATGTGCAGTTTGTGGTGGTAGCTGAGTATCATACACATCCTAATGTAATGTTTTTAAACTTACACAACTTTGATAGTCTAGTACTATGTTATAAAATTTTGTAAATGTATTATATTCTCTTATGGTCATGTTCCTTGATGGCATATAGTGCATTTGTACTGTTAGTTTTTAAATTCAGTATATTCAGTCATTGCCTCCAAAATGCAGCACCAAATGTATGTCATGTATAATTTCTGGCACAACATGATCCATATGCTTCTTCTTATAACACAGTACATCAAGTCTGTACTTGCTCTTATCTTTTTGTGTTTGTCTACAATAAAACTTAATAAAGAAAGTTAAAAAAGTATTCTACCACATATACTGTATATATACACACACACACACACACACACACACACACACACACACACACACACACACACACATAAAATGGGTGAGAAAAACAGTAAATATGCTGCCTCCTGATTAGATGAAACACACCACATCACTGTGCATTATCCCACAAAGACCATAGACCTGCAGTTCTTCCAGTCCCCCCCCCCAACCTTCCAAAACAATTCTGGCCATTTTATAAGACAAATAGTCCACTACAGGATGTACGGTTATGCTCTGATATACATATGCCTTGGATGGCTGAAAGTACACGAGGTCATGTGTATATCAGAGCATGACCACATGCCCTGCAATGGATTACCTGTTACATATATATAGCTATACAAGCTGCCACTAGTCAAATACCATTTTGCTAATCATTTCTGTATTAAGCTTCAAATGGCACGGGGTCATAATGTCGCAGACGATACTGCGCGTATGACCACTGCATAGAATGAAACAGTGTGCGGCAATGATAGACAGCTGTTCTTCGCCCCCCACACCCCCAGAACTAATATAATAAACCCGAGGGGTGTGGACACTGGGGCAAGAAATAAAAAATTAACTGTAAGAGATTCCCTACCAGGGAATCAAACTGCGATTCCCCAACCCACGCACTGCAGGGTCAGGTTCTCTAGCCACTCCACCATGGGAGTGGCTCAACTGAGCACCCGACTGGCAGTGGCTAAATACACTTCCTCCTTCCTGGTGAGCAACAGGGGATAGTGATAGTACCGCATCGCTGATATTCCCCTGTCGCTCTACTCCCCTATACGCCACCTATGACGCGCTCCTGCTCTGCCCGGATTAGTGTGCACAGTTATCACCCAGTACCACTTCAAATGACATTGTTCAAGTAGCCAAATAGCTATTGTAATTCCACAGGCTGCAGATTAAAATTCAGTGTTCGGCTAAGAGTTTTATCATTTGGCTAAGAGGTTCAGGTGACAATTAGCCAAAATGCTACAGAGGCTTAGACTTCGCATTTAAACACTGTTTTTTTTTTTGGTATTGGGGAAGGCATGAGATTGGCAATATTAACAGTGGGGAGTGGGGTGCAGTAGGGATCAGTATTGGGCCCAGCACTGTTCAGCTGATACAAGAAATCTGAATAATGGATTCTGCAGCTAGGTGTCTATGCCTTGATTACATCAAAATAGCAGAAAAAAAGGTGGAAAAAAACAACAAATCTGCTGCATGTGATACCTTTTATTGGACTAACAAAATTATTTCTGAGACTAGCTTCCGAGAGATAATACTCTCATCAGATCAGGTGACAAAGTATTATCTCCTGAAAGCTAGTCTCAGAAATAATTGTGTTATTCCAAGGTATCACCTGCAACATACAACTTTTTTTTCTTTTTCCGTCTACATCATTGACTGGATTAACACGTCTACCACATTTCTTTATTAAAATAGCACAAATGGCTGACACAGAGCAGGCCATTAGAGAGCTGAAGGGAGAGTTGCTGTACATAAGCAGGTGGGCAGATCAATGGCACATGGAATCTAATGTCAACAAATGCATGGTAATGGCCTTTAGATACTGTAACCAATGGCAGCAATATACACTGGCGGACAAACTACTGGAAAAGCAACAGACAGTGAAAAAGACCTGGGGACAAGAGTCACCAAAGACCTAAAGAGTGCAAACCATTACACAAAGATAGCTCCAATAGTGATGGACCTGGGAAACAGAGAGAGAAATCTTGTAAGCAGTTAAAGAGAAGAGAAATTGCCACTGTACCGGATGCAAATGGGACCAAACCTGAAGTACAGTACTACGTTCAGTGGTGGTCACCATGCTGCTGCCTGCAGGAACGATGACGTTGATGAACAGGAGAACATGCAAAGATGGACCACAACATTGATTATGGAACTATTAGGGAATGGAATACCAGAGAAGACTAAAAGATCTCAGAATGATAACAGTCTATAACAAATGGGAGGTGTTGTTATTGTAAACAAGGAAGACTTCTGGGGGTTTAATGATTACAGTAGAAACTAAAGGCAGACAACACCGGGGTATTCGAGAGGGGACTACAGTATGTGCATTTATGATGCAGAGAGGAAAAAATAGATATGAATGTTGAAAAAAACAAAAGGACAAGCATGACTGTCCTAACGAATATAATGCAATGTAATGTACTGTAAATCCCTAGATCTGAAGGTGGTATGGATCTTACTGAATAACTGTACTGTATATAAAGATCTATCACTGGGGTCATATAGGCTTTTTCTCTTTACTCCTTAGTTTTACCTGCTTTCCACCAGGTACTGGGTAACTCTCATAGATCTCATAGATAAATTGGCATAATGCCACACCTGGCTATCCACGTTGGTAAGCTTCATCTGTCCAGGTACACCTTGCCTCCAACTTTCCTCTTAGCCAGAATTAGACTTCCACAGTGGCACAGCTGCTGCAGCCTTACTCCCCTTTAAGTACTGTTGTGATCAGTCAGGTGAGCGCCACTGCAAGCTATCTTGTCAGGACTTATTCCCCTTTAAGTACTATCATAATCAGTCAGGCGAGCTCCACTGCAGCCTATCTTGTCATGACTTACTCCATTTTTAATATTGTCTTGATCAGTCAGGTGAGCTCCACTGCAGCCTAGCTTGTCAGGACTTACTCCCCTTTAAGTACTATCGTGATCAGTCAGGCGAGCTCCACTGCAGCCTAGCTTGTCAGGACTTACTCCCCTTTAAGTACTATTGTGATCAGTCAGGCGAGCTCCACTGCAGCCTATCTTGTCAGGACTTACTCCCCTTTAAGTACTGTCATGATAAGTCAGGCAAGCTCCACTGCAGTCTATCTTGTCAGGACTTACTCCCCTTTAAGTACTGTCATGATCAGTCAGGCAAGCTCCACTGCAGTCTATCTTGTCAGGACTTACTCCCCTTTAAGTACTGTCGTGATCAGTCGGGTGAGCTCCCTGCAGCCTATCTTGTCAGGACTTACTCCCTGTCCCAAGATCTCCTGACTGAAAGGGCTAACTGAGCTCCTTGTGATGGGCTGACTGGGCTAATGAGAGCAAACTCCTCACGCCTTCAACTGGGGGGGGGGGTGGAGTTATGGATCAGAGTGACCCTACTGGGTGTGTTGGTGGGACACCTACATCATCTGCCTGGCCTATTTCCTAAAGGCTGTAGACAACTGTGCATCAGCATGCTAATATAACATGCAAATGGCCTTCTTGACCCACAAGGTCTCCCCAGCTACACTGCCACCAGTGGCCACCAAGGGGGCAATCGCACAGCAGGAGCCACTTTCAGGAGAAGAAGGTCCTGTGGGATTCTCAATCATTCTACTGCTATCCATTCTCTTGATTGTAGGCTTACTTGGTTGCATCGCAGGACTCCAACATACTTAATGTCCTGCAATTAAGCAATAATGCATGTGTCATGCTGGGATAATGTCATGCCTTGGGAGAATGTGCACAAGGCCTCTTGCTGAGTGCGTCCAACACCAGAGAAGTGACGTTATTCCCATGACACATGCCCTGGAGTGCACTATTTGAATTATGAAATGGCTTGCATGTAACAAAAAAAAGAAAAAGAAAAAAGGTGACCCCCTCCACACACACACACACATTTTTATAATATATTTTTAGTCATTTTGTGAATAGGTGTGATGTTGTGCTGGGATAACATCACTGTTGAAGGTCAGCACTAAATCAAATACACCCCAGGTATTTCTCTTGCCATTTTATAATAGAAAACTAAAACTCCCTGAGTCTATTTTTTATGATCAAACTAGACAAAGCCTTTCAGAAGACAGCATTCTTGAATACTGAACCGTCAGCAAATATGCACAAATCAGCAGAAAGCTGCAAGGCAGAAGAAGAAGAAGAAGATGATTTCAAAGATAAAGGCCACTGAAAAGGAATATCTTGCAGCAAACCATACCTTTGGAACTTATAGCCTTCAGGCACTAGGACCACATGGAAACTTTTCTAGCTAGCAGTCAACTGGTGCCACCCATTATGACATCAGCCAGTGTCTCTCCTCCCATATATACATGGATGCCTCACACTCTCCTCAGTTCCCTGATGGAGACCATACACAGAGGATGGCCTGCCTAGACTTTAGCAAGGCATTTGACACAGTCCCACACAAAAGATTAATAAACAAGTTAGCCAGCCAGGGGAAGAGTAAGTACACGGTGGGGTGGGGGGGGGTACTAACAACAAAAATGGAAAGGGACCTGGGGTAGTCATATCAGATGACCTAAAAGTAGGCAAGCAATGTGAGAAGGTAGTAAGGAGGGTTGGGGGGGATACTGGGATGCATAGGGAGAGGCATCACCAGTAGAAAACAGGAGGTTGTTTTCCCTCTGTACAGATAGTTGGTGAGACCCCATCTGGAGTACTACGTGCCGTTCTGGAGACCCCCTCTCCGCAAGGACATAGACAGGATGGAGGCAGTCCAGAGGAGGGCAACTAAATGGTGCAGGTCTGTGCCAGAAGCCACAATGAAGAAAGACTAAAAGTGCTTAAATATGTATACCCTTGATGAAAGGAAGGGGGGCATGATAGAAACTTTCAAGTACCTCAAGGGAATCAACAAAGTCCAAGAGGGTAGCATATTTCAGAAAAAGAGATGCACAAGAACAAGTGGGCACAAACTGAAGATAGAGGGGGGATGGCTCAGGGGCAACATGAGGAAGTACTTTTTCATGGAGAGGGTGGTGGACACATGGAACGGCCTTCCTGAGGAGGTTGTGGGATCAAAAACAGTTGGGGAATTCAAGAATGCATGGGACAGACATAAGACAATTCTGATGGGGGGTAGGAGGAAGTAGGCTGTTGGTTAACTAGGACCTGCAGCTTATCCAATAGGTAGAGAAATTGGCAGACTGGGTGGGACAAGCGGTCCTTATCTGTCATCAAATTCTATGTTTCTATGATGTCCTTTGATGGAACTGAGGGAGGCCAGAGGTTCCTACCACTGTAGAATGAAAAACAGAACATTAAGCATTCTGGAGAAGGAGACAGACACAGAAAGCATGGGGGAAGGAGGTAGGGATGGCATGGCTTGCTGCAAGAGATCCTCTCAAACATCTACTGTTATGGTAAGATCCTACGTAACTGTACTATCTTCACCAAGGATATCTCTTGCAGCAAACCACACCTTTGTAATGAGTCCAAAGCAGTTATGATCATCTAAATGGTATGGGCGGTTGGGAGCAAAAGGCCTAAGACAGGAGGCCTTGGAGCAAAGCTAGGCCGAAACCTGCCCTCCTTCTAGAATCAAGGTTCAGACTGTAGTGTCTAGCAAAATTATGGGCTGTACTCCAATTAGCAGCTGCGCAAATCTCAGTGTAACCCCGCTGCAAATGGGGGTTCCCAAAAGTCTTCCAGGAGCTGGATGAGTGCTCCCAGCCTAAATGGTGTTCGGCGTTTAAGCCGTGTATCTGTGAATGCTTTTAGAGCCTCTGGTACTGTCTCTTTAAGAGCTGTCTGCTTGCAGGCATGATTAGTTTGCATGGGGGGGACTGTGTGTATCCCTGCTCGAGTCCCGCTCGAGTTGCTGACAAATCGCTCCATTTCTGCTGCCGCTAAGTGGGTAGAGTGAGCACTTTTCAAAGATGTAACTGTTTGCCACATATCGTTTAGAGTATTAGTGGAAATGTAATTTGTCTAACCTGCCTTTCTTGCAGCTGGAACTCTGTGTGTTTTGCCCCTCCATTTTGGATCTGAACTATTGAATAGATCCAATCAGTGCAGGCGGGGGCCTCTAAAATGGAGTTTATGTGGACCAACCAGGATCAGGACTCTCTTGGGAGCCAGCTTGCCATAAGAAACATAGCTAGTAATTCTGGGAAGTGAAGTTCTGGACCTTGGCACCTATTTGCACCAACAGGGGGGAGTTTTGAGTGACTGACAACTGAGTCCACCAATTGGACCGGGTGGCGCCCAAATGGAATGCCCTGCCTTGTGCCTGGAGAAGCAGATCCATTGTGACCGTGACCAGGGAAGGAGCTCCGAGCTTCTGCACTACACAGTTTCACGCGGGAAGTGCGTGTGGAGGCCTAAACTCAGGCGGCGCATTACCGTTGTGACTCAGACTGAATACGCAGCTACTGAGAAGAGGAGAGGCTGAACAATTGGGAACCAGGTTCACCCTGTAGAGGACTGGAGAAACTGCTTAATCGCGCTCAGTCTGTCAGGAAAGTGAAGCTGCAGTGTGAACTCTCGGGTTAGAGTAAGTGCGATCAGGATCTGAGAGCAGCTGCCTGGTATAGTAATTTCCTTTACATATAAATGTGTGGAGTGTTTGTGGAGGACAGCTAAATGGGTTCTCTTGCCCTTTGTGGTGTAGACGGAAAGCCAAACGCATGCATGCGGACTGAATCCATTGCTGATCAAAGCTGTGTGCCTGGGTAGTAGAATTTCATCTCCCTGCTGGGTGAGGGAGTCTGGCAATCCATGACCCGTTCTGCGCCAGTTTTTGGCATCGAGTTTGTGAGTACACATCAGGGTAGTGCCCTGCCATCTGTCCATCTAATTGCAAGTGTTTCATCTGATTTCTTTTCTTTCTTTCTTTCTTCATGAACTGAGCCAAACTGCTCCGGATTACAATTGGACATTGTGCAAGTGTTTTCCATCACAGGGCCCCAACCAGCTGCACCGATCCTGGCTACCCCCCCCCCCCACCACCACCATCTTGGGTACCCAGTAAAGTGACATTTTGGGACTCTAAATATGCACACAGTACTGTGATTATTAATGTGTCTAACCTAATTAACCTGATTTCCCCCTGTCCTTGTTACAGCCCCTTAAATAAATCAGATCTGTTTGTTTCATCAAAGTTACACTGACTGAGGTATTTGTTTATGTTAAAGTATTGTACTGTGGATATCGTATTGCATCATCTTGTTTTACAGGGGTCCCAGAGTCAAGCTGACCGAACCAGTCCTGGGGGTAAGTGTAAACAGTGAAGGTACTCATGGTGTATTGTGTGGGTCACTAGTAGGAATAAACGGGGGTCTCAGTGTCCCAGAGGGCTGTGACCAAGTTAGTCTAACTACTGCAAACCCTGACCTCTGGGTGGAGGCACCTGCGATAGAACCTAGGCCCCTCAACCTGTTAGTAGTCAAGCAGGCAGGGGTAGTAGCCATTGGGATAGTGCCACCTGGGGGTTACATCAGCAGCTGAAACATTCCTGAAGCAGGCAGCAGAAGTGGCCACAACTCAAACTGAGAGTGGCCACGTACAGCATCAGAAAGTTGCTTACTGTACTTCCTATAACAAAAAGTAATGCTGTTGGCCAACCATTCAGATAAGCACTGCTTTGAAACTGGAATGCCCTCTTTCCTGGGGCAAAAGAAACAAATAGCTGAAAGGACTTTCTAACGTTCTTCATACGGTGAACATACAGTCGTGGCCAAAAATATTGGCACCCTTGCAGTTTTTTCTAATAATGCACCATTCCTTCCAGAAAATTGTTGAAATTAAAAAATGTTTTGGTATCCACGTATGTATTTCTTTGGTTTGCAGTGGAATAAAACACAAAAAGCAGAAAAATTTACTAAGTCTTAGCTTATTCCACACAGAAATCCTTAAATGGCCTGGAAAAAATTATTGGCACCTTTCAGAAGTACTTAGAAATAATTAGATTTCAAGCAGTTGATTCTCCTTCACTTTGGAACTGAACTCACCTGTGGTGAGTTGCAGGTGCCTGCAATATAAAAATCACTAATTCAACCAGTTTGAATAGAGAAAAGGACTCATTCTCCTGTTTTGTGTTACTGTGTGTACCGCAATGAGCATGGAGAAAAGAAAGACAGCCAGAGAATTGTCTGAGGAGGTCAGACAGAAGATTGTAGCCAAGCATGGACAATCTCAAGGCTACAAATCAATCTCCAGAGACCTTGATGTTCCTGTTTCCACCGTACATAATGTTATCAGGATGTTTAAGGCCCATGGCACTGTAGCCAACCTCCTGGACGTGGCCTAAGAGAAAACTTGATCGAGATTGCAGCGCAGGATTGTTCGAATGGTGGAGAAAGCACTTCGATCAACTGCCAAACAGATTCAAGCTGATCTTCAGACACAAGGTACGACAGTTTCAACTCACACCATCCATCGCCAACTCAATGAAAGGGGGTTATATGGTAGAAGGCCCAGGAGGACCCCACTGCTGAGAGAGAGAGAGAGACATAAGAAAGCCCGACTGGGGTTTGCCAAAACACACCTGAACAAGTCAAAATCCTTCTGGGAGAATGTCCTGTGGACAGATGAGACCAAATTAGAGCTTTTTGGTAAAGCACATCATCTCTATGTTTACAGAAAACAAAATGAAGCCTTCAAAGAAAAGAACATCTTCCCTACAGTCAAACATGGAGGAGGTTCAGTGATGTTTTGGGGTTGCTGTGCTGCCTCTGGCACTGGGTGCCTTGAACGTGTGCATGGCATCATGAAATCTGGAGATTACCAGGCCATTTTGGAGCACAATGTTGAACCCAGTGTCAGAAAGTTGGGTCTCCGTCGAAGGTCATGGGTCTTCCAGCAGGACAATGACCCCAAACATACTTCAAAAAACACCCAGGAATGGTTCAAGACAAGACGCTGGACTGTTCTGAAGTGGCCAGAAAATGAGTCCAGATCTAAATCCCATTGAAAACCTGTGGAGAGATCTGAAAACAGCAGTTGGGAGAAGGCACCCTTCAAATCTGGGAGAACTGGAGCAGTTTGCACAAGAAGAGTGGGCCAAACTGCCAGTAGAGAGGTGCAGGAAGCTCATCCATGGCTATAGGAAGCAGTTGATTGCAGTTATTTTGACCAAAGGCTGTGCTGCCAAATATTAAGTCTAGGGTGTCAATAATTTTGTCAATGCCATTTCTTTTCATTTTCTGATTTAAAAGGATATATTAAATTCTCAGAGAAATAAAGAATTGTGGAGACCAAATACTGTACTGTTGTTAATTTCAACTTATGTTTAGAGGAATTGTGAGTTATTTGAAAAAGTGCAAGGGTGCCAATATTTTTGGCCACGACTGTAACTGAGAATTCTAAGTACATCTAAAGTATGGAGCAATGCTTCTCCTAGATTGGCATGCTCTGGAAAATAAACAGGCAGGTGGATGGATTGAGTTAAAGTAAACTCAGACACCACATTAGGTAGAAACTTAGGATTGGTACACAAAGACACCCTGTCTTTCAGAAAATTCAAATAAGGAGGCTCACACATGAGAGCCTGAAGCTTGCAATTCTTCAAGCAGAACTAATGGCAACTAAAAAAAAAAAATACTTTCCACAATAGAAAGTGCAGCTCGCAAGCCATAGCTGGCTCAAACGGAACCAAAGTAAGCTTCACTAACACAAAATTCAGGTCCCAAGGTGAGGCTGGATTGCAAATGGGCGGATTCAAAAGAAGGATGCCCCTTAAGAACGTATGGGACACATCCAGCTATGCCACCGTATGGCCATCAACAGGCACGTGAAAAGCTGAAATGGCCGACAGGTGCGCCTTAATGGAGGAGTACTGCAACCCAGAATTGAAAAGGAAGCACAGGTACTCCAGAATCAGATTTACTGGACAGGTAAAGGGCTCCAGAAGATGAGAGGCAGCCCATAGAGCAAAACGCTTCCACTTCATGGCATAAGTGGCCCTGGTAGTGGGTTTTCTAGTGGTTATTAGGACATCAGCCACCTTCTGAGAAACTCCAAACCTTGCAATGGTTGTCTTCAAGAGCCATGCATGAAGGCGAAGAGTCTTGAGGTCCAGACGGACTTGAGTGCCCTGCTCCTGTGATAGCAAGGTGGGGCACAGGGACAAAGGTAGAGGCGGTTCCACTGCCAGCTGTTGTAGTAAGGGGAACCAGACTTGACGGAGCCAGAAGGGAGCCATGAGGATCAAAGTGGCTCCTTCCATCTAAAGTTTGATCAGAGCCCTCTGAATTAGAGGAAAGGGAGGAAATGCATAGAGAAACCTTACTTTCCAAGAGAGGGACAATGTGTCTCACCAGAAAACTCCAGGCCCTAGAGCAAGTGAGCAGAAACGTGGCAGTTTTGCATTGCATGGGGAAATCAAAGAGGTCCAACTCTGGATGGCCCCATCTATTGAATAGATCCTCTACTTCTGAGGTTAGCAGCTCTCACTCATGTATCCGGGATTGTGAGTGGCTGAGCCTGTCTGACAGGACATTTTGGAAGCCTGGAACATGGATGGCCAACAGCTCTAGACCATGTTCCAGAGCCCAGTACCAGACCCTCATCACTTCCTGACACAGAGGATATGAGTGGGTCCCTCCTTGCTTGTTGATGTAGTAGACCACGCTGATGTTGTCCATTTGTACCAGAAGATGGGCAGGGGACAGATGGGTCTGGAATGCTTGTAGAGCATATAGAACAGCCTCATCTCCCGGATGTTGATGTGGAGGGTGGCCTCCACTGTGGACCATGTTCCTTGAGTCTGCAGAGGCACCAGATGAGCTTCCAAGCCCAACCCTGAGGCATCTGTGGTGAGAATCTGCTGAGGGGCAGGAATGAGCAAGGGAACCCTTTCAACAGGTTACTGGGTTCCATCCAACATAGCAGCACCTTTTCGACCGGGGAGAAAACCAGAACTTGCTGTTCCAGGTCATCAGTGCTTTGATCCCAAGGACCCTTAGCATCCATTGGGGAATCCGCATGTACAATCTGGCTAGGGGCATCATGGCCGCAACCATCAGGCCCAAGAGCCTCAGGAAGGTACTGACCGTGACATATCGGCTGTTGTATAGCAACTGAACCTGGCCCATCAGGCGGTCTGTCCTCTCCTGCGGTAAAAATGCAAGGCCTTGGGCTGTGTCCAGTACCACCCCAATGTACTGAAGACGGTGGCAGGGGTCAAGACTGACTTAGGCAGATTGACCGTGACTCCCAAAACAAGGAACAGCTGTATGGTGCACACTAGATTCCGGAGCAGCTGGTCCCTGGACCATACTTTGAGCAGTCAATTGTCCAGGTAAGGGAAGACGTATAGGTCCTCCCTCCTGAGAGCTGCAGCTACCATCGCTAAGCATTTGGTAAAGACCCGTGGCACTGAAGACAAGTCAAAGGGCAATGCTCGAAACTGATAGTGCTCCCCCTGGAATTGGAACCTGAGGTACTACTGATGGGGGCCACACACCTTGATATGCAGGTATGCATCCTGCATGTTGAGAGAGCATATCCAGTCTCCCTGAAGCAGTAGTGGCAGCAGGTCCTGTAGGGTCACCATCCTGAACTTTTTTGTACTGGATATAGGAATTCAGGTCTCTCAGATCCAGAACAGGCCTCAAATCCCCTGAGGATTTGGGACCTAGGAAGAAGTGGGAATAGAATCCAGTTTCTCTGGTTCACAGGGATGGGTTCCATGGCCCTTTTTTGTAGCAAAATTCGGATTTCCCCCAACAGCACCAGAATGTGTGCTGGAGGGCAATGAGACTAAATTGTGGGTGACTCTGGGGGGCCACTCTAGAAGTTCTAGAGTGTGGCCTTGCTCTATGATCTGTAACACCCATGTATCTGTTGTGATCTCCCGCCACCTGTCTAGGTGGAAGGAGCAGCAAACCCCAACCACCACCTCCTGAGAACCTGAGGCAGGGGTCTGGTAATAAGTCATGCTGAGGTAGCACCGTGGCCCCTCTTCTGGTAACTTTTGCAGTGGTGGCGGCAGGGGTGTTGCTGCCTGATGCCTGGTCTGGGGTCTGGTGCCCTGCTTAGGTTTGTTGTAGGCTTGATGAAAGGGCACCGTCTGGGGACTTTTGGGCTGGGTGTGGTAAAGGGAGTAGACTAACCACAGGGTTCTGCCTGAGGCCTGCAGGTCAGAAAGAATGTCCTGCACATCTGCCCCGAAGAGATTATAGCCTCTGAAGACAGCATTCATGATTGACTGTTGAACATCTGAGGCAAACCCCAAAGACCCTAAAATGTCGCCGGAGACAGATGCTGGCTGCAGCTGCTCTTGTGGAGGCATCAGCCTCATTGTTAGCTGACTGTAGGAGAAGCTTGCCTACATCTGCCCACAACTGAAGAGTCTTGAGGAGCTCGCTTCTGGGCACCCTCTGAGAGGGCCTCATCTGCTGCCTTGACCTTTCTCCAGAGAGTGTTTTGGTATTTGACCATGTGGGCTATGTAGTTCATGACCCTAATGGACAGGGTGGCAGAGGCAAATGTCTGTTTGCCAATATGGTCCAACTTTCTGGATTCCTTGTCCGGAGGAGGAAGGTTGAGATGTTAAGGCCTCTTAGTCCTATCATGGGCAGCTTTGATAACCACAGAATCTGCTTGCAGTTGTTCTGCAAAGAAAGGCTTTCCCAGAGGGAGCCTGGTTTAGTTTGTGGGCCTTCCTGCGCATAGCAGGGATCAGGTTAGGCCTCTACCAGGCAGCCATGGTGGCATCCTCAAAGGCTGCCATTAAGGGAGGGATTATGATTGGCGGAGAATCAGGCAGCTACAGGTACTCTGTGAGGTTCCTCTGGACTATATCCTGCTCCTCTGCATCAAACCCCACAGCAGTCTGTAGCTGCTTCATGATTGCAGTGAAAGAGGGGTCATTGGCGGGGGGATCTCAGGGTGTATTTAGAGGAGTCCCCCCCCCCCGAAGTCCTCATCCTCATCCCGGGGGAGGAGATCAGGATGATACTCATCCTCGTCACTGGGGTCTGAAGAGGGACCAACGTCGTAGAACAGCGAGGACGAGTCGCTCATGATGCCATGGGAGGTGTCGATGGGAGGGGGGGCAGAACCAGTAAGCCCCGGAGTCATCGGCCCTTTTGGAGAGGTGAGATGACACATAAAGTTCCAGAAGATGTATAACATCATTTGGATGTCAATGATAGGCAACGTTGGGGCGGGCTGCAGCATTGGCAGGGGAAACTGAGGACCCAGTGCTGGTGACAGGCCCATCGTTGGAACCGCCTGAGACATCGGCGGGAAGGACTGTGTCCCCGACATCAAAGCAGAGCCTGCAGTGAAGGTCGTGGGCATTGCTAAGGGAGACTGAAGCCCCGAGGGTGACAGCCCACCACGGCCAAGGCCGAACCAGCAGACAGACCTTAAGCAAGGTCCAAGGGCGTGGCCGGATAAGGGAGAATCCCTGACAGCAATGGGTCAATGCCAGCTGGGTTTGGTTCGGTGGAGCTCTCTGGCTGTGGACTTACTGAAAAGAAGGGCCGGAACAGCAGTGGCGGTGCAATCGGCAGGGGCAAAAGAAGACCCAGTGCTGCAGACCTCACTTCTACTAAGGAGAGACTGGGAGGGGGAGCTGCAAACACTGACTCTGTGGAGGAAAGGGTGTGAGTTGCAGCAAAGGTCTTAAACGGGGCAGACGACAACCTGTCCTTGGTCGGCGCCTTATGCAGTGACTGTGAGCAAGCTGGGGGCGGCCCCTCTCCCAAAGTTTGTGCTTCCCGGCTGATTTGTCCCAGGCTTTAGAGGAGTGGGAGCCCATGGACAGAGCCACGGGAGGTGGAGGAGCTTCTGGGCTGGAGCTCCTTCTTCATCTCCTTTATCTTCTGTTTTAGGAAGTAGTTTTTGAGGTCCTGCTGGTGGCATCACCTAGTAACCTGGTTGAATTTGTGGTGCACCTCGGAGGCCTTCACGTCATGGCCCAGGCCTAGGCAGTGGATCTAGGTATCAGAGTCCTCCTAGTCTGAGATCTTCTTTCCACACTTGCAGAAAAGAAAGAGTTTTTCGGGATTGGTAGACATAAACTAAGAGGCTGGAAATCACTTTAGGGTAAAGTGATTAGAGTAACTAGGGTGAGAAAAGAAAAGCAGAAAAATTTTGGCAGTCAACTGATGCGGCAGTGTCTCCATGGGATCTGACATAAGTTGGTCAATGGTGGGAAAAGAACCAAGGAGGGCGTGGGGCCACCCACATATATATGGGAGGAGCGATGTTGGCTGACGTCGTCACGGGCGGCCCCAGCTGATTGCTAGCTAGAAAAGTTTCTGTGTAGTCCTAGTGCCTGATGGCTATAGTTCCAAAGATGTGGCTTGCTGCAAGAGATATCCTCGATGAAGATGAATTGTTAAGGTTTGCAGTGAATTTTTCCATCTGATATATGTGGCACATTAAAGTATGCCATGTTTCGGGGGGAGGGGATATCAGCCAGAGTTTAGTCATTGTTTTCCTGGCCATGACTATGGCTAAATTCAGTAATTTGCAGTTATCTGGGGACCTATGGCCCTCTGATATCTCTATAAGAAGAAAAGGGGAATCTGTGAGTCGAAGATTGGGGTCCCAGATATCCCCGAGCGCCTGCTGTAACTGAAACTTAAAGGACATCAGCACGAGGCAGGACCACAGTATATGACCATGAATGGCTGGAGAGGTGCCACATCCTCTCCAACAATGAGCACCCCGGTGGGGTAAATATTTAACCTGTTTGGCTGGAGTGATAAATTACCAGATGGTGGATTTCCATGAAAACTACTTTCACAAATGGAAAGAGGTCACCTTATGGATAGATTGAAGGCTGACTTGTCATCGATGCTCTGAGAGATTAGTGTTAAGGTCCTTCTCCCAAGCTGTTTTAATATGGTCCACTGAATGAATCTGAAGGGACAGGATGGTCTGGTACAACCGGGATATGAGATGTTCAGTATGGTCTTCTCCCTTCAAGGTATGTTCTATCAGAGAAATAATTGCTGGTATCCCCTGGTGATTTTGCTCAGACTGTATAAGGGGTATAAGTAGGTCTTAACTTGCAGATCATGAAAATAATGTGATTGTAGTATGTTATATTTAGCAGCTAAGTCAGCAACAGTTCAGACAGTAATGCCCTGTAGGAACTAAAACCAGTATATCAGGCCCAGCTGTGCCCATTGCTGAAAATTACAATCTAAACAAGATGGTACACAGTTATTCGTACCAAGGAGGGAAAGAATATGGTGTTTGAAAAGTTGCAGGTCTCACCTCTTTAACAATCTGAACCAGGCCTAAAGGGTATTAGCCATGTAGGGATTGTCGTTCTGATGCTGAACCAAGAGAAGTACAGTACTGCTATCATTACAGATCATTCAGGATGAATGATGTAACCCTGGTGCCATTATATTGGGAGCTACTACCCCCGCCTGCTTCCCAAATTGCAGGTTGAGGGGCCTGGGTACTGAAATGCTGGATACTGTGGAGTGCCTACCAACAGTAGAACTACAGCTATGGTGCCTGCACCCAGAGTAATGCTTAAGTGGGTCGTTAACAGTACTTGTACAGCCCTCTGGGAAGCTGTAACCACCCACAGTCCTGCCTAGTGACCCTGTACACTTAGTTCTGCAACTGCAACACTTATCACTCTGAATACAGCCTAATGCCAGCATTAATGATATGCTCATGTACCATCTACTTACTAGCAGGGTTTAGTCTTCTGGCTTTCACCCTGCAGCCCCCTGTAAAAGACAGTTTCAGTAGGACTTCAGTAACTGTAGACCAGGTAATGATATGCTCACAAGCCAGGTTAACAGCAAAACAGTAAATCAGGTTTTATTAAGGGGGCATGAACAAGGGAGGGGTGAGAATTTAGGCAAATGATTACTTTACTGTACTTAAGACAGGCTATCTTGCTTTTAATCACTTTAGTCCCTGAATTTATCAGTCTGGCAACTACTGGATACCCAGAGTGGAAAACAGGCATGCCTGAGGTGGTGCCTCGGGTTGGCAGGCGTTGCAGCTGATGTTGGGACCCTTGATGGAAAGAAGGATGATTAAATGGAAGCAATACATTTGGAAACCATAAACAATTTGTATCTGTGGGAGGATGGCCTAGTCACTTTTAAGCACATTAAACTGGCAAACAGAATCAGATGGTACTATTGGAACAATTGTTGCAGGAAGCTACCCTGATTTTACTCACTGTGCCTAGAAGAATGGAAGAAGGCACTGGCAACATGGAAGACCTGTTGCTTGCTTGAGCTGTTGGTGCGGACCGGGGCCGGGACGACTCCCCTTCACTTCACAGCCTTTCCCTGTAAGTGGCCGCAACCTGCGTTTGACTGCTGCGCAGGGGCTGAATCCCTGATGCTGGTCTCTCGCTAGGATGCAGAAGAAGGCACAGGAACAGTCTTACTGGGCAGTTTTTTTGACATAGGCCCAAATGAATAAAATGTTTCTTCTAAGTTTGAATTTGATTGGCCTTCTGGTGAACCCTCCAGCTGGGCTTTAGTAAAAGTCTTTCCTGCACTGGAGCGGCTCCTGCTTTGCTTTAGGAGTCCCAGGATCAATGTCTCAATGTCGCCACACCTGCGGTAGGCCACAGACTTGTGGCTGAAGAAATAAACTTCTCCTTTTCTTTGGTAAATGGCCAGTTCCTCTGCCTTCTGCTGAAGAACCCATCCTTGTCTGCTCAAATGCAGTCCCAGATCACTCAATCCCTATTTGGACCGAGTAAGAAGTCACAGGAGGCAGTTACAGACCTCCCTCCCTGCAGTTTCTCTCAGCCCGACTGCAGGCTGTGTCCTCCTCGGGGGCTCAAGCTGTGCTGAACTTTGTTTTAAACAGTCCCGCAGTTAGAGAATCCTGTATTCCAGTTGGCTAAGAGAGCAGTCAATCACAGTGTGAGTGCTCGTAGTGGTTAGTTTAGGCACTAACAAGAAATTTCACAGTTTCACCCATAATCCATTGTAATTAGGACCCCTTGGTTCAGATTGGTCCAAACCAGGAAGTCCAGGACCAAAGATGGCAGCTTCCATTGAGAAGGACTGATGCTGGCATTACTGGCAGTCCAAACAATTTATCTTATTTAAACAATGCTGAGGACTTAGAAATAAATATTTACAGATTATGAAAGGGCTCCCTCTGCTCTACTAGTGACAGAAGAGTGGAGTCAAATAGGGTAGGGCCTGGCTGGTCGCGAGCTCCATTGTACTCAGACCCAGCCCAGGCTATTTACACTATACCCATGGCTGGAGCTCTTAGATACCGTGGCGGCACGGATGTGCACACACACACACACACACACACACACACACACACAGCAACAGCAGCACAACATGGAACATGGATTTAACTTCTTGTGCTGGACGTCTGCCAGGCAGTGGGCATCAGAGGGGCCCAGAGACACTTAAGGTAAGCCCCCCGTAATTGGGGGGGGTTACACCAAGGTCTCCTTCTAATAATTCAAGGGTTTTCCAGTGTGCTTTGTAGTTGTCAGTGAGCCAATAGAATACAGTACAAAGTTGTGCTGCTGTATGATAATGGGCTAGGTTATGGAGTGCAAAGCCTCCTTTCCATTTAGGTACTTATAAAAAGAACAGATACACAAGAACTTACCGTAACAATAGATCTTTGAGAGAATCTCTTGCAGCAGGTCACACTTTAGGATCCTTAGCCATCAGGCACCAGGATCACACAGAAGCATTTTTGCAAGCAGTCTTACTGGGGCTGCCCACGGCGACATCACCACGTTGATGTCCCTCTGTATAGCCATGGACTGCCCCATGCCCTCCTCAGTTCCCTACCCTACTTAGCCCCCCCAAAAAAATCACGGTAGTAAGTGCAGTAAACACCAACATAGAGGTGTCGATAGGGAGAAGGGCAGGGGTAAATGGAGAAAGTGACAAAGGCAAGAAGGACAGAGATGGGGCAAAAAGGAGTAAGGCCATCAGGAAATGGAGGGTAATGAGTACCAATGCCCATAGTCTGGGCAACAAGCTCCCTGAGCTGGTGGCCTTGATGGAAGAGGGATGCCTGGATATCTAGCAGTCACAGAAACATGGTACACAGAGAACTAGCTGGAATGTTAACATACTAGGGTACATAACCTACAGGAGAGACAGGCAGGGAAAGAGGGGGAGGAGTAGCTCTCTATGTAAAGGAAGGGATAAAAGCAACTGAAGAAAAGAGTAAACGGGGAGGAGAGGAGGCACTGTGGGTCACCTTGAGACTGGAAAGGGCTCCACAATCCGCACAGGGGTTGTGTACAGACCCCCATATCAGGGGGAGGGAATGGACAAGGATATGATAGAAGGCATTCTTAGAATTGCAGAGAAAGGGGAGATACTGTTAATGGGAGACCTGAATATGCTAGATGTTAACTGGAGCACATTTGCTGCAGCCACATCCAAGAGCAGGGCCATTCTTAATGCCCTACAGGTGGCAGGCCTCAGACAGCTAGTTTCGGAACCCACTCATGAGGGAGCAATCTTAGGCCTCATACTCTCAAACGGGGGCAGTGAGAGGATCTCAGATCTAGAAGTGGGTTGCCATCTGGGAACAAGTGACCATCAAACAGTGTGGTTCACATTAAACTCAGCTGAGCAGCTACAGAATCAAGCCATACAAGGAGGGCTGACCTTGGCAAGATGGGAGAGTGCTTTAGAAAAGCACTAGCAAACAGGCTAGAAGGAGGGTGGAGCAACAATGGGAAACATCAAAGCTGCCATCACAGAGGCAACAAGCCTTTGTGCCAAGCAAATAAACAAATCAAAACGAAAAAAAAATGCCATTATGGTTCTCAAAAGAGGTGGCGGGGAAAGTCAGGGAGAAAAAGACAGCATTCAGGAAGTATAAGGAAAACAGAAAGAGCAGGACAGAGAGCTGTACCAGTTAAGGCAGCAGGAAGCAGGAGGGAAGTCAGAATAGCAAAGGCCCAAACAGAGGAAAAGATAGCAAACTCGGTTAAGAAGGGGGATAAAACCTTTTATAGGTACATCAGGACGTAGAAAAGACAAAGGGAGGGATAGTGAGGCTGAATAGAATGGACGGTGGGTGGGCAGAGAGGGACAGTGAAAAAGCAGGATACTGAAGAATATTTCTGCTCAATATTCACAAAAGAGGAGGGGGACGTGCCTAATCCAATTAACAGAAGCACTCTTGATTTGGGGGTCAATCCCAGTCCTTTCACAGAAGAAAGGGTTCTGAAAGAGCTCCTAAAACTGAAAGTGGACAAAGCAATGGGCCCTGGCGGAATTCACCCCAGAATTCTAAAAGATTGAGGGGTGTAACCCCCCTGCAAATGGGGGTTCCCAAAAGACTTCCAGGAGCTTGCTTGAATGCTCCAAGCCTGAGTGGTGTTTGCATTTAAGCCATTTATCAGTGAGTGTTTTTAGAGCCTCTGGTACTGTCTCTTTAAGAGCTGTCTGCTTGCAGACATAATTAGTTTGTATGGGGGGACTGTGTGTTTCTCTGTTTGAGTACCACTCAACTGCTGCCAATTCACTCCATTTTGCAGTCACTAGAGTACAAAGGAACCTATCTGAAAGATGTAACTGTTTGCCAGAAATAATTTAGAGTAATAATGAAATTACAGTTTGTCTAACCTGCTTCTTTGCAGTCAGAACTGTGTCTGCTAGTTCCCATTCTAGTTTTGAACTGCTGAACTGGACCAATCAGTGTGGGGTAAGCTAGCTCTAAAATGGTGCCTTGACGAATCAGAACTTGGACTCATAATCTGAGCCAGCCACAAGAGGATTGTATGGGCAGTGACTCTGGGAGATGTAGTTTAGACTTCAGTGCCTTTTGGACCAACAGCAGCAGTCTATTGTGAGTGACAGCCAATCCAGTCAAGAACTGGGAGGAACTCAAAGGAAGTGCCAGTTTTGTCGGTTGGAGGTTCAGTTGAGCTTTGGCAGTGAAGAAGGAAGAGCCCTGTGCTTTTTCAGTGTGCAGTTTTAGTCAAAAACGTGTAAGGCCCAGAGTTCGGTCTGCAGCTTGTGTAACAGCTTGTTAGGACTGATCTGTCCTGTGAAAAGAATCAAAGGATCTCTGAAGAGTAGAAACCAGGCTCACCCTGTAGAAGACTGGAGAAATTATAAAATTGCACTCGGTCTGTCAGGAACTGAATCTGCTGTGTGTTCTCCGGGTATTGTGCAGTAATTGCGATCGGATACAGATGCAGCCTGCCTGGTATAGTGCTTTCTTTTATATGGATGTGGAAGAGGTTTGTGTACCTCAAGTGAGCCCTGCTGACATTGAAGGACCCTATCTTATTTGGAGGTCGTGAGTACTAATTCAGGGTTGCTCCCTGTTGAATTGCCACATTAAATCCAAATGGAATTACTGTACTGCTGACTGTTTAATTCTCCTTTTCTCTGTGTGAAAGGGCCCTACCAGCTGCCACGGTTTGGACTAGCCACTAGGGCTTGGGTACCCAGGACAGTAACTGAGAGGGATAGCCTGTGCACAGAGCCATAGGTAGATTATTAGAGTGATAAGCTAATTAACCTGATTTCCCTGTCCTTGTTATATCCCCTAAATAAATCAGAGCTGCTTGTTTCAGCAAAGTTATACTGCCTGAGGTATTTGTCTATGTTAAAGTACTGTACTGTGATTGTTGCACTGTATCTCATTTCACAGGAGGTCCCAGTGCCGAACCAGACCTGGGGTAAGTGTATACTGTGAAGGTAATTCTAATATATTGTGTGGGCCACTAGTGGGAAGAAAGGGGTTGCAGTGTCCCAGAGGGCTGTGACCAAGTTAGTTAACTATTGCAAACCCTGACCTCTGGGTGGAGGCACCGCCATTGGATCCAGGCCCTCAACCTGTTAGTGGCAAATCAGGCAGGGTAGTAGCCCCTGGGATAGCGCCATCTAGGGGTTACATCTTGGAGGCTCACGCTGGGATTGTGTGTCCTCTAGTGGCCATATTCACGAACCACTGTTAAGAAAAATGGGTACCCCGACAGAAGTGGCTGTGCACCGCTGGTGGAGTGGTGTACTGGGAGGAGATCGGACCCCAAATGCTATGCTTATCCTGGACATCCCCTGGGTATCAATACGGACACTGTGCAGGGAGTACTTTCCAAGGTGGAAGGTTTACAAAACCCTGTGGTGGTGGTCGGCATGCTAATCTGCTCACCCACACTTTCCTAGCCCAAGTAGAGTTTAAGGATCACTGGAAGTAGCTCCAAGTGCCACAGACCATTACCCCAGAGGAGCCCTCACTGCTTGGAGAGTGTAACTAAGGACAGTAAAGACCTGGGGGGAATGAGCCCCACCACTATCTCTGAAACTTTTGAGGAGAAATTGCTAAATGGTTGCTGGGGAAGGGAAAACTGTGGAGGACTTGAAGAAACTATTCTTGCCACCTGGGGTGTTCCTCCCCAACACCTTCTCCGCTTCAGTGCCCGTAATGGTGGCTGAACCAATGCAGACTCAATTTCTGCACCTGCCATTAGTCACGACTCTTACAGAAGGTTGTGAGGATCTTCTCGGCACCCTCCCACCCCCAAGGGGAGATGACTGGGAGACCTGGATAGACATAATGTTGCCCCAAAGTGCTAGAATGGCAATGCTCGGGAAGCCGAAAGGCGAAGGGGTTAGTGAGGCCTCCGAGGTCCTGCCCTGGCTACCATTAGTGCTAAGCAGGCCAGTAACCCTGAAGTGACTGCACAGGCTATCTTGAGGCCCTGGAGAATGTGTGTATGGAGCCCAGATTCTGATGAGGACCTATGGTGAGAGTAAGAGATGCACAACAGTACCAAGGGAGTTGTTGTCTGTGTATGTATCTCGGCTGGAAAAATTGTTGCAAGAATGCCTCAGAAAGGTAGTTGCCAGCGATTGAACTGGACCGAACCAGGCTGGACAGGATCATAAGTCTGCCCCTTCTCAGAACTGCTGTTGCTTCAGATTACATCTGGCAGATCGACTGGAATCCCCACCCTCCTATGATGAGTTAATGAGAGAATTCGAGGAGTTGAGAAAAGACGACCTCGGGAGGGACCTGCACCAATAGCTGCAGCTACGACCCGGTGGCTGAGGGTGACCCATCAAGTGAAGTTCAGGGCAGAGGTTGGCAGTCAATGAGTGCTCTGACAAGGAAAAGATATGCCACAATGGGGCGAACTGTTGAGAGAGATCGAATTCAAAAACAGTCCCTTTATGAAGGCCACGCCTGCAAGTACGGGCCCTGACCTATATCCGACTCATCTGCTATGGGGTGGGGGTATCCACCCATGTATCTCCTGCTGATAACAGCTCCAAACTCAATTCCTTGACCATGGAAGTGGAGAAACTGACGAGATGTCTCCAAATGCTTATCACGCCAGACAGAGATGGCACCCAGGTTTCCAGTTAGTAATACCGCCCCTGGCTCCCAGTGTGGCGCCTCGGCCAGCTCAAACTCCAGAAAGTATGTTTTGCTATAATTGTGGGAAAGATGGGCACATGAAAGGGAATGCCAGTCCCAAAAGACACTGACAAAGTTGCATATAGGCTACAAGGAGAGCTTGGAGGAAGAAATCAGTGGTTAAGGAGGTGCACGACATGATCCCAGTGAGGGCACCAAAATGCTAATTCACATCCTTTTGTGGCAAGGTCAGTTGCCCAGGCCCCACTACCGCCTCTCCAGACTGGTCCAGAGATAGTGGGTCCCTCCATGGAGACCACTGTAAAGGTGAATGGAGTGTCTACAAGAGCTGTATTAGACAGTGGCTCCCAAGTGACAATTATGTTCCAGGATTGGTATCAGAAGCATTGTCAGACGTACCTTACAACCATTAGAAGGACTGCATGTATGGGGTTAAGTGAGAAGGCCTACCCTATTCGGGTATATCCAATTTGGCTGTCTTTCCCACCTCCGTGGCTGGAGTGGCCGAACAAGTAGAGACCCTAGCCTGTAGTGTGTCCCCCACTGGACTGTATGATGGTGTCCTTTGTTGATTGGAACAAATGCTCATATGTTCGGAAGGCTGGCACAGTTGTGTTATGAAAAACAGGGTCAAAGACTAGTAGAGCTTTAAGAGTTCCGACTTTAATTAAGAAGGCCTATGAGGCACAGAGAGTGCTGAAAACAGAACCAGAGGAACGGTCGGAATTGTATGGAAGAAGGATCCTGAGTCTCTGATCCTGGCGCCAAATGCCCAGTGTACCTTACAGGGAGAGGTCCGTATCAGAAAGGATGTTAAGAATAAAATATTAATGTTGGATGCACCAGGCGATGGAAAATTGCCAGAGGGACTGCTGGTCAAGCCTAGTATTTTGCCCTAGAGCCCATGCTTATGCCAGAAGGGTAATGGTCCAAGTTCATAATGTGTCTGAAAGGACATTCGAAGTAAACAGAGGTTGCATCCTGGCTAATGTGCATTGTGCAGACACTGCAGTGCTACCCAGCAGCAAGAGTTCAAGGAAGAATGACAGAGTAGCATACAAACTTGTTTGATTTCGGCGACTCCCGCTGCCAGCTGAATGGAAAGTGAGGATCAGTGAGAAGCTTGCCCAGAGAGACCAGGTGTTTTCTTTAAAGGAATGGGATGTAGGATGCGTGCAAGGAGCTGAGCACAATATCCGGCTGCATGACAAAGACCATTCGTGAGAGGTCTGACACCTGGCACCTGCTGACATAGATGATGTGAGACGGCATCTGCTAGAGATGTTAGCTGCTGGTGTAATACAAGAATCCAGAAGCCTATACTTCCCCCATTGTGGTAGTGAGAAAAGAATGGAACAGTAAGGATGTGTGTGGATTATCGCACTTCAAACGGCGGACTATCCTGATCAGTACCGATGCCCGCATTCAGGATGCTTTGGACTGCCTAAGCGGAGCAAGTGGTTCTCTGTGCTGGATCTCGCAGTGGGTACTACCAGATCCCGATGGCCCCAGAGGACCGTGAAAAGACGGCCTTATCTGTCCGCTGGCTTTATGAATTCGCGAGGATGCCTCAAGGATTTCAGGTGCCCCAGCCACTTTTCAACGATTGATGGAGCGTGCAGTGGGGACATGAACTTACTAGAGTGCCTGGTATACCTAGATGATGTTATTGTGTTTGGCAGCTCACTGAGGAACATGAGAGCAGATTATTTAAGGTATTGGACCGACTGGAGGACTTTGTCCTAAACTGTCCATTGATAAGTGTCAATTCTTTCAAACATCAGTAAAGTATGTGGGACACATAGTATCCACCGAGGAATAGAGACCGACCCAAGTAAAGTTGAGGCCTTGACCACCTTACAGCCAAAAATCTAAAAGAACTGCAAAGATTCCTGGGATTCTGTGGTTATTATAAAGCACCATCAAGGACTATTCAAGAGTGATCCCCCTTTAGTAACCTTACTAAGGTACTCCCCAACCCACAAAAATACCAAAAAGTCAGCGTCCCTCAAGACTGAAAGAGTGTATTTTCATCCGAGTGAAGTATTTGGGCCCGCTGGACTCCTGATTGTGAGACTGCTTTTCATGAGATCATATCAACTTACCCATGCTCCAGTGCTGGCCTATGCCGATCCAAGAAAACCTTACGTCCTGCACACTGATGCTAGCTTGCAAGGGTTGGGGGCTGTGTTGTACCAAGAAACACGAGAATGGCCTGAGACCAGTGGCCTTTGCCAGTAGAAGCCTGACCCCATCCAAAAGAACTATCCTGTACATAAGTTAGAGTTCCTAGCTTTGAAGTGGGCTTTGTTGACCAATTCCATGAGTACTTGTATGGGGCTAAAATACTAGTAAAACTGACATAATCCTTTGACCTATGTGCAGACCCCAGCTAAGTTGGATGCCACTGGCCATAGGTGGCTTTCTGCATTATCTACATATGACTATGCTCTTGAATACGAGCAGGTCTGAACCACATAGATGCTGATGCTCTCTCCCGGGCCTGTTCCCCAGAATGATTGGGTCCGATTGGCAGAACCTGACATTGGGCACTCTGCCGAAGTTTGACAGGGAGGAACAAATGTCCACGGACGCAGTGGACTGCATGGTGATTGCTTGGGACCTCTGAGAATTGCATACCTGCTGCTTATTGCCACTTTTCTGCAATAGACATTGGTGCACTGCCTCAGCTGGACAATGACAGTATTCGCGGGCTCAATCCGCGATCCCATGATCAAAGCAGCTTTAGAAGCCCTCTGTGCAGGAAAAGATGTGTCCAAATTACGCCCACTGATTTGAGAACTGCACTGTTATACAAAGAAGGTCCTAAGTTGAAACTGATCAATAAACTGTTATACAGAGAAACAGTAGACAGAGGGGACAAGTAGACAAACAACAACTAGTGCTGCCCACTGCCTTCGAGACTCAGTACTGAGGTCCTTGCACAACCACATGGGGCACCTTGGTATAGACAGAACACTTGACTTGGTGAGATCCAGATTCTACTGGCCTAAGATGGGGGCTGATGTGGAGCAACACATTCAACTTGTAGTCGCTGCTTACAGAGGAAAGCTTTGCCCCAGAGGGCTGCCCCCTTGTTAACATCACCACCAGTGCACCCATGGAGCTGGTCTGTATTGATTTTCTGAGTTTGGAGTCAGATCAAAGAATATCAGTAATGTGCTGGTGGTCACTGACCATTTCACGAGATATGCCCAAGCTTTCCCACCAAAGACCAGAAAGCATCCACTGTGGCCAAAGTACTTGTAGAAAACTTTTTGTTCACTATGGGCCTCCACAAAGAATCCATTCTGATCAAGGAGAACTTGAGAGTCGCCTGATCAAAGAGATGCTTTCTCTGTGGGGAGTGCGAAAGTCCAGAACCACTCCTTACCACCCTAGGGGAACCACAGCCTGAACGTTTCAACCAGCACTTTGCTAGATATGCTAGGCACCCTGCACCCAAAGGACAAGCCTAGATGGAGCCAACAAATTAGCACCCTGGTACATGCTTATAACTGCACCAAAGTGATGCCACTGGTTCTCCCCCTACGCCCTGATGTTTGGAAGAGAAGCTCGACTACCAGTAGATGTGTGTTTTGGGGTCTCTCTGATGGGGTTCAAGCTGACAACTATTTACAGTATGTGCAAAAGTTAAAGGCCCAGCTAACTCATGCGTACCAACTGGCTCAAACCATGGCTGCCAAAAGAAATCTGGCCAACAAAGAAAGGTATGATAAAAGGTGAAAGCACAGGAACTCCAGGAGGAGATCGGGTATTGCTAAGAAATCTGGGACTGCATGGCAAGCACAAGATTGCTGACAGATGCACCATCTCCTCACATTGTAGTGGGCAAACTAGATGATCTGCCAGTGTACAAAGTAAGGCCTGAGAATAATTCAAAAGATGTAAAAACAATGCATAGAAATCATTTACTGCCCATTGGACAAATCTTAATTGAGTCTGAGCCCTAGAAGATGCCCCTCTGGACCAGTGACTAGAGTGCTGCTAAGAAAAGATCAAGAAAGTCTGCACCTACAGAAGCAAAGTTAAAGTGTTCCCCTCCACAAGTCCCAGTTGAGCATGACTGTCAGTCCATATCGGAAGAAAGTGAGAGGACTTTGAATACTATCCTTCTTCTGAACTGAGTCAATTGTTTCGGGCAATCCCTAGTCAATACTGGAGACAAAGCTGGGCCTTCTGGACTGTCTAAGCCCCCAGCTTCATCCCTGGAGCCAATGTCCCAGAAAGTGAAGTGCAAAGCATCAGATCAGATGAAATGGAATCATTGTGCATGGTTGAACTGTTTGAGTTTTCAGGGAGGAAAATGATAGATTGGGGCAGACTGGTGATACACGAACAAGAAGAGTATTTTGAGTGCCCTGACAGTCCATTGCCAGTGTCCGAAAGCTCTCCATGCGAGCCAAATGTAGTGGACTCCAGAAACTGTAACTCCTGGAGCTGAAAGTGCCCCAAGTTCTAGCCTCTCTACCCCATGGAGACTCCCTGACAAGTGAGGACAATGCTGAAAATGAGGCTCAGAGTGCAGAGACTATAACAGTTCCCCTAGAAAGACTGGTCGAGCTGTAAAGCCTGTGGTGCACCTCAGTTATGATTCACTTGGGAGGCCTGTGGACTTGCCTCTCAATGTTGTCCATAAAGGAGTGTATGTGTCCCCGAGCTCATTGCCCAAACTGAGCATCAGTGCTAACTCCAAGTTACTTGTGTTGTCTCTAGTATGGTGCCCTTGCCCCATCCAACCCCAAGGTAACTGATAGAAGCCCCTCTCTTCAGGTTTCATGTACAAGAGGTAATAACTTGAGTTATGGTACAATGTGTATGTAATACTGTGTAAAGAGTGACGTACTGCAATGTTTCAGAAATGTGTTCTTGGTAAAATGATATATTGACTGATGATTACATGTCGAGCCTAATGCAAATGTATATGGTTGCAGTTGAAACTTATAGGTACTTGCTTGACGTGGGCGTCAAGCTTTCCCAAACCAGGAAGGGTGTAACCCCCTGCAAATGGGGGTTCCTAAAGACTTCCAGGAGCTTGCTTGAATGCTCCAAGCCTGAATGGTGTTTGGCATTTAAGCCATTTATCAGTGAGTGTTTTTAGAACCTCTGGTACTGTCTCTTTAAGAGCTGTCTGCTTGCAGACATAATTAGTTTGTATGGGGGACTGTGTGCTCTCTCTGAGTACCACTCGAGCTGCTGCAATTCACTTCATTTTGCAGTCACTAGGAGTGCAAAGGAACCTATCTGAAAGATGTAACTGTTTGCCAGAAATCATTTAGAGTAATAATGAAATTACAGTTTGTCTAACCTGCTTTCTTTGCAGTCAGAACTGTTCTGTAGTTCCCCATTCTAGTTTTGAACTGCTAAACTGGACCAATCAGTGTGGGGTAAGCTAGCTCTAAAATGGTGCCTTGGACGAATCAGAACTTGGACTCATAATCTGAGCCAGCCACAAGAGGATTGTATGGGCAGTGACTCTGGGAGATGTAGTTTAGACTTCAGTGCCTTTTTGGACCAACAGCAGCAGTCTATTGTGAGTGACAGCCAATCCAGTCAAGAACTGGGAGGAACTCAAAGGAAGTGCCCGGTTTTGTCGGTTGGAGTTAGAGTTGAGCTTTGGCGGTGAAGAAGGAAGGAGCCCTTGCTTTTCGTGTGCAGTTTTAGTCAAAACGTGTGTAAGGCCCAGAGTTACGGTCTGCAGCTTGTGTAACAGCTTGTTAGGGACTGAACTGTCCTGTGAAAAGAATCAAAGGATCTCTGAAGAGAGAAACCAGGCTCACCCTGTAGAAGACTGGAGGAATGGCTGAAAATTGCACTCGGTCTGTCAGGAACTGAATCTGCTGTGTGTTCTCCGGCATTGTGCAGTAATTGCGATCGGGATACAGATGCAGCCTGCCTGGTATAGTGCTTTCTTTTATATGGATGTGTGCAGAGGTTTGTGTACCTCAAGTGAGCCCTGCTGACATTGAAGGACCCTATCTTATTTGGAGGTCGTGAGTACTAATGCAGGGTTGCTCCTGTTGAATTGCCACATTAAATCCAAATGGAATTACTGTACTGCTGACTGTTTAATTCTCCTTTCCTCTGTGAAAGGGCCCCTACCAGCTGCCACAGTTTGGACTAGCCACTAGGGCTTGGGTGCCCAGGGACAGTAACTGATAGGATAGGCATGCACAGAGCCATAGGTAGATTATTAGAGTGATAAGCTAATTAACCTGATTTCCCTGTCCTTGTTATATCCCCTAAATAAATCAGAGCTGCTTGTTTCAGCAAAGTTATACTGCCTGAGGTATTTGTCTATGTTAAAGTACTGTACTGTGATTGTTGCACTGTATCTCATTTCACAGGAGGTCCCAGTGCCGGAACCAGACCTGGGGGTAAGTGTATACTGTGAAGGTAATCTGATATATTGTGGGGCCACTAGTGGGAAGAAAGGGGTTGCAGTGTCCCAGAGGGCTGTGACCAAGTTAGTTTAACTATTGCAAACCCTGACCTCTGGGTGGAGGCACCGCCCATTGGATCCAGGCCCCTCAACCTGTTAGTGGCAAATCAGGCAGGGGTAGTAGCCCCTGGGATAGCGCCATCTAGGGGTTACATAATTAAGGGGAACTAGTGAAACCACTGGCTACTCTTTTTAATAAATCATGGGAGGATGGTGTGGTACCCAAGGACTGGAGGAAGGCAGATGTGATTCCCCTTCACAAAAGTGGGACCAAGACAGAGGCAGGAAACTACAGACCTGTCAGTCTGACCTCTGTGGTAGGGAAAGTGATGGAGTCACTTCTGAAGGAAAGAACAGTTGAGTACCTGGAGGCCAGTGGGGCACAGGACCCAAGGCAGCATGGGTTCACATCGGGAAGGTCATGTCAGACGAATCTAATAGATTTCTTTGACTGGGTGACCGAAGTAGTAGACCAGGGAGGGGCTGTGGACATGGCCTACCTAGACTTTAGCAAGGCATTTGACACAGTCCCACACAAGAGATTAATAGTCAAATTAACCAGCCTGGGAGTGGGTCCCAGGGTGGTAGCCTGGGTAAAACATTGGCTGGACAACAGGACACAGAAGGTAATTGTAAATGGAGTCCACTCTGAAGAAAGAGGGGTTACTAGTGGCGTACCGCAGGGTTCAGTATTGGGTCCAGTCCTTTTTAATGTCTTCATAAGTGACATTGCAGAGGGACTAGAAGGAAAAGTATGCCTCTTTGCAGATGACACAAAGATCTGCAACAGGGTTGATACACAAGGAGGAGTGGAAAGGATGAGAAGGGACTTGGCAAGGTTGGAGGAATGGTCAGAAGTATGGCAGCTAGGATTCAATGCAAAGAAGTGCAAAATAATGCACCTGGGAAACAAGAACCCAGGGGAAGAATACACAATGGGGGAGGTATAACAACAAAAAGGAAAGGGACCTGGGGGTAATCATATCAGATGACCTTAAGGTTAGCAAGCAATGTGAGAAGGCAGTAGGGAGGCTGGGGGTATACTGGGATGCATAGGAGAGGCATCAGCAGCAGAAAACAGGAAGTTGTTATCCCTCTGTACAGACAGTTGGTGAGACCCCATCTGAGTACTGCGTCCAGTTCTGGAGACCCCATCTCCGCAAAGACATAGACAGGATAGAGGCAGTCCAGAGGAGGGCAACTAAAATGGTGCAGGGTCTGCAAGAGAAGCCGATGAGGAGAGACTAAAGGAGCTTAATATGTATACCCTTGAGGAAAGAAGGGAGAGGGGGACATGATAGAAACTTTTAAGTACCTCAGTGGAATCAACAAAGTCCAAGAGGGTAGCATCTTTCAGAAAAAGAGACATGTAAGAACAAGGGACACAATTTAAAGATAGAGGGGCGGTTCAGGGGCAATGTGAGGAAGTATTATGTCACAGAGAGGGTAGTGGATGCATGGAACAGCCTTCCTGAGGAGGTTATGGGGTCTAAAACTGTGGGAGAATTCAAGAATGCATGGGACAGACATAAGGCAATTCTTGTGGGGGGTAGGAAGAAATAGGCTGTTGGTTAACTAGGATCTACGGCCTATCCTGTAGGTAGGGAAATGGGCAGACCAGATGGGCCAAGCAGTCCTTATCTGCCGTCAAAGTCTATGGAGACCATCCCCTCTGAGGGAACCGAGGAAGAGCCCTGCCAGAAGGAGCATGAGGAGCCGAAAGGGTCAGCAACCTACAGAGGAGAAGCAGGAAAGGAAAACTCAGAGGAAAGGGGGAAGGAGGGAGGGACAGCATGACCTGCTGCAAGGGATTCTCTCAAAGATCTACTGTTACAGTAAGTTCTTACATAACTGTTCTATCTTCTTCGAGGATATCTCTTGCAGCAGGTCACAACATAGGAATGAGTCCCAAGTAGTGCTGCAGAGACTAGTATGGGAGGCTGGAAAGCAGCAAGCTAGAAGAGGAGGCCCTGCAACACCGTCAGGCTGAAACTGGCACATCTTCTAGAGGCAATGTACAGCTGTAGTGCTTTGTGAAAGTGTTGACGGTATTCTAAGTGGCAGCAGCAGCACAAATCTCTGCTGCTGAGACACCCCTGAAACAGGCAACAAAAGTGGTCATGTCTCTGGTAGGGTGGCCCTTAACAGCTCAAGGAAGTTCCTTACTGTACTTTCTATAACAGAAGATAATACAGTTGGCCAACCATTTGGACAAGCACTGTTTCAAAACTGGCATGCCCTCTTTCCCAGGGGCAAAAGAAACAAACAGCTGTGTGGACTTCCTACAGTGATTCATACGGTAAGTATAATAACAAAAAATTCTATGGACATCTAAAGTGTGGAGCAATGCTTCCCCAGGATTGGCATGCTCTGGATAATAAACAGGTAGGTGGATGGATTGATTCAAGGTAAACTCAGATGCCACCTTAGAAAGAAACTTTGGTTTTCCACAAAGACAGGGTGTCTTTGCGTATGAATCCTAATAGGGCTGCTCACACATGAGTCATCAAAAGAGAAGCCAGCACTCCAGATATCAGTGATTAAATGCTTTTTACTTCATAAACGTGAAATACAAAATTGAATTACAGAGTGAAATAAGCAACCTAACCCGGCAGACCAGCCCCAGCCAGTGCTTCAAGTTGCAATAACTCTTCATGCTCACACACGAGTGCCTGAAACTAAGAAATCCTTTGATCAGAAATAACAGTAACTAAAAATAATGCTTTCCATGACAGAAAGCATAGCTTGCAAGTCAAGGCAGGCTCAAAAGGAGCCCTAGTAAGTGCTTCTAAAACAAAATTCAGGTCCTGGGCCGGGACAGGATTATGGACTGGAGGCTTCAAATGCAGTACGTCTCTCAGAACAGTACGGGCCACGTCCAACTGGACCACCGTACACCCTACAACGGGCATGTGGAAGGCTGAAATAGCAGACAAGTGCACTTTGAGCAAAGAATACAAAGAAGACAGCATCAGACAGGGGTTAGCAGGTACTCTAAAATCTTGTTCACTGGATAAGTGGAAGGATCCAGATGGTGGGAAGCAACCCATAAAGCAAAGTGCTTCCACTTCATGGAATAAGCCGCCCTGGTGGAAGGTTTCCTGGTGGCCACAAGGACATCAGCTACTTTAAGAGAATCCAGATCTGGCAATGGCTAGGTCTTCAGGAGCCAGGCATGCAGGTGAAGGGACTGGAGGTTTGGATGGAGGAGGGTCCCCTGCTCCTGCAACAGCAGGCCCGGGCACAGGGGAAGAGGTACCGGAGGCTCCACTGCCAACTGCTGTAACAGTGGAAACCAAAGCTGTCGAGGCCAGAAGGGAGCCACTAGGATTAGAGTGCTGCCCCCCATCTGGAGCTTGATCAGTACTCTCTGGATAAGGGGAAAGGGAGGGAAGGTGTAAAGGAACCTCCCTTTCCAAGAGAGGGACAATGCATCTCACCAGAAAACTGCAGGTCCTGGATCGAGTGAGCAGAAATGCAGCAGTTTTACATTGAGTGGAGATGAAAAAGGTCCAACTCTGGATGACCCCAGTGGTCAAAGAGGTCTTCTACCACTAAGGTGAGCAGTTCTCACTCATGCATTCTGGACTGCGACCGGCTTAAGCAGCCTGCCAGGACATTTTGGATGCCTGGAACATGGACAGCTGACAGCTCCAGGCCGTGTTCCAGAGTCCAGTACCAAACTCTCATTGCCTCCCTGCACAGGGGTAAGAGTGGGTGCCCCCTGCTTGTTGATGTAGTGCATCACATTGGTATTGTCTGTCTGCACTAGAAGAGGGTCCAGGGCCACGTGGGACTGGAAGGCCTGCAGGCCATACAGAACAGCTCTCATCTTGAGGACACTGATGTGCAGCAAGGCCTCAAGTGGAGACCACGTCCCCTAAGTCTGGAAAGGACCCAGATGGGCACCCCAGCCCATCCTCAAAGCATACAAAGTGAGGATATGGTGAGGAGAGAGAATGAGTAAAGGAACCCCCCACTAGTAAGTGACTGGGTTCCATCCACCACTGCAGGAACTTCTTGACAGGGGAGGAGACCAGGACCATCTGCTCCAGGTCATCAATCTGCTGGTCCCACTGTACCCTCAAAGGTCCATTGAGGGATGCGCATATGTAGTCTCTCTAGGAGAATGGCGGTGATGGCTGCAGCCATCAGACCCAGCATTCTGAGGTATGTTCAGGACGTGACATATCAGCTGTGAAAGATTTCCTGGGCCTGCACAGTTAAGTGTTCCACCTGATCTGGTAGGCAGGAAAGCCGAGCCCTCAGCCATATCCAGAATGGCTCCAATGTACTGAAGGCTCTGGCCAGGGGTCAATACTGACTTGGACAGGATGACTGCAACCACCAACTGACTGAACAACTGCAGAGTATGTGCCAGGGTCAAGGACAATTGCTCCTGAGACTGGGCCTCGAGCAGCCAGTCATCCATGTAAGGAAAAACACAAAGGCCCTCCCTCCTGAGGGCTGCCGGCACCACAACGACACACTTGGTGAATACCCGAGGCGCCGAAGGCAAGCCAAAAGGGAGTACTCTGAACTGGTAGTGCTCCCCTTGGAACAGGAACTTGAGGTATTTCCTGTGGGAAGGGCAAACATTGATATGCAGGTAAGCGTCTTGCATATCCAGGGAGCAGATCCAGTCCCCCTCCGGGAGCAAGGCTAACAGACCAGGGAGGGTGACCATCCCAAACTTTTTGCATTGGATGTAATAATTTAGGTCACGCAGGTCCAGGATAGGATTAAAAGTCCCCTGTGGACTTGGGGATGAGGAAGATGTGGGAGTAGAACCCCGTGTTTTGCTGGCTTTTTAGGAACGGGTTCTATAGCCTTTTTTAGCAGCAGTGTCTGAATCTCTGCTCGCAGCACGGGCATGTGCATAGGAGGGTAAGTGGAGGGCCTCGTGGGAAGGTCTGGAGGCATCTCCATGAATTCTAAAGCACAACCCTGTTGTACAAGCTGCAGTAACCAGGCGTTGGATGTGATCTCCTGCCCCTCATCCAGATGGAGGAAGATGCGAACCCCTACCACCACATCTTGGGGAACCAGATTGGGCGGTTAGGCAAGGAGTCAGGCTGTGGCACAGCCTGCATCTGAGCCTGTTCCACTCCCTCTGAAGGACTTGCCAGTGGTGGAGCAGGGGGTAGGCAGGGCAGCGACCGCTTTGCACTTGGTGTGCTGCTCGGAAGAAGCCCTGGGTCAGTGAGTGGCATGCCAAAAGGGCACCCTCTGACCACTCTTCTGGTGGGTGTGGTCGAGGAAGTGGACCGAGCACAGGGTTCTACCTTGTAGGTCATTAAGAATGTCCTGCACGTCTCTGCCGAAGAGACTGTGGCCCTGAAGAGGGCATTCAAGATGGACTGCTATACATCTGTCACAAATCTTGACACTCTGAGCCAGGTGTAGCACTGGAGGCAAATGCCTACTGCTAAAGCTCTGGCTGAGGCATCCACCGTATCATAGGTAGCCCTCAACAAATGTCTGCCCACTTCAGCACCAGACTGGGGAACCTTAAGCATTTCCTGCTTTTGGGGACCGTCAGGAAGAGACTGGTTGATCTTGCCGCATCCTAGAGGTCAGACTGGTACTTTAGCATGTGCCCCACATAATGGAGGCCCATTATGGCCAGGGTAGAAGAGGCAAAAACAGGTTACTCACCTGTAACAGTAGTTCTAGGAGTGGTATATGGTGTTCATACACACATCTGGCAGTGTCCTTTCCCATTTAAGACTCGCCGGAAGGTCTTCAAGCTGGCTACTCCCACCCACCCAGGTAGTAACTCCCTTGGCTCCACCCTGTGATGTCAGATCTTGTCCACTGGAAGCAAAATCAGTGTGCTACTTGCCAGGGGAGGTCAGGTGGGTCTATGTGGATGAACACCATATACCACTCCTAGAACTACTGCTACAGGTGAGTAAGCTGTTTTTCTAGGGACGTGGATATGGTGTTCTATCCACACGTCTGGCAGACTCCTAGCAGTTCTCCAGGAGGAGGGGGCAGGGCACACACCCCCAATTTGGGAAATAGAGATTGGAGAACTGAGGCCCCAAAACCAGCATCTCAGCATGACTCGAGGTCAAAGTGGTAATGGAAAATGAAGGTGTGTGATAACCTCTAAGTAGCAGCCCTGCAGATTTCCTGGATAGGGACAACTCTGGAAGCAGCCACCGAGGCAGCGGTATGACGGGTGGAATGAACCCTTAGCCCTACAGGAGGCTCCCTACCCGCCAACCTATAGCAGAGGTCGATGCAGGATACAATCCACCTGCCAGTCATCCACTTAACTGCCAATCTGCCAGGTGCGGCTTCAGTGTAGGTGACAAATAGCTGGTGAACCTCTCCCTGAACTCCAGCCATGAGCTTCTTATAATAGGGAAGCGCTTGCCGCAGGTCCAATGTATGGAGCCTGTGCCCGGCCTCTGAGGTGTGATTGGTAAAGTACATTGGGAGATTAATCACCTGTTTAAAGTAAAAAATTAAGACACAGTCTTCAGGAGGAACTTCGGGTTGAGGTAAATGACAAGCTTGTCCCTGTGGAAGACCTGGTAAGGAGACCCACTGAGAGCACCTGGCACTCACTAATCCTTCTGACTGACGTGATAGCCACCAGGAAGGTAGTCTTCCATGACAGGTGTGACATCTCACACCTGTGCATTAGTTCAAATGGCTTGCACATGAGCTTTGCCAAAACCAGCAACAAATCCCAAAGTAGTGGTGGTTCACGCACTGGAGGGGAAATGTGGTCAAAGCCTTTGAAAAAGCACCAGATCACCTTCTCCTGTGCCACTGACTCCTGACCACCCCATGCCTGGTAGGCAGAGATGGCTGCCAGGTGCACCCTAAGGATCATTGACCGAAAGCCTGTCTGAGAGATGGACCAGAGGTAGTCAAGGATGCTAGCCACTGGACAGGACAAAGTGTCCAGCCCCTTGTCCTGACACCAAATGGAGAACCTCTTCCATTTGAAGGAATAGCATTTCCTGGTTGACTCCTTTTGAGAAGCCTTGACTACACGGAGGACATCTTCGGAGAGACCCAAAGCCTGGAACTCTAGCCACTCAGGAACCAGGCTGTCAGGTGCAGGGATTGAAGGTCCAGGTGGAGAACTTTCCCCTGTTTGATGGAGAGCAGGTCCAGGTGCAGATGGAGGGAGGGAGATGCCTCGGGAGCCTGCTGCTGAGGCTGAAGAGATCAGGGTACCAGAACTGGCATAGCCAGTCCGGAGCCACCAAGCTCACCCATGCCTTGTCCCTCCTCTCCTTGAGCAAGGAAAAGGAAGGGAAGGCATAGAGGAGTCCTTGGATCCATGGCCTTGAGAAGGCATACCCTTGCAGCGTTCCCTGCTGAGCGGGGTGGGCACAGAACAACCTCAGCTTTGTATTCTCCCTGGAGGCAAACAGGTCCACCAGAGGAGCACCCCACTGGAAGAACAGACTGTGCACCACCTCTGGGTGGAGAGACCACTCATGAGACACCTTGCCCACATTGCTGAGAACATCTGCCAGCTGGTTCAAGACACCGGCTACATGGATGGCCAGGAAATCGGCCTCCAAGCTGCATATGAGGGTCCACATATGGAGAGCTTCCCTGAACAGAGGAAGGGAATGCGTCCCACCTGCTTGTTGAGCTAGTACATGGTCGTGGTGTTGTCTGTCTGGACCTGGACCACCTGATCCCGAATGTGAGGAGCAAAAGCAGTCAGCACCAGCCGAACTGCCCAAAACTCCAGTAGGTTGATGTGGCACCGGGACTCCTGGGGGGTCCAGAGCCCGTGGACTCTGTGTTCCCCCAGGTGGGCACCCCAGCCCATGAGAGAGGCATCGGTCATCAGGATGACCGTCAGCTCTGGACAGACAAATGGGATACCTTCCTGCAGATGTTCTGGGACTAACCACCACTGGAGGGCATCCCACATCAGCTGGATTACAGTGACTGGCTGGTTGAAGTGGCCCTTGTGCTGAGACCACCAGCCGGCCAACTCCCATTGCAGAGAGCACATTATCCAGCGGGCCCAACGGACCATGCTGGTGCAAGCTGCCATGTATCCCAGGAGGTGCAGGAAGTCCAGAGCAGGGTGCAACTGCCCAACCCAAAATGATCGGGCAAAAGAGGAGACAGCCTCCAACCTGTCTGCCAGGAGCTGAGCTGTGGCTCTGAAAGAATCGAGTTCTGCCTTGATGAAATGGATCACCTGTGAGGTCATGAGTTCCAACATGGCTTCATTGACCAAGAGGCCAAGAGAGACACAGGTCTGGAGGGCTAGGTTCCTGGACCGCACCACCTCCTGCCTTGAGAGACCCACAATCAGCCAGCTGTCTAGGTAGGGGTAAATCTGGATTCCTCGGCACCTCAGGTAAGCTGGCTCCACTGCAATGCACTTAATGAAGACCCTGGGGGCTGACAGGCCAAATAGCATGGCCTGGAACTCGAAGAGTACCCCCTCTGCACGGAACTGAAGGAACCCACGGTGGAACGGACAGATTGGGACATGGAAGAATGCACCCTGAAGGTCCAGAGAGCAGAACCACATCTCCTGCTCGAGAGATGGTATCATCTGAGACAAAGTGACCATCCTGAAGGTGCGTGGCCTGATGAATTTTTTTTTTCCAATTGTTTAACCAGGTGAGACACACTAAGCTGAAAGCTTGTTTACAGGTGCAACCTGGGAGCACAGGGAAGTTAAGTGACTTGCTCAGGGTCACACAGTATGCAAGTGGGGGCAGTGGGATTCAAACCCAGGTCTCCAGATTTGCAGCTCAGAGCCTTAAACCACTGTGCTATACTGCCTCCCTAAATTTGTTCAGGTCATGCAGATCTAAGATGGGGCGCCAGCCCCCCATCTGTTTTGGCACCAGGAAGTACGTGGAGACAAACCCTGGGTGTTCTGGAGGGTCCAAGACTGGAGCCATGACCTCCTTGTGGCGGAGCTGGGCTATGTCATCCCGAAGGGCTGACAGGATGTCAACAGACATGATGCCCTCCCATGAGGTGCAAGCTCAGCAGGGCGGATACGCCTCGAACTCTAGAGACAGACCCTGACTGACCACCTCAATGACCTACCTGTCCATGGTAACAGCAGACCAGGTGAAAAGAAGTGGTGGAGCGGGCCCCCCACAGCAGGACCCAGGGGACTGAAGACAGGCACAGGGGAGGCATCCCCCCCCCCATCCAGTCACTGGGCAGGCTTGGAAGCGGAGGAGAAACCAGTGGAGTTTGGGACCTCAACCTTCTGGCTTTCTGATGACTGAGGCCACTGATTTCAGCTGGGAATGCCAAGTCTGTTGCTGACCAGCCAGAGAATGGGCAAGTTTGACCACTGGGGCAGAGGCGGGCTGAAAGGGTTTCTTCTTTTGAGCCTTTTGGTCCTTTTGGGCAGAAGTCATCAAATCCAAGGTGGCATTGGACTTCTCTGTTCTGGTGGGGTGCCTTTCCACTCTGGGCCCGAACAAGTTGGTACCCAGGAAGGTAACATCTGCCAACTTGTGCTGCGTGTCCGCCATAAAGGTGGAGATGCGCAGCCAAGCCCTATGGCACATGGCAACTGCCACTGCCACAGACCGGGTGCAAGAATCACCAAGGTCAATGCAGCCTGGAACTGCTGTTTTGCCACTGCTTGGCCTTGGTCCCTGACCTGTTTGACAGTAGTCTGCAGGTCTGCGGGAAGGTGGGAAATCACCCCGTTGAGGGAACCCATAAGGGCGTGCGAAAATTGGGCCATGAGGAGGGCCAAGCTCACCCGCTGAAGGCCGAGGGAGGAGGCAGCATACACTTTTTTGGCCATATGGTCCAATTTCTTGGACTCCTTATCAGGAGGTTTGTCAACGTCCCCCATGTTGCTAGTGCGCCGAAACATGGAGTGAGCCACTAGACGCTTGGCTGAGGGGTGTTCTGTGAATCCCGACAGGGAGCCAGTAGGGACCACATACTTGTGAGCCATCCGGGCTGATGGCGCAGAGCAGGAGGCCGGGTGCTGCCACAGTTCCAGGGCAGGACCAAAGATAGCATCCTGAACCGGGAAAGCTTCTACAGGAGTGTAGCCCCGTTCGAGGATCTTGGTCAGCAGGTACCATTCCCACTTATGGATGGGCTCCAACTGGAGACCCATCGATTCTGAAATGAGACCAAGAAGGCCCATGAAGGAGGTGGGTCCCAAATCTGTCAAGAGGTCCCCCTTCAACTCCACATCCAGCAGTCAGGAGTGTAAGGAGGATCCCTCTGATCCTGAAGAATCATGGAAGAGCAGTCGACCGCCCGAGCCCCCACTAACCCTGCAAGGGCAGTCCAGGGTGATAGTGACTGACAGCTGATGGAGTAAACCCTTGCCCAGATGAGCGACCTTGGTCGGAGTGCTGGACAGGGGTTGCTTAAGTGGCAGCTCCACTTGGATCAGTGGAGAGGCCGGAGGGGGCCATGCTGGGACTGTTCAAACGGGCTCCTGCCAAGGTGGGGTCTGCTGCGGCTCCAGCAGTAGCGCCCAAGGAAGGGCCGGGGTGGCCAGGACTGGCTTCACCCTGGTCAACCAAAGCTGTTGCCACATGAGCTTCTTGTAGCACTGACGCAACATGTGATGGTGCTCCTCTTTGCCCAAAGAGGACGAGGAATAGCAGTGGTGCCACTTGCGCGAGCGTCAAGATTGATGCGGGCTGCCCAAGTTGGGGCTCTGAGAGCGAGACCTTGACCATCAGGGGGACTGATGGCAGGTCTCAGAGAAGGCCAGCAAATGCCGAGGCCTCTCTAGATCCAGATGCTCCGTTTCGAGAGGGGGCGAACCAGTGGCCTCCCTCCCTGGGAAAAGGTCAAGACCAGAGTCCTGGAGAGGGAGGTATCGACCTCCTTGGCAGACAACAGGTTGACAGGTTCGAGAAAAATCTCGGGAGCGTTGACCTGAGTCTCGACAAACTGGCCCGACGGGGAGACTATGGGGTCAGCGTCCAGAGTTGAGGCACCAACCGTAGTCGGAAGCTCTGGCGAAGTGTGGAATTGGAGGCCCAAGAGCACTCTCGATCCCACGACTGATGATGAGACCGTTACTCGGTCTCTTTTTCTCCTTTTTTAGAATTTTTAGATTTTGTGCCAGATGGACCCTGCTTACGGGGAGAAGGGCCTGGCACCGTTCCTTAAACGCCCCAGTAAAGGAGGCACCCAAGGAGAGCCGCAAAAAAGTCAAGGAAACCTGCACTGCGGCCTGAGCCGCGGCTTCCCTGAATGCCACAGGTTGTTCAGAATACCCCATGACCATGGAGACCACCCAACAGGTGTCCTTGGATTTTACAGGTGGGTCCCAATCATTCGGATGTCCAAGGAGCAGGCTGGCTAAGTGACCCTCCAAGGTGGAGGGATGAAAAATGTGGCAAAGGCCACAAGCCTGAGTATCATGCTCGTGGCCCAGGCAGTATACACATGAGGTGTGCGGATCTGTTCAGGACATTTTCTGCTTACAACCACATTTCTGGAACCCCGGAGCGGACTTTGTGTCGTCCATATCGGTGGCTAGAAGTAACAAGCCTGAAGATAAGTTTTATTAATAGATTTGAAGAAATAAGCAAAGTGCTTCTACAGCGCAAGAGAGTAAGGAGGGAACCTTCTTCCAGCAGAAAAGAAGATCTGGTGTCACAGGGCGGTGCCGAGGGAGTTACCAATGGGTGGGTGGGAGAACCCAGCTTGAAGACGGGAAAGGACACTGCCGGATGTGTGGACAGAACACCATATCCACGTCACTAGAAATACCCTTTTACCCAACAGGTCCAGCATCCTGGACTCCTTATTGGGAGGAAGGGAGCCGAGATGTTGGGATCTTTTTGACTGGTCATGAGCCACGTTTATGACTACAGGATCTACCAGAGGGGCTCCAGAGAAAAAGGGCCTCCGCAAGGGGGCCTGGTACAGCCTGTCCACCTTCCTGGGCATAGGGATACCAGGTGGCTAGAATATCATCCTTATACACATCGATGATAGGAGGTATAATAAGGGGAAGGGGAGAATCATGCAGACATAGGTAGTGTGCCAAGTTCCTCAGAGATGCATCCTGTTCTGTAGAGTCAAAACCCATGGCAACCTGCAGTTGCCACATCATGGCATCGAAGGATGGGTCATCTGCAGGGGACATAGTTTCCTGAAAAAACACATTGCTATTAATAGGCTTGAACTATGCAGTGCCGTGAATTTAGCAGCTACTCCTTACTTCTGTGTATTAATTGCCATTTCTCCATCTCATCAGAAAAAGGAACACAGCTGTTAGCAAAGCACACCCACAAACCTACATAGATTCCTATAGAAAAAAACTTCTGTCTTACAATATTTCACCAACCTTCCATCACTATGAGATGCAGAAAACTGACAGCTGAAGGTTTAATACAAGTCTGCTCATTTGAAACTTTTTTGTCCCATTTCTTTAAGGAAATTATACACATCCCAGTATCTCCTGAACTCCTGTTTCAGAAATTACCCACATACCTGGACCGATACCATTATGAGCTTACCACATCACCCACAAATTGTCCAAGAAACAAGAGGTTTTGGTTAGAACTGCCAAGTCAAATTAACCCACAAGGCACCAGGTCTGTAAAATCAATCCCAATCCTCCTCCTCGGTCAAATCTACATCTTCAGTAGACTGTTTTTGGCTTCTTCGGCTTCTGGACCCATTAGCCCACATCTGCAGGATCAGTGTAGATAAATATCTTTCCTTGATGGACGATCCAAAGTTTTGCAGGGAATAGGATGGTATTTTGTACCCCAGTGCCCTGTAGTTTAGTGCGTGCCACCTAAAATTTCCTTTGCCTTTGTGAGTAACATAGCTAAAGTCAGGGAAAAAAGGATGGGTTTCCTATCCCAGAGTACCAGCCTTTTCTGTTTTGTTAAGAACAAAGTTCAGTCTCAGACCCAATGCCTGCCATCACAAGCAGGACTGCCCTGTTTGTCTCTTCATCTGCATGTCATCCTTTTGGGCTAACCCTGTATGCCTTTTGGATTGCTAATGGGGCTGTATTCTCTCTCCTAGCCCCAAGACATCAGTCAGCTAATCCCACAGTAATAAGATACTGGGCACAGGTTCTCCTTCACTAGGAATCACCCCTTCTCCAAAAGGCTTCCAGCAGAATCTGGCCCTCGAACTCATGGCTACCTGATCTCTTAGGCCCCCCAGAGAACACCTCTAAAACCCAACCACAGATCCTTCCACCCCTACTGTTATGGTCAAAGAGAGCCTGCCAAAGGGTTCTGAGCCACTCCAACTGAGTTGGCAGACCCTGTCTGACTCCCAGTGGTGCCCTGAGGCAATCAAGGAACCCCCATGCCATGAACCCATTGTTTGTGTTAATTTGTATAAAACCATCTAGCGACTCCATATCTCCAAGTTCAAATGTTGTTCTGGTTTTGTTGTTTTCTTTTTTATTACAATAGTGTAAAAACATACACTTTGTACATGTCTATAATAGCACCTGACTGCACCTCCAAGAAAGGACTAATCTATTATGCTGGTAACCCCATCCTGTAAAGTCTGTAATGCTATTAATGTCTTCATAATAAAGAAAGTATCACAGGAAAAAAAAAGAACCCCCATGCCACTCCAGCCTTGGTTTTCTGCCACTGAGCCAGAGCCAGTAGGATACTTCTCAGTCCCCAGGGCCCAAACCAGTGCAGAGGCCCTGGCATGGACATGACCTACTTGGGACACGGACGTGACCTACAGGGACAAAAGGAAACATATCATAGTGGGAGATTCCATGATCCACGGAGTGGAATCCCACATAAATTCAAACAGTGGTACCAGGGCCATTGTCAAGTGTCTCCCAGGCTCATCTGCAAAAAGGGACACAAAACGCATTGAGCAGATTGTGCAAAGAGAGGATGGAACAAAGCACATAGTCATTCACCTAGAGACAAATGACTTGTTCAATCAATCAGTTGCGGAGGCAAAGGAACACATTGTACAACTTGCTAACAGAATATCCTCTCTTTAGTCCACACTGGCATTCTTGGAGGTGCTTCCAGTCTGGGGGTGAGGTGGAAGCACAAAGCGGGTCAGAGAGGAGGACATACATGAGTTTAACTTATGACTGAGGGAATGGTGCCAGGAAAATGGCTACCATCTCATCGGCAACTGGCAGTCCTTCTGGGAGAGGGGCTTCTTTTAGTATGATGGCCTCCACCTGACAAAGGAAGGGGGTGAGGGCGCTTGGTCAAAAATTTTATGTATACGCGGTCCATTTAAACTGAAGGCTGATAGCCGGCCTGCTGGTGCAGCGGTTGGATTTCCACCTGCAATGCCAGCAACCCAGATTCTGGAACTGACTCGGGCTGCTGGAGGGCCGGCCGGGGGAGAAGGAAATGAGCGTCCGACGACAGCTCACCTTCTCAGGGGGGAGGGTGGATATGTGGCTCGGCGCCTGCTGACTCCTGGCGGAGGCTGGGAGCACAGCAGGATGTCGGCCCCAATACACTAGGGAGTGACGGACGTCGGCGTATGCCTAGACGTCAGTGGCACGTCAATCTCAGGGAGCAAAGCGGAAAAATGGCGCCGGGCCGATCAGGTGATGACCCTCCAGAACCCTCAACACCGGGCTCCTGGACCTCGACATGCCATCCCAGCAGCACTCCAGGATCGTTGGTTGGCCGCCAGGCCATTCTTCTATGGAGGTAAGAGACCCGCCTGGTGAAGGGATACACCGGGGTTACCTGGGACTGGCTGCAATGTGGGTCGGTAGGGGTTGGGAGAAGCCGCGGTGGGGCAGTTCATGTGGGGGCCTGAAAGAGAGACAGGCCAGGTGTGGGAGGAGTCAAAAAAAAAATGAACTGAAGGCTGGGGAGGTGGTGACGACACTTAACAAGGCGAAGGGTAAGAAGATCACTACCCCCCTGACAGTAGCAAACGATAGGGTAACTACTTCAAAGTACGATAATACCATACAAATTATGGAAAACTCTCTTTTCAATACCTGCGGCAAAACTCTTCATCAAAATTTTTCATCCAATACCACAGGTACAGATCCAAGGAGTTCCGGCAAGGGTACAAACGAGGGGTGGAAACCTTTCCAATAACATTTTTCATCCAGAACTCCAGGTGCAGACCGAAAGAGCCCCATAAATCTTTTGTCCTAAACCACAGATGCAGAACAAAGGAAATCCATTAAGGGTACTAAAGAGGCATGGCAAAACAAAAGGAAACCCACCTGTGCTAAGATTGGGGGTAGAACATGGAGGACAAGGGCAATAAATGCCAGAAGCCTAGCGAACAAAATCCCTGACCTCATAGCCATCATGGCAGAAGTGGAACTCGACTTAGTGGCCATGACAGAAACCTGGTTCACAGAGAACCATTGCTATTCCAGGCTACCACCTGTACAGAAGGAACAGGAAGAGTAGGAAGGGGGTGGGGTAGCATTATATGTCTGGGAGGAAATCAAGGCTACAGAGATTCAGGGGATCCCGGATGAGTCAGAAACACTATGGGTAACAGCTGAGACAGGATCAGGGGCAGCCATTAGGATAGGCATCATCTACAAGCACTTGCTGCAAGGGGATATTGGGGACAAGGAAATGATGGAGACATTCCACAAAATGACAGACAAGGTGAGACAATAATAGTAGGGGATTTTAACTTGCCAGACATAAACTGGAAATCTTGTAGAGTATCTTCATCAAGAGGAAGGGACTTTGTAATGGCCCTGTAGGGTGCACGGCTGAGGCAGCTTGTGGAAACTCCTACCAGAGGTGAAGCTGTCCTGGACTTGGTATAAACTAACAGCAACAGGGTAAAGGAGGTAGAGGTGGGGTGACATTTAGGAAATAGCGACCACCACATGGTGGGATTTAAAGTAAACATTAGCGAAGACAGTAATTCCAAGATCAGGGCTTTAGATTTCAGAAAAGCAGACTTTCTGAACATGAAAGATAGCCTGGCAGAGAGTCTTAGATACAGGGAAGAGAAAGGAGTAGACGAAATGTGGGAGTATCTCAAAGGAACTATCACAGAGGTAACTGAACAGTGCGTCAGAAGGGTGAGCAAGGCAAATAAGAAAAGGAAACCCATCTGGTTCTCCAGGGAGGTGGCTGCAGTAGAAAGGGAGAAAAAGAAGGCATACACAAAGTTTAGGGTGTCAATGAAAGATGAGGATAAGGAAACCTATAAGATAGCACAGTTAGCTATGCCAGTGTGGCACGAGGTGCAGCGACCAGTGCCTCAACCTCCAGCGTCACTGAGCCAGCTGGTAAGTGACATTGCAAATGGTCTGGAATGTAAAGTGTGTCTGTTTGCTGACAACACCAAGATTTGTAACAGAGTGGACTCCCCTGAGGGTGTGAGGAGTATGACTTCAGACTTGAAGAAACTGGAGGAGCAGTTGGAAACATGGCAGCTGAAATTCAACGCCAAAAAGTGCAAAGTCATGCACTTAGGCAGAAACAATCCCAAAGAGGACTACTACCTGGGAGGAGAAACATAGAATTTGACGGCAGATAAGGACCACTTGGCCCACCCAGTCTGCCCATTTACCTACCTAATGGATAAGCTGCAGATCCTAGCTAACCAACAGCCTGCTTCTTCCAACCTCCACCCCCTAGAATTGCCATGTCTGTCCCATGCATTCTTGAATTCCACCAGTTTTTGACTCCACGACCTCCTCAGGAAGGCTGTTCCATGCATCCCTCAACCCTCTCTGTGAAAAAATACTTCCTCACATTACCTCTGAGCCGTCCCCCCCTCTAGCTTCAAATTGTGCCCCCTTGTTCTTGCACACCCTTTTTCTGAAAGATGCTACACTCTTGGACTTTGTTGATTCCCTTGAGGTATTTTAAAGTTTCTATCAAGTCCCCCCTCTCCCTCCTCTCCTCGAGGCTATACATATTAAGATCCTTAAGTCTCTCTTGATATGTCTTCTGGTGCAGACCTTGCACCATTTTAGTTGCCCTCCTCTGGACAGCCTCTATCCTGTCTATGTCTTTGCGGAGATTGGGTCTCCAGATCTGCACGCAGTACTCCAGATGAGGTCTCACCAGCTGTCTGTACAGAGGGATAACAACTTCCTGTTTTCTACTGGTGACGCCTCTCCCTATGCATCCCAGTATCCTCCCAGCCCTACTTACTGCCCTCTCACATTGCTTGCTCACCTTTAGGTCATCTGATATGACTATCCCCAGGTCCCTATCCATTGTTGTTGTTGTTAGTATCTCACCCCCCATTGTGTACTCTTTCCCTGGGTTTCTGTTTCCCAGGTGCATTACTTTGCACTTCTTAGCATTGAATCTAAGCTGCCATACATTTGACCATTCCTCCAACTTTGCCAAGTCCCTTCTCATCCTTTCCACCTCACCTTGTGTATCAACTCTGTTGCAGATCTTTGTGTCATCTGCAAAGGGACATACTTTTCCTTCCAGTCCCTCTGCAATGTCACTTGTAAAGACATTAAAGAGGACCGGTCCTAGTACTGAACCCTGCGGTACCTCACTAGTAACCCCCCCTTTCTTCAGAGTGGTCTCCGTTTACTATTACCCTCTGTGTCCTGTTCTCCAGTCAATTCTTTACCCAGGCTACCATCTTGGGACCCACTCGTATATTAATCTTTTGTGTGGGACTGTGTCAAATGCCTTGCTAAAGTCTAGGTAGGCCATGTCTACAGGAGAGAAGCCAGCCTCCACCAGCCAGGAGAAGGACCTAGGGATCATTATATCAGAAGACTTGAAAGTGGGTAAAAAGTGCGAAAGGCGGCACTAAAGGCAAGTGGCATGCTGGGCTGCATCAGTAGGGGAATCATGAGTCACAGGAGGAAGGTGATGTTACCACTCTACAGGGCGCTGGTGCGCCCCCCACTTAGAATACTGCATACAGTACTGGAGACCGCACTTCAAAAGGGACACAGACAGAATCGAGATGGTGCAGAGGAGGGCCATGAAAATGATTCAGGGACTGCACCATTTAGCATACCAGGACAGGCTGAGGGAACTCAACATGTACTCCCTGGAACAGAGGAGGGAGAGGGGTGACGTGATTGAGACTTTTAAATATATGAGGGGTATAAATAAGGTTAAAGTTCAGGAGCTTTTCCAATTGAAAGAGAGCAGGAGAACGAGAGTGCATGACATGAGGCTGAAGAGAGAGAGGTTCAGAAGTAATACAAGGAAGTTCTTCTTTACAGAGAGGGTGGTGGACCCATGGAATAGCCTACCCAAGGAGGTAGTGGGGGTCAAAATGGTACGCGAGTTCAAGAACGCATGGGATAGACATAAAGGTAGCATACGGAAAGGCAAAAGAGGGTTGGGGGAATAGCACCAGGTAGGTTATTAGGCAGACTAGATGGACCTTGCGGTCCCCTTTTGCTGTCACTTTCTGTTTCTACTTCCCACATGTATCTCCTGTCTCTCAACTGAATCCATACAGACAACACAGGGGAAACAACCTTTCTCCTGCAAAAAAACACCTATTTATCCTTCTGCCTCTATGCTCTGCCACATCTCCTATGGGACAAAACTACTGGTGTCTTGGCACCCAGTCCTTTCATGGATAGAGTAGTAACAGCCCTTCTCTTTCTTGGGAAAGGGTTGCTACACTTGTTTAGGCAACTGTATGTGAAACTTTTTTCCTTTCTGAAACGTGCTTTGTTGCCAGTGCCCTTTCTGGGTAACCCTTGCCCAGTGTTTTCGTGCTGAAGTTCTTTGTCTTTTTACCTTGCTTGTTCTTTTTTTATTTTGGAGCCACCATTTCCAAAACCCATAAGACTAATAAGGGCTGGTTCATTTTCCCCTGGGTTGAGATACAGATAAGGCACTCTGACGAGTCCTAAAAAGTACGAAACACGTGTCTGTGTATTCTGTTTTCAGCCTTTGCAAATTACATAAGGGGCCATTTGGCACCATGCACTGCTGCTTACAGCAGAACAAGTCTAAATGTTCATGGTGATTTGCATATATATCCCATCATGCATTGCATTATTGGAATATGTGTGATTTTGTTTGGGAGAGCTGTAAGGGAGGACTTTTTTTTAATAACCATATTATATGGAAACTTTTGCACTGACTTTTTTTATCCTCCTGGGAGCCCTGGCAGGTGGCTGTGGTCCTCTTCAGAGAGGAACTCACTCTCCGTTCCCACGCATCCCCTACTCAGCCTGCCCCCGGAAGATTTCCCAGCGGACTGCCGCTCCCCATGGTGGGACCAGGGAAGAGGGCACTGGCTTTCCCCCCTCCCCAGAGACCTAATCCAGATACCGAGGCTGGCCCTCGGAGATGCGGGGCCATCATCGAACCTGCCTTTTTTTTCCTCTTTTCTCCCATGCCCCTCCCCTACTGATGTAAGGATGTCAGTATGTGCCCCTTTCCAGTGTGCCTCCGGCTGCTGCAGAGGGCAATCAACGAGTGGGATGACAAGTCTCTCTCTCCAAGAGATGAGAGCAGTCCTCAATGCTCGATCCTCTCTCTCCCCTGCTGACCACTGGCGGCCCGGGCTCATTCCCAAACCTGGGTCGCCAGCATGGCACGAGGTGTACCGACCAGCGCCTCAACCTCCAGCACCACCCGGCTGGTTGGTAAGTGAACTTTTAAGGCACCATCGAATATGAGCTTTGACTCAATGGCTGTACCCTCGTCCATGTTAACAAACATAATGATAAATGTCAATGGCTGGTAGTGCTGAAGAGTGCAATGGCTGCCACTACACATTCACAATCAATATACTACCAGTCTCTCTCACAGTCCGTAAAATGCTTTGGATATGAGTGTGTATGAAAAACTCTATATAAATGCAAATTCTTTCATCGTCTTCTAGTATTATCATGCCTCAATACTGGCACTTACTTTGCCTACAAAAATATTAATCATATGTGAAAAACTATATGACCAATGGTATCTTGTAAAAGGTGATCAAATATTTCCTTGTTAATGAACTGTTTCTAACATGTTGCTATATAATTTTATTTTAAAGGGGCCTCAATAAATTATGTTTGTATTCTAATGTTATCTTTCAGGTTCTTGTTAGGGCACTGTTCACTGTACAGTCCTCTTGTGCACAACACCAAAAAGGAAAACCCCTCAGTCAAACAGAATGAGTCATCAGTTCAGGTTTAATAGAACAAACTGACTGCTGATGCTTACTAAGTTAGCATAATCTGAGCTATTAATGCTAAAAGGAGAGCGCTACAGGCTAAATAACATTGACTTTCTTATTATCTATCTATCAATAAGAAGGATATACAATACCACCAAGAAGGAAGCAAAGTCAGGTCTCGCACTTGACCTAGATTTTTACAAGGGCTCGGAGGCAACAAGAGTAACTAGGGGAGAGCTTCTTTGGAGTCAGTCCTAAACAAACTGCAGCAGTAAATGGGGCTAATGTAAGAGAAAATAACACTGGTACTATTATGTCTCATTTTGGCATGGCTGGTCCGCGCCCCCCCCTCCCCACACACACACTCTCACTCACTCACTCACTCACTCACTCACTCACTCACTCACTCGTCTGCTTCTATAAATCATCCTCAAGCTTTTAATGGAAAATGAAGGTACAAATAGTAATCACAATACTGAAGATAGCCTGATGACAAGAACTTCATCATGAAGTTGTCAGAAGATTTTCAAGCTAGTCCACAGGATAAATCATCATACAATGATACAAATTTAAGTAAATGGTAAAAAGAGAGAATCTATTTTTTTTAGTAACTGAGAATCCGAAGAGCTGTGGTAATGTTTGAATATGAATGTTTTTTTAAGACAGGTAACGCTCAAAGTGCTTTCAGTACATTTACAGTAAATAATGGCTTAGCGTGAAAAAAGCATTGGCAGTATCTCTTGTTTAGATTAGAACTCACGACACTGAGTAGTAGCAATGTCCTCCTTACTATACAATCAAGAACACGTGTCATGAAGTTCAAATTGCTTTAATATTTTGAGGTACTATGCCAGATCGTTTTATTGTAAACGAAGCAGATGCATTGCTCTGAATGGCCATGGCAGCCACCTGGGATTGGAACACCACATCAGGCTGGCAAAAGGTGGAGGCAGTGTCTAGCAGGATGCTTTCTTCAAGCTGCTTGGGAATCTCATCCTACTGTACATTTGTCCCCTGGTGTTCCATGGGAGCCTGGTTGTACATGCAGGTTCCACGGCTGTGAAAGGCTGAGTGGAGGAGTGTTGTATGTGTGTGTTTTTTTCTGAGGGGGGGGTCTTGATGGAGCAGATGGTGCTGGCCTTGCTCCCACACTCAAAGGGTTGTATCAGCTACAACTCATTTCCTCCTCTCCTCCCTGGTGCTGGACAAGGGTGGCCACTGGCCATGGAGTCAGACCAAACTCCACTTCAGGGGGCAAGCTGCGGTTGAGGCTAGGTGTGTGTTTCAGTTGATAACTCAGGACTAGCAGCTACGGCAGTTGGCTCCTCAGTGAGGTGTCCGGCCAGCAGAAGGAGGTCCTAATTGGAGGTGTGTTAAGAGTTAGCTACAGAAAGTTCAAATCAAAAGGTCTGAACACCAAACCTATATCCAGTGGTCCTGAGAGTAGCACCGAAGGCATTGTTAGTATGTCGAGCTTGAAAGGTGTCAGCTAAGCAGGCTGATCACATAAAGGATGCATGGAATGAAACTACGCTTAAAACCATCAGAGGTACTGTAGGTTCAAAGTCCATACAGCAGACACATATTATTTATAGGTAATAATATCCTTCCTTAACAAGTACTTCATGGGGGTAAACAAGGTGCAGGAGGGGAGTCTCTTTCACAGGAGGAGAAGTACCAGAGCACGAGGACATGTTATGAAGCTTGATGGGGGACATTTAAGAGGGATGTGAGGAAATATTCCTTCACAGAAAGGGTGGTGGATGCCTGGAACAGCCTGTCAGAAGAGGTGGTAGGGGCAAAGACAGTAGGGAGCTTCAAACATGTGGGATGGGCACATGGGTATAATAAATAGAGATAAGGGAGGAGGGAGGAGGGAGGGACACCTGTGACCAAATGAGGTCCAGGGTATAGTGTTAGGCAGGGGAAATGGGGCAGACTAGATGGGCCTACCAGTCCTTTTCTGCCGACACTCTCCAAGTATCTATGTTTCTATATTATCAAAATAAAAGCAGTTTTGGATGCTATCAACAAGGCTGGTCTTGCTTTTTTATGTTGTTATCTTTGTTTATTTTTGTATGTCTCACTGTTATAATTGTAGTTATATAAAGACCACATCCAACATCAGTTTTATAGATTTTTTGCATACAGTGCCTACTGTGAGAGCTTTGATGCAGAAGCACTGCTTTTCAGTAATGCTCCCTACACTGCCCACAGTGGTTCAAGTCCACCTAACACAAAACAGTTAGTTTAATTCCCTCAGCACCAAAGTCACTTGTAGCTCCCCCCCCCTACCATAACACAGTTTTTTGTATTCTGTGATGGTCCGGGTTGGACATTGGACCTATCTGGTTGTGTGTGTGGGGGCATTGATGAGCCATTTGGGCACTGGACCGGTCAGCAGCTGGGGGGACAGATTTTTTTATTTAATTTGTTTATCCCCCTGCCACCTGCACTCAAATTCAAGAATAACCAAGGCATCCAATCTGCTGTTGGGCCCCCTCCATATCTGTACTCTGGTGCTCGGGTCTTCCTCCATGGAGCCATGGTTTCCCCCCAGGTGGGTATGCAGTGAAGGGCAGACCCCCTCGAACATCTGCCCCCCCGTCGAACTTCGCTACTTCATCAGGAAGCCATGGCCACAGGACAGGCGGGGTGAGATTTGGAACAGTGCCAGGTGCTCTGTCATCTATGTGTGCAGGGGCCATTTTTTCTGGTTGTTGTCTCCTCCCCACAGACATCAGCATGCAGAGGGATCCAAGGGGTCACGCATATGCAGACGTGTAGTGTCGCTCCTGGACCCGGCTGACATCTGATCCTCCCCTGGCGTCCCTGAACTGCACTACCACCTGTGGTCACCCAGGTGGCAGTGGTGCAGTGGTGTCGGCCACTCCCCCTCGGAGGAGGAGGACAGCGTCCTGTGGGACGCTCAATCCTCCTCCCCAGCTCCCAATGACCCAGAGCTTGCTTCCGAACTTGGGTTGCTGGCACTGCCAGCAGTAGTGCTACCGCTGAGCCGACAGGCCGGCCGGGACAGGTTTTTTTTTTATTTCCAGATGGACAGGTTTGGTTGCTGACCTGCGCTATCTCATTTTGCACATCACTAAATAAGTTCAACTGAGCTTGGTGTGTGCGCTGTTTCTTTCACTTGTAACTTGTACTATTTGCACAGCTGCACCTTTGGAAGACAGGTGTGCCCTCTACTTAGCTCTGGGTTGGGCATCAGACCCGACAGGTAGTTTAAGGGAGGCAGACTGATTTTTTTTAATTCCCTGACAGGTCAGGTTGGGCTTGAGATTTGTCAGGTTATTGAGGAGAGGGGGGTGGATTTTGTTTTGCTCATGTTGGACACTGGACCCATTACACAAGCAGGGGAGGAGGCCAGATTTTTTTTTAATTCCCTGCTGGACTGGGCACTGAATTCATCAGGTAGTTTGCGGGAGGGGGATCAGATTTTGGGCCAGGCTGAGCACCAGACCATTCTGTTATGCAGTAGGCTGGGTTGGAGCGTGCATGGCAGTGTGATCCCTATGTGCATATTGAGAAGGGTGCAGAGCTGAGAATGAAGTCCAAGAGAAGGAAAGAGCCAAGGAGGGAGAGTCAGGTGGTGGAGCCTGGAGGCCACCCCGTGTAGTAAAAGAACAATTACTTGTGAATCTACCCTATTGTAGGTTTCTCAGCATTTTGAGATTGCATGCTCAGGCAGTTTGGCTCTGAGCACACACACACATACACACACACTCACACACAGTGCACTTGGTGCCCACTGTTAGGTAAACATACAGTACTTTGCTTGCCAAGGCTAACCCTGTCTTATATTACGATTTTTTCATTATTTAGTTCCAACTACAGTGTTCCTGCAACAAAGGTCACTGGTTTATCAGGAGATTAAATAAAAATCCACCAGTGGTACTAGAAAAATCAATACAGGTACTCAGAAAGCTAAGCTGATAATACATTTTTTGCTCCTGGTGCAGGGCAGCTGCAGAATGACAGTACTTACTGGAAAGCACCATAATACCAGATGTTTCAAGAAAGTATTGATTTTACCACTGAAAAAGGATAACTAAGCTTCTCTTTAGAGCAATCGATACATTTATCTTCACTGTTGTTTTATAAAAAAGTCAAAGTAACATAGCCTTTGATAAATAAGTGTTAAGATGTAAAAAATAGTGTTACAGCCATAAGGAATATTATGGAAAGATAGATATTCCATACAAAGAAAGCCAAATCATTTCTCATTATTCTCAGACACTCGGAGCTTCAACATCACTGGTAGTGTCTTATCATAAGATATATAATTAGTATCATTACAGGCTTTGAACAATGCAGTTGTAAGCCCCCCAATTTGGGCTTACCTGTGTGGGCTGTGGCCCCCAACCTGGCACTGCTGCCTTTTCAAGGGGTCCCAAGTGGGACCCAGATCCTGGCCCCTCCTGTCACCTCGTGACTGTGGCTGCCAACATTACTGTGGTCCTTGGCCCCCGTGGGATCTCTCTGCTGAGGGGCCAAGGTCTCCAGTGTTGTTTCCGTGCCTCCGGGAGCTATGGAGGGGAAATCGGGGGTCTTGGGGGGCTTAAGGGCCAGGCCGCCCTGTTGTAAATAAATATTATGGTGGTCACGCACCCAGTGCGCATGTGCGGCCACAGACGAAAAGTTTAAAGGAGCCATTGCTCCATTTTCATCTCAGTCATGCGACCGTTAGGGAAAAAAATATATCCCCAGCTCCAAGATGAGCAGAGCAACTGGGGAAAGGGTGACTGAGTGACTGGAAGGCCTCCAGTCAAGGGAGGGCATGGTTTTAGCCCTGTTAGAGGGCCAAATCAAATAAATCAGGGCTGGACTGCAAAGAGCCCTACAGGGAGATAAAATGGCAGCCCCATATAAAACTACAAAATGGGGCTGCTGGGTAAAAATACAGAGCCAGCCCTGAGATCACCTGGTGAGCTGCAGCCAATCAGGGGGAGGCCGCTCAGGAGGAATATAAGACTGATTTTGCTGCCAGAAAGGGGATTTTGTAGTCAAGAGGAGCTGCAGGATGGCTGTGAGGAAAGAGACTGTCCAAGTTTATCAAGTCTACCTGGTTGTTTAAGCCCCTGCTACCTCAAACTACTAAGCAGAGAGCAGGAGGAATAGTAGCTGTTTTGTGTGACTAAAGCAGAGAAAGAGAAAAAAAGTGTTATATGGCAGCCCAAGCAGTTGGACAGTTGCTTGAACTGGGAAAATAGTTGGGCTGCGCACCTTGAATGAGCCCCTGCTTCCCTCGGCGAAATAATTGTTTGGGGAAGTGAATGTTTGGCCAGGGGAGAGACTGTAAGTGTTAAGGCAAGCTGCTGGGACAGGACCCAGCACTACATGTGGAGGCATCCCCTGAGATAGGGGCTATAAGGTGAGATACTGTGGAAGCCCTGCTGCCCTGCGCAGGTCCTGTAGAGTGGCTAGACATGCAACATAAAGGTTTGAGGAACATAGGCAATCCTGGTTCCTCGGACTGAAGATGATGATGCCCAGGGTTGAAGGATGGAACAGGCCTACATGAGTGAAGTCTGTCTATAAAGGCCAGTAGGTGAAGTTGGCAAGGCCAGGCAGGTGAAGATCCTCACCCCTCGAGTTTGTCCAGTTCTGGTTTACCCACCAGTGGTGCACCACCGACACAGAACCTCCACAGTACCGTGCAACTCATCTGGCTGTGAACCCCCGGTGTGAACTGCAAAAACTGTGAGTACCCCGAGCTGTGGCTCTGGGGAGTCTTTTAGTTAGCTAGCCAGTTAGGATTCTGGGGCAATCGCTGCACAGCATTTTGGTGACATATAAGTCTAGCAAGTCTAGGATTCCATGTTTATCTGGGCCCCAACAAAAGACCCCAGGCCTGCATCGCCAAGCAGTGAGGTACCCACTGCACAAGGACATTCTGGGTGCACCCTAGGGGTGAGAAGAGGGGTTGCTAAGGGGGAAATTATCGACTAACTAAAGCAAGCTGTGGTTGACATTCTCCTCTTTGTGTTCCCCCTTCCCCAATAAATAAATCCACTGTTACAGTATAATTGAAAGAGAGCTACTGGGGGTGTGGGGGTTACTATGTGGAAAACTGTTATTGTGTGGGGAAAAGTATTACCGAGGCAGCATACTTATTTCCTGTGGGGTGGTAACCTTCTTTATCCACAGGAGTTCCCTGCCACTACCTCAGGTGGAGGCACCATGCCACATTTGCTACCACTGCGGAACCCAGGCTGGCTCCCTCGGAGGTTTGTGCTGAACTACCCAGAGGACCCCAGTGCAGCGTAGGTGAGTCAAAGGGCTATTACACAGTATAACAATTATTAGTGCCCAGTATCCGCAGTGTTCCTGTATTATTTGTCACTCAATTACAGGAGGTCCCAGAGAGTCTTTTTTACACATCACGGCACCACGCTTACAAAATATTTTCTTGATTCATTTTTGTTTTTATCCTCCTTACTGAGCACTCCTTTGGTTGACTATACCTCTTCTGCCTGCCTAAGCAGAAATCAAAGTGAAAGGGTACTCATGGCATGGAACACCACATTTCAAATTACCCAGCTACAGTACTCAGGGTCTAAAATTTAAGGGGGCTAGCGCATCTTTTTGCTGCCTTCCTGCTGTTCTTCTGTCCCCCAGGCAGAACAATCCTGTGCAAACGGTGTAAGTGCATCTATGTACTTTTTTGCATTTAAAGAGCAAGTGCTTAATAAAGATGTATATCTTAAGAATGAAGGTTTAGGGTGTTTAGGAGCCTCTGTAATCATTTTGTTTGCTTTTATTTGTTTCTTTAAGTACCGTTTCATAATTCTATTTGTAGTTTGCTAACTACTAGCAAAAAAAAAAAAGAATGCAATGGAATTCTTGTACAGTATTATGAGATCAGAAAAGTTTTACTGGCAAAGCTGGCAGTAATATTTCAATGGGAAACTGCAAATCTGTTTTCAGATTTTTATGGAGAAATAACACTTTCAACTACCAAAATATTATATATTTAATAGAAATATGTGATTTTTGATATGCTGTGATATTTTGTTAGAGTTTAGCAGGTGCATTTCCTTCGTAACCAGATTTTACTTGGGAAGAAGAAAAGAGAAGCCAATTATTGCTTTTAAAATTGTAAAATGATACAGATAGACCACAATAGTGCAAACATATAAAAGTTAAAGCTTGTTACTGAAAGAAGCATCTAGTTCTTTTGAAAAAGAAAAAAAATGTTTAGTTTCCCATTGAAATACATTGGGCTGCTAACCAGCTGGTTGTTTCTGACATCACAACACCAGAATTCCACTGAATTCTTTTTATGGTCGTACAGCCATCTTCCTTTAGCTAGAAAGATGGGATTACTGTGGAACACATTTTTGGACTTTTCAGTGTATCCTTCCATAACTGAAAATCACTATGGCAGTTAAAGAAACACTCCCTTCTTTCTGTTTAGAATGACAACATATTGTGATGCCACAACACAGAATTATGATCTGAAGGAGGGAGTAAGCTAAAGAGGCAGATTAATCCGACGGTATAAAGATCATGTATTCATGCAAATGTTCTCAGTAATAAATAATGGGGAGGAGAAATCTAAAGAATATACAGTATATGGAATGCAAGGTGAATTGTACCTAAATATCATGTTTTTCAAAGTTTTCTTTGAGGTGTCAGCAGCTGTTTAAAGTGGACATGAATTGATTACCTATGTGCAGTTAAAGAAATACTCCCTTCTTTCTGTTTAGAATGACAGACACAGAACTCCAAGCTGCTTTTCTCTGATAGCAAATGTGCACACATTCCAAACAAATCTAAATATCTTTAAAACTATTCAAGGTGCACAAAAACAACCAGTGTGAAAGTTGTTCAGGACAAAATTACATTTCACATGACGGTAGTCACCAATCGGAATTCTTTATATTTTGTAAAATATTGTCTTCCAAACAGCCTCATTATTTTCTCTCTGAGTGAACACAGTAGGAGTCATGCCAAACAAATGTAAACATATCGGAAAGTATACAAGTTCCCAATACACAACCAACATGAAAGTTGTTCAGGACAAAATGACCTTTCAAATGTGGGCAGTCACTAATATGAATTAATTAGATCTTTTTAAATACAGCCATCCAAAATCATATGGCCATAGTTTAAACAATGTAATCAGTGCAGCTTAATGAATAGGCTCATTTTAAAGGTCTTTTTGTCCTGAACAGCCTTCATACTGTTTTTTTTTATGTGTAACTCATATATGTGTCGATATATTTACATTTGTTTGGCATAACTCCTGTTGCACTTCTATACAGCCTCATTTTTGCAAACCACTATGCCAGTTAAATGAAATACTAGACCAGACCACCTTGTTTATCTCTTGCCATGCCTAATTTAAAGTGGACAGGAATTGATTAGTTATGTGCAGCTGCTTGAAATGTCTCTATTTTCATACATTACATTTATACTGTACCTCTAAAGGATCAATGGGCACTGTACTGATAAGTTCATGCTCACATTTCTGAAACAATGAAATGACATAGTCAAAACTCCAAATTCTTGGTTCCATGAACGGAACCACACAGAATGTCATCCATACAAAGAAAACAATACAAAACACAACTGACAGCTTCAGCTTTTGTTCAGGCACAGTTAATAGGGATCATTTAGAGGTATGAATATAAGTTATGAAAATAGAGACATTTCAAACAGCTGCACTTAAGTAATCAATTCCTGTCCCCTTTAACTCATTCAGACCCACTGTGTGTTTAGAACATTGGAGGCAGAACTCCATAATGCTTTGAGAGTCTTCCTAAGGCACTGTGCAGAATTTTTAGCAAATGTACACACATTCCAAACAAATCTAAATATCTTTAAAACTGCTCCAGATGTACAAAAACAACCAGCCTGAAAGTTGTTCAGGACAAAAAGCCCTTTCAAATGAGGGTAGTCACTAATCTGAATTCCTTATATTTTGTAAAATATGGTAATCTTATTACCTATATTTCCATTTTTGTTTCTACAAAATTCACATTTGTGATGGTTATTAAAAAAAACTATAAAGGATTCAGATTAGTGACTATGCTCATTTGAAAGGCCTTTTTGTCCTGAACACAAAAATGTAAAATAATGCACTTAGGGCACAGAGATCCAGGAACAGAGTACAAAATGTATGGAGTGGTACTGACGGCATTAAGAAAGCACCCATTAAAAAAAAACAAGGTTTTACATACAGTTGATTACTGTTTAACAATATTACACATCTATGGCTGCCACTATACATCTGATGCAAACCCATAATCACATTCCTCCCTTGAAGTGAAAAGGGGTGGGGGGGTGGAGGCCATAATTGACTCCTTGTTTTTGTGTTTGTCAGCCCTCTGTCAGGGGCTTACCTATGGGCTCCCGAGGAGGCTCTGTTCCCCGTGGCTTTGGTCTACCCCCATTCTTTTATTTTCTTTGGGTCCCATTTTCCTGGTGTTGTCCCAGTGTCCTTGTTCCTCTCCTGCCAGCCTCTACATGGTTTTCCGAGAGAGAGGGGCCAGAGGAGCTGGTTCACAGAGCTGCCACCCATTTTAAATGGCACTCCAGTGCCGGGCAGGCTCTGTGCATGTGAGAATGGTGCATTTTCAGTCATCTGCTTTGGCAGCTGTTGGGCTGTCTCTCTGGTGGTCCTGGTCGTACTGCAAATTAAAAGGACCAGGACCATTGGCAAGACTGGAGAGGCAGCAGGAAAAATGCAGGACAAGTTCTTGAGAGCACCAATTGTGCTGCAGCATTTAGGAGCTGCCTCATGAATATTAATGAGGTGGCATCCCTTTGAAGCAATGGGAGTCCTGTCCAGCACCTAGGGGAAAGGTTTGGTGCTAGTGTCAGGCAAAGGAATTAAATAAAATGTTTAAGTGTGACCAGGTGTGCAAGAGCAAAGGGAATACTACAGTTCGGTGGGGGATCAGAGATATAAAAATGCATACTGTGGTTGCAGCAAAGGAATGATGTTGGACCACACATGAGCGGCAATGGGACTATGTGTGATTGCCTGGGGCAGTCTAAAATGGCAGCAGCAACTGAAAAATGGTTTGATTAATACGCTAAAATATACAGTAGCTTGACAGGGCTTGGGGTGGCTACAGCTGTGTGAGAAAATAATTATATAAAACCAAAGGGTTTAGCTGCAGTGACAATTAAAACCTGGGACACTGTTGATTGTTTACTTCAGCCACCATGTTGCAGCAGCCACATGATACCATCCTACCAACCACAAAGCCAGGATTATGCAGGAGGACTATTGGGCTTGTGAACAGACTCTTGGGAGAAATACTGAGGAAAATCTAGGTGCCTTTTTCTGCACCAGTGAGGCATCGAGGGAACCTCATACATATTAATTTTTCTTGAAGAAGTGGCTCCAGCCAATGGGGAGCTTCCACAAAGCTCCCAAAAGCAGAGAGCTTTGGGATTTTGAGTCAGTCCAGTGGGAGCCCCCTCCAGATGGATGAGGGTTCTTGCCCCTGTGAGGAGAAAGGGGCTGCAAGGCTGGGAATGGGCCTGCCTGGGGCTGCCAGCAATCTGTCCCCCAGGACAGATAGTGCCTGCCCCATTAAGAGAAGCAACAGGGAGAAGCAAGAAAGAAAAAGTTTAGTGAAGAAACAGCTTTGAAGAGAAAGAGAAAAGCTGCAAGCTGACAGAATCTGCGTTGTTTAAAGTTGCATCACAGCAGTGAGATCGAGGCAGCTTGAATGGAAAAGGGAAAAGCTGAAGGTTACAGGAATCTGTGTTGATTTAAAGATGCACCATAGCGTTGGGTTGCAAGAAAGGTTGTGTCCTGAACCTGGAAAAAGGACAAAGGTCGTGTCTTGATCCTGAAAAAAAGACAAAGGTTGTGTCCTGAGCCTGGTAAAAGGACAAAGGTTGCGTCTAAGCCTGGGAAAAGATGGGAATATTGAGGAATGAGAATAAATGTGTTGAGAGAAGAAAAGGAAAAGTGAGCCTCTTCGACTTGGAGGATTGCTATGCACCTGCACAGTGAGAAAAGAGACTCTGAAAGTTGTTGAAACAGAGTGCAAGAAATACGTGGGAGCCAGGGTGAGAATGTGGCTGTGTTGAAGTTGAGAGACTGTGAAAGCAGAAGGATGGGCAGGTGCCTTTTGGGGTCGGGTATCTGTTGTCTGCTCCTGAGATACAGTGAGGAAAAAAGACTGTTGTAAATCCCGGATTCTCAGACTCTGAACAGCTTCCCAGAGCCTGATGTTCAGCAGAAGAAACAGATTGCCTTGGTTACACACCGTGGCAGGAAAGATAAAGAAAGAGAAGAAGCAGAGAATGTGCTGAATGTTTATGCTGACCCCCAGGGCCAGGTGGGGAACTCACTAACCCCCATCAAGTGGGGTCTGCTGCTGCAGGAAATCATGAGTCCTGTACCCGAGTGCTAGGGTGCTCTGATCTGAGGGAGTTGGGCCATGGGGCCACTCCCAATGTCAAATAAAAAGGCAGGAGCAGAACTGTGGAGGATTTTAAAGACAAGTAGTGCAATTCTGAATTTTATCCACACAAAAAATGGGGAACCTGTAGAGGTCACGGAGAACATGAAGGATGTGATTGCACTTCTTGGTGCATGTGAGGAGGTGGGTAACAATGTTCTGGACAGACTGCTGTCTTAACAATTAAGAGGTAAGTAGATCAAAAAGAGGGGCATTGCACTAACAGAGGTGAGAGGATGCAAACACATGGGTGAGGGTCTCAGTAGAGAAGCAGTCAACACAGTAATGATAGCAATGCCACCACCATGACAAGAGCTTCTAGGTTGTTCAAGAAGCATTTAACTAGGTGTGGCTTCAGGTGTGCATGGTAGATCTTAGAAAGGTGATAGTACACAGTCTTATAGACAAAAGAGATACAGGAAGAAAAGGTGTGTTACAGATTAAGAACACTGGGGGCAGACAGGGCACAGGTAAGGTCACAGATGCGGAGGGAGATGGAGGAGACATGGTAGAAATTAAGAGAGCTCTTCTTGCCCAAGAGATGAAGCTTAATTTTAGATGCACTGGCCTATTATGTTCACAAACATCATCTCCAGTATTTACACCACCTTAATTTGCTCATACTAACCTGATTCAGCAATCTCTCAAGTTGCTCAATGGTACGCTGCTGAACTGGGTCAGTAACAACAAAGTAAAGCTGTGTGAACACTGGAGATAATGTTCATGAGTACAGGCCATTACACAGTCGGAAATTTAGTTGGAACCAGGCACTGGTTTGGTCAAGGTAGGATGATAAAGAGAATAGATGGGTTGAGGAAAGAGTTAAAGGGGGTGCAGAGCTGGGAACTGTTTACGTTTGCATGTGCACAGAAGTGAGAGTTGAGGCTAAATCAGTTGCCCAAAAGAGGAAAAACTGATGGAAAAGAGGAGGAGGTGAGGACCAAGAACAGAGCACCAAGGAACACCATAAAGAAGAGGGCATGGACTGGAGGAGCAGTTGGAATCAGAGACAAAGCAGCGGTTAGAAAGACTGAAGTGAAAACCCAGACAATAAGGGATCAGAGATACCAGCATGAAATTGAAGGCAAGAGAAAGACCTCAATTGCTGCTCCTGGTGCATCAGACAGAGGCAGGGGTTCCAGGGGCAACAGTTCAGCAGGACCAAGTTTCTTAGTATAACATTTTGGATCCCGTTCAGTCTGGTTATTTTTCTGACCACAGCTTAGAAACTGCTTTTGTCCATGTTGTTCACAATCTCCTCATCTGATTTTTCAAAGGCTCTCATTTCATTATTCTCTTTCTGGATCACAGTGTGGCTTTTGACACGGCTGATTACTCTGTCCTCTGTCTTCCCTGACTGGAATAGTTCTGCAAACTACCCCACAAAAACATCTAAAGAACCATATTTAAACATGGGGCACCAGTCTACTAACCAATCAAGCCCCAGTAAAAACCTCCTCAAGTCCCACTGGTTGAACAGAACCCAGGAGAGCCAAATGTAGGTTAGCTTGCACTGCTGCCATCTCAATACTGCAGGAGTGTGCCCACATGAAGCCAGTCACACACTCCCCCAAAAAACAGGATCAGCAGACTGCCCTACACTGCTGAGGCTGCAGCAAGAGTTCAGATCTTAGGTTCAAAAGGTAGCATCATGATGGCAGCTTCTGGGACATGAGATGGGTAAACCAGACAAGGATGTTCTCTGGCCATTGCTCTCCATCCCGCTTCAACAACCAACCTTCTGCAAAGGCTACTCACTCACAGCATTCTTTGAGCATAAGAAATGTCTCCCTGAAATAGCAGCTCATTTGGATTGAAATAAGATGGTACTAGGGCATCTTCAGATTACATAGAAACATAGAATCTGTCGGCAAATAAGGACCGTACGACCCATCTAGTCTACCCATTTCCCTACTCACTGCTGCAGCCCCAGATCCTATTTGATCTGTGGCTGTCCTGCTCTGCACATCTCCAGGGTACGCGCATGTCTATCCCATGCACTCTTGAATCCTCATATTGTTTTCGCTCCCACCACTTCTGCTAGAAGGCTGTTCCATGGCTCCACCATCCAAAATGAGAAGAGCATGGTGAAGCCATGAGTATAGTGCTTGCATAATTCTTGAGTGTGCTTGTTAAGACAGTACACACATGCCCTCATCTAGAATCAAACCCCTGACCATTTGTATGTAAAGCCAGGACACATTCAGTGCACCACCTGAGGAGCTGAGACAGTACACATGCATTCTCATCTAGGATCAAACCCCTGATCCTTTGCTTGCAAAGCTAGGACACATCCAGTGTGCCATCTGAGGCATCAACAACCTCAGTTCTGCTCACCAGATTCAGGGGCCCCATCCCCACATCCCACAACACTTGTGGCCCTGCCATGTGCTTGTTGCTTCAGTGGGGAGTCTCCTTAATAGTGCCAGTTCTGCACACCACCTGTCCTGCACATGACTTCTGCCCGTAGTGTCCCAGTGCACAAGCTCACAGTCATTCTTCATCACACAGTGCATTGCAAATCCCTGTCCTGTCTCAGGTGCGAAGAAATATTTTCTTCTACGCCATACTTTAAGTCATCAGCTGCCAATCTGCTTCCAAATCCCAGTTGGGACCCCACTTTACAACCCCCTTTTCACTCCCTCCATCCCCAAACTGAGTGACTGAGCCCAATAGGGTGGGTACAGTCTAGGGTATTTATGATGGTAGCTATGTTCACCAGCAGCCCCTTGCAAACAATCAACAATTTGGTTCACCCTTCTCCTTCTGAGGAGCTGCTGAGACAGGAGCATGACTTAGGTGGTAAATAACTACACTGATATGTACTGGCTTTTCTCTCTCTCTTTACTACTTGCCGGTGGCATGGGGTACAACTGTTAATTCATTTTCTGGCTAAAGGAGCTAAATAAGAAAATTTTTTAATAAATTAATGGGTTAATCCAAAGAGTATTCAAAGTACAGATCTACCACAGCTGCAGATAATCCTCTTTTCATACCACCCTGGACTCTCTTGGTCACAGTGACCTACTTCACGTTTCTGCCCCAACAAATGTTAGTGTTATTCCTAGGCATCACCTCACCCGGGGTACTGATTTATGAATCCTCACTTGATTCACTAAACAATGGACAATCACAACTATTACGCTCACAGAATTGGCACAACAAAATACAATACCCTACATAGATCAGGTAATTTGGGCTATGTGCCTTACTCTGGCCACACTGAGTTAGGGATTTGCTACCGTTTCTAATACTTATACCACACATTCATATCTGTGGCCATCAGCTCAGCTCTGCTCCCATGCTGTGACCTATTGCAGACCCATTCTGGTGGGGGTTATCCACTCTGGCAGCCTCAATTTCCCAGTCACTGACTCCTCTGAGACTGCCCAACATGACAGAGGAAAACTCTCCTACCTGACTCCTGGCAAACCCACTCTTATCTAATCTTCTCAACCACACCAGTCCCTGGGGCCTCTGGGCTTCCTTGCACCAGCTCACTTGACCCTCAAGCTTTCTCGAGCCATTTTCTCTCCCAGCTCTACATCCTTCTTGCCCATCTTCTCAGGCATCCTACTCTGGCCCTGTATGAGCCATTAGGTACACCACCTTGAAGTCATGCCATCGAGGGTCCCTCTCACTGTCCCCCTCAAGCAGACACTATATTTTGAGTCCCTTTAAACTTATGGTGTGGGCCTGAATATCTGAGGGTTGAGTCCTGTCCTTGGCCAGGCCAGATGCCGGATATACTGAGCCACTCCTGCAGTGACTCTGGGGTATGGACTAAATGTCACCCTCACATGAGCATATGGGAATTGCCATGTCTGCATCCGATGTTCAGTACCCAGCCAGTTGAACAGGCTGCCTCCTTGCCTCTCTCCTGGGAAACGTGGACAAATGCCCATGTAACCTGCCATATACCATTGAGTATTCTCTCCAGCCCACTTCTCAAGTGAAAGATGCCAGGCTTGCTCCTCGCCATCATGAAAAGCGCCCAGGCCCTGATGCCCTTCCCAAAACCTAGGGTCAGCAAGTACCCCAGACCTTTTTCCTGCCAAACACCTCCTTTCATATCCCCCTTACTTCTCCCTTTCACAGTGCTGGATGCAGGAAATACAGGAGATGATGCCATCATACTAGTCCCCACTAGGTATATCAGTAATACAATTCTGCCCTCTTTTCTGCAGGGAAAGTGTGTGTGTGTGTGTGTGTGTGTGTGTGTGTGTGTGTGTGTAACCCCACCCCCTAAATTAGAGGGCTTACCTTAAGTTGTCTCCTTGGGTTCTTTTGATGCTCATTGCCTGGTAAACATCTAGGGGGAGAAGGTAACTCCATGTACAGTGTGTAGTGCTACTGTTCCTGCATGAGTGTGCAGAGCCATGCTGGGCACTTTCCCTTTAAGAAGTCAGCCTGTGTATAGTGTACATAGCCTGGGCTGGGTCCAAGTGGAACAAACCTCACAACCAGCCAGGCAAGACCCTAAGCTCATCTACTCTACAGTCGCTTAACAAAGCAGAGGGAGCACTGTTGAAATCTGTAACTATTTCTAACTCAGTACTGCTGCATTTAAAATGAACTGTAAATGTGAACTGTTTACTTCTTGGCATAGAAGCTGCCATGCTTGGACTGGGACCTTGCTTGTGGACCTATCAGAACTCTAAAGGTCCTTAGGGGGTCCTTAGCACAGTGCTTTCTGGGAGAAACTGTGAACTTTCCTGCGTGGCACCTATTTTAGCCAATCGGAGCTCCAGGACAGTGACTGACAGTGTGGGCAGCCAACTGGGATACAGGAATCCTGGTCCCAGTCTTCAGTTTGGGACTGTTTTGAACAGGAAGGAGATCAGTTCAAACTCTCGTAGAGATGGGAGCCCATGTGGATTAGCTGAGAAATACACGGGGAAACGGCCTGCTTTGCCACCTTCATGGATTGTTTTGGACTGCCTAAAAGCAGAGAGTGAACGTTTTTACAGCTATCAAGGCTGAGAAAAAAAACATTGTGCTAGAAAAAGTGTATTTTGCTGGACTGTCTCAGAAGCCGAGAAACTGCTGTGAAAGGTAATGCCTCAGAGACTCCTCTGTGTAAAGTGGAGCTTGCCAATGCTGAAATTGTCTCCTACCACATTTTCAAGGAAAGGGGGAGACCGGTTTGTCCTCTTTCCAGCTTACAGTACAACGACTGAAATTCCTGAAGTGAGTAAGCTGTGTGTGCCATTTGAACTGCACCAGAGACTGAACTGCATGTGCTGGGTATGTGTCAATGAAGGCCCTAGAGACTGTTGTGTCAATCCACCAGCTATCCTGGCTAAAGACCAGCTTTGGGGGGTCAGCCCCTGCAGAAAGAAGAATCGCAGGTTGCAGCCACCTTGTAGGAAATGCTGTGAAGTGGAGGTGAGTCATGTCGGCCCTGGTCCCCATGAGTCTGCCTGGCAAGCAAGTATCCAGCCTGACTACAGCCATCAGTTCCATTGTTCCTGGTACCATGAGTAACCTCAGGGTCTCAACCCTGCAACAAGATTTAAAGTGTTTGTTATCATCTTATCTACCATCCAAGTTCGTGTTGGTTTCTACCTTTGATTGCCAGCCAGCCAGCTGGGGATTGCAATTGTTTTGCTGTTTAAAATTGTTTTTTCTATCCAAAGCAAGTTTCAATTTGTTTAAGGGCCCCAACCAGCTGCAACACCGGCCTACCCTCGGCAATGCCTCAGACCTGCATCTGATTCCAAACTGGGTACCCAGAAGCTAGAATTGTCTGTTACAGGGTCTAAATGTAATGTTTGCATAACTAATTCACAACAACTAATTGCCTTAATCCTTCATTTAAATTCATGCCCCCTCACTTGTTCAGTTCCCCTAAATAAATCAGTTTTACTGTTTGAAGTTTAATCTGGCCTATGAGCATATTATTATTCAGCTTCAAGGTTATTGTGTCAGCGGAAAGGTATTCTGTTATTGCTGGTAGTTGTTCTTTGCAGGTACTTGGGGTGTGTCCTCAGAAGCCAGAACCCTGGTGGTAAGTGTGGTGTCCATGAGTAAATGATTAGCGCTCACCAGTAATGGCACTTTGAATGCCAGATACAGTGTTTGTGAAATCCACTGTACAAGGTCACTAGTTGGTGTTGTGGGTAGGTACACTCTCCCAGAGGATTGTACTAGCTTAAGATCTAATCCACTTAAACATTACTCTGGATGGAGGCACCATAACTGAAGTTTTACTGTTGGGCCAGAATCCCCAGTAACTGTTAAATCCAAAACCAGGTCCTTCAACCTGCAGACAGGGAAGCAGGCAGGGGTAGTAGCCCATTTTATGTGTATATATATGTGTGTGTGTGTGTGTGTGTGTGTGTGTGTGTGCATGTGTGTGTGAAAAGCTCTCAACAACTGCACATGAAACCATGACTGGGACATGGCCATACCAGGATATACTCTGTTCAGAAAAGGGTGGGAAGGAAGGGATGAGGATTGAAGCTGTGTGTAAGGGAGGGTATCAAAGCTACAGAGACACCGGGACTCCAGGGGAGAATGGAGGGGTTGGAGATATTGTGGGTCATCCTGGAGGTGGAAAATGAAGCCACTGTTCATGCTGGTGTGATCTACAGACCTCTAACATGGGGGGGGCGGGATTTAGATAAGGCACTGGTGGAAGCCACTAGCACAATGGCAGGAAAGGGGGAGTTGCTGCTGATGCTTGATATAGATTGGAGCCTCTCAGCCACAGTCTCAGCTAGAAGCAGGGACATCCTAGACTCCCTGCAGGGTGCGTTTCTCAGGCAACTAGTCAGTGAATCCACTCATGATGGGGCAGTACTGGACCTGGTATTCACTAACAAGAACAGTGTTGCAAATATCAAGGTGGGAGGCCATCTGTGGACCAGAGACCACCATACAGTTTGGTTCAACATAAGGACGTTGGTGGAAGCAAACCACTCAAGGACAAAGTTCCTGGACTTCAAGAAGGCAGATTTTTTAAAAATGGGTACCTGCCTCAGAGATTACCTGTTATGGGGAATGACCTGGGTGGGCTGAAGGAACAGTGAGGGAAGGCAAATTGAAGGCAACAAATCTCTGCATAAAGAAAGTGAGGAAAGTGAGTAAAAACAAAAGGAAAAAAGAGACAACTATGGCTCTCGAAGATAGTTGCTGAAAAGGTCAAGGCTAAAAGGGTAGCCTTCAGGCGGTATCAATAGATGCAGAAGGAAGAAGACAGAGAGGTGTATCAAGATAAACAGAGGGAGACAGGAAAAGCAGTGAGGAGTATAAAAGAACAAACTGAGGAAAGAATAGCCCAAGGGGTAACTAAAGGGGACAAGACATTTCTAGGTACATAAATGAAAAGAGGAAGACTTGGGGAGAAATTGTGAGGTTAAGATGGGGCAGGTGGGGACTGTGCAGAGGAGGATCAGAAAAAAGTTGACATCCTTGCCTTAGAGTTAATATCCCAGAATTACCTCGGTGGTTCTGATCCCGAAGACTGATCCTCACCATCAAGGGATCTAGGGCCTGGTTGCCCCCGACCCCCCATGTGGTTAGAGCCCTTATGACAACTGGTTGGGAAGTACGAACCCGCGAGACTCGACTAGAGGAAAAGGTAAAAAGTAAATAGTTCGATGTCCTGGTAACTGACTCATTGTTCAATGTGAGTTAATAAGCCTATGGTCTTTTAAGATTAGGCATAACTAGATTGTAACTCCCATGGGAGCAACAAACTTGCTGAAACAAACATTGTATCTATTGTAGAAGAACTAGATGACCTCTAAAACTGAGTAAAATCAAGACTGATGACCTATATGTATATAAGTTAAAATCTGAATAATAAAAAGAAGATTTTAAAAAAGGAAAAAAGCTGACACCCTGAACTTTGTGTAGTCCTCATAGAGGAAGGGGAATGGGATGGGCCACATAGAAGCAATAAGGACACTGGCGGGGGGGAGAGTAGGAACGAGCCCCTTTACAGAGGACAGAATCCTGAAAGGACTTGCAAATCTGACCATGGACAAAGCTATGGTGCCAGATGGGTTATACGCAAGGGTACCAAGGAACCTCAGGGATGTACCGTCTGTACCTCTGATAGTCCTTTTTATCAGCTCACTGGAAACAGACATGGTTCCATAGGACTGGAGGAGGGCAGATGTCCTGCTTCACAAAAGCAGTAGCAGGGAGGAGGTTTGGAACTATAGGCCGGTTAGCCTGATATCAATGGTGAGGAAGCTAATGGAGTCCCCCAATGCAAATAGTTCTGGGCCATGATGTGCACCTGCTCTCAGTATGGCAGCAGCCAGAGTACAGCTACTATCTGAAAGCTGCCACATCTGTAAAGGCAAATTCTTTAAAAAGAGAAGATTTCTTAGTGTAGGAGAAATCAAGTTTGTTACTTTAGGGTCCTCATGAAAACCATGTGACAGTTTGATTATCCAATCACAGAAGGCCAAGCCTCTGAATTTGAAGGGGATGTGACCCTAATAGCTAATCCCACAGTGAGTAAGCTCGCCAACAGGGGGGCCTCTTGTTCTCAACTCATTCCCGTATGAGAGAGAGGCTGCTGCCTCAGCAGAGATTGCCATATGTTCTTCCATACTGGAGACTGCCGTATCTTAGATCACCAGAGTCTCCTGAGAAAAAAATAAAATTTTTCCCATTTCTGGGAAACATGACCCTTGAGGTCAAGAACTACCCACTCTTATCTGACCAACGGTGCAGCATGTAGAAAAAAAACTGTACAACACTCCAGTGTTTCTGAGCTTGATAGAATTCTGTTCGCAGACAGTGGGCAGAAAGTAGAATTTCTGCCAGTTGCGAAATTCTGCACATTTCTTCAAAACCTTAACCCTGCGCAACTGATTTCCTCCCCTACAAGACACTCCACTAATGGAGGCTGCCACTCTCTGAATGAGTGGATGCTGTTAAATAGAGCACATAGGATACAACAAACCGGAACCTTCCCTGAGGCCATCAGAGATCACTCCCACACTTTTTTGTTTGAAAAATCATTGCCCAACGTTATCTATATTTTTGACTTTTTCACTTTTAAAACTTTAATCGTGAAGGATTCCACATGGAATTGGCCCAGCTAGGTCGGTCACCTGTTCTCTGTGCCCCTGAAATCGCCTTGGCATGGCCCTCCTTCTTGTCTCTGGTTACCCCACTCTACAAGAAGAATTCATACTTCATAGCTTGGCAGAAGACACCAGGAGAAAGGACTGCTGTGTGACTGGACTTCTCTGCTGGGATTAAAGTAGAAGAACTTTTGTACTTGGACCTTTAATTTAGGTAAAAAGAAACTAAAATACAAAAAAAGTGTGTGTTTGGGTTAACTGAACTGAATGGGTATCTGAAGAGTTATCTCAGGAGATTGAAAGGACTTAACTGCTGTGAGGTTTAAATTACTTGTAGAAAGATCTGGTAAGTAGGGGGGAGTGGCTTAGCTAGCAGGAAGCTACATTTAAAGACTGCCTTAGAAAGATTCTGCTAATAGCTTGGCAGAAGACACCAGGAGAAAGGACTGCTGTGTGACTGGACTTCTCTGCTGGGACTATATTGTAAGTGGTCTACTGAGAAATATAGGATATTCTTGTCTCAGAACAGGACAATCAGGAGCTTAAAGGGCACACAGGCAGAAAGTAAGGAGAGAGAGAAAAAAAAACAGAGGAAAGAGTAAGGATTGCAAACAGTTAAGGGGCCAGAAATAAGACAAGATTGGAGTGGTGCAGTGCAGTGGCTGTGGAGCAGCAGTCTTCGGAGATGTTCTGGAGGATGCGGTGTTGTCCCATCTGCAGGCACCTCTGGGCTGAGGGAGGAGGTTGCTCATCTCCAGGCTGAGTTGGCCAGGATTTGTGGGACCTCCTCTTCCATCCAGAGACCACCAGTGCCACTGCCGTTGCCTCAGAGGTTGCCAAGAAAGAGGCGGTTGGACCACAGTGGGCTCCAGAGGGGTGAGGTGGTGGAACAGAGGCACATCCCTCCAGTTGTACCTCTCCACAATTACTATGCCATTCTGGCAAAGTGTGGTTCCTCTATGGAGGCACCTGCAGTGGAGACCAAGGAGGATGCTGGGAACCTCCACAAAGGAGACCCACAGGAGGGTGGCAGGGGACCCTGCAGGGGAAGGAAACAACTCCTGGTGGGGGACTCCATTGTTAGGAAGGTAGAACTGGGGGAGGAAGGGGAGAGGGAGGTAAGGTGCCTGCCTGGCGCCATGGCTTGGAGGGACAGGGAGCGAATCCTCAGGATTGCCGGAGCAGCTGCACAGGGGAGGGAACTGGATGTCATTGTCCACCTAGGGACAAATGACCTGGCTAAGAAAGGGATTAGAGAAGTGCAGGAAGAGTTTGTGAAATTGGGGAGGGGCCTTAGTCAAGTAGCATGCACGGTAACCTTCTCGGAGGTGCTACCCATCTATGGCATAGGAGAGGCTAGGGTGTTCCGCACCATGGATTCAATCAGTGGTTGAAAAACTGTGTGGAGCTCAGGATTAGCTTCATTGGGGACTGGGAGTCCTCCTGGAGTGATGCAAGCCTATACTGGCATGATGGGCTGCATCTGTCTGGGAGGAACCAGGATCCTAGGTGATAGGTTTAAATGCTTCATTGGCAAGCTTTTAAACTAGCCAAGGGAGGCACTGGAAAGGAGCAGGAAAATCCTAGCCCCCAAATAATCACGGTAGTAAGTGCAGCAAACACCAACATAGAGGTGTCGATAGGAGAAGGGCAGGGTAAATGGAGAAAGTGACAAAGGCAAGAAGGACAGGGATGGGGCAAAGGGAGTAAGGCCATCAGGAAATGGAGGTTAATGAGTACCAATGCCCGTAGTCTGGGCAACAAGCTCCTGAGCTGGAGGCCTTGATGGAAGAGGATGCCTGGATATTGTAGCAGTCACAAAACATGGTACCTGAGAAATCCATGACTGGGATGTTAACATACCAGGGTACATAACCTACAGGAGAGACAGGCAGGGAGAAGAGGGAGGAGTAGCTCTCATGTAAAGGAAGGGATAAAAGCAACTGAACAAAAGAGTAAACAGGGAGGAGAGGAGGCACTGTGGGTCACCTTGGAGACTGGAAAGGGCACCACAATCCGCACAGGGGTTGTGTACAGACCCCCATGTCAGGGGGAAGGAATGGACAAGGATATGATAGAAAGCATTCTTAGAATGGCAGAGAAAGGGGAGATACTGTTGATGGGAGACCTGAATATGCCAGATGTTAACTGGAGCACATTTGCTGCAGCCACATCCAATAGCAGGGCCATTCTTGATGCCCTATAGATGGCAGGCATTAGACAGCTAGTTTCGGAACCCACTCGTGAGGGAGCAATCTTAGACCTCATACTCTCAAATGGGGGCAGTGAGAGGATCTCAGATGTAGAAGTGGGTTGCCATCTGGGGACAAGTGACCATCAAACAGTGTGGTTCACGTTAAACTCAGCTACAGAGTCAAGCCATACAAAAGTGAGGGTACTGGACTTTAGGAGGGCTGACTTTGGCAAGATGGGAGAGTGCCTCAGAAAAGCACTAGCAAACAGGCTAGAAGGAGGTGTGGAGCAACAATGGGGAATTATCAAAACTGCCATCACAGAGGCAACAAGCCTTTGTGTGAAGCAAATAAATAAATCAAAACTAAAGAAAAAGCCACTATGGTTCTCAAAAGAGGTGGCTGTAAAAGTCAGGAAGAAAAAGATAGCATTCCGGAAGTATAAGGAAACACAGAAGGAGCAGGACAGAGAGCTGTACCAGTTAAGACAGAAGGAAGCAGGGAGGGAAGTCAGAATAGCAAAGGCCCAGACTGAGGAAAAGATGGCCAACTCAGTTAAGAAGGGGGATAAAACCTTTTATAGGTACATCAGCGAGCGTAGAAAGACAAAGGGAGGGATAGTGAGGCTGAATAGAATGAACGGTGGGTGGGCAGAGGGGGACAGTGAAAAAGCAGGAATACTGAATGAATATTTCTGCTCAGTATTCACAAAAGAGGAGGGGGAAGTGCCTAATCCAATTAACAGAAGCACTCTTGATAGGGGGGTTGATCCCAGTCCTTTCACAGAAGAAAGGGTTCTGCAAGAACTCCTAAAACTGAAGGTGGACAAAGCAATGGGTCCTGATGGAATTCACCCCAGAATTCTAAAAGAATTAAGGGAGGAACTAGTGAAACCACTGGCTACTCTTTTTAATAAATCATGGGAGGATGGTGTGGTACCGAGGACTGGAGGAAGGCGGATGTGATTCCCCTTCACAAAGTGGGACCAAGACAGAGGCAGAAACTACAGACCTGTCAGTCTGACCTCTGTGGTAGGGAAAGTGATGGGGTCACTTCTGAGGAAAGAATAGTTGAGTACCTAGAAGCCAGTGGAGCACAGGACCCAAGGCAGCATGGGTTCACAGTGGGATGGTCATGTCAGACCAATCTAATAGATTTCTTTGACTAGGTGACCAAAGTAGTAGACCAGGGAGGGCTGTGGACATGGCCTACCTAGACTTTAACAAGGCATTTGACACAGTCCCACAAAAGATTACTAGTCAAATTAACCAGCCTGGGAGTGGGTCCCAGGGTGGTAGCCTGAGTAAACATTGGCTGGACAACAGGACACAGGGGTAATTGTAAATGGAGTCCACTCTGAAGAAGGGGTTACTAGTGGGGTACCGCAGGGTTCAGTATTGGGTCCAGTCCTTTTTAATGTCTTCATCAGTGACATTGCAGAGGGACTGGAAGGAAAAGTATGCCTTTTGCAGATGACACAAGATCTGCAACAGGCTTGATACTAAGGAGGCGTGGAAAGGATGAAAAGGGACTTGGCAAGGTTGGAGGAATGGTCAAGTATGGAAGCTAGGATTCAATGCAAAGAAGTGCAAAATAATGCACCTGGGAAACAAGAACCCAGGGAAGAATACACAATGGGTGGGGAGGTAGTAACAACAACAAAAGGAAAGGACCTGGGGTAATCATATCAGATGACCTTAAGGTTAGCAAGCAATGTGAGAAGGCAGTAGGGAGGGCTGGGGTATACTGGGACGTATAGGGAGGCATCATCAGCAGAAAACAGGAAGTTGTTATCCCTCTGTACAGACAGTTAGTGAGACCCCATCTGAGTACTGTGTCCAGTTCTGGAGACCCCATCTCCGCAAGGACATAGACAGGATAGAGGTGGTCAAAGGAGGCAACTAAAATGGTGCAGGGTCTGCAAGAGAAGCCGTATGAGGGAGGGACTAAAGGAGCTTAATATGTATACCCTTGAGGAAAGAAGGGAGAGGGGGACATGATAGAAACTTTTAAGTACCTCAATGGAATCAACAAAGTCCAAGAGGGTAGCATCTTTCAGAAAAAGAGACTTGCAAGAACAAGGGGACACAATTTCAAGATAGAAGGAGGGCGGTTCAGGGGCAATGTGAGGAAGTATTTTTCACAGAGAGGGTAGTGGATGCATGGAACAGCCTTCCTGAGGAGGTTGTGGGGTCTAAAACTGTGGGAGAATTCAAGAATGCATGGGACAGACATAAGGCAATTCTTGTGGGGGGTAGGAAGAAATAGGCTGTTGGTTAACTAGGATCTGCAGCCTATTCTGTAGGTAGGGAAATGGGCAGACTAGATGGGCCTAGCGGTCCTTATCTGCCGTCAAAGTCTATGTTTCTATGTTTCATACCCATTACCAAGAGGAGGGTTAGGGCCACAGTAACTATACTCCATTGTGACTTGTTCTCACTAATGAAAGCTAATGATTGGAGCTAGTATGTTTACAGATCCTCCTTGAACCTCAGTGACTGGCAGGAGTACAGGAGACTTAGAAACCACTGTAAGAAAGAAATTAGCCTAGCTTAAAGTACCTACCACAGGGGGCTCACTCTTGTCTGCCACCTCTGACTCTTGCTGTTTCCAGAAGAATGTTATTGGAGGCACTGTTAGTCACTCTATTATTGACCTTCTCATTGAGGGTGTCAGCTGCAACAATCCAGTCGAATGCCTTCAATAACTACTTCACTGATCCATCCACTTACACTTCATTGTGTACTTACCTGACACTTGTGCTCCAGATCCCCCTCCTAGCCTCTTTGACTGCCCCCGCCCTACTTCTATTTAAGCTATAGTGTCTCTCTGTGCAAGAGGTTATTCAACATCTAACCATGGAACAGAAAATTCTACATGGTTGTCAATACCTATATTTTCAATATGTTGTCCCCTCAATCTCTTAGCTTTCCCTGTTAATCCCTTGCCCTGCCCTGTTACCTCTCCTTCCATCCTCTGATTGTTTTCAAGCTGCATCAGACTGCTTAGAATCCATTGTACTGCATTGCTCAATCCTCTGTACTGCATTGTTCATACAGTACATATTTCTGTCCTGTACCTTCTGCCCCCTCAAATGTATTGTATTCAAGTGCTGGAATTGCCTATTTCAAAGCCTGTAATGTTTGTATTGTTTCCCAAGTTGACGTGGAACCTTTGTAAAAGAGCCATGGCTCAAAGGTATTGTAATCCTAGAATATCAATAAACAACAAATATGTCCCTCTCATCTGGCTCAGTACTTGATCCATGGAAAATTGCTTACGTGGTCCTAGTCCTTAAAAAGGGTAACCCTGGACTTATAGAAAATGACTGCCCCATAGCTATTCTTTCTACACTTGGCAAACTCTTCAGATAGTGGTTGCTACCCTGATAACCAACTACCTGGGTACCTTTGATCTTCTCCCACCAGAAAATCATGGTTTTCAAAAAGGTCATAGTACTACCACTGCCCTCATCCAGCTCACCAACAACATCTGGTCTGTTATGGACCAGAGAAGTTGCCTGAGGTGATTTTTGTTGATTTGTCAACAAAAATCACCTCAGACACTTCCCTTGGGGTGATTTTTGTTGAAGTGTTAACAAAAAACACCCAGACAACTTCCTCTGGTCCATACCAGACTTGATGTCATTGGTGATTTTTCTCGATTTGTCAGAAGGCTTTGATTTGGTTGATCACCAGCTACTATGCATTAAACTGGCTCCACTTGGTCTCGCTCCAAAAACTGTTAATTGGTTCACAAACTACCTCTGCAATAGAAATTATGTGGTTAAGTAAAGTTTAGTCAATCCTTAGCCACTTGGGCACCAATTAAGCTTGGTTGTACACCAAGATTCTATTCTGGGAGCACTGCTCTTTTCCCTCTTTATAAATAACTTCCCATGAGATACAAAGCAGTGTTCTACCCCTATGTATGCTGGTGATCTTGCCCTCCTCCTCCACTCCAATAACACTGTTTCTGTCAATGTAGATTTAAACACATCACCTCATCCTGTCTTGGCTTATCAGAGACAGTCTTGTTTTACATTCCAGAAAAAACTCAAGGCATGTTGTTTGACTCTGCTGCAAGAATCAGATCTTGCACTGTTAATTTAGCCATAACTTGCCCTGATGGCTTCCCTCTGGAAGTTATCTCCTCCTTCAATTACTTTGGAGTCACCCTTGTTCCCTTCTTTGATTTGTTCAGCTATATCACAGCTATATGCAAGGCTGTCTATGCTAAACTGGGTTTAGCTTATAGGATCAAACATATTCTCACCCCTGAAGTCCGCTTCATCCATGCCAGAGATATCCTTCTCCCTTGCCTAAATTACGGTGCCCTTGTATTTATGTGTTCCCCCAAATCACTGTTGTCTAGATGGTATGTGACTTACAGTAATATCTGTTGCTTTATTTATTTATTGAATTTTGATAACCGGGTAGGCCCACTGGGCCCCGGAGGTCCCTTTTTCAGGGGCGACCTGGGAGTGACAGTTACATACAGGTAAGTAGATCAGTACAATAGGGTAAATGTAATGTTGTTTAACAATAAAAGACTTCATAGGGTTACAAGCGGTAGGTAGAGGAGGAACATATAGGCAAAAGGACTTAAGAGTTAGACTTAAAGAAAACATTGTACATACCAAAGTTCATATTGAGATTGAGAGTGCTCAAAGGTAAAGGCAAGAGAGTTGCTAAAACATGTGGTACTTTCCTGGAAGGGAATATATTGGTACAGAGTGCTCCCCTCTCTTTGATGTATGGTCAGGCCCTGTGACATAGGCATATGCTCCTGTCGAGCAGGTGTGCCTTGAGCTTGGTCAGAAGCAGGTGATGGACTCTGCCTTCCGCGCACCTCCAGGGAGGTTGTTCCAGTTGGAAGGGGGCTGTATGCACTAAAAGGACCTGGACCGGCTTTGGTCCTAGTCTTGGGAACCACAAGGAGTTTGTCAGATGTTCTTAGACTCCACAGGTTAGTTTAACCCTGATGAGACCATTAAGGCTAGGGGGAGGTGTGGGACCCAATAACTTAAATGTAAGGCAGAGGGTTGGGCAGATGAGGCGAGCTTCCAAACATGGCCAGCTGAGCCTTGATTGGGGTTCGCAGTGGTGAATCCTCGGGTGTGAAAGAGTGGCGAAGCGGACTATCTTGTTGTACAGGGTCTGCAGCCTGCCTAGCTCCGTCGTGGTCACGCCCTGGAGAACTGGGGCTGCGTAGGTGAGCTTTGGGAGAAGTACGCTAGCGGCAATGGCAACCCTAGCTTCCGGGATAATCTGATCCTTTATTCTGTAGAGGATTCCGAGTTTCCCATGGATGGCTTTGGAGATATGGTCTACGTGATTTTTAGTGTGAAGCCTTGGTCCAGGGGTAAGTCCAAGGTATTTAGTGGAGGTAACCACATCAAGTTTTCACCCCTGGACTGAAGTTGTAGGAGCAGTGACCTCTCGGATCCCAGGGATCTAGGCCCAAACAGCATCACCTTTGTTTTTTTGGTGTTTAATACCATTTTTTTAAGAGTAAGCCAGTCCTCCATCTGAAGGATGTCCTCTTGGAGGGCTGTCTCCAGTTCTGTTAAGTTAGGGGAGGCTCTGTAGATGACAGCATCATCTGCATACTGGATAACGCTGCTGCTCCCACAGTGTGAGTGCAGATCATTTATGAGCAGAGTAAAGAGAAGGGGGCCAAGTATTGACCCTTGAGGTACCCCTTCTTTGAGTGGTGCTAGCTTGGAAACATTATCCTTCCACTTGACCCTCTGGGTAAGTCCAGTGAGGTAACTCTCGAACCATCCCAGTGCATGGGTGTCAAGGCCAAGTGAGCACATTTTTTTGTAGTAGGGTTGTGGTTTACCAAGTCGGGCAGCTTTAGAGGGTCAATAAAGACCGCGCCTGTACTGATCCCTGAGTCATTGTTGCTCAGGACTTCTGCCGAGAAATTAGTTAGCGCAGTGTCTGTCCCATGATTGGCTCTGAAGCCGTGCTGAGATGGAGAGATTACCTGGTGGATTTTCAGATATTCTCGGAGTTGGGAGTAGACTAGCTTCTCCTGTACTTTAGCAATAGCACACAGCAAGGAGATAGGCCTGTAGTTCCCTATAGGCTCTGTAGACCCTCCCTTGTGTATGGGAATCACTAAGGCCTGCTTCCAAGGCTCAGGTACCGACCCCTCAATAATGGACCGGTTTATCAGCCAAGTTAGGGGCTTCGCTAGTGCTGGGGCTCCCTCCTTGAGGATTCTGGTCTGGATCCCATCTGTGCCCCCAGATCCTCTCGAGTGCAGGGATTTAAGGATGATCAAAACCTCCTTTACCCTAACCAGCCTCAAGTGAAACAAAGGGCGATCTAGGTTTGGGGGCTGATGTGCGTTAGGCTCACATCTGTTCTCAGGGGGTCCCGCCTTGTACACATCAAGGTTCGTGAAATAACTGTTAAGGGCCTTGGCGACGAGGGATCCCTCATCAATTACTTGCCCATTTGCCATGATTGGGCCGGGTGTAGTTTTTTTGTTTCCTTTGAGGAGTTCATTAATGTGCGACCAGAAGAACCTGGGATTCCCTAGATTGTTTTTTTGAAGGCTGGAGATATATTCTTTTTTTGCTTTCTTTATGGCCTGTTTGCATTGATTTCTAAGGGCCCTGTAGCTGGCTAAGTCCACAGATAGCATTGTTTTCCTGAACTTTTTCCAGGCCTTGTCACGGGTGGACATCAGGGCTTTTAGGGAGGGCAGGATCCACTTATTGCAGCTTCCCTTTACTCTGTGGGTTTTCATTGGAGCTAAGAGGTCAGTGGCTCTGGTGAGGGTTGTTTGGAAAAATTCAATGGCCTCCTCCAGGTTAGGTAGGTGTCTTATAGGGCTCCAGTCAATGCCATTTAAGAAACCAATGAATTGGTCAGAGTGGAAGTTGGAGTAGTCCCTAGTAGTGATCGTTCTAGGTGGGACTTTTATCGCCTTATTTTTCCAGATGGCAAATATTGGCGAGTGGTCGCTCAAGGCATCGGCCAGGGTACCAGCCATTTTTATGTTACTAGGGGCTGAGGTCAGGACCCAGTCAATTATAGAGTGCCTCCCCGATTTATGGTTCATTCTGGTCGGTAGAGAGATGACTTTAGCGAGGTGGGAGTCATGTAATAATCCATTTATGGCAGACTTCGCCTCTAGGGCCCAGTTTAAATTGAAGTCGCCCAATATGATAAGCTCGGATGCAGAGTCAACTGCAGGGTTCTTCAGGAGCGTGTCCAGAGAGCCGAGCGCATTGGTAAGGGGGCTATATGCGCAGCCTATTGTGAGGTGTTTAGCCCCTCCTAGCATGAGCCGTAAAAAGATTGCTTCTATGTCCTGGGTCGTGTCGTGAGGCAGCCTAACAAGGGAGGATGTGATTGTGTCCTTTACATAAATAAGTACCCCACCACCTCGTTTCGAGGGTCTGTCCTTTCTGTAGAAGGCGTATCCAGAGGCAGCTACCTCGTGATCTTGAATGTGGGGTTTTAACCAGGTCTCGGAGACTGCTAATAAGTCTGGTTTGTATACTGTCAGCCATGCTTGGACTTCATGGATCTTTGGTCTCAGGCTGCAAATGTTCATATGCACCAGCCTCAGACCCTTGGCTCCATCCCAAGCCTTGTCTAAGGAGGAGGAAATTGATACATTAGGCATCCCAGGGCCTGGGTTAGTTTGGATGTCCCCCGCCAGTAGCAGCAGGGCTGCTAGCAAGCTCTGGAGAGTGAGGGTTGGAGGTGGTAAAGCCAGTATAGTCGGACAGGGGGTTAGGCACCAAGTGAGGAGAAGGGATCTGTAGAGGATCCCTTTCCTTGAGAATTCATGCACCACTAGGAGAAGGAGGTTGCACCTAGGAGAAGGGCAGCTAAAGTGTCTGGCCGTGTGCCTTCCCAACCCCCCGCGGGTATGGGGGGGCAGTAGGCACTACTGACGAGCCAGTCTGTCCCTAGTTGGGCCAGAATATATATTATTGCCAAGACGATGCCCCTGTTCCAGTTCCCTGGGTGCATCTTGGAACTATTCTGGGCTGCTCGCTTGGATCTCAAGTGCCTGGCCTAATAGTCGAGGATCCTGGTACTGGCAACCAGTCCCTACATTTGCACTCGCGTGCGGCACGTCAACAGCGGATACCAGAGCAAGTTTGGGCCCAAGTCTTGTTACAATTAAATGAGCACTGCACACTACCTTTAAGAACAAGCTTCCCTGATTGAGCTACTGTTAGTTAGCACTTTTAACTTTAGAGGGGAATCATCAGGATCAGTCCAGCAAGCAGGGGTACAATTAACAATTCCCACAGCAGCAAAATAATGATGCAACGTTCCCTATCTAACTCTGATAGCACTTACCACAGAGGCAAATAATGATGCAAGGTTCCCTATCAGACTCTGGCTAAGAGGACAAGATATCAACTGTAATGCTGGAAACCCTTTAACCAGGACTTAGCTAGCAGCAGGAGTTTGTAAGATTTAGAACTATGCAATCACAATTCCACTTTTTATGTGTAGACGACAATACAGAGGCTATCTGTTGTAACTACACAATCACAGATCCTTAAATTTTTTGTAGTAAATTCATAAGGCTAACAGAGATTAGGACCTATGCTATATGGCCGTAGGAGACAGAATGCCTAAGATTAGCTAGGTTGCAACAGGAGTTTTTAGTGTCAGAGTCGGGGCAATATTGCCCAGAGTGAGTGTGCTGCTTTGTAGTTAGGCTGACCGTTAAGTTTGAAGGTTCTGCCCCGAGGGAGAAAGGGGCCCCTGCGGTGTGACCAGCAGCTGCAGAAAGAGAGAGAGACAGTCAACTCATCGGCAAATGGACGTTTCTGCCGATCGCCTGCTAGCGTCACTGGGGAGCTCCTCCTTAGATAGTAAGACTCAGGACACGATTGGAGAATGTCGTAACCTGGGCAGAGTTTCTTCTGACTTCAGCCTATTTAAGACAGCACTTACACAGGGCAGGTGGGCGGGAAATTCAAAAGAAAGCTTTGTTTTATCTTCAAACAGACTCACACACCACTGCAATCTATACACCAATCTTAGCTATCTCCAGCCAGCAGTCAACTGTTTGCTCTTGGTTGCTCTATAGATAAATCCATGTGGACTAATATTCCACCCTTAATTGCCAACTTTTTTAAGTGCCTGCTTCACAGCTACTCCTTGAAGTCTAATGAGGAACCCTACTCATTGTGCCAAGGATCTCTACCCTGATAAGTGACCAGGTCTTTTCCACTTTTGACCCTCTAGCCTAGAACTCCCTCCCTGAGCAAGTCCATTGTACCCCCCCAGTAGCTCTTCCAGAGGACACTAAGGAATCACCTGTTGACCTTCTCAGCTTGTACTTGTATGTGACTGCACCACCTTTTGCCAACTTGTCCCTGCTTGTCTTGTGCCACTTCTTACTTCTGATGGGATGACTTCTGACACATTGTTTGCCTGTGCCTGCTCACAGCAAGCATTATATTTCTGTTTGCCCCGTTGTAAGTTATGTTATTTTTGTGCCATATGTGCCAGTTACTTAGTAAGGGTCTTTGTAAACCTCCCATGTCATTCCTGAAAATAGGCATTTCTCTGTCTAGTGTGCTTGCCCAGTCAAAGAAAACTAAATAAATAAATCAGGAAAGCAATGAACTGTACAGCAAATAAACAATGGTACTGAGGAGGTCTCCATGTCCTCTCACAATTCTCCTTCCACTAATCAGACACTCCCTCACCTTCTGCCTGTGGAACCTTTTTTTTTATTTAAAAATGTGAAATAAAAAACACTATGCCACATGGCCCTTTTACAGGCTTGCCCCATGTACATTAATAAACATCACAATTTATATACAAGACAGAATTATACATTTGATAAAAGTTAGTACTCTTAACTAATAAATATACACTTATCTAAACAGTTATAGACAACAACACTGAGCGTCAAGTGATAATGTGCATTAAAGTTGCACTTTATAAATATTAGAAGCATTTCTTGTTTCTTGCAATATACTGTTCAAAAGTTTTACTGCAGTGTGTTTAAAAGCTTTTTGATTTTTTGAAGTTCTACACAGGGGCATCATGAGTGTCCCAGTATCATTCAATCTCAAATATTTTATATTTTGTTTTTGGTCAAATAATCCAGACAGGGGACTGTTCTTGTCCGAGTGTACGATTTTATATACAAAACAACTTTTATGCAGTTATTCTCTTTCGGCAACAGGTAGCCAATTACATTTTTTGTATAAGATACAGTGATATTCCTGCTGTCTGGCTCTTAAAGCAAACCTGCATATCACACTGTACATGCAGATCCATTTTTTTGTCAGAACTTTCTTAGATATTTCCCCCAGATTATACTCCAACACTCCACCAATGAAAGTAAACAGCTTGTATGAACTTTTTTCTAGCGTCATCAACCAAGTAGTCCTTTACTGTGTACAATGCACCAAGCTTTTTATGCAAGTGTTTAGCTGTGTACTCTACATGTCTGTCAAAATTCAGATGAGAATCCAACAGTATGCCCAAGTACATGAATTCTTTGACCCATTCCGGATAATCCCCTCCACCTGTGGATACTTGAGATACTTCATTAGTTTGTTTCGACTTCTGTATTGTACTGAACAACATTGCTTTAGTCTTTTACTTATTTACAAGTCTATTTTTTGAACCAACTTGCCATTCTGACATATTTATTTTCCAAGATTTTGTTTAAATTGGTTAAATCTTTATTGGATACATAAAGTGCTGCACTGTCCAAACAAAGAAACATTTTTGCATCACTACAGAGCGAAGAAAGTTAATTTATAAACAGTGAGAATAGCAACAGTCCTACTACAGATCCCTTTGGGACACCATATTCAACCTTTTGTTGTTCAGACAGGACCCCATTTACTCAAACATGTTGTTGTCTATTTCTTAAGCAGTGCCCTACCCAACTGACCACAGGTTTACCAAAACCAATTTTACTCTGCTTGGTTTTCAGGAGGGAGTGATCCACTAGATCAAATGAGTTGATCAGGTCCATGAACACTGTCCCTGTGTATGGTACCTTTTCCATATTCTCATGCAGGTCGTTTGTGAAAGTGACCAAGGCAGTCGCTGAGCTACAGTCTCTCCTGAAGCCATGCTGTGTTTCTGTCTAGTAAGTCACAGAAGCTTTACCACCAAGAAAACCATTCCTGTTTTCTGACTGCGGGACATAAATGAGTCCTAAAACAAAATGATGTGGCCAGATAATCTGGAAGAGCATCCTTATCATGCTCTGGTACATCCATATGTGCCTGCTGCAAGCCCTACTTGGCCTGAGGGACCCATCTGAGGTTTGGCTGTCTTTGCAGGTGGGTCCTGTTCTTGGACACGAAACATTTCTAATTCTGGAGATGAAAAGGGGGTGGTGTAACTCACATTTGCCACTGCCAACCAGTGAGCCAGATGTACCTGCCCGGACAACATCAGCAGACTGGGAGTTGGGAGCTAAATTATTTGTGTTGTATTTCCTGGAGCAAGAAGACGAGATGAACAGAAAGGAGACAGCCACTTGTCCAAGAGCACAAACTTTACACTTGAGAAGGTGGTCTGCAAAGAAACATAAATGTGTTCCAATAAGAAAGAAGGGAAGCTTGTACAGAAAGGCTGGTCAGTGCCAGCAAAGAAAAAGTCACATAGCTGTGCATAAAAAATGGTATAAACACTGCAGGAGTGTATGCATGCTGGTGGCAGCTTCGGCACATGATGCACGTGCATGTTGTGCTTATTCTAGTTTGTTAAAAAGAGAGAGTAAAAACGGTGCTTGCAAATAGCTCTAAGATCCTCTTGAAACTAAAAATTGCAAAAAAAAAAAACAGAACCTCCTCAAAACCTAATCACCCTCATACAAAACAAAAACACTGAATAATAGTACAACAACACAAGGCTAGCTCTGACAGGGACATACCGAGCCGCAATTCTAGTAGCTGGAGTTCTATGACTGGGTGACGAGTGCCTTGGACCTGGGTAGACCAGTGGACGTCCTCTTTCTAGACTTCAGCAAGGCATTTGACTCTGTCCCTCACGTGGGCCTATTGGATAAGCTGGGAGACATGGGGGTGGGGAACCAGATGATCAGATGGATAGGCAATTGGCTCCAGGACCGAACCCAGAGGGTCGTAGTTGGCGGGATAGTCTCATTCCCAAGGAGGGTCATTAGTGGGGTCCCACAGGGACCAGTCCTTGGGCCCCTCCTGTTCAACGCCTACGTCTCTGACATAAGGACAGGAATCAGGAGTGAGATGAGTCTCTTTGCGGATTACTCAAAACTGGGGTGGTGGTGGATGGGGAGGGAGGGAGGTGGCCCTAGGGGGGATCTAGAGGCTCTGGAAAGATAGTCTAGAAAGTGGAAGCCAAGGTTCAATGAAGGGAAATGCAAGGTACTCCACCTAGGGGCCAGAAACCCAGGCCAAGTGTACACCCTGGGGAATGCTACAAGTCTCGATGGCTGAGAGGGACCTGGGGGTGGTGGTGGATGTCAAGATGAACAACTCGGAGACTTGTAGGAGGGCAGCAGCCAAGACCAACAGGATGCTGGGATGCATCGCTAGGGGGATCACCTCCAGAAGGAGGGAAGTGATACTCCCTCTGTATAACTGCTTGGTGAGGCCACACCTTGAGTACTGCGTGCAGTTTTGGAGGCCAAACTTAAAGAGGGACATTAAACTCCTGGAGAGGGTCCAGAGGAGGGCAACCAAAATGATTTGGGGCTTGGGGGACAGGACCTATGAGGAGAGGCTCGAAGAGCTAAATATGTACACATTGGAAGAGAGAAGGGACCGGGGAGACATGATAGAGGTCTTCAGGTACATGAAGAGGGTAAATAGGGGAGGAACAGTCAGGGTGCTTCGAAGGAAGGAGGAGGGGGCCACTAGAGGGCATGGGTGGAAGCTGGAGGGGGGAAGATTCAGGGGAGAAAGGAGGAGGTGCTACTTCACTGAGAGGGTGGTGGAGCCATGGAATGCACTGCCTAGGGGGCTGGTGGAGGCAGAGACGGTGGAGGGGTTCAAGACAGAGTGGGACAGGTACAGGGGAAGGGTTCTGGAAGCAAAATCCAATGCAGCAAGAATATCCGAAACTGGGAAGGGAGAAGCCAGAGAAGGCGAGGGGGGCAGCAAGGTCAGCACTCAGGGTGGGGGCTGACCAATCGAGCAGACTCGAAAGACCATTAGGCCTATTTTGCTGGCATTTTCCTATGTTAGTAATTCAATGCAGAGGAAGGGAGACTGTGAAAAAAGAGAAAACTCCCTAGGCACCAGGCTAAAAAAAAGCAGAAGACAGTAGAAAAGGCTCTTGTTAGGGGGCCGGTGATCGGAGGCTGGGAGGTGCCACTAGACACCAGGGAAATGGTAAATTATTAGGGGGCCGGCAATGGAAAGGGTAGGGGGTGCCACTAGACACCAGGGAGATGGTAAACTGTTAGGGGGCTGGTGATTGGAGGGTGGCGGGTACCACTGGGCACCAGGTAAAGTCTTTTTTTCTATACCAGGATGACATGGAACAGAACTGCAGAATAATTACATAAATTGTGGATTAATGTATTAGTCCCACAGTTCATGCGCATTATTCCACAGTTCAGTAAGAAAATTCCATGGAATAGGGTGAAAATTCACCAAACACATTCTGAAGATTTTCAATTTTGCCACAGGCAGAAGTTTGGAAAATCCGTGAAGGCTGGTGGACTTTCACAAAGTTTCCGCTAAAGCAGAATTCACAACTTTCACCCAGCTCCACTTTGTGGTGCTTCATTCATTATGTGATATGCGGCAGGATTTTGAAAGAAATCTGCCACAATTTTAGAGTAATTTCACTAAACTGCATTAAAAGTTTTGCTGCTGTTCCACCTTCTGTTGCAATTTTGCCCAACTGTGTAAAAAAAATGGTGACATTTGCAATGCAAGCTACCACAAATCACAGAAGCTTCCACAAAACCCAAACCCAAGGGGACAGATATTCAAAACTTTGTGCCAGGCACAAACTGATTGCAACGCGATTGCGCCACATTTGCGCCAGATTGCTATATTCAAAAGCCCAAATAGCGCCAGTGCAACGTGTTAGCACTGTCGCTAAAAGATAATGTATGCACGGTGCAAAGTGAGGGGTGGGGACATGCATACAGGCACAACAGTATATTCAAAACTACAGCACTGCGCAATGTGCATTAGCATGACATATAGCACAGTGAAAATTACCGTCTATGAAAAGGTAGTCTTTATCCATGCAAACCAAGGATGGTGGGCGTGGACATGGCAGCAACAGTGAACAAGGCTGTATGCAGCCAATGAGGAGGGAGCAAGGGCGGACAGCCACCCTGGGCCACTCCATATGCACAGGCATCCACACTGTGGAATACAATGCCTCAGCATTGCCTGAATGCTAATAATCATGCACAGTGGACGACACAGCTAAAACTCCACTTGCAGTAGCAAACTAACTGAGTTGCTGTATGTGAATTGTGTGTTGTTGTACGTTGTATGTATTTATTGTACATTGCATCATCACATGTAGTGGCTCTGGGTCGTTCCTGACTATGGGCCATGGCCCACTGTGGCTACCTGGTGAACACAGTGATAAATACATATGATAGTATTACATAATTGGCAGTGCGGCCATTAAGCATACACCTCCAGCCCCCCACTGGGGTACATAGCACACTCCAGCACACATTCAGCACTGGGGAACCGGATGGTGAGGAGGGAAGGGTGCACAGGTGGCCAGGCTGCACCATATAGTGGGTTTTACCACAAGGTTGGGGCCATTCCCATAATGCACATTCCAGTGTCAGGAATACCACTACACCGGTGTGCATGTCTGATGGTATGTGTCACCCTTCCCCCCAGGCACATACCTCACATCTGTACAGACACTACGGCACACATAGCCAGCCATGTGTGTATTACTGTGTGTATCCCATGCCAGTGGTGCAGCATAAGTGGGACACAGGACAGCATGACAGTGGTGTCCATTATTGGAACACACCTGTTAGCCGGTCCTGTCACTGTGTGGAGAGCTGCAGTCACTGATGACTGACTCATGGTAGGAATTGCTGTGTCCCTCACCAAACCGGCCACTGTGGTACCGTAATGTCTGCTATGCACTGTAACAGGGACTACAATATGTTCATGACATGCAGCACCAACACCCGTGGCTGTGGTGCTAGTCCCCTGGGGTACATTAGACTCTACTGCTGTGTACAGATGAAGCCTGTAGCTACCGACATTTTTCTCCAGTCTGACACACAAGTGGTGCTGTGGGAAGACCCAGCCTGCAGCTATCGACCTGTAGTTCCAGTCCAGCCTACAGGTGGAGCTGTGTGCACCCTGCAATAGCACCAGGCAATCCACATGGAACTACATGCAAATCAGGCAATAATGACATGCTAATGTGGCTGTTTGCTACGGATTGCCTAAGTAGGCTCATTTGCATAGTATTTTTGAATACAGTAAAATTTTGCACTGGGCAAATGTGTTAGGGCCGGGCAAATGTGTGAGCACCATGTAAATGAGTGTGCCCCATGCAAAACTGTCAGAACCATAGCACAGTTCTGCAGTATTTGGTCTGCACTGTGGTTTGCTGCTTTTGTGAATCCACTTCTTTGCCAGAACACACATTGGCCACATAGTTCACCTTTGCCTTACACCACGTCTGTGTGCACTGGGCTGCTGTTGTAATTTGCACTGCCTGGTTGCTGTATTCAGAGCTGTCTTATTTGCCAGGCTATGTTTGCACTGCACTCAAGGCCCTGTTTGCACACCATCATTTGCACGCTATATTCAACCGATTTAGCCCTGGGGCTGTTCCTTTGAATATAGCATGCAAATGGTTCCGGGCTATTTTTGCATGCTGTGCAGTGCTAATTTTACCCTGGCTAAGTTCTGAATATCTGGCCCCAAGTCCTTTCAGAATATAGTGCTCACATTTTGGCACAATCAGAAGGCAGCTGATGGGGCCAAAAATGTGTATGTGCATCAGCATTCCCCTGTTTTGAAATCCTGACTGTCACCATCTGTAGCTCTACATGAAGCACATATACACACATATGGAAGAGGGAGTCCATGGGGAATCTAATTCTGAAGATGAAGACAATGAAGACCACGGTGGGCCAAGCTCTCTGACACTGACCTCATAATAAATATGGCAGTCTAGCACTATAAATACGTGTCACAAACATGGTACAAAACTATCTCAGCACATCTTGCTGTACCAATGGTATAGATGAGCGATGCTTTTACCTGCCATAAAAGCAGAAAGTATGTCCTTCCTTAACTTGCATATGGAATGGAGCTATCCACCAAGAAACTACTGTTGATTCAGCTACCGTCTTCATTTGACTATGCTGGGAACAGCCTACAGAGACATACTAACTTGAAACATCAGAAACAAATGAACGTTATCCATTATACAGTAACTGTTTAAACGAGTACTGCAGACAGAATTTGCAGAAACATATGTTGTGCAGAGCATTTTGATTTGTGTGTAGTCCTAGTGTGTCCTTCCCATTGTCTGCTATTAGGAGTTTTTTTCTAAATTAGCCTGCTAGTTATATGATAGTTTTATAATCCCTGGGGATCTCCATGTTAGCAAAGTTTATTGCGCTTCTTGTTCCTACAATGCCTCCTGTCCCATGTGACAGTGATGTATCCAGGACCATAAATTCAGCAAGTACTGGGTTACAGTAAATTTTACAACAGCAGAACTGTGATATTAAGTAACTTTCCTTATCCAGTAAGCACTAAAGGCTACATTTACAGTTTAGCAAATACCTGAAGGCTAACTGAGTGGGTTGTTTTGTAAGAAAACAGGCAATCTTTAATTATAGCATTGATGATCTGGAGTGATTTGTGTGCTTTTTATGGGTGTGTGTAGTTTGAAGAAATGAAAAGTTTTAAAAGCAAAACATTTACTCCTGAAAGGCTAGACTTGATACACACATAGAAAACAAAAATACTGAATTATTTAGTGGAGGCCAGAACATCAGGCTCCTATCTCTAGTACTTGATGAATCAATCCCCCAGATGCATCACTGTGGCATGAGACAGGAAGCACTGTAGGAAAAAGAAGAGTGATAAACTATGCTAATATGGCTCTCTTCAGTGGCCATAAAACTACCATATAACTAGCAGGTAAATTTACAAAAACAACTCTTAATAGCGGACAAAGGGAAAGACACACCAGGACTACACACACAAATCAAGACACTCTGCACAACATGTTTTTGCAAATTTTGACTGTAGTACACCTTTAAAAGATTTGGATGGTTTTCTTTCTGAGAACACTTGCAGGGCTGATCCAGTAACTCAGACCCTGGATTGATCCTGACTCCCAATACCAGGCTGAGTAGCTCTGCGGACAGTGATGATGTGATGTGCTCCAGTTCTAGGGAAGGAAGATCCATGTGCTTGCCACAGCAGAGCTTCAGCTGCCTTTGCTGACATTAAATGCTTCATGGTCAGTGGGGGCACAGCAACTTCAGAGATGGCGGGGTTAAGGGAGAGATCCCATCCATCATTAATGATGGCTCCCAGAGGCCCAGTAGTCAAGAGGGAGCACTAGTGCTCTCTATGCCACTGACCCAGGTTTGGGAATGGACTTGGGTTGCTTAGGTGCCGGGGGGGGGGAGGATTAAGTATCCAAGGGACAGCTCTTCTCCCTCAGGAAGAGTTGGGGGGGTACTCTGGGTCCTGCTCCTTGACTGCCGCTTGGTGCATCACAGCAGAAGCACACAGAAGGGGAGATGGGCAGACACCTGACATGCGTGTTTGTGGAAAATTGTTCACTGGTACCCTCAGAGAGAAACCCAGGAGCTGGAGGGAAAAATCCCTGGTCCCCAATTGTGCTGTCCCCTCTGTGCCAGGCATGACCCACATAGCAGACCACCCACCTCTACCGTGGTCCTGGGCAAGCGGTGGATAAACAATAAATCTCTGAGATGAATGGTGATGTGACTGATAGGTGCCGCTGGGTGAGCTGCAAGATGAGAAAAAGCTTGATTAGATTTTTTTTTAAATGATGGTTTCCAGGGTGACCTTGTGCCTTGGCAACAATGAATTCTCCTGATTTCCTCAGGGGCCGAGTGTTTTTTTTTTTGGGGGGGGGGGGGTTGCATGGTTGAAGCCCGAGAAAAAGGGAGAGGGAGGGTTGACTACAGAGTTCCAACGGGGGAGGTTGGAAGGATGCAAAATAAGAACAACCGAACACACAGCAGCAATGCTAAACTCTAACTCCATCCTAAGAACTATGTGTGGAATAAACAGCTTCTTAGAGAAAGACAGTATACGAACAAAGGTTTTACTTTTCATTATTGTATGTTAATAATTAACCAGATAAAAGGAATGAAAAGCACCCTTAATACAGCACTCAAAGATTCATAACTGGTATAGAGTCAAAAAATTTAATGCAGTGAAAATAATGAACAGCGCGGTTGGCCCACTGGCCATAAGTCACACTAACGTTTTTCCTGGCTGACTACCAGGCTTCTTCAGAGTGATAACATATACCAAATAAAGTGCCTTTATATACAGCAGTGGGCTGTCCCAATTAATTTGTCCTCCAATCACAGTGCAACAATAATTTAATATATATATATTAATTATAATAAGCCACTAGGTTTCTATAATGAATAAGCCCACAAAAAATATTGGTCAAGGTCAGGCTCAGGTTTTATTCATTGTTTTTAAAGTGTGTACATGCTTATAAAAACCTTAATGATTGGCACATGTTATGTGGTTGAAGCAATTTGCACTGTGATTGGAGGGTGAATTAATTGGGACAGCCCACTGCTGTATATAAAGGCACTTTATTTTGTATATGTTATCACTCTGAAGAAGCCTGACAATCAGCCAGGGGAAACGTTAGTGTGATTTATGGCCAGTGGGCAACCCGCGCGGTTTATTATTTTCACAGTATTGCATTTTTTGACTCTATATCAGTTATGAGTCTTTGAGTGCTGTATTAGGGGTGCTTTTCATTCTTTTTCTCTGGTTACTTTTCATAGTTACAGCACCGTAACCAGTGTGTTTTTTCCTGGCGCTCCTAATCCTTGCTGCTTATGTTAGCAATTAGTTGAAACATAGGTGCCGATTGTTCTTATGCAAATTACCAATTCATGACTCAGTGCAGTACCTTTGCAAAACTGCAGTGTGTGGGCATGATGGATATTTACCTTGGATTCAGTGCATATATAGAGGGACCACACAAACTTTGGGAATAGAAAAGAAGACCTAGCCTAAAGGCTTATTATCAAAACTGGGAATGTCATCATCATTATAATATCAGTACCCAGGCAAGTACAAGTTGAGCAGAAAATCTGACTACTGACATGCATATTACTAGACCGCCAAGTAAGTAATAATTTAACATAACCTGAGGTGGGGACAGACAAAGAAAGGAATTCAGGCTGGAGAAAGTGTGGCAGCACACTACGGTAGTTAGATGGACTGAAACATTTTATTTACAACTCCACTAGCTATTAAAAACTATATGTGCGCCTGCCATGTTTTCTTGTTGGCAGATCCACACATAATTAATTTTATTCATAACTGAACTGTAGCCCGTTACACAGACAGAGCATCTGTTTAAAAACTGAGCGAGAGCAAACAGGAAATTTTCACTTGAGCGAGAGCAAACAGTAAATTCTCGCCTGGTGCACACACATTTGGTTTTGAGGGTATATTTCAGGATTTTCTCATAACATGCAAACTTTTTCTTACAAATTAAAATACAAAAATCAGGAGTTTTGTGTCACAAAAGTAAAGAGAACTCACAATAAAAAGGGAGAAATGATTGCTTTAGAGAGAACAAAAATTAAGCTATAAGACATGATGGGGTCTTTGTCGGGAGGGGGGTCAGTACAGAAAGGTACCCCACCCCCAGACAGCACTTTACCACTATGATGAAATGTGGTAAAGCACCTGGTAGAAAAGTTACATTTTTGCAGCACAACTAAAACTACAGTAGGACTTGTACGTAAGGAGATGGTCACCTTCTGGCATCTTCACCTGGAACAATGCCGAAGGATGGCAAGTAATCCATGAATACCCCTCGACCCATACAACACTAAGTGCGTGCAGGCAGGTTTATCCAGCCCTTCTAACCCACCTGCTTACTTAATTATTAATATCTAATAAACATAAAGTTGCAAACATTGGAATGCACCCCGAGTTGTGATCTGTATAAAACATGTAAACATCGATATTAGATTATTGATCAAAGGAGCACTCTCAATCAATTTGAGTGCCCTCTTTCTCTGTGGGAGACACTCTTTCTCTGTAAAGAGTCACTCATTCACAGGTGCCTTGGAACTGGGCATGTTCGGGAGAAGTTTTAAAAAGTTTAACATATCATTGATTGACCTTGCTCAGTAATAATATGTAAGCAATAAGACACAATGGGGTGTGCATTAGACAGTTCTAATGCACAGCCAGGGGGTAGTGAGGCATGAGGCCGCAGTACTGATGGTATTGTCAGGTATCAGATTGTTCCAAGCAGAAGCAGGACCCCACTGAAAATGAGACTTGGCATCTCGGTTATCACATGTAAATAAATTGCCAATAAAGCACTTTGGAATACAGTGTATGAAAACAGTACATAACTGAAAATTCCATACTCTCCACAGTTCAGACACTACCAGTCTTTCATCAAACTACTAATGGTAGTGAGAGGTTCCAAATAAATATTTGTCACTTTGCCTTCCTATTTTACTCCATTAAATGTATTAGGATGAAAGAGCAGAGGGAGTGTCAGCTTGTCTCCTCAGCAATAGCCCATCAAAGTGCCATATTGAGCATTTTACTCATTTAAAAATTGATAGCTGGGAAAGGCACACTAAACCAAGACTCATTTCCAGGTGCGACCCGGGGCATGGGGAAGGGGAGTACAAAACATCAGCTAGCAGGTGCATAGGCATCATTACAGATGTAGGAGCAATGTGGTGACCAAGTATATCGACAACAGCATGGGTTAATGCAATGACGTGGACATTTGTAAGGCAACACAATTAAAGTGCGCAGTGCCTGCTGGTATAGGTGACAGTGTTAGTGGGTCCAACGACAGACCATTGGCAGAGTCACAAACAGCCTCAATTAACAGGGGTTTCGAGCAGGGGGGTCAGAAGAAAGAGAAAGAGAAGTCAAGAGGGGTTGACAGGAACAGGAGGGAGCGAAAAGATGTCATGGTTGTCACCTGAAGGCAGAAGTAAGGGGGAGAGGGGGTGGGGAGAGGGGAGCAGATTCTAGAGGGAAGGGAGGAAGGAAGTAAGAGAAAGCAGCTTGCCCACCAGAGGAGTGAGGGTGGGGAGTGTAGAAAGTATGGGAGTACCTGGAGAAAGCAGCTTGTCCGCCAGAGGAGTGAGGGTGGGGAGTGTAGAGAGTAGGGGAGTCCCTGGAGAAAACAGCTTGTCCACCAGAAGAGTGAGAGTGAGGAATGAAGAAAGTAGGTGAACCCCTGGAGTGGCGAGAGTGAGATAAGGAAGGGACGGGGAGATGAGTGAGGAAAGTAGGAGGGAAGGGACCCAAAACAGTATTTAGCAATAAAGGAAGCACAGTGGGATTGGCAACATGATTACAGTGGGAGGATGGAGAGGGAGGAATACAGGGAGCAGTGATGAGAATGGAGGGGAGAGTTGGTAACGAAACAACAGAAGGCATTGCAGAGGGTAACCAGTCTGGCAAGGGAAGAGCCACAGATCACATCCTTATAGCTGAAGACCGGGAGAGCCATTTTGGTTACCAGCTCCTGGCGGTCCTGGAGGGGGAGTAGGTCCTCACTGCAGTACAGGCACTAAGTCTAGGATGAGGTCTGGCATCGATGTGGGCAGAGAAGTAGAGCTTGCTATCAAGCCACACACCAAGGTACTCGAAGGCAGGGACAACCTCAAGAGGGGTGCCACCCAGAGTGGAGAAAAGAGAGGAGGGCAAGCATCAAGCTTGTTTGATCACTGCCAGCCCCCAGGAGCAAGGCAATGGTGTACACAGAGATTTTACTCCTCCAGCAAAACAGTCAGTCTTCCACTACAGACCAAAGGATGAGCCACCCATTACAGTCAGAAGCAACATATTCGAGAAACAGTATAATACAGAGACAGTTGAAGGAAGGCAGTATGCAGGATGCATAAACAATAAAGTAAGACAGATCATTTCCAGTTTGTTCCTTGTAACTCTCTCCAAGGCATATGCATACATTCTAAGCATAAAACCCTATTCGTCATGGGAATCTCTGCATATGTGTGTGTTTGCGTGTGTGTGTGTGTGTGTGTGTGTGTGTGTGAGTGTGTGTGTGTGATGTACAGGTAACCTCAACTGGCATTTCATTCTGCAGTCCATACCACTAAGAACCGAGAGGCATGAAGCTGTACCAAGCAGAAGATAAGAAAAGCTCTACGTAAGTACTACACTTTCCACAATCCATGCACTTTTTAGCAAAGTGCAATAATCACTACCAGCCACTAGAGGACCAAAACAATGGTCCACACAGTACCTTTCAGCTGTGCACTACAAACCAATGGATGAGACACCCATTCAGTCAGAACTGACATATCTGAGAAGCAGCATAATACAGAGGCCATTGAAAGAAAGCGGTATCTTGGAGGCATAATGGAAAGATCATTTCCAATATGTGTTTCTGTAAAACTTGCCAAGGTACATTTTATTTATTTACTTGGTAACCGGGTAGGTACATTGGTCCTAGAGACCATTTTCAAGTGCAACCCAGACCATATAAATAGCACATACAGTACAAGGAAAGAGAAAACACTTGAACAATATAACATACAGTGCATGAGAGTACAACACACGGGGGTCAGCAATACAATACAATACACAGTTAAGATATAATTTGGTAGTAACACAAATAAGTCAGTGCAAAAAATGTCTTGAGTGAAATAAAGGGCGACACAACATAGCCAACAGCTGAGGATTAAAATCAGTGAGTGGCAAGAGGAATGGCACTTGTTAGTCTAGTTGGGGTGAGAGGGCAACAAAAAGAATCCACCCTGCCTAAGATCAGAAAATGTACTTGCAGGCCCAGGCAGATAGAAGGGCATTTTTCAATTGTACCTTGAGTACATGAGGTGTCTTATGAGTGCAGCAAGGTTGGTAGGCTTTTCCAGAGTTTGAGGGCAGCTATAGAGAAGGCTCCCTGCTCCATATCAGTAGTAGCCCGTGGATATTCAAGCAGGCATTGAGAAGAGGACCTCAGTTCCCGTGTGCCATGCTTGATATTGAGAAATCTGGTTACAGGGGAATAGACACAATCACAGAGAGATTTATAAATAAGGGTCCCCATAAGGAAGTCCTGACGGGCCTATGGGGGAGAACCACCCAAGCATCGAATAAAGGAAGCAGTGGTGGGATTTATACAGGGCCAGTGAGACAAATCTGCAAATGTTGTTAAAGACAGTATTTAGTTGTGAGAGGTGATGAAATGAGGTTTGAGAGATGATGGAAGAGCAGTAATCCAGTTGGGGTAGAAGCGTGCCCCGTCCAATAGCCAGATGCACATCAGGGGTCATGAAATGTCTCAGGTGGTAGCAGGCACCCAGTTGTTGGTTCACATGCTTCACCGCTAGCCCAATATGATCTTTGAAAGTAAGGGAGGGGTCAAGGGTGACTCCTAAGTATTTGAAGGTGGAGACCTGCTCATGGGGTGGGCCATCTGGGGCCAGGATGCACAGGGAGCTGACTTGCCCAGCGAAGCATTTGGCAGACCTAGACTTGGGCCCAAATAGCATGGTCCTGCTTTTTTAGCATTGACAAGTAGTCTGTTTGTCGTGAACCAGTCGTGAATGGATTTGAAATCCTTGGAGAGGGAAAAGGATAAGTTACGTGGATGTTTGTCACTCCTGAATATAATAAGATCATCCATGTACATAATTTTATGGCAGTCTGAACTTTCTACAAGTAGGTGGTTAACATGTATGCAATTTAACAGATAAAACCAAATGCAAGGCATCATGGGTATGTGTGTGCGCGCGCGTGTGTGTGTGTGTTGGGGGGGATAAGCAGCACTGTACTGGAAATCTCAACTGACGTTACGTTCTGAAAGGTGTCACTACTCAGTAGAACAAGAGGTACAGTACTCCAAAAAAGCCCAAATACAGCAGGTAAAGTAGACACCAGAATATTAAAGATACAGAAAAGTGTGAAAATCCATGAATGCCATCAAACACCACAAGACAGACATTCTATGCAAATCTTCAGTGCAGAGAAGATCCATAAAATGCAAATACACAAATGTGCAGCTGGGCCTCACCTATAAACACCCTACTGGGCACCTGCACATTTGTGCATTTGCACCGTTTATGCATCTCCTTGGCACTTTAAAGATTTGCACAGAATATTGGTCTTGCAATGTTTGATGGCGTTTATGGATCTGCACGTTTTTCAGGAATAAATATTGTATTTTGCAGCATGCTCGAGTGTAATTTTGCCTGCTGTGTTGGGCTTTTATTGAGTGCGGTACCCTTTGCTGTAGTGACAGTACCTGTTTGGGATAGCTAACCCTTCCTATGCTAAGCGCGTTTTCTGGTTCCCATGTTTGACTGTCACTACTTGGACCTCACCACAACCGACTTGCACAATAAACATAACACTCTTTAAAATCTGCACAAAAGAGTATGCATGGCACCAAGACTCGCAATAAGATATGCCTGCTGCTCCAAACCAAAGGCTTAATATGTTTCATCTGCAATGTGATACAGCTGAAGTTTCAAAAAAAGAAATCTCATTACAAAAACAAAATCACCGCCATTTCTATACACCGCCTCTTCACAAAGCAGCAGGACACACAATCTGACATACAATGGGTACCAGATAATCCCATCATTTCAGGCTGGAATGCCATCTCCAGTGTTATAACTGATAATGTTAAACAGGACAAGCTGAAAATGCTAAATACTTAGAATACGTGGCTAGACAATCTCTGCCATGACAAGCTCACATTGACGGTGTACTGTAGAAAGGTGAAACCTAAACCTGTTTTATTTTTTTCCAAAGAAAAATTGATTATTGCTCTCAGCGGGTACTGGCACTTTGATTATACAAGGCTAATATATATTGTTGACTGGCTCCAGTATGCTCTTTGAAGGGTTGTAACTCTGTATTATGCACCATCTGCTTTGTTCTGGATAAGCAAAGGGAGATTTATTTAGCAAACAGAGAGAAAGAATCCCAATATTGAACAGAATGTGTACACTGGAAGGAGGTTAGTGGTCACGAGCTGCAATATAAAAGAACTGTTTAATTATTCCTAAAGTTAGGATCAAGAGTAGAAACGTGAAAAAGAGAAGGACATAAAAAAACCTGAACAGTCCACGTAGTCTGTCCTAGGATTTCTTTCGAACATTTTTTTTCATTGAGTTTTCTTGCCTCCTGCATCCTCCAGGGATGCACCTTGATTCCAGGGATGTACCCCATCAGGTTCAGAGCTTCTTGGCTCCTCTGGACTCTGGTAATCCACCAGTTACCCCCATGGCATACCCTATGTGCAGGGGCTTGGGGGGGCTGTCCTCCCCACTGAGGCAGTCCACTATGAAGACTACGATCCAGGCATTAGAACCCAGGGGAGCAGCTGAGGCTCAGACTGTCTTTCAGACAGAAGTAGGTTTTTGTCCCTCTGGTTGGTCCTCCTCTCTCCATCCCCCAGCATGAGCTTAGCCTGTAGTCACGTCTGCTCACAGCAGACCTTGCAGCAGGAGCAAGCTCCCTGGCCCAGCCACAGTGGTCTTTGTGGTGCTGAAGCATCCCACTGACCCTCCCAGTCTGAGCTGCGCTGTAGCCCATCCTGTGTCCCAATGTGATGTCCCAGGCTTGCTCCCAAACTTGGGTCGTCTGTGTTATGTGTGGGCTATTAAGTGACACTATTTTTCCTTTTTCTAACGAAGCAGCTCAGATGAGAGGCTAGTTACCAGGTGCCATTTTACTTTTTATTAGGCTCGCTCTTATGACACAATCACGCCATTAGGTGGTTCTTGAACAACATACATAACATATTCCTTCCCCCTTACTGAAAATGTCCCATAATGAACAAGAACATTTCAATATCCACCCAAAAAAAAAAAATTCCTATATTAGCGAAAGAGGGTAGACTGCCTCGATTCCCGGCTCACCCTGGGGATTATTCTGCCCCAATAGTTTGAGTTTGCCACTAACTATAAATTTAAATGGTGAGGTGGTTTCCTCACTCTGGTGGACTGTTGTCAAACCTCGGTTGTACTAGCTTTGGCACCTTCACCAGGAGATGATGCAGAAACTGGCACTGGAGTCGGTGATGTCGGCACAGTTCCTGGCATCGCTTCAGCAACGGCTGAGGGTGTGGCACCTTCTGTAGGACTGACTTGAGAAGAAGACTCTGGAGTGGCTAACTCCAGAGTCTAAATTCCTGCTGGTACCATACCTGGGTCCAGACCTTCAGAATGTCCAGCAAAGGAAACATTAAGAGGTTTGGTAACGCTGGATAAGAGCCGATCCACATGTCTCCCCCAGATAAGATTGTTCTCGGTCTGAACAGTGTATGACACAGGCCCTGTCTGGGCAATCACTGTGGCTGGAGTCCATTTTGCTCCAGCTGCAAAATTATGAGCCAGCACAGACTGCCTAGGCGGAAAAGTTATACACTCAGTTCTTGGTTCTCACCTGCTCACTTGTGCCTGTTGTTGACGGTGCACAACTTGTTTTGCTTCATATGGTTTTAACAGGTGAAACTAGGTACGCAGTTTTCACCCCATCATTAAGAATGCTGGAGACACCTTCGCAGTAGCATGAGCAGTATTCCTGTAAGACAACAAGAAAGTGTCCAAGTGTTTTTGGAGACAAGCCTGTCCCTGAGCTAATTTTAAAGCCTGTTCCAATGTCTGGACAAGTCTCTCAGCCAGTCCATTAGTAGCTGGATGATACAGTGTTGACTTGATATGGTGAATACCGTTTGACTACATAAACATTTCAAACTCCTTGGAGACAAACTGTAGTCCATTACCACTCTCCAACTGTTCAGGTAAACAAACCATAACAAGCAAACATTTATTTTAGCTTTTGTATTGTGCTCTCTGCTGTGCTAGAGGTCATTACAATGACTTCTGGCCATTTTGAATGAGCATCAACCACTAAAAGGAACATGAATCCTTCAAATGGTCCAGCGAAATCAACATGGATACGCTGCCAAGGATGTTCAGACCAATCCCAGGGATGCAGAGGTGCTAACTCAGGCATATTCCACACACTCTGGCATGAAAGATAAGACTTGGCTTTTTCTTTAATAGCATTGTCTCAGCCAGGCCACCAGAAGTTAGGGCTGTCAGAACTAGTTCTAAAAAGATTAGAACCCTTTTAAGACCTAGCGGTTTGAATTCTAATCTAGAACAAGAAGACCCATGGGTTCTATGTATAAAGGGTTCTTAATACTAAATAAAATGCTTTTTTCTTTGTTCAGACATTCCAAAAACAGGACATGTCAGCCTTGAAAACAAACTGTCAGGAATTACACCCTGAAATGTTTTAGAGAGACAGTAAGAGAATGTACTGCTCATATGCAGATTTACCAAATGCATGGAATTGTAACACTTAGCATTTGCATTTTGAAAGGCCCAATGTGTTTCTCTTGTCTGCATGTGCAGTGAAACAGTTTTATTGCTGTGATGAGAGGGCAGATCTTTCATTTATGTTTCTTTGCTCTTCTCTTCTCTGTATCTTTATGTAACCCCCTTACAAACGGGGGTTCCTGAAAGCTTTCCCAAAGCTGCCTAAAAGGCCCTCTGCCTAATGGGTGTTCGGCTTGAGGCTGCTGAATGCAGGTGTTGTGAGTGCCTTTAAAGCCTCCTGTACTGTCTCTAAGAGCTGCCTGCTTGCCGGTTTGAGGGGCCTGAATGGGAAGGACTGGGTTTTTTGCTCGAGTCCCACCATGGGCTGCTGTCTGATTGCTCTGTTTTTGTGGTCGCTGGGAGCGCAGAGGAAGCCCATCTGAAAGATGTAATTATTCCCTTGAAAACTTGTAGCATTTGAGTAAAATTGCAGTCTGTTTAACCTGCCTTTATTGCAGCTGGGATTTAGTGCTGTGCCCCTCCATTTCGGACCAGGACTGTGGTAATGGGGTCCAACAGCAGCCAGGGGACATCTAAAATGGTCTACATAGAGACCAACCAGAATCTGGACTCTGACTGAAGCTGGCTGACCAATGGGGATACAGCTAGTGATTCTGGGAAGTTGAGTTCTGGACCATGGTGCCTTTTTTGCAGCAACGAAGGCTATAGTAGGTGATTGGCATCTGCAGCCCTCCAATGGGATTGGGTGGTGCCCTGAATGAGTTTTTCCCTGCCTGAACTGCCGGGGGTCAGAATTGTAGTGGCCGAGAGTGAGGAAGGAGCTCTGGGGTTCTGTGCCGTTTGAGTTTAGCGCGGGAAGCGCTCTGTGCGGCCAGAGGAAGGCATTTTGAATCGCCAGCAGCCGTTCAGAACAAATCCACGGGTCAGCGGTCAGAGGAGGCAGTGCAGGGGCATGGCTACCTACCAGGCTCAACCTGTAGAAGACTGGAGAATCTACTTGAATTGCGCTTGATCTGTCAGGATCCGTGAAGCTGTGCCAGTTTGGCCCGATGTGTACAGCAGCTGCCTGGTATGGTACCCCTCTGTCTTTTTCCTATAAATGTGTGGAGAAGTGTTGAGGCCCAGGCTCGGTCCTGCGCATGGTGTGAGAGCGCTCTTCCTCCTGGAGTCGTAAGTTGTACATCAGGGTAGCTCCCTGTCAACTGTTCCTAGCGAGGGCACGATTTCTTGGTTGCTTTGCTGGCCATGCTAACTGAGCCTTGGGCTCTAATTACTCTCCGTGCAATCCTCTTGTTTGTTTCTGTGTCAGGGACCCAACCAGCTGCATCGAGGGACTAGCCTTTACGGCCTGAGTACCCAGAGACAGCGACTTATAGGTTAGGCCTGTGCACAGTGCCATAGTTAGATACTTCTATATTAGAGTGGTAAGCTAATTAATCTGATCACCCCCAGTCCTTGTTATTTTCCCCTGAATAAATCAGATTGATCATTCTGCAAAGGTATACTGGCTAACCTGTGTGTTTATGGTGCATTACTGTACAGTGATCATTGTGTAACAGCAACTTACCTTTCAGGGGGCCCCTGGAGCGAGTTGACTGGTCCAAGCCGGGGGGTAAGTGTATATGCTAAGGGCACAGTGGTTGATCAGTGGGGGCCACTAGTGGGAAGAACAGGGGGTTGCAGCAACCCAGAGGACTGTGACCAAGTCATACTCGACTGTCTTAACCCCTACCTCTGGGTGGAGGCACCCGCCATCGGATCTAGGCCCCTCAACCTGCTACAATTGGAGCAGGCAGGGGTAGTAGCCCTTGGGATAGTGCCCCTGGGGGTTACATCTTGGAAGCACCGCTGGGATTAGCGTCCCCTAGTGACCGAGTGGACGAAGTGCCTGAATATGGATAAATTGAAGGAAAAGCTGGAAGGGGATATTATGGCTAAGATTAAGCTGGACCCTGTTAAGACGATGGTACATAAACTGATTGGGTGGGGTGAAGCCGAAGAGTTGGATTCTCAGAATCGTGTTACTACTAGATGTGCCTCTGGGGACAATGAACGCTGACATTATTTCTGCAGTGGAGCATGTTAAATGTTTAGGCAAGGTAGAGGTGAAGGGGCGTATGGCTGATCTACTCGATCAGACTTTGCAGGTGTTACTCTTATGTAGCATAGCCATCGACCCCGAGAGGGTACCCCCAGTGATCTACCCGGAAGGTGCCCAGCCGGGGTGGAGGGTCATTCACATTCGGAGCGGGTCAGTCACCCCCGGGGGGGTCTCCCCAGACTAATAGCTTTAAAGATAAACTACTTAAGTTGTTAGCTGTGGAGGGGAGGACTACCCAAGAGTTATTGCAGGCCTTGGACCTTTCCAGTGAACCCACCCCTCAAGTTTCCCCGGTGCCTCGCCAGGGCCCCCAAAGAGTTCTATTTTGGCTCCACCGCCTCTGGTGGTTCCCTCTATACAGCTAGAATCTTACTGTAGGCTGAAACTTTTTTCTGGCACAGTGCCAGTGCCTTCGGGGGAGGATGATTTGGAGGCGTGAATGGACTATGCCGCCCCCCTGGTCCCGGAGTGGCAATGCTCTGAGAGGGAGAAGCAAAAGAGACTGATGGAGAGCCTGCGGGGCCCAGCTTTGGAAGCCATTAGGTTCCTGTGGGCTACTAGCCCAGAATGTACCGCAGCAGAGTACCTTTCTGCTTTAGAGGGAGTGTTTGGAAGTACAGAAACTGGGGAAGACTTATTATGGAAATTCAAGTCTGCTAAACAACGGAGGAATGAGAAGTTGTCCACCTTTGTTACTAGGGTGGAACGGGCCGTGCATTAAGCCTATCAAAAGGGGATTGCAGCCACCGCCTTGAAGCAAGTCAGGTTGGAACATGTTTTGAAATCTGCTAGATTTTCCAGTGTGATATTGTTAAAACTTAAGTTACATGATAGACAGGCTGCCCCACCCGAGTACTGTCAATTGATGAGGGAGATTCAAGAAGTAGAGACTGATGAGGAGGGTTGGGAACCCTATGTGGGGGCTGTGAACCCGGGCCAAACCCCCGAGTCTAGTGAATCAGATGAGACCCACCTTTCGAGAGGGCCAGATGTTTCCCCAGTATCCCTGGAGTCGCAAGGAGGGGTTGGGGTGCATGTCATTTCCTCTGATCCCCAAGTAGAACATGAGTAGAGGGCCGAGATCAGAAATTTAGGAGAACTAGTGAGGGACTTGAAGCAAACTGCTACCCACCCTGTTAGGTTTTAGGAAACAGAGATATCTAGGACCAAACGCCCTGGTCAAGGGGAGCCCCCTTGTCCTCTGAATGACCCCAAAAAGGCGAGGTATTCCCTTCCCCCTAAAGACCCCTGGGACCCCAAGTTCTGTTACCATTGTGGGGAGGATGGACACTTTCAGACTGAGTGCCAGTCGCCGGAGAATTTAAGGAAGATCAACAGCAGGCTGATCACCTGGCACCGCGGGGCCTACACCCGACCCCCTAGGAAGAGTTTTGTGACCCGGGCCAATGCCCAAGTAGCTGCCAGTGCTGTGCCCCCCCGAATGGTCTAATGTGGTGGGGCCTTCGATGGAGGCCCCGGTGCGAGTGAGCGGGATCCCCACCCGGGCTGTGTTGGACAGTGGCTCCCAGGTGACCATTATGTTCCAGGACTGGTATCAGAGGCACCTGCCTGAGGTACCTCTACAACCTTTGGATGGCCTACATGTATGGGGGCTGAGTGATAAGGCCTACCCGTATTTGGGGTATATCCAGATTTGGCTGTCTTTTCCTACTTCTGTTGCTGGGGTGGACAAACAAGTGGAAACCTTAGCCTTAGTATGCCCCCCCACTGAACTGTATGATAGGGTGCCCTTGTTGATTGGGACAAACACTCACATGTTTGGCCGAGTAGCCCAGTTGTGTTCGGAGAAGCAAGTGTCCAGGACTGGGTGAGCTTTAAGAATACCTGCCTTGATCCAGAAGGCCTATGAAACTCAGAGAAAGGCTAGCCAGGAGGAGCCTGAAGGCCCGGTGGGGGTTGTATGGAGGAAGGATCCTGAACCATTACTACTAGCCCCAAATAACCACTGTATTTTGCAAGGGGAAGTCCAGATTAAAAAAGACGTCAAGAATAAGCTATTGATGTTGGATGCACCCGGGGAGGGAAGATTGCCTGAGAGGCTGCTGGTTAAACCCAGTATCTCGATGGCTAGAGCCCATGCTTATGCCAGGAGGGTGATGGTTCAAGTTCATAATGTGTCTGACAAAGAGATTCGAGTGAACAGAGGTTGCACCCTGGCCAGTGTACATTGTGCAGTTACTGCAGTGCTCCCCAATAGCAAGGGTTTGGGGGAGGATGACAGAGTAACGCCCGACTTGTTTTATTTTGTTGACTCCTCATTGCCTGATGAATGGAAAGTGAGGATCAGTGAGAAACTTGCCAAATGGGACCAGGTATTTTCCTTAAAAGAATGGAACATGGGATGTGTGCAAGGAGCTGAGCACCACATCCGGCTACATGATGAAAGGCCTTTTCGAGAGAGGTCTCGGCGCCTGGCCCCTGCTGACACAGACTATGTGAGATGGCATTTGCAAGAGATGCTTGCTGCTGGTGTGATACAAGAATCCAGGAACCCCTATGCTTCCCCTATTGTAGTAGTGAGGAAAAAGAATAGGGCTGTTCGGATGTGTGTAGATTATCGTACCTTGAATCAGCGGACCATCCCAGACCAGTATACCATGCTACGCATACAGGACGCCTTGGACTGTTTGAACGGCAGTAAGTGGTTCTCTGTGTTAGACCTCCGTAGTGGGTACTATCAGATCTCGATGGCTCCGGAGGATCGAGAGAAGACTGTGTTCATTTGCCTCCTAGGCTTCTATGAGTTTATGCGGATGCCTCAAGGGATTTCAGGTGCTCCAGCTACCTTTCAGCACCTGATGGAACGTGCTGTGGGGGACATGAATTTGCTCGAATGTTTGGTTTATTTAGATGATGTAATAGTGTTTGGCAGCTCATTGGAAGAACATGAAAGCCGATTGTTCAAGGTCCTGGATCGGCTGGAAGACATTGGTCTTAAGTTATCTATAGACAAATGCCAATTCTTTCAAACATCCATAAAATATGTGGGCCACATAGTATCCACTGAAGGCATAGAGACTGACTCCAGCAAAGTAGAAGCTTTGACCACTTGGCCTCGACCAAAAAACCTGAAGGAGCTACAGCGGTTCCTGGGATTCTGTGGGTATTACAGATGATTCATTAAAGACTACTCTCGGGCGATCCTCCCCCTGCTCAACCTCATGCAAGGGTACCCCCCAACCCATAAAAAGTATAAGAAGACTGTGCAAGCTGGGATGGGAAAGCACTATTTCCACCCAAATGATGTGTTTGGAGCCCGTTGGACGGCCGATTGTGAGGAAGCTTTCTATGACATCATATATTAACTTACTTATGCCCCAGTGCTGGCCTATGCCAACCCTGCTAAACCATATGCCCTTCATACTGATGCCAGCTTGCAAGGATTGGGGGCCGTACTGTATCAAGAACATCCGAATGGCCTGAGACCTGTAGCTTTTGCCAGCCGCAGCTTGACCCTTCTGAGAAAAACTACCCAGTGCACAAACTAGAGTTTCTAGCTTTGAAGTGGCCCATTGTTGATCAGTTCCATGATTATCTGTATGGGGCTAGGATACTGGTGAAGACTGATAATAATCCTTTGACATATGTTCAGACATCTGCCAAACTGGATGCCACTGGTAATAGGTGGCTCTCTGCATTATCCACTTACAACCACGCTGTTGAATATAGAGCAGGCCTAAACCATATAGATGCTGATGCTCTCTCATGGAGGCCTGTGTCCCGGGCCGAATGGGTCAGGTTGTCAGAGCCCAACATCAGAGCCCTTTGCCAGAAGTTTGACAAGGAGGAACAGTTGTCCCCTGATGCTGTGGACTGCCTGGTGCATTGTTTGGGCCCATCTGAGAACTGTGTCCCTGATGCTTACTGTCATTTTTCTGCATTAGACACTAGCATGCTGCCTCAGTTCAACAATGATAGTCTCCAGCTGGCTCAGTCCCGAGATCCCATGATACAACCTGCTTTAGAGGCACTGCGAGTAGGGGGGGATGTGTCACAACTGCGTTCCCCTGATCTGAGAACCGCATTGTTGTACAAAGAAGGTCCAAAGTTGAAGCTGATCAATAAACTATTATACCGGGAGACCGTAGACAAAGAGGGGTGAATAGACAAACAACAATTAGTGCTGCCTACTGCTTTTAGAGAACTAGTGTTGAGGTCCCTGCATGACCACATGGGACATCTTGGCATCAACAGAACTCTTGATTTAGTGCAGACCCGATTTTACTGGCCCAAGATGAGTGCTGACGTAGAGCAGTATGTTAAGACCTGCGGCCATTGTTTACAAAGAAAAGCCCTGCCTCAGAGAGCTGCCCCCCTGGTCAATATCACTACCAGCGCCCCTATGGAACTGGTTTGCATTGATTTCCTGAGTTTAGAACCCGATCTAAAAAATATCAGCAACATACTGGTAGTTACTGATCATTTCACTCGATATGCCCAGGCTTTCCCCACCAGAGATCAGAACGTCACCACGGAGGCTAAAGTCCTAGTTGAGAATTTCTTTGTTCACTATGGGCCCCCCCAATGAATCCATTCCGATCAGGGGAGAGATTTCGAAAGCTGTCTGATTAAAGAGATGCTATCCTTGTGGGGGGGGTGCGAAAATCAAGAACCACCCCCTATCACCCCCAGGGTGATCCCCAACCTGAGAGGTTCAACCGCACTTTGCTCAATATGTTGGGCACCTTGCACCCTAAAGACAAATCTAGATGGAGTCAGCAGATTAGTGCCTTAGTCCATGCCTACAACTGTACCAAGAGTGATACCACCAGGTTTTCCCCATATCGCCTGATGTTTGGGAGGGAAGCTAGACTGCCCGTAGATGTTTGTTTTGGGTTTCTCCTCATGGAATTCAAGCAACTAATTATCTACAGTATGTGAAGAAACTGAAGGCCCACCTCAATTATGCCTACCAACTAGCCCAGACCATGGCTGCTAAGCGGAATTTGGTCAAAAACGATACGATAAGAAAGTAAAAGCGGCGGAATTGAAAGAAGGAGAAAGAGTGCTATTGAGGAACCTGGGATTGCATGGCAAACATAAGATTGCTGACAGATGGCATCACCTCCCTCATATTGTTATGGGAAAATTGAAAGACTTGCCTGTGTATAAAGTGCGGCCTGAAAATAATTCCAAAGATGTGAAAACTTTTACACCGGAATCACCTGCTGCCAATTGGACAAATCTTGTTAGAAGCTGAACCTTCCACTGTTTCCCCTTCTGGGCCTGTAACTAGGGCTGCTGACAAAAAGAAATCTGGATGGGTCGACTCCTTAGACCCCAATCTCCAGGAGCCTTCTCTCTCCCCCTCTGATGAAGTTGACCCTCAGTCTGCGTCTGAAGACGGTGAACATGATGTTGAGTATTACCCTTCTTATGAACTGAGCCAAATCTTATGGGGCAATCCCCTAGCCAACTCTGGGGACAAAGCAGGGTTTCCTGGACTGTCTAAGCCTCCAGCTTTGTCCTTGGGGCCCATGCTCCCGGGGGACGGGGTGTGTAGCACCAGGGGTGAGGAAGTGGGATCTTTGAGCCTGGCTGAATTATCTGAGCTGGCTGAGCTGTCTGACTTTTCAGAAGAGGGAAGTGATGTGGGGGAACCCGTTAAGGATGTGCCTGAGCAGGAAGAATACTTTGAATGCCCTGACAGCATCCCTGTAGTGCCAGAAATGTCCATGGTTAAACCCAGTAGTGAGGGTCCGGATGCAGAGGATATTGTGCCCGTAAGTACTATGGGCCCTGAGTCCCCTTCTCTTTCGGAGGTTCCCCCTACCAACCTAAGTGAGCCTGAAGTGGAATCTGAGCCTATAGTGGATTTTAATGAGACACCTAGACGCACTGGCTGAGAAGTCCGGCCCATAGTGAGGCTGAGTTATGAGTCCCTAGGTCAGCCTGTGGACCTGCCATTACATGTAGCCCATAAAGGGGTGTATGTGTCCCTGAGTTCCTTGCCCAAGTTAGCCTTGGGAACCGATGGCCAACTGTTTGTGTTACCCTCTGAGCATGGGACTACTGCCCCCGTTAGCTCTCAGATAACTAATAGAGAAGGGTTACCTCTATCCAGGGGTAAGGAGCAACAGGTAATGACTTGAGTTATAGACGAAAACAAGGCTGACTGTGTGGGTAACATTGTGTAAACAATAGTAAACCTGTGTATTACAGTCAATAATGTATGTAATTAAGAATCTGATAATCTGTCAAGGTGACCTGCTTGCCTTAAAGTGATTTAAGGGTAACTACTTGACACGGACTTCAAGTATTTTTCAGGCCAGGAAGGGTGTAACCCCCTTACAAATGGGGGTTCCTGAAAGCTTTCCCGAAGCTGCCTAAAAGGCCCTCTGCCTAACGGGTGTTCGGCTTGAGGCCGCTGAATGAAAGTGTTGCGAGTGCCTTTAAAGCCTCCTGTACTGTCTCTAAGAGCTGCTTGCTTGCCGGTTTGAGGGGCCTGAATGGGAAGGACTGGGTTTTTTGCTCGAGTCCCGCCATGGGCTGCTGTCTGATTGCTCTGTTTTTGTGGTCACTGGGAGCGCAGAGGAAGCCCATCAGAAAGATGAAATTATTCCCTTGAAAACTTGTAGCGTTTGAGTAAAATTGCAGTCTTTTTAACCTGTCTTTATAGCAGCTGGGATTTAGTGCTGTGCCCCTCCATTTCGGACCAGGACTGTGGTAATGGGGTCCAACAGCTGCCAGGGGACATCTAAAATGGTGTACATAGAGACCAACCAGAATCTGGACTCTGACTAAAGCCGGCTGACCAATGGGGATACAGCTAGTGATTCTGGGAAGCTGAGTTCTGGACCATGGCACTTTTTTGCACCAGCGAAGGCTGTAGTAGGTGATTGGCATCTGCAGCCCTCCAATGGGATCAGGTGGTGCCCTGAATGAGTTTTTCCCTGCCTGAACTGCCGGGGGTCAGAATTGTAGTGGCTGAGAGCGAGGAAGGAGCTCTGGGGTTCTGTGCCGTTTGAGTTTAGGGCGGGAAGCGCGTGTGCGGCCAGAGGAAGGCATTTTGAATCGCCAGCAGCCGTTCGGACCAAATCCATGGGTCAGCGGTCAGAGGAGGCTGTGCAGGGGCATGGCTACCTACCAGGCTCAACCTGTAGAAGACTGGAGAATCTGCTTGAATTGCGCTCGGTCTGTCAGGATCCGTGAAGCTGTGCCAGTTTGGCCCGATGTGTACAGCAGCTGCCTTGTATGGTACCCCTCTGTCTTCTTCCTATAAATGTGTGGAGAAGTGTTGAGGCTCAGGCTCGGTCCTGCACATGGTGTGAGAGCACTCTTCCTCCTGGAGTCGTGAGTAGTACATCAGGGTAGCTCCCTGTCAACTGTTCCTAGCGAGGGCACAATTTCTTGGTTGCTTTGCTGGCCATGCTAACTGAGCCTCGGGCTCTAATTACTCTCCGTGCAATCCTCTTGTTTGTTTCTGTGTCAGGGCCCCAACCAGCTGCATCGAGGGACTAGCCTTTAGGGCCTGGGTACCCAGAGAAGGTGACTTATACGTTAGGCCCGTGCACAGTGCCATAGAGAGATACTTCTATATTAGAGTGGTAAGCTAATTAATCTGATCATCCCCAGTCCTTGTTATTTCCCCCTGAATAAATCAGATTGATTGTTCTGCAAAGGTATACTGGCTAACCTGTGTGTTTATGGTGCATTACTGTACAGTGATCATTGTGTAACAGCAACTTACCTTTCGGGGGTCCCTGGAGCGAGCTGACTGGTCCAAGCCGGTGGGGGGGTAAGTGTATATGGTAAGGGCACAGTGATCAATCGGTGGGGGCCACTAGTGGGAAGAACAGGGGATTGCAGCAACCCAGAGGGCTGTGACCAAGTCATACTCAACTGTCTTAATCCCTACCTCTGGGTGGAGGCACCCACCATCGGATCTAGGCCCCTCAACCTGCTACAATCGGAGCAGGCAGGGGTAGTAGCCCTTGGGATAGCGCCCCTACGGGTTACATTTAACTTTTCATTCTCTTCAGTTCTATACACAAAATAGTTAATGTTCCAAAGAAAATTAGAAGCCCAGAACTATCTGAAAAATTCTAGACCAGAACCAAAACCCAGAACTTCAGAGGGTTCTGACAACCCTACCAGAAATAGCTTTGGGCGATTTCCTTCATATGTACGATTCCTCAATGACCTGAATGTAGCTGTTGCAATATCTGCTGTCACAATAGCGGTGGAATAATAACTTGCATTCCTCATAACGAGCAACCAGACTGAATGGACAACTCCATCCTTCTGGCAACATAAGGCATCAATTCGGAAAGCTTTTTAAGTTCTCCGGGAACTTGCCATGCAGCACCAAATCCATTACTTTGGGCAGCAGTGGATCCATCCATGTGTACTTTTTCACCTGAGCTGCTGTGATGGGTGCATTCTCTACTTGTTCAAAATAGGAAATTTCTCCTTGGGAACTGTCTTCAGTCCGAGTTGGCAATGGCAATCTGGAAAGTCCATCAGCATGACTATGTAGTATTGACTTCCGGTATTTGATGTCATACATGTGGGCAGACAGTAACAGAGCCCATCGTTGCATCCTACTTGCAGCAAATGATGGAATGCCCATGTGTGGTCCAAAAATGGAAGTGTGAATTTACACCCAAATATGTAGTGGTGAAACTTGTCGATGCCGAAAACAATTCCCAGTGTTTCACATTCTATTTGTGCATGGTTACTTTCGGCATTGCTTAATCTCCTGGACACAAATGCAATTGGTCTCTCTTCTTCTGATGGCATGATGTGAAACATAGCTGCTCCCACACCATAGAGAGAAGCACCACAGGCAAACTGTATAGGCAAAGCAGGAGCAAAAAGTGTCACTTGTGAATTCACTAGCAGTTCTCTAGCTTTGTTAAACGTTGCATTGCAGTCTGCTGTCCTTTTCCAGTTTTTGTTCTGACAGAGAAGTGCATGCAAGGGTTTCAAAATTGTTGCCAGGTGGGGAATAAATCATGGTAAGCAAAGTCACGGCGCTCTTATCTCAATAGCCACTATTAGTGGAAATGAAAGTCTGAAAAAACATACATTTTTAAAGTTTTAGTGCAGTTCCCAGTAGCAGAACAGTGGCTCCAATATTGTTAACATTTCACTGAGTTAGGCTTTGACAAAGCCTAACTGGTGAAATGTCACAATTGTTGGAGCCACTGTGTTGGTGCTTATTTTGGGTACGGCAATAAAACTTAAAAAATGTATGTTTTTTCAGACTTTCATTTTCACTGATAGTGGCTATTGAGATAAGAATGCCGTGACTTTGCTTACCAAGAGTTCATTTTTTTGTCACTGGCACCAGTACTTCTGAGCGGCTCTGTGTTTGCCTATAGGGGAATAAATCATCCATAGTAATTAAGCAACCACCAAAAAGAACGCAACTGGCTTACATTCTGAGAGGTAGGAGCTTCTACAATGGTCATGAAATTGGAGGGAGCTATGTGGAGGCCTGTAGAGTCAATCACATGTCCAAGATATTCGACAGAGGGCTGAAAGAATGCACACTTGTCCTTTCGGACTCAAAGACCATACTCCTTCAGTCTCTGTAAAGTGGTATCAAGGTTCCTGAGGTGTTCTTCCTCATTTTTGCCTGTTACCAGGATATCATCCAGGTACCACTGTACTCCTGGAAGTCCACTTCAAATCTGTTCCATAGCTCGTTGGAACGAGGCTGGAGCTGACGTTATTAGAAAAGGCAAATGTCGGTATCAGAAAAGCCCTTTATGTATTACAGTAGTTAGCAGTTCCTGCGACTCCTCATGGAAATGCATCTGTAGATAAGCCTGGCTCAAGTCTATCTTGCTGAAGTTTTGGCCAGTACCAAGGTGAGCAAACAGATTGTCGATGAGGGGAAGCAGATATTGCTCCATGCATAACACCAGGTTCATGGTGACTTTGAGATTCCCACAGATCCTTGCTGAGCCATCCGATTTCAGAACTGGAACAATAGGTTTAGCCCACTCGCTGTGTGTAACTGGCACCAGGACTCGCGCCTTCACCAGATGCACCAGTTCAGCTTCTACTTTTGGCCTGAGGGCATATGGCACTGTTCTGGCCTTCAAACATTTCAGGTTATTGTCAGGCTTGATGGTCAGTTTGACAGTAATGCCTTTCATACTCCCCAATTCCCACCTCTTTGTTGGTCATCATATATATCTCAGGCCAGTTTAATTGGATTTTCTGAAGCCACAACTGACCCAGTAAAGTTGGGTAATCACCCTTTACCACAAACAGTGGCAATTTTGCAGACTGTCCATGAAGGTCCACATGTACACCAATGGTGCCCATCATTCATACAGGTTCTCCTGTATAGGTCTTCAGAATGACCTTCACTGGCTGCAGAGGCAGATGCTGCAGTTTCCCTCTGTATACAGTGTCAGCCAGACACCAGCGATACAGCAGCTCCTGTGTCTATTTCCATCCGCAGTGACTTCCCTTCCAGCAACGGGGTCACCCAGTAGCCCTGTGAAGTGTCCACCATAGTCAAAATGTATAGCAGTGCCTCTCCTTTAGACTGGCTGTTGCTCTCCATGTCCTGCCTCTGTCGCACAAAATGCAGATTTTGTTTCTTTTTATGCCAGACTGTTGTTTTATTTTGATCTGATTTGTCTTTTGTTGGTGCTACCTATTTCTTATGTTTTACAAGCACGCACAATGTGCACTCTTTTGTTACAATACCGACATATCAAGTCCTTGCACCAACACTCAAATTCAGAATGACCAGCCTCTCCACAATGGTTGTGTTTGGGGATCACAGGGATGCACTCTGGCACCAGGAATGTGGGGGTTGACAAGAACCTGCCATAGCAGGCCTTCAATATACGTGGCATAGGTGTTCTGAGGTGGTAGTGGGATAGTGCCACGGGGGTTCACATGCTCTGTGCCACTGCCTGATGTCTGCCGTCCCTTCTGAGGTCCTGTTCTGGGCTTGCTGCTCCTTGGGGTACACAGAGTGCCCACTGGCACTAGTAGGTGCTGCATCCTGCCCTGCGCCACAACCTCTCACTGCGCCACTGGTCTTGGTGCAGGGCCGCATGTTGCAGCCAGTCCAGAAGGTTTGCTGCAAGTGTTCTAGAATACCACTTTTTGCCCTTGCCACAGCTGCATTGGGGACAGACCCCTGCTTTGCCACAAGTTGTGCCCGATGCAGGTGGCTTCTGGAATCGGGTCCGTGGTCTTCAGAACTGGACACAGTACTCCAGCTGAGGCCTCGCCAGTGATCTGTACAGTGGCATCACCACCTCTTTCCTCCGGCTTATGCCCCTCCCTATGCACCCCAACATTCTGTTTGCTCTCTCCAAATTTGAATGACTGGTTTTCAACTTGGGACCCTTAACCTGATAGGCGTGTATCCAATCCACTGCACCATCAGAGAACCTTTCCCTTTTCCCACTTATTCTCACATCCTTTTAGCTTATCATTCATGCTTGCTATAGATTTCTGTGCTCTCAAAGAGAACAGAAGTTCAGCATGCCACTCTTGTTAGGTAGGTGTGGGTGTGTCCTGATCTAGCCAGTGCCATAATATCACTTTTTTGGTGCAGGCAGAAATAAGGGTTATGTGGTATTTCTGAACCACTATAAGCTGTTTTTTATAATCCCCAATGATGCAAACTGATGGCATGATGGCTTCTTCAAGCCCTAATAGGTGTTCTAATCTGTCCTTAATATTCTGCCATGGGGATTGTGCTTTAGGACAGTGCAGCAATATATGTAATAATGTGATCTGTCCTCCATTACATCAGTACACACATCTGATTGCAATTTCTGCATATTATGCAGTCTTACCCTGGCAAAGTACATGTTATGCATAAGTCTGTAAATATCAAACTTAATGAGTCAGTGGCTCAGCGGGTTGCACACTTGCCTCTGAGGCCAGAAGATCAGAAGGCTTTGGGTTCTATCCCCACACCAGGCACTTAGGTTAAATCCCAATAATGACACTGTGGTGCAGCATGATTGGGGTGCTGCACTCCTGAGGTGCCGTCTTTTAGATGAGACACTACAGCAAGGTCCCATCTGCCTGTTCAGGTGGTAGTTCAGGTGGATGTTAAAGATCACATGGCACTTCCGGAAAAAAAGAGCAGGAGAATTTCCTCGGTGTCCTGGCCAAATTTCCCCCATTCACTAAAAATACGACCAACGGCTTAATCTGGTTCAGTGTCAGTTGGTATCCATCTGTATCCCCCTCCCCAGGACGAGGCTGAAAATAGGCAGAATTGTCTAGTTCTCCTTTCCCGGTCAACAAAAACTAACTAAATAAATAAATGCGTTTGTACAAATCTTTCCATATGTGCTGCTAGTCACAGTCCCCTTGGGATTTGGGAAGTGTTGTCTGCCAGTAGGGGGCTGAGCCATCCACCTTGTTAGGCACAAGTTCATAAATGCTCCCATACAAATTAAAAATGGGATGTGGCATTGTGGTCCAACCTGCCTGGGGGTGGCAGCTTTGCTATGGTGTAAGGACCTGGGGTGGACCCTAGCATCCTCGGTTAGTATATGGCTGACCTGCAGAAACAGGAATACTTCCCTGTTTGTAACCCAATATCTTTGTTTGAAAGTATCAAAGGTGATCAGCTTGTGATCGAGGATGAGCTGCTCCACCCTTGTGATATTAACAGTGGCCCACAGAGGAGTACAAATTGGTCCCATTTATGGTAAAACTGGGATTGTGGGTCAGAGGTTGCATACTATCTGCAGATGTCTGGAGGTGCAATAGACTACAGAGTTGGCTGTGGGTGCAGAGAGAGGCAGCAATGGCAGTGTCCCTTAGACTTCAGGGTAGCTGTCGCACACTTGAGTAGACAAGATCTTTGGAATCTATTCCCTGTTTGGTACACATGGCTCTTTCTGTCTGGAGCCATAGAGGTGTATAACTCTTCTCCTGAGATGTAGAAGATTCGTGAAGCCATTGTAGGTACTTGCTGCTACTAATTGCTAGGTGGTGCATAAATGAATTAGGCAGCTTCAACCCACTGTGTAATTTGGGGGCAGCCAATTTACTTCGGACTCAGTAACCAGCCAAATTAAACAACAGATCACAGCTTTATTTGCTGATAAAGACCAGAAAAGGAAATGGTAAGTGCAACCAATAGCCTTCACATAACCCTTCATAGGTGCCCTTCCAGGCAGGCCAGTGCTACCCTCTCCCCTAGTATCAGGACTTCTTCACCCTCCGCAGGGAATTCCCTTAACACAGTCTTTCTGTACCTCCAGAAGTCCTTTCTATTGTGGCGGTGGTGGTGAGGTGGAACTCTGGGGTTGTCACGCCTGCATGGGGACATTACAGTACAGCTGATATCAGGAAGTAATCTTAATTGCTGACCATCCTGCAACAGTGGATTTCTGCACACATGAAGGAACTGACCTCTGGTCCCAGTCCCATTAGTAAAACTGATCACAGATGGTTGATATGAGTTCTGGTCATGACCACATGGAGTGACTCTACAGGTCTTTTGCAAGATGAAAGCCATCTTCTCTGCCTCTTCAAACAAGTACTCCTTGGGCCAGTCTACCATAAAAGTTTCAGTTGTTTCCACCATCTAGTCTCTCTTGAAAATTTATGACGGGCACTCCCATCACTGTATTTGTTTGCAATTTAACATTGACCAACTCTGTTTTCACAATTTCCACAGCTGATTGCACCACCACAAGTCGACTTAAAGTCCATCAAATTTGTAGCTGAGGGTAGAATCTGGTGATGATGAGGCAATGGATCTTTACCACCAATGTTTTCAGCATCTTTTCCACTGAGTGCTCTAGGTTCTGGTCTAAGAGGCAATCTCCAGACTTCGCAGCTGCCGCTGTACCTAGGGACTGGTTCTTGGTGGCAGGGCGGCAGCTATGAATTTTGGGGCCCCGGACAAGTCATTTGAAATGGGCCCGTTTCCCAAACCAACTAATACCAGGGGTAATGCCAGCTCCTCAGGTGGGCCCCTCCTGAGCTTAGGGCCCCGGACAACATCTCGACTCCCCCCCATTACTGCAGCCCTGCTTGGTGGTGTCTGCAGAGGACTGAGCCTGATGTGTGTGTAGCGCCTCTCTAGCATCGTCCTGGAGGGGACCACTGCCCCTGCCTTGCTGGCCAGACCAAGGATAAGGGACCTGGGTTCCCACAGCTGACCTATGGGGAGCCTTTCCCAAAAGTTAAAATAAAAAATGGTGGTGCCTCCACACACAGTTCGTATTTAGTGGGTCTGATTACCAGCAGTATAACCCCCTGGGATGTCGTACCAACCCACCTCCCCAACAGTTACCCCAGACATGGACTTACCAGGTTCAAACCTCCCCACCTTCAGTTAAAACATTTACCTTTTCATTTCATCCAATAAACAGTCTCACTAAAATTAGGCTCTGGATCCATTTTCTGCTGCAAAACAATAACTCTGTGGTTTATTTACAGGGGAGGGTTTAGGATGAGGGTAAGTGGAATAGAGTTCAAGTAAGCATTTCAATTTGCATTTCCCAAATCACATTTCCCTTTTTCAGTCCCAGTCCCATGTTTCATTCAATGTAGCCATCATCTCTGTCTAACTAGTTTACTGCTGCAGGTGCCCAAACCCAGACCCACCAGTCCCAGTCCATTAAAACCCCAAAAGTCCACTACCTGGGTACCCAGTTTTAAAGTTGCAGGCCTGAGGTGCAGCTGGTAGCTGGCGTTGGTGTGCTTACTTGAATTGACAACTTTTTACATTTCTCTCTCTGTCTGACTAGTTAGAGCTAAACCTTTACCTTTTCCCTCTAGTCCATATCTGTACCTCCTGCTCTGGTGGGCCAACATATTTACAGTCCCCAGGTGCAGGGCAATTTCTGCGATTTACTCACAGTTCTGCAGATTTAGTCCTTAGATGGCACAGTTCACTGAAGTCCTGGGGATGGTTGGCAACACAGGCAGAATCGGGCTCCAAAGTTTGAACAGGGGCATAGAGGCTGCAGTTTGCTCTCTCTTTCCTTGCTTGCAGATCTTGCAGCTTGTCCCTTTTGGCCCACTGCAGGCCATGTGCACAAGGCCTGCCAGCTACAGAGGACCCAGACAGGGGAGTGGTCCCACGGCCCGGCTCCCTCCAATCAGAGTGCCCTAGCACTCGGGTACAAGACCCATGATCCCCTGCAGCAGCAGACCCCCAACTCTCTCTTGCAATCTTCTGCCTTCCCATTTCCAGTCATGCTGCACTTCTCTCATTGCTATGGTGCAATTTCAGAACTACACAGAACTTTCAGCAATCCTGCAGCTTTCCATTTTTCTTTCTGCCAAGCTGCTTCTTCCTTTTCCCGATAGGGCGGACACTCCCTGCCCCAGGGGGAAAATGACTGGCAGCCCCCAGGTAGGGCCATTTCATAGCCCTAATATCTCTAGCCGCAGGAGCCCCCCCCCCCTCTGGAGGAGCTCCCACCAAACTGATTCAAAGCCCAACTGTCCCAGCTTTATTGGGAGTCCTTTCCTCACTCCCCATTGGCTGCAGTCACTGTTCACAGGCAAAAAGTTAACATGTATGAGGCTCCCTTGTTGCCTCATTGGTGCAGAAAAAGGCACCTAAACTTTTCTGGTATTTTCCCCCAAAAGTCCTTTCAATCAGTCCCAGAGTCCCTGGCAAGAATCCTGGCTTAACGGTTGGCTGGCTGGTGTCACATGGCCGCAAATCATGGTGGCCATTGTAACAGCGTCCACAATTTATACAGTGTCCCATAATTTTATACATTCCTGTAGCCAAATCCTTTTCTTTCATTTATTTATTTCCCCACCATTTGGCAGCCACCCTGTGCCCTGTTATCTGAATGTACACTTTATACTGTTGCTTCAATCCTCTCACAGTCACCACTGCTGTTTTCTTAAATCCCTAGGCAGCACACACAGCCCTACACTCTGGCTGCAGTCCGTGAACACATTCTTTTTTATTTATTTCCCCCACAGACTGGCAGCCTTCCCCTTTTCCTTTCCCACCAGGGCTTTAATTATTTAATTTATTTTTCATCTTCCCCGGCCTGTCACTAGCACTAAACACTGGCCCTCCCAGCACTAGACAGGCTCTTAGTACTTCAAAGGGGCACTGCCTCATTAATATTCATGAGGTGGTTCCCGAATGCTGCAGTGAGATTGGTGCTTACAAAACTTTTTTCCAATTCCCTGCCACCTCTCCAGTTTTGTCAAGGTCTCGGGTCCCTTTCTTACATTACCCTGGGGCTGGGACCACCGGAGAAGCACACTGAATGGGTGCCAAATGGCCGATACAAAAATAAACTACTGCGCATATGCAGAGCTCGCCGGCACTGCAGTGCTATTTCAAATGCCGGCAACTCCATGCTACAGCTCTTAAGGCCCCCTCTCTTTCCAAAAACCACACGGGGCCAACAGGAGAAGACCAGAACACAGGGGCAAGCCAGGAAAACTGGGACCCAGGCTAAAAAAAGAATGGGGGGTGGACCAAAACCCCCGGGGAAACTATCCTTTTTTGGGGGCTCACAGGTAAGCCCCCGACAGGGGGGGGTTACATGTGGATTGCCCTTTAGGTTCCCCAGAGTGTCATCTGCCCACTAATATCAAAATAAAGTGTTTGTTAAACCACAATTTTTACGATAATTGGAGGACTCGAAAATGTAGGGAGCTAACAGCTCAGGCAGCCATTTTGCTCTGGTTCTACAGCACCACCACCACCCCTATTTCCCCATTTCTAATACTATTTCTTGAGGTATTTCCCTCGACTGGTTTATTTTGCAAATCTTTTAACCAATATAGCCTGCCTAAAGTGGAACAATCTCATTGTCAGTGGGGTCCTGCTTCTACTTCTTAATATTGCTGGAGGACTGAAGCATAAAGAGGTCAGGTAAGTTGCTCAAGTTCAGAAAGTGAGCCAGTGGCTATGGAAGCCTTTGACACTAAGCTCTCCCATTTCAGTTTTACAGTTCAGTGCTTTTGTCACTAGACCACTGCCATGTAAGCTGCTCCCCCCCAACAAAAAAGGAAAATTCCAAATGAATGCATTAATACACCATACGTAGCAAGAGCATGGGCCCTACTGACTACAAACTAGTGACCACCATACAGCTATTAACCTCACTACAACTGTCCTCTTTAATCTCTCTGTCACAAGAGGTACTTTGGTCTGCCATCTCCTTCCCAGGCTGGCAGAACAGAATATTAACTGTTAACTGGTGGAGTCAGGAGGGCTTCTAATCTCACTGAGGGGAGACAATAACTTTATTTGAAACTGGGCTGTGCCGCAGCCCCCTTTCCCTCCCTCAGTGTTGCCTCATGTTGTTTTTCTTGATGTCGTCTTGCAGGGTGACTTCTTCGGGATCCCTGAGGCTGGCCAGCAGCAGTGGGGCATGCTGGTTATTAGTACTGCTTATTGGGTGTGCCAACTGATGAAATATCAAATGCTGTACTAGAGTAGTCGCATCCCTACTGCGGTCTGAATGGAGCACAGTTAAGCTGCACATGAAGACACTAATGATTTGTAGGTTAAAGCCATGAGGAGTTGCAGTGTTCGAATCAGCAACATTTTATTGTATTAAAATTTGCAAGTCCTCATGTTGACTGGATGTAACTCGAGCGGACTGGCTCAGAAGATGATGCCAACAATCATTTCTGATCATGGCAGAAGCTATGTATTTCATTTCAACTGCAGAGTAAGAATTCTAGAAATTTCATAGTAGCTTCTTGAACAGACGGCAGGCAAAACAAGATGAAGTTATTAGAACAGAATCTGGTCTGTGCATCAATGACATTTTTTTGTGAGATTTTGCTCCTCCCCATTTGGGGTACAAAGAGATCCTGTTATGTCTTTATAATTCTGGCTTACTAAACTTAAGTACACGCAGTAACAGCAAAGCTAGCATTATCTAACACTTTTCCCGTTATCTTTGGAGAAAAAATTGTCTAGTATGTATTTATTGCTGAAGCACTAATTGATTTTAGCACCTCCAAAGTGGCACTAAAACCAATTACTTGTATGTCAGTGTAGGGATACTATCTTTTAATAGCATCCTATATGCTGATGAAGCAGGCTCCGTTTGTGAATGTGAGCTAATTTAGAGCTGTAAAGTGCTACCTACTCAAGGAAGGTGGTACGAGTAACACAAGGCTGAAAATATTTTTTTATAAATATGTGTCCTTCAGAACTGAAAAAAAATTAAATAGTCCTGTACTCATTTTATTAAAAGGGACAGGAGAATCCACAAAGAATAGTTATGCACATTAAGGGATTTGCAGTTTTTCTGCACTCCACTTGAGTTGCCTGTACTGGTTAATTTTAGCCCTGATACTTAAATGGTGCTAATCATTAATTAGAGCCATTTTTCTGATTAGCGCCCTTGTCAGCAGTAAGTGATTACAGCCCTTTGTATTTTAAAAGGTCATTATTTATAATGGTTTAATGTCATATGGTAAGTGTAGTAATATACTGCTCAAAACAGACCTAAACTAGAAGTACAAAAGATTGTTCCTTGTTTTAGTAAGTGGGGAGTAAAACAAATGCATGCAGTTCACAGCAAGAAGGCTATGAGCCGAGCATGTGGTAAATTATTTATGCTCAGACAGCTAAACAAAACTCGGAAAGAAGGTTTTTAAAAGGATTGATTGCATACTTGCACCGTATGAATGATGCAATACCACAACCTACCAGTTTTCCGGGCCTTTTATTTCTGCAATATTTCTATATAATAGCTGACACCCTAAACAGAAAACAGAAAATAGTTCTTCTTATGTCTCTTTTCACAGGGAGATAATTTAGTACCCTTGTCATGAAGAAAACTGCATTGTATATGATTTGTTCTCATTATTAGATAATATGTACTATCCACTGCATAGTTTTATTAGCTCGGCTAAGGGGATGTAAATTACTTCATGAGGACCTTGCACCATCTACACCTACCTATACATAGGTCTGAGAAAAATCCATTAAGACTGCTGATGCTTGTAACAACAGATTACAAAACCTGCAGAATTTCAATGAGAGAAGGTCTGGAAATGTGTTGGCACTCTGAGGAATTCTCAGGTTCTAGGTAGCAGCTGCAGGGCTAATTCAGATTTGTAGGTTTAAGCCATATGTGCACTGCACAGGGCCAGGAAATGATTAATGAGGAGACTGATGCAAAGAGTTTCTGATACTATGAGGATCAGCTAATTTTCATATGTGACGATGGTATGAACTGTCTGACTCGATTAATATAATGAAGTTTTAATTAAAGGTAATTTGAATGCACATCAATTAGAATATATGACCTGAAAGATATAAATGCAAGCATAAAAAGCCATCATTTTAATTCTGGATGATGCACTCCCAGCAAATATTTTCATCTCTCAAATTATTATCCAGAATGCTCAAATAGGTTTGTTTTTAAAGCTTCTGTGATGAAATGTGTAACATTTTATTTCTGATTAGCAGAGGGGGCAGCGTGCTTAGTGAATGCACACTGTGATTTTCTGGGCCTGTCAGAAACGATGTAATTTTTTTTTTTGGTAATACTAATCATTATGAAAGCTTGTTGGGTCTCGACAGAGACCAGAGGTGGTAAGTTCCTATTGCTGCCACCACATCTGGAAGTAATGCAGAGCTGTCTGTCACAGGATACAGGTAACCATTTCTATTAGATTGCACATATAGTAGGGTCCTCTATTGATGACAGTAAATAAAAGTGTCAGTTAGTTAGTTGATTTGATTTACCAGGAAAGTGGTCTGGATTAAAGGCTCATTTTCAGCTATGCCTGGGGGAGAAGGGAGCACACAGTAGGTATGACAGTACAAAATTATAGCTTACATAACAATATAAAAACATGCAGTAAAAACATTACCATGCACAGCAGCTACATATACAAGGCCAGTTTAAACAGGTAAACATGGTATGAAATTCGTCAGGTATTAATAACAAACATAATCACATGCTGACAGTGTCTTTAGATGGTTCTTTGTGTTTCTTTTAAACACATGTGTTTTACATTTAACATCTAATCCCAGTCCAAGTATTTTATTTCATCTGGGACTATAATAAGACAACAAGCATTCGGCTACCTTAGGTTTAGTCTGACTCTCTTGTTAATATTTTAATGATGTATGTAATGACTTGCAGGTATTCACTCTTGTTACTCTATTACTATTACTTAAGACGTTGGTGTTTCTGTGTTCAGAACCTTATGGAGAAACGTAAATACTAAATATTGAATTTTCTGTTTAGGAGATATAGTTCAAGACTTTCGATATAGGTCACAATGATGTTCCTGTTTACTTTGATTAGTAGTGAATCTAACAATATTACTGAATGCAACCACATATGTTTGAAATATTGGACTTGATAAACTAAGCAGCAAAATGGAATTGTATTCCAGGGCTGAGAGGAGGACCTGGCTTACTATGTTTCTTTTAACATGTAATGTTAAACTATTTTTCTTTCTATATAAAAAGCCCAGCTTACTGTCGACCTTTTTGTGACTTTAACATCAGTCCTTTGTTTAGTTTCAAAAACTATTGTTTTGGTTTTCTTTTCATTTACCAGAATTTTGTTTTCAATAAACCAGTTTTGTAATGCATAATATACTGGTTGCATTTTCACTTCTAGGTCCATTTCCTGCTTTCCCAGCATGATAAAGCACTATGTCATTTGCATACATTATACTAAAATGTTGAAACTTCTTTACAGAGCCCTGGTAGATCATATGCAAACACTGAAAACAGGAGCGGACTCAGAACTGATCCCTGTTGTACCCCAGTATTTAATGTCCTCATTGACGACCTTATGGATCTAACCTTTATCATCTGTCTTTTATTTACCAAATACTGTTGATACTTTAAACCATTCAAGTGTATAACTCCCTACACCCATATTTTCTCATTTGTTAATCAGTATGGGGTAGTCCACCAGGTTGAAGGCCTTGGTTGGGTCAATAAAAGTATTCCCAGTGAGTAATCCATGATCCACATTATCATATATGTCACTGGTTAACCTGACCAAGGCCATCAACATGCTATATCCCCCTCAGAATCCAAACTTATCAGGTGTAAAAAGATGGTTCTCTTCTAAATGTTTAGTCAAAGACTGCTTTCTCTAAGAGTTTAGCTACAGCAGGCAAGACAGAAATAGGCCTATAGTTCATAATGATTTGTTTATCCTGTTTTATATATCGGTGTTACACTTGTTGTCTACCAGCTACTGGAAAGCTGATTTGTGCACAAAGATAGGTTAAATGAATATGTCAGTGGTTTAGTCAGCTGTTAAGTCGCTAATTTTAATAGCCTTGGTAAAAGGCTGTCTACACCTGCCCCTTTGTTACCTCCTAATTATAGTAATAATGTATGAACTTTGTTTTCTTTTACTCTAAAAAAGTAGAAGTTTTTGAGCAAGGTTTTCCATAAACCACATTGTTTGACCTCTTAGGAACCTGTTTTTATCTAATTTTCATAAACTGTCATATTTGTGAAAAAATATATATTAAATTCATTGAATGTGTCTGTTATTTCTAAACTATCACTCATGAACTTTTCCCCAGTTTTTATTTGATCAATTTTCACTTGTTTAGAGGGTTGGTAAAATTCTGTGATGGAATGCCCAAAACTTTTGGAGTTAATCATTCAACTGTTTTTCTTTGTAGTATGTATGTTTTCATTTCTTTTAGTTTTACAGGAATTCCAAAATCTTCAATAAACATTTAAATCTTGTTTCAAGTTGGACTTTTTAAATTGTTTCCAAAGTGTGTCTTGTATTTTAAGCAAATCAATTAATTTAACATTTAACCACAGTGATCATTTTGTTTCTATCCTTTTTTTTTTTTGGTGCATATCATTTGATTATGTCTAGTATTTTTTCATTAAAACAAGTTACAGCTCTGTCAATCTGAGTTAGTCTATACAAGGGTGACCAGTCTAAATTACTGGTTTCTTTTATAAACACTTCATCAGTTACATTTTAAAAGATCTATGGTACATTCCCTAATTTTTTTATCTTTTTTCTTACCATGTAAAAAAGGACAATGATCAGAAATGGCATCAGTTAAAACACCTGAATTAGTAAGAAACGTTCATCTATTTGTTAACACCCAGTCACTTGTCCCATTTTATAGTTTTTCCTGGTTTGTTCTCTAATCACTTGATTAAGACCATTAACCATTACAGCATTTGTGACCCTGTCATTTTTACTTACGCTAACCCCATCCCAAGGATAACGCCAACATTAAATGGAGGGCAATGAGTATCAATGCCCGTAGTCTTGGAAACAAGCTTCCTGAGCTAGTAGCCTTAATGGAAGATGAACAATTGGATATTGTGGCAGTCACGGAAGCATGGCACATGGAGAACCATGACTGGGATGTCAACATACCGGGGTACACAGTCTGCAGAAGGGACAGGGAAGGTAAAAGAGGAGGCAGAGTAGTTCTATACATAAGGGAAGGGATCAAAGCTACATAACTAAAAAGTAAAGGGGAGGACAAGAGGCACTCTGGGTCACCCTGGAGACAGGGAATGGCATTACAATCTGCATGGGGGTAATATACAGACTCCCGTCTCAAGGGGAGGAAATGGACAAGAAAATGATAGCGGGCAGTCTCAAAATGGCTGAAAAGGGGGAGATACTGTTGATGGGGGAACCTGAATATGCCAGATGTTAACTGGATGACATGTACTGCAGCCACATCCAAGAGCAGGGTCATTCTCGATGCCCTGCAGTGGCAGACCTTGGACAGCTAGTGTTGGAACCAACTCAGGAGGGAGCAATACTAGACCTGGTACTCTCAAATAGAGAGAGGATCACAAATGTAGAAGTCAGTAGACATCTGGGAAGAAGTGACCACTGCACAGTGTGCTTCACAATAAGCACAACCATGGAGACGAGCCATACAAAAACAAGCATACTGGACTTTACAAGGGCTGACTTTGGTAAAATGGGTGAATACCTAAGGAATACACTAGCAAATGGCCAAAAAGTAGGGGTGGAAGAACAATGGAGAAAAATCAAAACTGCCATCATACAGGCAGCAAGCCTTTGTGTGAAACAGATAAAGAAAACAAAGCGGAGTAACAAAACACTATGGTTCTTAAAAGAGGTGGCAGGGAAGGTTAGGGAGAAAAAGGCTGCATTCAAAAAGTATAAGGAATCACAGAAGGAGCATGACAGGGAACTGTATGAATTAAAGCAGAAAGAAGTGGGGAAGGCAGTCAGAATAACAAAAGCGCAAACCGAGGAAAAAATAGCCAATTCAGTTAAAAAGGGGAACAACATCTTTTATAGGTACATTAGGGAGCATAGAAAGGTTAAGGGAGAAATAGTGAAGATTAATAAGGGAGAGGGGAGGTGGGCAGAAGGAGACAGTGAAAAGGCAGAGATACTGAATGAATACTTTTGCTCAGTGTTCACAAAAGAAGACAAGGAGGAGTTACCTAAGCCAGACAATAGAAGCACTCTGGGTAGGGGGATTGACACCCGTCCATTTACAGAAGAAAGAGCCCTGAAAGAACTCCTAAAACTCAAGGTGGACAAAGCAGTGTGGCCTGACGGGATTCACCCCAGAATCCTAAAAGAACTAAGGGAGGACCTAGTGACACCACTGACCACACTTTCTAACAAATCATGGGAGGATGGGGTGGTACCTGAGGACTGGAGGAGGGCAGATGTGATTCCTCTTCACAAAAGTGGGAGCAAGGCAGAAGCAGAAAACTACAGACCTGTAAGTTTGACCTCAGTGGTTGGGAAAATGATGGAATCACTTCTGAAAGAAAGAATTGTTGAGTTCCTAGAGGCCAGCGGGGCACAGGACCCAAAGCAGCATGGATTTACAGCAGGAAGGTCATGTCAGATGAATCTAATAGATTTCTCTGACTGGGTGACCAAAGTAATAGACCAGGGAGGGCTGTGGATATGGCCTACCTAGACCTTAGCAAGGCATTGACACAGTCCCGACACAAAAGATTAATAATCAGTTAGCCAGCCTGGGAGTGGGTCCCAGGGTGGTAACCAGGTAGCAAACTGGCTGCAAAACAGGACACAGAAGGTAATAGTGAATGGAACACATTCCAAAGAAAGAGGGGTCACTAGTGGAGTACCTCAGGGCTCAGTATTAGGTCCAGTCCTCTTTAACATCCTTATAGGTGACATTGCAGAGGGTCTGGAGGGAAAGGTATGCCTCTTTGCAGATGACACAAAGATCTGTAACAGAGTTGATACACAAGGGGGGGTTAGAAAGGATAAGAAGGGACTTGGCAAGGTTGGAGAAATGGTCAGACATATGGCAACTTAGATTCAATGCAAAGAAGTGCAAAGTAATGCACCTAGGAAACAAAAACCCAGGAGAAGAGTACACAATAGCAGGGGAGGTACTAACAACAACAAAAACGGAAAGGGACCTGGGGGTAGTCATATCAGATGATCTAAAGGTTGGTAAGCAATGCAAGAAGTCAGTAAGGAGAGCCAGGGGGATACTGGGATGTATAGGAAGGGGCATCGCAAGTAGAAAAAGGGAAGTGGTTATCCTTCTGTACAGACAGTTGGTGAGACCCCATCTGGAGTACTGTGTGCAGTTTTGGAGACCTCATCTATGCAAGGACATAGACAGGATGGAAGCAGTCCAGAGGAGGGCAACTAAAATGTGCAGGGTCTGCATCAAAAACCATATGAAGAGAGACTGAGAGAGCTTAATATGTATACCCTTGATGAAAGGAGGGACAGGGGGACATGATAGAAATGCTCAAGTACCTGAAGGGAATCAACAAAGTCCAGGAGGGTAGCATCTTTCAGAAAAAGAGATGTGTAAGAACAAGGGGGCACAATTTAAAGATAGAGGGGGGACGGCTCGGGGTAATGTGAGGAAATTTTTTTTTCACGGAGAGAGTGATGGATGCGTGGAACCACCTTACTGGGGAGGTTGTTGGGTCTAAAACAGTGGGGAAATTCAAGCATGCATGGGACAGACATAAGGCAATTGTAGTGGGGGGTGGCAGAAAGTAGGCTGTTGGTTAACTAGAATCTGCAGCTTATCCAGTAGTTAGGGAAATGGGCAGACTGGGTGGGCCAAGTGGTCCTTATCTGCCATCAAAGTCTGTGTTTCTATATTAAAATCTGCCATTATTATATGTTCTATATTCACCATGTTAAAATGTGCCAAGTTTTCTAATATTAATACTGTACATCTGCTCTGGCTGTTTGTAAATAAACACATGAAAAACAGACATCAGTGCCTGTTTAATCACCCAGTGTAAGTTTAATGGTCAAACGTTCCACTGAGTTACGAGTGGGGGGCAGGAGACAGGGGCTGGATAGCAGGAGGAACGGGGGGAACCTGGAATGCAGGAAAATGGGGGGAGCAGTGAATCAGAGCAGGAGGGGCAGGGGAAGAAGGAGGAAAGCACAAGGAGAAGGACCAGTTGGGAGGAAAGGGCAAGGAGAAGGACCAGAAGTACAAAGAGGATACAATAAAGGGAGCTGAGGGTTTAGGCCAGGGGAGCACGACAAGCAAGGAGGGACTAAACGGAGACAGGAAGGAAGGGAGGATGAGCCAGGCTAGTTTAGCGGATGGGGGAGAAGGACCAGTCACGAGCAGTGGGGGGGGAGTTAGCGAGGTACAGAAGGATACTCGGGAGGAGGAGAGGCATAGGATCGGAGGGGAGGGGGTGACTAGGGTAAATAAGGAGGGTGGCATGTGGCACCCAGATTGGGAGGTACAAGGAGCCGCCTGGGTGGAGGGATCGGAGAAAGGATGAGAGACATGGAAGGGGGAATGGAGGAAAAGGAGCGGTCAGAGTGCTCCTGTTGGGGGATTCTATGATCGGGGTATCAAATGGGATAGGGAAGGAGAAGCCTGGCCAGTTAGAACAAAATGCTTCCTTGGACTAATGGTGCACAGGGCCAAGCATGAGATATATCAGCTGGCAAAGGATTGTGGGGGTTCCCTGGACATACTGGTCCACCTGGCTACAAATGACATTGAAGGAAATAGCGAGCTAGAGATACAGACAAGATTCAGGGAGCTTGCCAGGGTCTGTCATGACATAGGATGCACAGTTTCCTTCTCAGAAATCCTGCCGGTGCCAAGGGCTAGTGAGGAACACAAGAGGAAGATTAGGGAGATAAATAAGTGGCTCAGGGAGTGGTGTGAGGCCAGAGAGTATGGGTTGATGGGGGATTTGGGGGAGACCTGGGAGGATAAGGAGCTGTATGGTAGAGATAGGCTCCATCTCAATTTGGAGGGGAGGGGAATCCTTAAGTTGAAAATAGTGGGGTTCATTGGTGAAAAGTAGGGTTTAAACTTGTGAAGGGGGTGGAATGGGAGAAAAGGCTGTTGAGGGGGTGCCGATAAAGAAGGGACTCTGTCTCCACCCTCCCCCGGGGAGCTGGAGGATTGCGGGAAAATGCCGACTGGTAAAGTGCAGACCAGGGGAAAACAGAATCCCCATGGGAACACGAGCACGGGAAATGGAAGTATAGGGAAAGGGTGGAAGGTAGTCCTGCTAAACGCCAGGAGCTTGGGCAATAAAATGCCTGAGCTCCAGGCGATGCTAACTGAGGGAGCGGTGGATGTGGCAGTGGTCACTGAGACCTGGGCCACCGCAGCACATGACTGGGACCTGAACCTGGAGGGTTACACTATGTTCAGGAAGGACAGGGGGGAGGGAAGGGGAGGAGGGGTAGCAATGATAGTCAAAAACTGCATTGGCATAGGGGGAGTAGAGGAGGCAGAGGGAACCGTGGAGGCGATTTGGGTCACCTTAATAACAATGGAGGGCAAGAAAGTAAAAACAGGAGTGGTGTATAGACCCCCTGCACTGGCGGAGGAGCTGGAGGAAAGTCTGGTGGCAGATGTTGGGAGACACTGCAGACTGGGCAGGGGAAGGGTGGTGGTGTTGGGGGACTTAAACATGCCAGGAACAGACTGGGAGACTATGACATCCTTGGTGACCAGGGAACAGAAGTTGTTGGATGTCTTTCAAGACGCGTTACTAACTCAGCAGGTGGAGGAACCAACCAGGGAGGCGCGGGTACTGGATGTGGTCCTGGCAGACAGTGACCAGATTGGGGGCCTGGAGGTAAGGGACCCCTTGGCGGGGAGTGACCATGCCACGGTCTGGTTCTGCCTGGACATAGGAGAAGTAGAAGGCTGCACAAAGACGGAGGTAACTGACTTCAGGGGGGAGGATTTTAAGGAAATGGGAAGGATCCTTAAGGAGCATTTGGATGGGATTGGGTCAGACATGGACGCTGATAGTAGGTGGGAAATCATCAGGAGAGGGGTGCAGGATGCTAACAGCACCTGTGCAAGAGTAAGACAAAAATGCAGTAGGGCCCGAAAACCCTGCTGGTGGACCAGGGAGGTCCAGGAGGTTGTGCGGGGAAAGAAGGCAGTCTATAGGCAATTCAAGTGCTCAAGGAGTGAAAGGGATCAAGGGGAGTACGAGCTGATGGCTAGAAGGGCCACTAGGGTGGTGAGGGTGGCTAAGGCAAGGAAGGAGAACCTGGCCAGGAAATTAGGAGAGGGAACAAGGGGTTCTTTAGATACATTGGGGGGAAAACGAAGGGTGAAGGGGCAGATTAGCAGGATTAAAACAGGGGAGAGATGGGCACAAGACCCGGGGGAGCAGGCTGAGGTACTAAATGAGTACTTCACCTCAGTTTTCATCAAGAAAATGGGGTGCTGCATCACACATGGGAGGAGACAGTGATACTGAGGATGGGGGGGCCCTTACCGATCGGCAGATCTGGGGAGAGGGGGAGGCATCACTGGCAGGAGGGGGGAAGGCTAAGCAGGGAGAAGAGGTAGCGGAAGTGGAAATCACAGCAGAGAGGGTGAGGGAAGCCCTCAGGTCCCTTAAGATGGAAAAGGTACCAAGGCCGGATAAATTACATCCCAGAGTGCTGAAGGAACTTGCGGATGTCCTGGCGAAACCCCTGGAGGAGCTTTTCACCATCTCACTGAGGACAGGGTGGGTGCCCCAGGACTGGAAGGTGGTGCATATAGTGCCTATCCACAAGGGGGGATCAAGGGAGGTGGCAGGGAACTACAGGCCTGTCAGCCTGACACCGGTGGTGGGCAAGGTGATGGAGGGCATTATCAAGGAGAGGCTGGGGGGGGACCTGGAAAAGTCAGGGTGCCTGGACGATGGACAGCATGGATTCATCCCGGGGAAATTGTGTCAGACAAACCTTGTGGAGTTCTATGACTGGGTGACGAACGCCTTGGACCTGGGTAGACGAGTGGACATCCTCTTTCTATACTGCAGCAAGGCATTTGACTCTGTTCCTCACGTGGGCCTGTTGGACAAGCTGGGAGAAATGGGGTTGGGGAACCAGATGATCAGATGGATAGGCAATGGCTCCAGGACCGGACCTAGAGGGTCATAGTTGGCGGGATAGTCTCATCCCCAAGGAGGGTCATTAGTGGGGTCCCACAGGGATCAGTCCTTGGGCCCCTCCTGTTCAATGCCTACGTCTTTGACATAAGAACAGGTATCAGGAGTGAGATGAGTCTCTTTGCAGATGACTCAAAACTGGGGGTAGTGGTGGATGGGGAGGAGGGAAGGGGAGGGTAGCCCTACAGCGGGGGACCTGGAGGCTCTGGAGAGATGGTCGAGAAAGTGAAAGCTGAGGTTCAATGCAGGGAAATGCAAGGTACTGCACCTGGGGGCCAGAAATCCAGGCCAAGTGTACACCCGAAGGGGGATGGTACAAGTCTCGATGGCTGAGAGGGACCTGGGGGTGGTGGTGGATGTCAAAATGAACAACTCGGAGACTTGTAGAAGGGCAGCAGCCAAGGCCAACAGGATGCTGGTATGCATTGCTAGGGGGATCACCTCCAGAAGGAGGGAAGTGATACTCCCTCTGTATAACTGCTTGGTGAGGCCTCGAGTACTGCATGCAGTTTGGAGGCCACACTTAAAGAGGACATTGAACTCCTGGAGAGGGTCCAGAGGAGGGCAACCATAATGATTTGGGGCTTGGGGACAGGACCTATGAGGAGAGGCTCAAGAGCTAAATATGTACACATTGGAAGAGAGAAGGGACCGGGGGGGGGGTGGACATGATAAAGGTGTTCAGGTACATGAAGGGGGTAAATAGTGGAGGAACAGTCAGGGTGCTTCGAAGGAAGGAGGAGGGAGCCACTAGAGGGCATGGGTGGAAGCTGGAGGGGGGAAGATTCAGGGGAGAAAGGAGGAGGTGCTACTTCACTGAGAGGGTGGCGGAGCTATGGAATGCACTGCCTAGGGGGCTGGTGGAGGCAGAGACGGTGGAGGGGTTCAAGAGGGGGTGGGACAGGTACAGGGGAAGGGTTCTGGAAGCAAAATCCAATGCAGTGAGAATATCCGGAACTGGGAAGGGAGAAGCCAGAGAAGGTGAGGGGGGCAGCAAGGTCAGCTCCCAGGGTGGGGGCTGACCAACCGAGCAGACGCGAAAGACCGTTAGGCCTATTCTGCTGGCATTTTAGTATGTTAGTATATAATCCAGTCTCTACTTGTTTGACATGTATGCTTTCTTTTACGTAAATAACCACCCCCTCCTTTTCCCATAGTCCTGTCTTTACAAAACAAGGTACACACCTCTTGGCTGACAAACTCATTTAGGTTTTATATGTCTGTGAAGTATTTCCATTAGAATAACTACCTGATGCTTTCAAATAAAAAAGTGTTTGGGCTAGATTTTAAAAAGTCTTGTTGCAAATTTAAGTACAGATTCTGAGTTGCCTTTGCATCCAGATAAAAGAGCAAACAGGTTTTAATGCTATTTTCAAATGTTTTGATGCATTTACGACAGTCGTACATGCTTTCTGGCAAACAACTAACACATGTCTTATATTGACACGTGTCACTTTTTTTATGCAAGTGGAAGCTGAAGTGCTGCAAACTGCAACAACTGTGCCAGAAAGTCAAACCATCTTTGAGGTGGTCTAACCTCTTTATCGCAAGCTGCACAACTGCACTAAGAGTGAAGCAAATCCTAGATCAGGTTTTGAAAACCTGACCCTTACAGTTTGGTACCAGGAAGTCTGACTACCATTTCTAGATTACTTTATTTGATTCTAAGCAGGAAGTAGGATAGTTTTTTTTTTTTAAAGATTGAAGTATTGACGCTCCCATTTGGGGTCTATTTTCACAACATTTTTGCCTCTGGCACAGTAAGGGCTCATTGTAAGAAGCTGGTAAGACAAAACTGGAACAGACTTTTTTAGCACTGTATATTAAAAAGTTATTTGAAATTGGAAAGATATGAGACTAGATTTTGGAAGAAGTTAAAACATTTTGTTAGTCACTGTACTTTGATAAGAACCATTTTACATCAGTGATGATCCATCCAAGGCTCCTTGCATAATTGCAATAGCAGTTGCTGAGTGCATTAACAAATGCTGCTGGGAAGAGTTCCAGTGTTATAGTTTAAGGGATGGTGGGAAGTTAGAGTAATGTAAGTCAATAAATTGCACCTTTACAGGAAATTGTTAATAAAGTAAGTTATAGTATTACAGAAATGGATAATGTTTTACATGTGCAATAATATGATTATCAAATATAGTTTGGTCAGGTTTTGAGAGGTTCTTATGGATTTTAGGTGAATTCATGCTGCTGGTATGTACATTATGTTATTATGCTGCTCCTTTAAATGCTGTCTATTAAAAATGGCTAAGAAAGTCAACATTAGGTCAGACTTTACTTTATTTATAGATTTGCTAACTCCTGGAATGCCGCATCTGATTTGTTAAAGGACTGGCACCTATCAGCTTTTTCAAAGTCAGTTATGGACTGAACTGACTGCCAAGGGAACTATACTTGTTTTTAATTTTTTGTTAATCATTAACAATGTATCCTCCACACTGCTTTGTATGTCTCTTATGTAATTTTTGTCTTTTATGTAATTTTTACATAATTTATGTGCAACCCTAAATCCTTTGAAAATAAGTTCCTGCCTAAAGAATTTCATGTCTAATAAAAATGAAAAATGAAATGAAAATGCTTATTTACTATATAGTTTGTAAGAGTATAATTTATAAGAAATTTCTTTTTTATTGTGTGCATTTATCTGGTGTTGTAATAACCTTAACTTGGTATATACCAGATTGTAATGCAATAATTCAGACATTCAATCATTTATTCAAAAAATTCAGTGGCACCATTATGTGGGGGAGCCATATGTTCAAATGACAGCATCTCTCTATGGGACACACTAGATAGTTTAAGCTGCCTCATAAACAGATGGTAACACCTCCATTCCTGTGCCCTTGCTTAAGTCACTTTAGCAAAAAGTATATGGTGGGTGTGCTCAGCTAGGAACTCTCTTTGCCCTAATATTCTTCGGCCATAAATCTTGTATTCCCAGTTCCGCTCACTGGTTACTTAAAGAGTAGCAGCCCTGCTCATTTTTTAAAAATTCCCCAAATCTGCCTCTTGAAGCTCTTTAGCAGGTAAGCTATCCTGTTTATAGAATTTTTAAGCTGTGGAGTTTAGGAGGGAAATGGATTGCAATTTTGCTCTGAGGAGCTGACCGTCTGACCCCTTCCCTCTTCCTGGTGTGCCAGACCAAACCAGACATTTTATGACATTTAAATAGGAAGAGTGCAGGGGTGTACTCCATTGACATCAACAGGAGCATTTTTTTCAAGTGTGTTTTTAAATGTTTACTAGGTCTGTTTCATTCTCGCTCTCCTTTCCCAGTCAACAAAAGCAAAATAAATAAATAACGAACAGACTTGAGGTGAACCCAACCCCTCATTTAAAAGAGCATTTTCATGGGTTTTAAACTATGTTAGCCACTGTGCACAAATGTTTCCCTTGTTTCTCTTTAATATATTTCTGACATAACTAGATTCATTATCAGCTTATTTCTATTTCTCTAAGATAGTTCTAAAACCACTTTTATTACAGATCTTATAGCTAATGACACAAGTCATTAAATATTAAATATGACCACAGCTAGCCCTTGTGATTACTTTTTGACTTTATATATTGGATTCATAGTGTGTGGCTGTGTTAAGAGGGTGATGGCACCCATTTCTGATGATAAACAGCAGAGCATGACACCAAAATGTTTAGTTTACTCACTGTGGGCATGGCAAGAGAGCAGAGACTTTTAAAAACCTCAGTATCCCATATCTTGTTTCACAAGTGAAATACAATGAAAAATAAGTGATGCTGTGTCTGCTTCTGACAGGTCTCCTGAGAGAATAAACAGTTTTTTCTCTTAGTTTCCCCATAATCACCATTTATTTTCTCAGTTGCCCCATCATCAGGATTTTTCTCTCAGCTGACCTGTCACCACCTGTAACAAAAAAAAATCCCAAATCCCAACTGGACCTTGATTTGGAACCAGATATCCAAACACTCACAAGCTGATTTTTGAGGTTATTTGTTAACATTCTGACAGTGCAACAGTAACCAGGACAAGCAACAGCAGTGGTTCAATGTACTGAAAAAGGTGGAAGTACATTGACGAAGCACAAATAGCACAATACAAAATATTATAAAATACACATATATATATATATATATATATATATATATATATATATACATATATTATAAAGAACTGTACATGCATCAACACACAAACAGTGAAAAATCGAATATGTCATTGCTGTACTAAAAATATCAGATTTATTTTCATGTGTACTTTCAGAACCCAGTGACCTCACTCCTGGCAGTGAGGTCATAAGGTTCTGAAACCCAGTGGTGGCACTTTCACTAATGAGTGGTACTCCTCCTCATCTGTCAAATCAAGGAAAAGGGTATGTTTAAAATCAGCAACGGTATGGGACAAATAGGGGAGAAACAAGGAATAGGGGTACTTATTTTCAAAAAGTGCAGACGAGCATGGGTACCACTTTATATTTTGAGTGCCACCACCGGGTCCTGAAAACACTCATGAATATAAAGCTGATATTTTCAGTACATCCTGACATATCCCATATGAAAAAATTACTCACCTTAGTAATGTTGTTTCTTCTAATGGAGTCTTGCTATATTATAGACATTAGCAGTTTGATCCAGCTCTAGAACTGCCCCGGAGTGAAATGGTTAAAACCATTCCAAAATAGAATTTTGGCACGAGAGCAGCTCTATCTGTGTCATTTCAAACTTGAACTGTCAGATCTTTACGAGCCAAACTCACTAAGGTCTGTGTGGAAGCTGTAACCTACACTAGCCAAATGGCTACCTAAATAATAACAACCATTGATGGTCCCAACACCCAAGACTCAAGTCAGGGGACCAGAAATACTAACACCATTCTAATAATATGAAAATGGAACATAAGTATAATAAAACACACACACGCTGCACACATACACACCCCAAAGTCCCAAAGGGGACAAAATGCTAACAGGACATAAGTACTGCCCACACTTAAGTTGCCCGACCCCACCAAGTAGAGGTTCTGAGAGGGGCAGGTTGGGGGGGAGGTCTATAATATAGCAAGACTCCATTAGAAGAAACAACATTACTAAGGTGAGTAATTTTTTCTTCAAACAACATGAAGTCTTGCTATATTATAAACATTAGCAGAATACACAGCAGTACCTCCCTGGAGGAGGGGCAGAACCTACTTAGGGAATAGGCTCTGAAGAACAGCTGTGCCAAACCGAGCATCTCTCCTGGCCTGGACATCCAGGGAGTAATGCTTGGTAAAAGTGTGTACCGTTTTCCAAGTAGCAGCCTGGCAAATCTCTATTAAAGGGATATCTCTGGCAGCAGCTAGAGACGCAGCTGTACCTCTGGTAGAATGGAGCCTCAAACTGGGGGCTCTGCCCACTTCTGATAACAAAATTGGATATAAGAGACAATCCACCTGGCTATTGATCTCTTAGTGGCAGGTTTGCCTTTCCCAACTTCACCATAGGTAAGGAAAAGTTGGAGGGATTCAACTGTGACCTTTGGTACGTCTATATAATAACTAAGAGCTCTCTTAACATCCAGGCTGTGCAACCTCCTCTCACCCAAGAGGGGGATCAGTGAAAATACTGGAAGGAGATAGATTGAGTAAGATGGAAATCTGAAACCACCTTAGGCAAAAACTTCCTATTAATCCTAAGGACTACCTTATCCCTGTGGAAAGAAAGAAATAAAGTCAATCTCCACTGACAAGGCTTGCAATTTACTTATGCGTCTGGCAGAAGTGATAGCCACTAGAAAAACAGTTTTCCAAGTTAGGTACTTAAGCTCTGCAGAAGACAGAGGTTCAAAAGGGGGTTGCATTAACTGGGCAATGCAAACATTAAGGTCCCAAGCAGGGGCCGGTTCCCAAAAGGGAGGATTAGTATGGAGTAATCCCTTAAAAAACTTGGAAAACACAGGATGAGAGGAAAGAGGGGATGACTTTCCTGCTGACACAAAAGCAGACACAGCTGCCAAATGAACTCTCAGGGTAGCTGGTCTGAGACCCAAGGAATTAAGATGTACCATGTAATCTAACAAAATGGGCAATTCAGCAGATTTTGGGGAAATATTTTCCCAGCACACCAAATGGAAAACCTTTTCCATTCAGAACTATAAGTAGCCCTAGTGGAGGACTTTCTGGAAGCCTTTAGGATCTCAAGAACACCCTGAGAGAGGTGTAAATCAGCAAACTCTAACTCCTCAAGAGCCAGGCCTTGAGGTTGAGGGATTTGAGGTCCGGATACCAAACCCTTCCCTGGGCACAAGTCAACAGATTGTGATTCCTGGGGAGGCACAGGGAAGATGGACTGTCAGAGACAGAAGGAGGGTACCAGGGCTGCCTGGCCTCAATCCGGGCAATCAGAATCACCCTGCAAGGCTGAGATCTGATTTTGACTAGTACTTTGAATAGGAGAGGAAAGGGGAAGCATAGAGGAACTTCCTCCCAATCCAGAAGAAGGGCATCCAGGGAACTGAGCCCAGCACTGGAGGCCTGCAACAGAACAGAGGAAGTTTGTGATTGTCTGGGGCTGCAAAAGATCTATCTGAGGGATGCCCCACCTGGCAAAAACTATCCCCAGCACTTGAGGATCCAGGGACCATCTGTGATGGCCCTGGGAAATCCTGCTGAGGGCATCCGTTAGGACATTGTCCTTCCCTGGAAGATGAACTGCTATGAGGGAAGTGTTCAGGGAACAGGCCAGAGACCACAACTTCATTGCCTCGGTGCACAAGGTCAAGACTGAGTGCCCCTGTTTGTTGATGTACCACATTGTTGTGGTGTTGTCTGTTCTGACTTGTATCACCTTGTCATGGACAGATGCAGAAAAGCTTGAAGAGCTAAAAAGACTCTGAGTTCCAGCAAATTGATGTGGAGCAGAGATTCCTGGGGAGACCAAACTCCTGAGTGGAAAGGTCGCCCATGTGGGCCCCCAACCCAGAAGGGAAGCATCTGTAGTGAGAGTCAAGTCGTGAGAAGGGGCAATGAAGGGGACCCCCGCCTAAATTGCTCTGATCCTGCCACCACTGGAGAGCTAGGATCAAGGTCTGAGTCACTGGGACCAACTGGAAAGGGGGTCTTCTCTGAGACCAAAAGGTTCTCAAGTGAAACTGAATGTCTCTCATCTGAAATCTGGCTCCCTGCACAACAGCTGTGGATGCAGCCATGTGCCCCAGGAGCTGCAGAAAGTGTCTTGCTGGTCGAGAGACCTGCAGAGTGAAGGAAGAGGCCAGAGCCACTAAATTCCTTACCCTTTCTGGGGGAAGAAAGGCTCTGGCTAGCTTTGTGTCCAATTCTGCCCCTATAAAGGTGAGTACCTGGACTGGTTCCAGAACCGACTTTGGTAGGTTTAGCAGAAAACCCAGGGAGGTGAGAAGCTGCTGGGTGACCTGCAGGTAAGATTTTACCTGTTCTGGGGACTGGCCTACAATGAGCCAGTCGTCTAGAGAGGGAAAAACAGCAATCCTCTGCCTCCTTAAGTGGGCCACTGCCACTGCTAGACACTTTGTGAATACCTTGGAGCAGAGGTAAGGTCAAGGGCATTGCTCTGAGCTGGTAATGACCTGAGGGCAGTTTGAATCTGAGGTACTTTCGATGGGATCTTCTGATTAGGACATGGAAATAGGCATCCTTGAGGTCCAGGGAGGCTAGCCAGTCCCCTGGCCTTAGGAAGGTAAAATCATTGCCAGAGTTACCATTTTGAACTTTGGTTTCAAAAGATGCTTGTTCAGATATCTGAGATCTAAAATGGGCTGCCACTCTCCTGTCTTTTTTGGGGTAAGGAAGTATCTGGAATACAGACCCCTGCCCTGATGCAGGGGAGGAACCCTTTCTACTGCTCTGAGAGCTAACAGGGATGAGACCTCTGTTTCCAGAGCGAGGGTCTCTGAAGCACTTGCAGGTAAAAGTCTGCTTCTCAACTTGGGAAACTTTTTGAAGCTGAGAACCAGACCCTGGCTTACTACTTCCAGAACCCACTTGTCTGAGGTTAAAGAAGCCCAATTCTGACTGAAGTAAGCCAGCCTGCCCCCCACTGGTACAGGAGAATCGGCCCTGGGCACCCCATCAGGATGCCTGTTTCAGGAGCTTTAGGCTGGGGGGTGGGAGCAGGTCTGCCCACCCCTCGTCTGCCCCTGCCTCTGAAGAAGCCCCTCTGAGCATAGGCAGAGGAGGCCTGAGTCTAGTAGAAAGGCCTGTGAAAAGGCCTACCCCACCCCTGGGGCATGCCTTGAGGAGTGGCTTGCCGCCTCTAGCCTGGGCACTCTTGTAAGTAGTCCCATATTCATCCATCTTCTTCATGTAGTTCTCTGTCTGCTCTCCAAACAGAGAATTTACCACCACAGGAAAATCCATAGCCTTAGTCTGGGTATCCTGTAACAAACTAGTACACCTGAGCCAGGCCAACCTACGAAAGCTACAGATGTGGCCATGACCCAGAGGAAACATCATTAACATCCACAGCAGCATGAAACTGAACCTTAGAGGCTTCAATGCCATCAGCAGCCACCTGTTGTAGTTCACTAGCCAGCTGGCCATGGGCCTGCTTGACCAATTGCATAACAGTATCCCATCTAGATTTCTGATACCTAGCTACATAAGCCATATAATTTGCTTGCCTGAGTCTCAGAGAGGCTGCCATATACTGTTTTTTTGCCATGGCATCAATCTTCCTGGAATCCTTGTCAGGAAGATGTGAAGCCAAGGGAATATTAGCTTTATCACAGGCAGCAGCCTGAACTACCTCAACATGACTGCATTGCTGAGAAAGGAATTCTGTATCAGGGCCTGACAATGTATACCTTCTGTCCATCTTTTATCTACAGGAGGCACAGAATTAGAGCTTTTAAAATTTTAATTGTTTGTTTCCTAAAGACTTATGTAAAGGAATAGACAATCTCCTAGACTCTGGAATATCCATCATTTCTACAAAATCAGGCTCCTCTTGTTCATCCACAGCCTCTTCTAAAGGAAGCTGGAGGGTTTCAGCAACTTTTTATAAAACATAAATGAGATGGGGACTCAGACAGCATAGGGGAGATTCTAAAGGTCTGTCTGGGGAGATGTCCGTTCAATGGGCACACCCAGACCTTCCCAGCCACATTCATACTGTTCATAATCCTCCTCCCTCCTCTGGTTCATAAAATTCCTCAATATCATAATCCTGAACCACTGGGACCGACAAACCGACCTTTTACCAGATAGTGGTGGTTCGGACGGACCCTGAGACAGTGACTGGACAATTTGTATGGCTTTTGCTATCTCTGCAGCAGTTGGAGAAGGAATTTTGGACTCCAGACCTGCTGATTTTCTTGTTTTCTTTACTGGAATTGGTTCCTCAGAACCAGCTTTTCTTTTGCCCGAGGAAGTCTGGCCCTGGTCAGAGGGCACTTCCTCTGGTTCGGTTGGCACCGAACCGGGCTGGCCATCCGGGTCAGCGGACTTTTTGGCCTCTCGTTCCCTGAGCCTGCCCAATCTTTTTTCCAGGGTGGCTGCAGGGAAATTCTTACATACCTGGCAGTCTGACTGGAGGTGGTCAAACCCCAGACAATAAACACATGTGGTGTGTGGGTCAGCCTTGGCAAAGACTTCCCACAAACATCACAGTGTTGAAACCAGTGGGCCCGGTTTTTTGGGTTTCTCAGACATAATGCCAGCCTAATCAAAAACTTTGCCTTTAACGGCAGTGCCAGGCAAGACACCTTTATCGGTTCCTAACGTGTTTACGGGTATTGGAAAAAAACGAATAAACTGCTTTTTTTAGAACCGATAAGAACCGGAACCGCACTTTAAAATAGTAACTTTTAGTTTTAAATGAGTTTTAAACCCACTGATCGGTTCAAAACCGAACCGATAACTTACAAGTTCCACAGACAAAACCTTCATTTACTTACGGTTACCACAGATAGAGCTTGAACCGAACGGTTTTATGTTAAATAAAACTATTCTCGGTTAAATCCAACCGAGAAACACTTTTAAACTGAGAAATGAACCGAGCAGAAGGAGAAATCTCTGGAGCGACTGTTCACTGAGTCGGAGTAAAGAATCTGACAGTTCAAGTTTGAAATGACACAGATAGAGCTGCTCTCGTGCCAAAATTCTATTTTGGAATGGTTTTAACCATTTCACTCCGGGGCAGTTCTAGAGCTGGATCAAACTGCTAATGTCTATAATATAGCAAGACTTCATGTTGTTTGAAGTACAGTATTTGCCTGAAATGTGTTATGGCTAAAACTCTATATAATGAAAATGTTCTTCGCTAACAGATACTGCTGCTGTAAGGGCTACTTTCATGCTATCATCTCTTTATTACTCAGCTTATAAACCTCTCACTTTCATCTGCTATTTTTCCATCTGTTTTTAAATCTGCCTATATCATTCCCATCCTTAAAATACACTCCCTTGACAGTGACTCTCCTGTCAGGTACCACCCATTTGCCCAACTACTGTTCCTCTCAAAGGTTCTGGAGAAGTCCAAGACCAAACAACTCACACATTTTTAGCTGCTCAGTGGTCTTCTCCCTAGGTTCCACTCTGATTTCCATACCGTCCAAAGCATGGAAACTTCTGTTTTATATATCTCTACCGACTTGCTGTCATCAACTGATCATGGAACTCATCTTGCTTTGCTTCTGTTGGACATATCTCCAGCATTTGTCACTATTCATCATGGCTTTCTGGTTAATTTTCTGAAATTTGATTTTCATCTCAGTTCTACCATACTTAACCGAATTCTCTTTTTTCTGTAATCATGTTTTATTGAAGAATTTGCCATGTACAGTAATAGACAATACAGGAACAAGTCAGATGGTCAAACAATCTAAATCCAGTGGTGATGGGCTTAATCCTAAACTGATCCACATCTCTTCTCCAGGTACTGCACTTCTACTTGCTCAGCTGCTCAACTTCTTATTCTCCCTCTGCACCATTCCTCAGTCTTGGAAAACTGTCAAAGTACTTCCACTTCACAAAGGGGGTGACCCCTCCTCCCCTGGCAACTACCGGCCTATCTCTTTCCTCCCTTCCCTTGCTAAACTGCAAGAGAAGCTAGTCTACACTAGACTTCTTGACTACCTCACATCTTCCAGTTTCCTTTCACCTTCTCATGTTGGCCTCCAGAACCACCACTCCACTGCATCTTCTCTGTTGTGTACCACTGACTCCAACCTTTCAGAAATGGATCAGGGCCATATCATGGCAGCCATTTTCATCGATCTGGCCAAAGCTTTTGACTCTGTGTCCCACCCACTCCTCCTGGATAAGATGAGTTTGGCTGGCCTCTCAGCTCTTGCTGTTGACTCATTCCATTCCTATCTAATGGGCCACCTACAGTTGGTACAGGTTAGAGGCATATCATCTTCCCTTCCTATCCAGGTTGGAGTCCCACAGGACTTAATCTTAAGCTCCAAACTGTTCTCAGTTTTTCTAAATGGCCTCCCCTCTATCTGTGTCAACTCACATATACACATGTGTGCAGATGATACAGTCATTTTCACCTCCGCTCCCTCTGTCATTCCCATGGAAGACCTGCTTCAGCAGGATTTCCACAACATCCAGTGCTTGTTCCTTTCCAACCATCTCAAGGTTAATACCAAAATAAAACAATATCCATGACCTTTGGTACCTGTCAAAAATTGGCCAGACTCCTGCGACTTCCAATCTTCACCACATTGGACTCCTCCCTTGAAGTGGTGCAATCATTCAAGTAACTTGGCATGTGACTTGACAGCAAGCTTGATGTCTCAGCCCATATCAATGCTATCCATGGGAAACCTCGCCCTAAACTTAGTGCGCTGTACTGTAACAAAGACTGCCTACCCTTGCTTGTTCACCGTGAGCCATTTACCAAAATGGTGCCTCCAGTCTTCAGCTATGCAGAAGTGGTCTATGGCACAGCCCCCTCCACAGCCAGACTGGAGACTCTCTGGAATGCCTTTTGCTACTCTGCGACAAAATCTCCTCTAAATACGCATCACTGCTCCCTCTATCCCTCTCCCATCCTTCCCCACTCACGCCACCAGCTTCTGCTCTTCCTTCAGTTCCAAGTATTGGTTTAGCTCCCTCCTTTCCTACCTCTCCTCTCTTCTCTCCTCTCCTGTCCCCCTGCTCCATGTTCCCTCTGCTGCAGGGACCAGAGAACCTTCACTCCTCACCCCCATTCCCCTGCTGGGCAATCGTCCTTTTTCTATCACCTGCCAACACTCTGAAAGCAGCTCCCCTTTCTCCTTCTCCCTTCTCCTCAGCTCCTTCAGACTCCAGGTGGAGCTCAACCCACCACCCATCTGTACCTGTTTCCTGCAGGAGGTCCCCCTTGTTATTTTGGTAGCTCGGGGTTTTGGGTCCCCTATTCCTTTACTGATCCCTGGAACACTGCATTGCTTGCCCCTGTACTACTTTGTTGTCAAAGTCCTAGTTTTCCACCTCTACATGTTTTTGCACAGCATATTTGCACTTTAATTTGTTCCATGTCTGCACCAAAGAAGTACTAATTTTTTTCTCTGTGCCTGCACTTATTCTGTTCCATGTAATGTACTGTATTGTGTTTTTCTGTTTCCTCCTGTAACCATTCTCCTGGGTCACACCTGGAAGTGAGCCTCGGCTCAGTGTGCCTCTCCCAGTTACCAATTTTTAAACAAATAAATAAATAAATTACTAAGCTGCAGTCTGCACTCCTGGCAGAGCACCAAATGGAAACCCTTCAAAACCAAGCAACACAGATTAGAGGCCACCACCAGATGGACCACCTCGACTATGCCAGTACAGAGATAGAGTCTTTTGTTATAGATGTGGAGAAGTTGGGCACAGAAAAAGAGTATCAGTCACAAGAAAATCTGAGAAAGATAACCACAAAACTGCTCAAATGTATCCAGAAACAGAGAAAGTACCCCAGGGCCCAGTAACAGAGCACACTGGAGTCCTGTCTGTATGATGCTCCAACAACCAGCAGCCAAGTTATCAGTTAAAAAACAAAGAGACTTTGCCAAACAATTTTGAGAAGCTTGTGGGTCCTTTGACCAAAACAAGAGTAACCATTAATGAAGTGCCAGCCTGAGCAGTCCTCAATGGTGGCTCCCAAGTCACCCTCCTCTTCAAGGGCTAATACGATCAACACCTATCCAAGAAGTATAAACTTCAACCATTACAAGGGCTAAATATGTGGGGACCAAGTGATAAGTTCTACCCCTACCTTAGTTCCTTGAAAGTCTGGATTGCATTCCCATCGAAGGTAGCTGGAATTGGAACTGCAATGGAAACTCTGGCACTGGTATGCCCACTGTTAGGAATGTATGATAATGTGCTCATCCTTACTGTAACAAACACCCATATGTTTGGACTCCTGGCCCAAATCTAAAAGAAGTGAGAGGAGCAGCAGAATCAAAGAACTCTATGTGTACATGGACTTGTGAAGGAGGCCTACCAGAAGCAGACACAGAAGAGACCAGTGGACCAAAAAGATCCCATTGGCGAAGTGTGGCACAGAGATGCAAAATAACTTGTCCTAACATCCAATGCAGACTGTAGCATCAGTGGAGTGATGAGGCTGAAGCAGGATGTGAAGAATCAGATCTTGATAATCAATGCCCCATAAGAACAAGGTTTGAAGACAAAGAAGAATGAAGAATCAGCATTTATAAAGCACTTTTCATACATGTTGTATCCCAAACTGCTTTGCAAGCAATGCTAGACTGGTAGTGAAGTGACTTAAAATGTAATGGCAGCCATTTTGCACATCAACACTCACACACAACCTTGGACAACTGCATGAACCAGTTTTATGGGAAGGGGAATATTGGCCAGGACACTGAGGAAAGCCTCCTATTCTGAAGCAGGGGGTGCTGTCCTTCCTGTGTACAGAGCATGGACTTGTCAGAGGAGAAGGAAAAGGAGGTGGCTGGAATGCATCCTGAAATGGATGGCCAGCATATAGCCCCACATACACCACTGAATGAGTTTTCACAAAATTCAGCTTCATCACCAGTAACTACTGAGGTCACCATGGATATCACAGAGGATGCCACTTTGTTACAAGCGGAACAACAGCTGCAGTCCAATTTGAGAAAAAAGAAAGAAGAGCTCCTTGCACAAATGAGCACAATTGTGAAACCTACAATACTGAAAAATCGAAGATTGAGAAGGAAAAGGAAGCACAAACTCGACACCTTGCCTGAACACCTGAAAACTCCCAGAGTGTTTGTTTTTGATTCACAGCATCCCCGGGACCCAGTTGCTACTATGCAGCAGTCTGCTCATGCAAGCACCTCTGCAAATGCAAACACAGAGACCTGGACGCCGGATAAAGCCTTACAAAATGCAGGATGGTCTAAAACCACATAAGGAATCTGGATTCCAGACCCCAACAACCCTTTACCTGGATCACCAACTACTTCCTCCAGCCTGGTTCAGGTCCCCTTTCTGTTCTCTCTACAACTCCGGAAGCGGGACAGCCTGGACCTGGGGACACACCATCTGCACTACGGTTGGCAGAACAGCCTGATTCAGCAGGTATTTCTTTCTCTCCTATTGAAAATGTTACAGAATAATTTTTTTAAGCATTATCAGATTGCACGCAGTCCTCTACATCTGCCCCATTGGTACAAGCAGTATCTGAAGTGCTCACTACTGATCTGGTTTTGAAGCAAACTTTGACAAATCCCCCAGCAGTAACCTATGCCAGCTTACTACAAAAAACCCTGGAGCAAGCAAAACACAGACATTCGGTTAGACTTCGGTACCTTGGGGGTATGGAACTCCCACCAGACTGATTTTATGTGGGGAAACAATTTTTGAAACAAGTTTTTCAGGTTCTCACCCTCTGAGGTATATGCGCTAATCCATGCACCAGGGGAAACGAAATTTGATGTCAGTTTTCGGTGAGCAACTCTTTTAGACCGATTCTGGATTTGTATTCTACCCAGCGGCAAACCCCATTATGGATGCCCTTCCAAGCCATATCCCTCACTAAGCCCACCTTCAAACTTGTCACCATATTATTTCAAAATGAGGGTGTCAATGTTTCAGACATTGTTTTCTGGTTAGGGAAAAATTGTGACTACAAGGTACACTGGTCCCAATTCTGGATGGAGAAGGGTTCTGGATTGGGGGTGGAAGGTTAGGGTGAAACTACGACAGGATGATAAAGGCATACAACATCTGTCCAACTGTTTTATTTGGGTAGGGACAGGGGGATTTTGTTTTATCAGGGGCAACCCCTACTCCTGCTACAAATGTGGCTCCCATCAGTAATACTTGTGAGGTTCTCAAATGCCTACAATGTGGTTCAGTGGGCCATTGTGGGTTCCATTGTACCTCAACACCTCTATGCCACCACTGTGATGAAGGTGGCCACTCCTTTTTGACTTGTCCTTGGGCAGCCCACAATACAGAGAATGCTGATTTTGCTGAACAAGACCTTTATATTAGCAAGGCTACTAAATAAGCACATAAGGGCACGGTTGCTGAGCCTCCAAGAGACACCCCAGGCACTTCCGGGCAAATATCCCATACAATTCCTGCTCCTATGCCTACAACTACGGCGACACCCTCCATGCCTTTATCAGTTCCAGAGGACACAGATTCTGCTCCTATTGTGGGAAATATCTCTACTTCCCTGCCTACCACACCTGCAGTCATGACTACAGTTGTGGAAATGCCCCCCCAACCCTGAAGAACTTGCCTTCCATACAGTTCCTAAGGGTAAGCTGAAGAAAGCCAACCACAGATCTGCAACGGAAGATCCTATTTCCTTGCAAAACAAATTCTCCACCCTGCAATGGGGGGGACACTGACATGGAACAAGATTCTAATGCTGCTTTGGGACACTCGTCCCAGACTGAGGGGGCCTCTGATGGAGAGGATGTTACTTACAAACCAAAAGTGGGCCCCAAGAAAAATTCTGGTCAGAGCCAATTTGGCCGTGGAGAGCTTTTAGGAGCAGCAAGAGTGGTGAAAAGAATATGCAGTGCTCTCGCTGCATCGGAGTCAGCCGTAATACTGCAGCAATTACAGTACTGCGCATGCGTGATACTTGCACATGTGCAGTTTGCCTCAGTGTCAGCCTTGTGCAACATGGCAGTGCTGACATAACTACGTGTAACAACCTAGTCCCCTCGGGTTACTAGAATCCCATTAGTGCTAGTCTTAGGCAGGTAGGAAAAAGAAGCTGGAGGGGGAGCTCATTACAGGCATGCCACATAATGACATCACTGTTTACTTAGCTAGCCTGAGAGAAGGATGATTATGTCATTTAGCACTCTCACAGTTGTATAACCATTTTAAAGTCAGCTGCTCTCAGGGTGCTTAGAATGTTCATCAGTAAATTCAAGTGTGGCAGTCAGAGTGGCAGGAGGTCTGCCATTGGGGCTCTGTCAAAGGGGGCCCTGGTATTTCTCACTCTAGTTTGGTAAAATCTTCAGTTTGCCTGCAGGATTCTTTAGTTTCACTCCAGGTGGAGTGAGAGTAAATGCAATTATTGTGGATCCAAGGGACTATCCCCTGAAGTTCCTGAAATTCACAGTTACCTTAAAGAAGAACAGTAAGTAGAATCTGACAGCTACCAGAGAAAGAAAGGTGCATTTTGTTCTTTCCATGACTGGGAGGAAGGAACAACTAATCTGTGAGTATAGAATTTGAGACTGTTCTCTGAGGGAGTCCACACTTGTCAGGACTCCTTTCACCGCAACTGTGCTGAACTTAAAGTTAAAGTTTGGAGTCTTTAGCAATTCATTGGGGAATGGAAACTCATTTGATATAACCCTGAAGAAATGGCAGAGGCTGTTTGGGGCAAAGGGTGGGAGGAATGCCACCTGGAGTTTCAGGCAGGGCTAAGTGGTTTGTGGATGGGCACCACTGTTCCCTGGGCAACGACCATGCACCAGGAGGATTTTAAAGTGTGTGGCACATCCCACAAATATAAACTTTGGAGATGGAAATGTGTGGAAAATGTTTAAAGTGTGTGGAACATCCCACAGATATACTGTATATTTTGAAAGAGAGACAGAGGTGTTTTTGTGGAGAACAATACTGTCTAGTAAAGTGTCCTGCAAAAGAGAGTGTGCCCGTATTGCAATGACAAATCTTTGGGGGACCACCCATGCTTTAAGTAACATTTGTAAATAAAGCCATACTGCAAAATCCCAGTTACTGCTTTGGACATTCCACCTGTTGCATCTAGTGAGAATGTTACTGGGGCCCCTCAGCAGTTGGGTCTAGCATATGCCTAGCATCCTCTCCCCTGGAACTGGTTGTAAATAAAAAGGTTCATTTTAGTATGTACCCCCACCCCCATCCTCTAGATAATGAGCCTGATATACACTCCAGCGCTAGGGGTGGTACCACGAGTGTAGTTCTGCCAAAAGAAAATTGTATGCCATGTAGTTGGCAGTAGTTCTTTTAAGGGGGGTGCCAGCTAGCCAACAGTGGTGTGGGGGTTACATACGTATGCATGATACTCGTGTATGCACACTAAGTCAGCACCACCATATTGTACATGGCAGTCATCACTTCCGCAACTGTGAAAAGGAAAAGTAGTGCACCAGGAAGTGGGTATGTTTATGTGGCCCAAAGAGGAAGGGCTGCTTAAACAGAAACACTGGAAACTATGCTGAAGCACTGTGGCAGAACATCAGACAGCGGTCCAGTTACATGCTTACACAGTGTTCTTATATAAATCTGGTGATGGCATAACATTTATGGAGCTTGACCCACACAGCCATAAAAATCTGATTCAGGAGGAAACTTTTAACAAACTAGAGATCTGGTCTGGGATTTGCTCGTCATCACAGTCACTAACTCATTCTTTTCTAAGCAGTAATTTCTGGTAAATGTGCCTTAATCATATTGATCTTAGTGCTGGTAGGCTACTTTTGGTTTTCATGATTGTATTAGGTGGAGGTAGTGGCAGTCTTTTAGTGGGAGCTGCCAGTGGTGGCATGCTCTGAAAAAAGAGGTACCCATGCTTGCCTGCACATTTTAGAAATTACCTCTTTCCTTGTTTTTGTTGTTAAAAAACTGACCCCATTAACACAAAAACAAGGCATCAGTTATGGCCTCCACCCCCACCCCTTTTTGCCTCAAGTGAGGAACATGATTATGGGTTTGCATCAGATGTACAGCGGCAGCCATAGATGCATAATATTGTTAAACAGTAATCACCTGCATGTAAAAGTTTGTTTTTATTTGAATGTGTGCTTTCTTAATGTTGTCAATACCACTCCACCCATTTTGTACTCTGCCCCTGGATTTCTGTGCCCAAAGTGCATTATTTTACATTTTTGTATTCGGGACAAAAAGGCTTTTCAAATGAGGGTAGTCACTAATCTAAATTTTTTATAGTTTTTTTTTTTATTGCCATCAGAAATGTGAATTTTGTAAAAAAACAAAAATGGAAATATAGGTAGTAAGATGACCATGTACTACAACATATAAGGAATTCAGATTAGTAACTACCCTCATTTGAAAGGTCTTTTTGTCATGAACAACTTTCAGTATGGTTGTTTTTGTGCACCTGGGATAGTTTTAAAGGTATTTAGATTTGTTTGGAATGTGTGCACATTTGCCAAGAATTCTGCATAGTGCCTTAGGAAGATTCTCAACAAAAAGCAGTTTGGAGTTCTGTCTCCAATGTTCTAAACACACAGTGGGTCTGAATGAGTTAAAGGGAACAGGAATTGATTACCTATGTGCAGGTGTTTGAAATGTCTCTATTTTCATAAATTATAGTCATACCTCTAAAGGATCCCTATTTAACTGTGCCTGAATAAAAGCTGAAGCTGTCAGAAAAACATGAGGTTGTATGGAAGACCATATTTTACAAAATATAAAGAATTAAGCAATAAGGCATGACCAAGGGTTATGTTATTGGTCTGTTAATCACTTACTAGGGGTGTACTGTGGCATGAGGTGAAGCCGAGTGCCACATGCCCCTAGAGGGTGATTAACTGACCATTAACATAATCCCTGAGAGTGCCTTATTGCTATTATAATAAAAAATGTTTCTAAACAGTGTTAAACCTTGCTCAGCATATGGCTAAGCTCTACATGTATGTTAATAAAAGAATAACATGAGGCTGTTAGAATGTTTGCAGCCAATCAGAAAGCTCCATTTCACAAACCCTTTCTATAATTCAGATTAGTGACTACCCTCATGTGAAAGGTATTTTTGTCCTGAACAGCTTTCACGCAGGTTGTTTTTTTGTGCACCTTGAATAGTTTTAAAGATATTTAGATTTCTTTGGAAGGTGTGCACATTTGCTCTCAGAGAAAAGCAGCTTGGAGTTCTATGTGCATCATTCTAAAAAGAAAGAAGGGAGTATTTTTTAACTGCCATAGAGATTTGCAGTGTTATGGAAGGATACACTGAAAACTTCTAAAAAACTGTATTCCACGGAAACCCATTTTGAAGCTAAAGCAAGATGGCTGTAAGCTCTGCCCACAACCATAAAAAGAATGGGGACCAGATATAGCCAGAGGAAAAAAAAATCCTGATTGACTTTTCTGACTAATGGGCAACGACCTTTTTATAGCCTCTTCAAATGTGAATAGTTTAAAGTCAGCTAGGAAGAGGAAGTCTACCTATGTGTACTTTACGAACTGTGCATATGACCTGTGTTTTTTTTCAGGATACCCATTTGTCAACACTGCATGAAATACAAACTGCCAGTGGCTATGGAGTTCGACCCATTGGTCTGTTGGAGAAGATACCTGAAGAGGGGTGGGCATCTGTATTAATAATCCATCCATCAAGGTTACCCAAACTATTGATGTTTTTCCTGGTTGAGCATCGTTACTAGATGGTTTTTTTTGAAGAATAAGATTTTAGGGTAATTAATATATATGCCCCCCCCAAACAAAGTAGGGTGTACTGAGCTTCTTCGCCTTATCCAACCCTACTTGCATACATCTAGGGCAATATTGATGAAAGGCGATTTTAAATACAGGAGGTTTAAATGTGATAGAGGCTCATGGACTGAAAATGTTTTCTGTGATGCAGCCTTTTTAAACAAACTGCTCTCCCAAACTAAACTTTAATTGATGTTTTCCATCTTCATCATAACAGACCACAGTATACCTATTTTTGTGAGAAATTTGCCACTAGGATAGACTATTTGTTTTTGTCCCCAAATCTTCCAGTGACACATTCCTCAGTTTTGCCAGTAGCTACTTCAGACCATGGCCTTTTACAGGTTAGAATCTCCCCCTCACCGGATGTCACTATAGGTAAAGGTTACTGGAGACTAAATACCACCTTACTAGAGGATAAAGCTATTTTACAAGGCCTGATCGACATTCTTGAGGCTAGGAAGTCTGTTTTTTTCCTCTACAACTCCCATATTGAGTAATGGAAACACTGCAAGGCAGATTTTACTTCCTTCTTTAAATCAATTGGTAAACTTATAGGCCACTACAAAAAACTCCAAGTATGGGGTTTTAAGACAACAGTTATACAAACTATCTTCCTTGCAGTCCAAGATGACACATGATTATTCGGCACAAATTCAACACATAAAACAAGAGATGATGTCATACCAGTATGACAGATCCAGATCTTTGGAATTTGAACACTAGTTTGTAACTCAGGGATCTCAATATCAAGTTAACCCCTATGAGAGTTGCTTAATAAGGACTGTCACACCTGGACAGCTGGTTCTGATCCCTGTATAATTTTTGTTGTAAATATAAGAAATTAATGTATGATGGACTATGGAAGAGAGAGGTGCTGGCTGCTGAAGCTGACACATCATACCCCCAAGGGATAAGTTCAAAGGACAGGACATAGCTAAACTGCAGATATCTGGGATGCAATTATCTGGTGAATTTGCTTTGATCCCAGGAAATGAAATTAGCCATTCATAATGTCCTCAGGGAAGTCCTTTGATCTGCACTAGATGTCCTGAGAAAACGGACACTGGTCAGTGTTATGAATAACCTCACAGGAAGCCAGCTCATTTCATCAAAGAGACCTTTGATGTATAGCTACCAAGGCCAAATGGAATTGAGTCAAATACACTTTTGCTTTGAATACAGTGACTTATATCAAAGAGACTTTTTGATGTCCAGGGGAAAGCAGATCAGACTGGTTTTGACTAGTTACATAGAGAAGAGATTTATTATGTCAAGTCTTATTTTTTTAAATACCTTAGTAGGCCATCTTGGTGTTATAAAAAAATAAAGATTTAGCTACACTAAGGCAGAGTTTGGTGACCTCAGCAAGAGGCCCGGCTCAGGACTGTTTTTAACATACTGAGAAGACCTTGACAGACACACTTTCATATTTCTGACTTAGGAAGAAACACCACAGCACTGAAAAAAAGTAAGCATATATTAGATTAGACCAGTCTGAATGTATGTATTGTAGGAACTTGCACTTCAAACTTGTTTGTTTTAAAGCTGTATGTGTTGGGATATTTTGTTCTGGAATATTTTATGTTTTCCTATTTTTAAAGTAAAGATATATATTTTAAAATGGAAACTGCCTGGGGTGCCTTGACATTTATTTTTATTTAAGTGGAGCTTTTGAAGGTTATAGTTAACAATGTGTATGAACTTACTGTTATACCAAACTGGGAAATGGATAGAGTTCTCTAAAGTCTTGCATAGAGTTCTAAGGGTTCAATCTGCAGACCTGGTTAGGTGCCAGTAGGCAAAGATATCAGGCCCCCCCAAGACAGAATTATCCGAGCCTGATAATTGGGTATGCTGACAAGAGGTTATCAGTTTGAATCCCTCCAGAACTTGAGACTAAGGTGACTCAAACCCACAAAACAGACAAGAGGGTTACCTTGTACTGTTCACTGTCCACAAATCATATGCTCAGAGGTTGGCACTTTGGGAGTAGAGGGCTGACCAGCTGAGTGAATTTGTGACAGATTGGTTGGCAGCGGTGGCATAAAAAGTTTGGTGGTATAAGCTTCATTGTTCAGTGTGTCAGCTTGAGACTGTTCAGCTCACTTGGAAAAAAGAAAGGCAGTGTTTTATATTTAAAGGAAACATAACTATATCCCTTAGCTTACAGTGAAAGTTCCTACCCATTTTATTTTTTTTTTCTAAAGTGGCAGTCAAATTAGCATAGTCAGGAAAGATGGCTTCCAACTACAACAGGCACACTGTAGAATACTTAAAACAGTTGTGTGAGGACAGAGGAGTCCTGTTCGAGTTGACAGCCAAAAAGCAGAACCTCATAGCAGCCCTGAAGGTAGCAGATACCCAGAGCAGCGAGTCACAGACCGTGACTGAAAGGGACCAGACCTAGAGTGTGGCAGGACTAGGGGCCAGTGAGGGGTCATGAGCCAATGAGGAGGACAGCAGGGCCACTGTCAGTGAAGGGCCACAGCAGCACAGGAAGGTCACCAGTACCCTGAATCCAGAGGTACTCAGGCTACAAGTTGAGTTGCGCAGGATGGAACTGGAGGCAGAGCGACAACAGAGGGAGGCAGACCATGAGGAGCGTGAGCGCCAGGGAGCTGCAGAGGAGAAGAAAGAGCGAGAATGCCGAGAGGCAGAGCGAGAATGCAGAGCTGCAGAGGAGAAGAGAGGAGTACCAGTGGCAACACGAACTGGAGAGGCTACAAGTCCAACCAGCGGCACCAGGGCAGGTAAGTGGCTTGGGTTTAACTGGGACTGCAGGACTGGGTTACAAATGAAACTCCAAATTAATAGCAGAGTTTAAGGAAGGGGAAAACATGGATGCCGTTTTAAATTCTTTTGAAAAAGTTTGTATTCAGGCTAAAATTTCTAGAGAGTCCTGGAGCTTCCAGCTATCCCTGCTACTTACTGGGAAAGCTCGGGATGCATTGGGTCAAATGAACAATGAGGACAGTGACAATTACAGCAAGTTAAAAGCTGCACTGTTAAAGTTTGAATTAACTGCTAAATCATACAGAGCTAAATTCAGTAAGCACAGGGGAAGCCCTGACATGAGCTATGGGGAGCTAGCCATGAAACAACGTCAGTTTTTAAAACGTTGGTGAGAAGGAATTGAGGCAAACTCTGTTGATAAAATTGAAAATGTGATTTTATTAGAACAGTTTTATTGGGCATGCCCAGCAGATCTAAAAACCTGGCTATAGGACCAAGATCCAAAAACAGTTCAAGAGGCTGATGAACTCTTGGACTGCTATGCCAAGAGCAGACCTGCTCTGAGAGCGAATGGGGCAAGTGTGGCAGTGCAGAAAGGGAAAAGCGAACCTTCAGGGCAGCTAAAACCCTCGCTGCCTCCACTGAAACCAGTTAGCCCCAGGTTTCAATAAAAAGATTTATCTGAAGTACGAAATGCATGTTGGCTGTGTAAGGAAACTGGGCATATTGCTAGACAATGCTCCAAAAAGGCGAGCCATAATACACAACAGGGTGCTAGAAAAGAAGTGGGTTGTTTGTGAGTCCCTGAGAGCATGCCAGTAAACATGAGGGAACACATGCACCCAGTCTTAGTAAATGGTGTACAGACACAGGGGCATCCCTGACATTGCTAAAGGTGGATCTGGTACAGCCTGGTCAGCTTATACCCAATAAATACGTAACTGTACAGGGGTTTACTGGTGAGGAGAAAATATTGCCACTTGCTAGTGTTCTCCTGGACTGGGGTGAAACAGGGGGAACTGTGCAACAGGTGGCTGTATCCAACACATTAGCAGTGGATGTGATCCTAGGTAACAATCTCCAGCAGGGGGTGGTATGTGCAGTTACTCATAGCCAAGTGACAAGGGAAAATAGTAGTTCCCTGAACCCCACAGAAACCAGTGTGGAAACCACTGAGAGGCTGGTTCCCCAGCCTGTGTCTCCAGATGGGGAGACTGATAAAAAGGGAGTAGAAATCTCCCCAGTAGCAAGTAACCACACAGCTACAGAGGGTTACTCTGAAGAGGGAGGGGTGACTCCTTGTCAGAGGGCTGGGATTGACAGTGATCAAGAGGGCCCTGACGCTAGTGCTAGGGACCCTAGTTTAGCGACTGAAGTGGATCAGTCCCATGCCTTGGGACTGTGTGAGAGGTTTGCAGCTGCTCAGAGGAGTGACCCTAATTTAAAGAAGCTGAGGGCTTGTGCAGACTCGGAGGGCACAGAGGGAGGTGACGCCAGACATAAGGTTTACTGGAAAAATGGACTTATGTATACACAGACAGTACAGACAGAGGGAGGGATGCTAAGCAGGCAGTTTTTTGCTCCCCAGGGATATCGTGAGCAGTTGCTTAAGGTTGCCCATGATATTCCCTTATCTGCTCATTTGGAAAATGCACGAACTATGCAGCAGTTGGCCCAGAATTTCTACTGGCCTAACTTCACCCAGCAGGTGAAGGAGTATTGCAGGTCTTGTCACCGGTGCCAAGAAATAGGGAAGGCGGGCAAGAAAACCCAAGCCACCCTGATCGCCTTGCCCATAGTGGAGGAGCCATTCCAGAGGGTGGGAATGGATATTGTGGGGCCTTTAAATACCCCCAGCTCCTCAGGGAAGAGATTCATCCTGACTGTGGTGGATTATGCCACCCAGTACCCAGAGGCAGTTGCCCTATCCTCTCTGAGGACAGACAAAGTGGCAGATGCCTTACTTGGGATTTTCTCCCGTGTTGGGTTTCCGCAGGAGGTAATCACCAATTGAGGGGGTTCCTTCATGTTGGACCTGATGAAATGTTTATGCAAGAAGTATGGGGTGGTGCAGAGATGCATGACACCATATCACCCACAAGCCAATGGACTTGTGGAACGATTCAATGGTACCCTAAAGTCAATGCTCCAGGTGTTTGTTGAACAGCATGGGAGGGACTGGGAGAAATACCTTCCCCACCTGTTGTTTGCATACAGGGAGGTGCTCCAAGAGTCGACAGGATTTTCCCCCTTCGAACTCTTGTATGTTCACTGGGTACATGGGCCCCTAGACTTGATCGGGGAGGACTGGGATGGCAAGCATGCCACCCAGGGAACTCCCCTTGTGGATTACGTCCTTAGGTTTAGGGAAAGACTGAAAGAGCTTATGGGGACAGCCTAGAGCAACCTGGCAGCTGCCCAACAGAAACAAAGTATGGTACAACCGCAGAGCCAAAGCTCACTTGTACATGGTGGGTCAGGAAGTCATGGTCCTTATTCGGTCCGGAAAGACAAGCTGCAAGCAGAGTGGGCAGGACCGTACAAAGTTTTTTAGAAAGGTAAATGACGTGAACTACATTGTGTAGTTACCTGACTGTCACAGACAGAAAGGATGTACCATGTCAACATGATGAAGCCATATGCAAATAGGGCTGACATGGTGTTCAAAGTGTGTACTCATGGGAAGGGGACGGACAAAGGAGACCCCCTTCTGGATTTGCTAGAACAGAGTAAGTGGGAGTCCTCTGTGGATGCAGTAAAACTGTCTCCACAGCTGACCCTGGGGCAGATCCAGAAAGTAAGGGAGGGTTTTAGCAGACTTTGCCCCCTTGTTTAGTGCCAAGCCTGGACTAACCTCCTTAGTGACACATGATGTGGAGACAGGGACACAGACGCCCATTCGGCGGACAGCATATTGGGTGTCAGAGGCTGTCCAAAAAGACATTAGGAGGGAAGTGGAGGAGATGCTGGATTTAGGAGTAATCCAGAGACCCCTTAGTGCCTAGGCCTCACCCGTAGTCCTTGTACCCGAGCCAGATGGCTTGACTCATTTTTGTGTAGACTACAGTGGACTGAATGCAGTCACAAAGTCAGACGCCTACCCGATGCCCCAGACGGCAAACTCCTGGACAAGTTGGGAGGGGCGACCTACCTTACGACCATTGACCTGACAAAGGGGTATTGGCAGGTAGAGTTGATGGACACAGCTAGGGAGAGGTTGGCCCTCATCACTCTGATAGGCTTATTTGAGTTCAAAGTAATGCCTTTCAGAATGAAGAACACCCCAGCCACTTTCCAAAGGTTGGTGGTCCAGGTGTTAAATGGTGCTGAGGAGTACACCGTGGCATACCTGGATGACACTGCCATCTTTAGTACCAGCCTGGAGGAACACCTTTCACACCTTAGGGAAGTACTGGACAGGATACAGAGTGCTGAGCTCACTGTCAAAGCCGAGAAGTGCCAGGTGGCCATGGGAGAAGTGGCATACCTCGGGCATGTGGCAGGCCAGGGACAGCGCCATCCTAACCAAATAAAGATAGAGGTAATACAGGCATGGCCCAGACCAGAAACTCAAAAGCAGGTCAGGAGTTTTCTCAGGACAGCAGGGTACTATAGAAAATGTGTACCCAATTACAGTGCCCTGGCTGCTCCCCTATCTGACCTGACAAAGAAAAGGATGCCCAAGAAAATTGCCTGGGGCCAGCCTGTGAGGAAGCCTTTTCCAAATTAAAGGAGGCACTGTGTAGTGCTCCTGTTTTGACAAGTCCTGACTATGGAAAAACCTTTATAGTTCAGACTGATGCCTCAGACGTAGGTATTGGGGCAGTACTGAGGCAGACATCCAGCGAAGGTAGGGACCACCCCATAGCCTACCTGAGTAAAAAGTTGCTTCCCAGGGAGCAGTCATACTCCACAGTGGAAAAGGAGTGTCTTGCCATAGTGTGGACCCTAAAGAAATTGGAGCCATACTTGTATAGGCAGCATTTTGTGGTGCTGACTGACCCAGACCCCCTAGTTTGGCTGACACAGATGGGGAAAAACAATGGTTGATTACTAAGATGGAGGCTTGCTTTGCAGGGATAAGATTTGACCATTCTACATAGGGCCGGAGTGACCAATCAGAACTCAGATGGATTGTCCAGGGTGCATGAGGAATTAACTGATTTGGGATAGACCCCCCAAATTCAGTCTAGGTGGGAAGGAATTGTCACACCTGGTTCTGATTCCTGTATAATTTTTTTTGTTGTAAATATAAGAAATTAATGTATGATGGACTGCAGCAGAGGGAACTTGCTGGCTGCTGAAGCTGACACTTCAAACCCCCCAGGGATAAGTTCAAAGTACAGGACATAGCTAAACTTCAGATATCTGGGGTACAGTTATCTGGTGAATTTGCTTTGATCCCAGGAAATGAAATCAACCATTCATAACATCCTCGGGGAAGTCCTTTGATCTGCACTAGATGTCCTGAGAAAAGGGACACTGGCCAGTGTTATGAATAACCTCACAGGAAACCAGCTCAATTCATCAAAGAGACCTTTGATGTGTAGATACCAAGGCCAGATGGAATTAAGGAGTCAAATACACTTTTGCTTTGAATACAGTGACTTATATCAAAGAGACTTTTGATGTCTAGGGGAAAGCAGATCAGACTGGTTTCAACTAGTTACATAGAGAAGAGATTTATTATGTCATCTCTTATTTTTTTAAATACCTTAGTAGGCCATCTTGGTGTTCTAAAAAATATAGATTTTGTTACACCAAGGCGGAGTTTGGTGACCTCAGCAAGAGGGCCGGCTCAGGACTGTTTTTAACATACTGAGAAGACCTTGACACACACACTTTCATATTTCTGACTGAGGAAGAAACATCACAGCACTGAAAGAAAGTAAACATATATTAGACCAGTCTGAATGTATGTATTGTAGGAACTTGCACTTCAAACCTGTTTGTTTTAAGTCTGTATGTGTTGGGATATTTTGTTCTGTAATATTTTCTGTTTTCCTATTTTTAAAGTAAAGATATATATTTTAAAATGGAAACTGCCTGGAGTGCCTTGAAATTTCTTTTTATATAAGTGGATCTGTAAAGGTTATAGTTAACGCTGTGTATGAGCTTATTGTTATACCAAACTGGGAAACGGATAGAGTTCTCTAAAGTCTTGCATAGAGTTCTACGGATTTATTTTGTAGACCTGGTTAGGTGCCCGTAGGCAAAGATATCTGGCCCCCCGAAGACAGAATTATCTGAGCCTGATAATTGGGTACGCTAACAAGAGGTTATCAGTTTGAATCCCTCCAGAACTTGAGATTAAGGTGACTCGAACCCACAAAACAGACAAGAGGGTTACCTTGTACTGTTTACTGTCCACAAATCATACGCTCAGAAATTGGCACTTTGGGAGTAGAGGGCTGACCGGCTGAGCGAATCTGTGACAAGGACCACTAAGAAATCTAATACCTCCCTCATGACATCACAACAGGGAAGAGTTATGGAAAACAAAAACATCTTACAAGAAATTGAACAGCATGTTACCACCCTTTTTGGCACACCCCATTCAGGTTCTGGCAAAACTAATGAATGGCTTAAAGAGCTCCTGACGATATTTGTCTAGTTTGTGGATTGTGATACTCTGAGACAGGCTTTATAGGGTAGCTGGTATCTCAGTCTTTTTACAGATCATGCATTCCTAGTTCTGACTGCAATCACCATGCCACCCTTGACCACCATTGTTTTCTAACGCTGCCAAGCTAAACTTCAAGTGACATCATATGTAAGTGTAGACTGAGCCGCTGAGTAGAATCTGTGTCATTCAAAAGTGGCTGCTGGCCTATCGAGGAGCAGCTATAGAAATGAGCAAAAGCAGCACCAAGCTGAATTTTATACACTGCCATCTCAGTTGGGCTATGCTGGGTATAAATAAAACTGAGAGACACTCACAAATTAAGCTGACTGCTGTACTGAATGCTTAAGAGGTATAACAAACGTCGCGAATCCCCAGCCTCCCTCTACATTCAGTAACTCCTAAACTTGTTATTGTATTTTTTTAAAGTTCCTCATTAATAGTATCATAAATCACCCACTACACAGACCTCACCTGGCCACGTCGCTGGAGGTGACATTCCTCTCCAGTTATGTGATAGTTTTTTCTGCATCAGGACTGCTTTGTTAGCAAGTGACAGTTGGTGTTTGTAAGATCAGGAAACATAAAAAAAAAAAAAGTAGTGTGCCAGAACGCGGGAGAAACAGTTTCTGTTGAGCCGCTGTCTGCCACTGCCACATATTGTGAGTGTCACAAGCAGCAGCAGCCTGTTACATTTGTGTGTATGCAAGGAAAGACTCATAAGGTCTGTGATCTCTTCAAGTCTAATTTGATAATTGGAGAGAGGCTGAATGAGGTTTCTCCCACATTCTGGCACTGTACTTTTTTTTTTTTTTTTTTTTAACATTTCCCAGTCTTACAAACACCGACTGTCACTTGCTAACAAAGCAGTCCTGATACATAAAAACCTATTGCATAACCGGGGAAGAATGTCACCTGTGGCAGCACGGCTGGATGAGGTCTGTGTAGTGGACAATTTATGGTACAATTAATGAGGAACTTTAAAAAAACAACAATAACAAGTTTAGGAGTTACTGAATGCGGGCAAGGCACTGATGGGGATCAATATCACCAGTAAAGGGGGGCTGGGGGTTGCGGCATTTGTTATACAGTACCTCTCAAGCATTCAGTATAGTATACCTCTCAATCATTCAGTACAGTGTACCTCTCAGGCATTCAGTACAGTAGTCTGCCAAATTTCTGAGTGTCTCTCAGTTTTATTTATACCCAGCATAGCCCAACTGAGATGGCAGTGTATAAAGTTCAGTTTTGGTGCTGCTTTTGCTCATTTCTATAGCCACTCCTCGACAGGCCAGCAGCTGCTTCTGAATGCCACAGATTCTACTCAGTGGCTCAGTCTACACCTACATATGATAAGACAAACTTGTCTCGGAAATACTGGAAACAATTACTCATTTATATTGTGAGTGCCCCTTTATTCTAAGCTTGTGGACACTACTTAGACACTGATGGAAACAATTTCCTCAATGTATAAACTCACCCGAAGTCCTATTTTAGGTATTTTTTCCGGTTGTAATTTCGTCTTTCACGCTGGCACCTTTAGAGTGCTCACAGCTTGTTTTAAGTATTGGATCAGGCAGACTAGATGCCGGCTGACTCTGCAACAAATCGAATGGGGCCCAGATCAAATCTTACACTCCATTTTGAAGGGTATTTCTACTATAAAACACCAGGAACAATGCCTACATGCACCCGCCCCTTTGCTCTGAATGGTGGGATACATTTTTCTGCTTCACCTAATGGGTGGCAGGTATTGTTGTATGAAGACTGTTTACATTTCTTTTGGTTACATAGATACTATAGTTTTATTTTTTTTCTTTAAAGTTATTTCGGAATTTCATCAAAGTATGCACAGATTATGGTAAATGTCCTAAGAACATGGTACATACTTGGATTCTGGGATCTGAAACAGCTTAAATAGATATTCTGTGGTGATTTGCATATGCATCCCATGATGCTTTGCATTATGGGGATATGTGTGATTTTGTATTTCTTTGAAACTTGGCTTCCCGGCCAGTGCCCTTTGGGGGTAACCACTGCCTCAGTGCTTGTGCACTGAGGTTCTTTGTCTTTTAAATAAAACTGTATACATACATTATAGCTTTTCCTAAACTGTTTTGCTTTTGTTTTCTTCATTCATTTGCTTTTGGTTTTGTATATTAAGATCCATTTTATTTCTAACCTTTTTCCTTTCTACTGTATGTCATGACTGTATGTTATGATTGTAATAACAAACACAGGGCTTTTATTTTATGATTTCATATATTTAACAAAAACTCCCCTACCCTTGCAAAAAGTGTCTTGGGTTCTTTTACTTCTACCTGGACACCCACCAGAACAGCACCAAAGATGGGCAGAAGGGACCTCGGTTTAATGTCTCATCTAAAGGATGGCACATCCCGACAGTACGGCATTCCCTTCTACTGCACCCGGGTGTCAGCATCTAGGTATAAGCCCAATCCCAGTGTGGGACTAGAACCTTCAACCCTCTGGCCTAGAGGCAGATGTACTATCAACTGAGCCATGCTGACACCTGATTGCTTGAAGGACTACTGGTGAAACCGAGTGTACTGCCAATGAGGGCACACACATATGTGAAGAGGATTGCAGTCCAAGTGAATAATGTGACCGACAGAGATATTATAGTCAGAAAAGGAGGCACAGTGGCTCGAGTGTACTGTGCAGACAAAGTAGTATAGTCCTAGCTCAACAAGGAAGATAAGGAGACAGGAGCTGACCCAGAGTTCTCTGACTTTGGAGAGTGACCATTGTCTGAAAAATGGAAGACGTCAGAAGTTGGCAGACTGAACCAAAGTCTTTTTACTTCACAAATGGGATGTTGGATCTACTGATGGGGAGGAGCATCATATCAGACTGCAAGATAATCACCCTTTCCAAGAACAATCCCACTGCTTGCCCCAGCAGATATTGATGCTGTAAGAAGACATCTTGAGGAATTGCTTGTGGCAGGTATAATTCAAGAATCCAGAAGTCCTTATGCCTCTCCTATTGTCATACGCAAGAAAAATGAGAGTGATATGTGCGTAGATTACAGAACTCTGAATAAGCTGACCCCCCCCAGTTCAATACACAATGGCAAGGATTAAGGATGTTTTGCACTGTCTTAATGGAAGCAAATAGTTCTCAGTTCTGTATTCAAAGAGGTGGGGGGGATACTACCAGATCCCAATGGCTCATAAGGACAGACCGACAACTGCTTTCATATGCCCGCTTGATTTCTGTGAATTTCATCATATGCTCCAAGGCATATCTGGCATCCCAGCAACATTTCAGCATCTCATGGAGCATGCAGGCTGAGATATGAACCTCTTTTTGTCTGGTTTACCCAGACAATGCCATTGTGTTTGGAAAGACCCTTGAGGAACATGAGGCTCACCTGCTGAAGGTGTTACATCAACTGGATGAGTTCGGGCTCCAGCTCTCTATTGATAAGTGCCAGTTTTCCAGAGTTCCATCTTATATGTGGGACATATTGAGTCAGCAGAAGGAATTCAGACTAACCCAAGCAAAGCTGAAGCCTTGACCACCTGGCCCAAGCCAAATAAACTGAAAGACTGACAATGTTTCCTAGGCTTATGCAGGTATTACATACACTTCATTAAAGACTATGCCTAAGTGGTAAGATTGCTGTTGAATTTAATGCAAGGCTACCTGCCAACAAAAAAAAGACAATAAGTACCTTGCAGCTCCAGGCACAACCAGACCCACTTAGGCAACAAGCACTTAAACAAAGTCTCTGGGTGGAGGCACCACGCAAATTAGCTCTAACTGGATATGAACCCCTCAATCAGGAGGATAATGACCCAGGCTCCTCAACCTTGTTTGAGTCCACAAGGCAGGAGTAATAACCACAACATCCATGGCAACCCAGTTACAGTAATCTTGTAATGTTGGGGACCGGATGCTTTGAGTGAAGAAAAAGATGATGCTAATGATGATGACGATGACAACACCGCTCAAGGGTTGGCAGTGGCTTTTACCTGCTCCCCAGCTAAAGAAAAGGTATTGTCAGGTGACCACTGGTGGAGGGGTCAGAAAAGAAACAATATGAAAACTAATGCGCCAAGTGCCAGCATACCAGGAAGATTTACGAATTCACAGGACAAACCTATCGCTTGACTTAAAGTAAACAGGTCCACTGCATTTAACAAAATGCGTTTGGAAACATGCAGCCTTGTGGACAACTGAAAGTGATATTTACGCATGAAATGTTTCCACTGTACTAATCAAGGCTGGCTACAGTACTTTTCATTTAACATAATGCTACTGTTAGTTTTCTTTCTCACTATTATTTATTATACTGCAGAAGATGCAATGTAGCCAGTCCGCGTGCAGAACTATTGCCCCCTTAGTCAGACAGAACTGGGCAGTGGGCTGAGCATTAGGACAGTATCTGATGCCAGCATTTTGATTGGTCACCATTCAAAGCAACTGCTGTTAACGGTCAACATTCCATAAATCATCATTGTTGTGAAAAAATGGCAGATGAAACCTAATTTCCCTGAGCTTTTTAGTGAACTAAGTAGCTAGTTGGTGATTAACAAATATCTACAATTATTAACTCATGGCTATTGGTAGAACCTGCATTCTTACAATGAATTTCACATAGCAAAACATTTTCTTTAGCCTGTTAGTATTAGAAGTAATATTTTGTCAGTGTGTGTTTTTTTCCTCTCCCAATGAGTTTTCTACAGTAGAACAGCAATACTGTACTAGCATAGTGAGCTGTATAAATGGAGGATTAACTGTACTGGTCTGTGGCCTCAGTGTTTCTTGGCATCCCAGTCAGCTATTCCCCCAATAAGCCCAGTTCACTAAACCCTTATTGCCTGGTTATACTGAAAAAGATCCCACTCGACCAATTAGAACACAGAGCTGCTGTCCCATTATGTAAGCAAAAACAAGGGGTTATGTTAATAGTTTGTTAAACACCATCTAGAGGTGTAATGTGGCATGATGCATAGCCGAGTGCTACATGCCCCTGGAGAGTGGTTATCCAACCAATAACGTAACCCCTGTTAGTGCCTTACTGCTACCATAATAAAAATGGTTTTAAATAGTGTTAAACCTTTATTTATTTCATTTTTTTCTTGCCTTGTATTATCTTCCATACCCCTCCCTCCAGACGCATTTGGAAACAGTCTGTTATCAGCTCAGTGTGTCCGTCTTGGTAAAAATGTTTGAAATTACTAAATAAATAACTAAATAGTGCTAGAAAGAGAGTGATTTTGGAGTGCCTTTTTATTTATTTTTTTTTTGTTTTTGTGTAATAGCTATAATGGTATAATGCTCAGAGTTTTGCTCAGTAATAACTGGATCAGGGTGTTAATAAACCCCTTGGCCAACAACCTTTTTTTTTTTCACCTGATCCAGTTATTACCTTATAAACTCAGACCACTATACAATCACTGTTACAATAATTCAGCTGTTTGCTAGCCAAGTGTTGCACTGCCACCTAAGTAACTAAGGTTCACACACCAAATCCAGAATTCTGACCCGAGTCTGGCTGGAATCATGCACTTCGTGGATATGAGGTGCTCAGTTCTGTGAGAGGAGCTGCACGGGCTGCCTGGCATTCACTCAGCCCCTGATGACCAGTTAGGGAGTGGCATTAATGAGATGAAGAGTGCAACACAGGCAGCCTTAATGTAGGGAAGAACCAAAACGCTTGTTAAAAAAGGCTATATTATTCTGTAACCAAGAGCTTTATGTCTGAAGTAAAGTTTGCCATTTTTATTAAAAACTTTGAAATGATGAAAGGGGCAACAAGGTTGGTGGAGGTAGTATAGCACAGTGGATAGAAACATAGAAACTTAGACTTTGATGGCAGATAAGGACCACTTGGCCCACCTAGTCTGCTCATTTCCCTACCTAACAGATAAGCTGCAGATCCTAGTTAACCAACAGCCTACTTCTTCCGACCCCCCACCAGAATTGCCTTATGTCTGTCCCATGCATTCTTGAATTCACCAACAGTTTTTGACCTCCACTACCTCCTCAGGAAGGCTGTTCCATGTGTCCACCACCCTCTCTGTGAAAAAATACTTCCTCCCATTGCCCGTGAGCCATCCCCCCTCTATCTTCAAACTGTGTCCCCTTGTTCTTGCTCATCTCTTTTTCTGAAAGATGCTACCCTCTTGGACTTTGTTGATTTCCTTGAGGTACTTGAAAGTTTCTATCATGTCCCCCCCTTTCCTCAAGGGTATACATATTAAGTTCCTTTAGTCTCTCTTCATATGGCCTCCATTGCACACCCTGTACAATTTTAGTTGCCCTTCTCTGTACAGCTGCCATCCTTTCTATGTCCTTGCAAAGATGGGGTCTCCAGAACTGCACGCAGTACTCCAGATGGGGTCTCACCAACTGTCTGTACAGAGGAATAACGACTTCCTGTTTTCTACTGGTGATGCCTCTCCCTATACATCCCAATATCCCCCCACCCATCCTTACTGCCTTCTCACATTGCTTACTTACCTTGAGGTCATCTGATATGACTATCCCCGGGTCCCTTTCCATTTCTGTTTTTGTTAATGCCTCCCCCCACCCCACTGTGTACTCTTCCCCTGGGTTTTTGTTTCCCAGGTGCATTACATTGTATTTCTTTGCACTTAATCTAAGCTGCCATAATTTTGACCATTCCTCCAACCTTGCCAAGTCCCTTCTCATCCTTTCCACCCAACTAGTGTATCAACTCTGTTGCAGATCTTTGTGTCGTCTGCAAAGAGGCATACTTTTCCTTCCAGTCCCTCTGCAATGTTACTTTTAAAGACATTAAAAAGAACCGGACCCAGTACTGAGCCCTGCGGTACCCTGCTAGTAACCCCCTTTCTTCGGAGAGGACTCTGTTTACTGATACCCTCTGTGTCCTGTTATCCAGCCAAATTTTTACCCAGGCTTCCACCCTGGGACCCACTCCCAGGCTGGCTAATTTGTTTATTAATCTTTTGTGTGGGACTGTATAATATGCATTGCTAAAGTCTAGGTAGGCCATGTTCACAGCCCTTCCCTGGTCTACTACTTTGGTCACCCAGTCAAAGAAATCTCTTAGATTCACCTGACATGACCTTCTTGCTGTGAATCCATAATGCCTTGGGTCCTGTGCCCCGCTGGCCTCTAGGTACTCAACAATTCTTTCCTTCAGAAGTAACTCCATCATTTTTCCTACCACTGAGGGCAAGCTAACAGGTCTGTAGTTTCCTGCCTCTGCTTTGCTCCCACTTTTGTGAAGGGGAATCACATCCACCCTCCTCCAGTCCTCGGTTACCACACCATCCTCCCATGATTTGTTAAAAAGGATAGTCAGTGGTGTCACTAGTTCTCCCCTTAGTTCTTTTAGAATTCTGGGGTGAATCCTGTCAGGCCCCATTGCTTTGTCCACCTTCTGTTTTAGGAGTTCTTTCAGAACCCTTTCTTCTGTGAAAGGACTGGTATTGACCAGAGTGCTTCTATTGACTGGATTAGGTACCTCCCCCTTCTCTTTTTTTGTGAATACTGTGGATAAGTATTCATTCAGTATCCCTGCTTTTTCACTGTCCTTTTCTGTCCACCCACCCTCCCCTTTATTAAACCTCACTATCCCTCCCTTGGTCTTTCTTCGCTCCCTAATGTACCTATAAAAGGCTTTATCCCCCTTCTTAACCAAGTTGACTATCTTTTCCTCGGTTTGGATATTTGCTATTCTGACTGCCTTCCCTGCTTCCTTCTGCTTTAACTGGTACAATTCTGTCCTGCTCCTTCTGTGTTTCCTTATACTTCCTGAATGCTGTCTTTTTCTCCCTAACCTTCCCTGCCACCTCTTCAGAACCATAGTGTTTTTTTTCTTTCATTTTAATTTGTTTATTTGCTTCACATACTCAGTTAAGAGCACTGAGCTGCAAACCTGGAGAACTAGGTTTGAATCCCATAGCCACCACCTGCATACTGTGTGACCATGAGCAAATCTCTTAACTTCCCTGTGCTCCCAGGACACACCTGGAAACAAGTAGCTTAGTGTGTTTTTTTCTGGCCACAAAATTGTAAAATAAAATAAATAAAATTCTACGAGTAATACTTTTGAGGATCTAAACATGTACATGCTGGAGGATTGGAGAAAGAGGGGTGATCTGCTGAACTGCTGAACAAAATTAGCATTTGCAACTAACTTCCTATCTAGGATAAGAGTACACGATATGGTACTAATGGCATTGTACTGAAAGCTTGTGGTAAATTAGCACCTGTACCTAATTACCTATCTAAGGTAAGGGTACAATATAGCAGTCTAGAAGGGACAGCCAGGTAAACTAGGTAAGACAGGAACTGTAACAGAAGTCCATATAAAGGGTAGGCTTTTTTGGTTCTAATTTAAGGGTACTAGGCAAATACAGTAAATCAAGTTATTAATAACAGTCTAGAGGTTATCAAAGGATTATTGTGCACATGGAATACAGCAGGGAGGTAGTCAGTTGCTGACTGTGGGATGCTCTTCCTCAGTATTATGCTCTGGAAGGGGGAGCACTGCCCCATCTGCAGGACCTTCGCTAAGTTCTGTGCTCAGTTGATAGTAGCAAGAGAAGAGATATCTCGGCTGTATCACCAGCTCAGGTGGGGTCCACCTCCCATATCCCCACTCCCCCAGTGGCACACTGACCCTGGGGGATGGAGGATGGTGGTGAGAATGGTGGCAAAGGGAAGGGGAAGGGTGGCAGGGGCAGCCACAAGGGGTAGACCAATTCCACACCATCAAAACAGCAAGTAACTTTGCACCCCTGTAAGGAGCTCAGGTACTTGATTTCTTCAGGGGACTCTGGAGTCATACATGGTAAATGGGCAGGATGACTTGGTGGCACCAGAGGTGGGGGTGGTGAGTGGGAGGAAGTCATCAAGGAGAATCTTAGTGATTGGGAATTCAATGATTAAGGGAGTAGAGAACTTGGGCGGGTAAGAGGATGGTCAGATGCCTTCTTGGTGCATCATCCTTCCAGGAGATATATATAGAAGGATGGCAATGCCCAACTGCTGCCTGTACCACCTGGTAGCACAACTTGTGCCAGTGGACGTGTGGACCACACAATATAGTGATATGGGCTGACTGGAGATTGAGGCAAGCCAACTGCAACTGGACCCACTATTTGTCCAACCCCCCAACAAAATTTAACTCAATCTACTGGAGACAGATCCCAAACCAATGGATACAGCACATGCTGCAAACAGCATTGAAGGCTGGAATCCTCACAGGCACCCCTAATGTAATGGGGCCCCTAATTAGTATAATTGGGGATACAAACTTTCTGTCACCTTGAATAGAGACAGGATTCTGGAGAGGCATAGACAAAACTCAACCAGGTATGCACAAATGGTGCAGAGACCTTTATGCCTGACATTCTCACAACTGAGAGACTAGTTTGGACTCTTTCAGCAGGACCATTTCAGACAGCTTCAGGCTCATCATTACCGAACCTCACAGGGCTTGACCCCCAGGTTGGATGGCCCCTCACCCTGCTAGAAGACTTCCTTTACTGGACAGCAATGCTTATTGGAAGAAGGGAAACAATATTCCGGGCTTATAAAGTGTTATTAGGGACAGATCATCCAGAAATGCAGCAGCTTAAGTCCAACTGGGAAAGGGAGGTGCATATGACTATCCCAATCAAGGAGTGGAAACAGTTATGGTAGTGAGGATGGAAGATTACGGCCTCTCCTGGATGGAGAGAACACTGGTGGAAATGTTGGGTGAGATTTTTCCACACCTCTACCATTACCCATCACCCAACACTTCAGAGTCAGGTCACATTATCAAGTGTTCTAGGACTGCCCAAAAATTGCTTCCTTCTGGAGGCAGGTACACGGGGTCCTGACAGAACTATGGGACAGCCCTATCCCATTTACTTTTAAACTTTTAGTGCTGGGTGTGTATGTGCCAGGAATGGAAACAGCCAGCAACAAGGCCTATTATGGGCCATGTGTGCTGTGGCGATGAAAGGTATAACAGCATGTTGGCTGCTGGAGAGTGCTCCCAGTCTGTGGGCATGGGAAAAGAGGGTAACAGAGCTGTTCAAAATGGAACGAATCACAGCAACACTGCATCTCACCATAGAAAGGCACACAAAACTGTGGCAGTGATGGCAGGCTTGCTAGATAGGCAGACTAACCCCAGAGGGGGCGGGGGAGTGAAGTGGTGGAGGGGACCAAATGGCCCTGTGGGTAGTAGAAGTTAAGAGGTCCTGGCTTCATGGCACCAAGCAATATACACTGTTGGAAACACGACTCTTTAAGGTGTGTCAGACCAAGCATGTTCTTCTGTTAGGGGCAGCTGCCCTGCATAGTTGACTGTTTAATGCTTATAACTTTGTGTTCTGCAATATCAGCAACAGTTAAGCTGAAAGTGCTTGATATTATAGCACTAAAGAAATGGAAATCTAGACTACTTGAAGCTGTAATTTTCTGTATTCTGGCACTATGAAACCTAAGGACCTCTATGTGGGTCAGACCTGAATGTATAATCTACATTATTCCTGTTTTTTTAATGTACCATGCTGTGAACCAAAGGATAAAGCTGTGTTAAAAAAAAAATAAGGATAAGGAGGATGGTGTAGAAGGAGAAGGAGAAGGAGGTGATAGGGCTGCTTGTATATTAAATGATCTGGCAAACCAGACTGTGCAGACAGTGAAGCAAAACTTTAAGAGGCTGGGAGATGGACTGAAAGCACACTCAGCTTTCCTGGCCTTTTCCGAGGTCTCTCTGGCGTAGAACTGGGAGATAGGAACAAAAGAGTACGGAAGAAAGAGACTGAGGAGTTTAATGGTTGGCTGAAGGGATATGTCAGGAGGAGGGATACTACTTTGTGGGGGATTGGTGGGCTTCTGGGATAGGAGGTCCTTCAAGGATGATGGCCTTCACCAGACAATAGAGAGGGTTGGTGCTCCGGGGACAGAAATTTGATGTCTACATTGGACAGTTAAACTGACTGAAAGCGAGATGGAGGCTAGGGGAACCACAGAGAAAGGAGAGTGGGTGGGGAACCTAGCTAGGACTCCCCGTAAACACATGACTAGTAGCAGCAAGACAGGTAACAGTAAGGTTGAAGTTCAAATTAGGTTATGGAGAAGAGGCCTATGAGGTGGGCTGACAAAGCCTACATTCAGCATGAAAAATAAAAAAAATTAAGGAGACTAGGGAAGAATAAGAGAAGAAGAAATGAAAACAGCAAGTGAGGATCTTGAGAAAGATGAAAAGGGGTCTGCCTTAAAGGGGAACTGTCAGCACTAAGAGCCCCACACCCAAGTATGGGGCTGGTCCTAATTCGCACTCTGTGTTTACTTACTGTTTACTGCAGTATAGTAGATTATATCACACTAATTAAGTTGACCTGCAAGCTGATATTTTCTGGAACAAAAAATCCCAGAATTCCCTGCAGCTGACATCAGAGGAGGGCTGTAGCAGTTAGAGACTCAATTCCCTGCAGCATAGAGATTAGAGATTTTATAATATATATTCTGACCATATGTTTGCTGGTTCAGCTGTTCTCCCAGGGCTAAGCAGAGTCATCTGTGACTGTACTTAGCCAAGGGAGGACAGAAGGAACAGCAAACAAAAATCAGAGCTTATAAAACTCTAACATGTACTACAAGCTATTGAAATCTCCCACTGCTGCACTCCTTTGATGTCAGCAGTGGGGGGTTCTGGGATTTTTTTGTTACAGAAAATGTTAGCTTGCTAGTCAACAGAATTAGTGTAATACAAACTACTATACTGCAGTAAACAATAATATGTTTTTAACACAAAGTGTAAGTTAGGATGAGCAAGTGTGGGGCGTCTAATGGTGACAGTTCCCCTTTAATGCCAGGAGTCTGGGAAATACAATTAGTGAGCTCCAGGGAATGGTAGCAGACACTGAGATGGACCCAGCAGTCATCACAGCAAAGCGGCCGCAGAGAATAATGATTGGACCCTAACAGTCACAGGCTACACCATGTTTAGACATGACAGAGAAAGGGATAAAGGAGGAGGCGTTGTCCTATATTTCAGGTAAGGCACAGAGGCGGTGGAGAATGGAAACATCAGGTGAAGTAATGAGGAAACAGAATCACTATGAGTTCAGCTCAAGGCCATCTCAGGCAAGAAGCTATGGATGGGGGTGCTCCAGGGCCAGATTAACAATAGGGCAGACTGGGAAGTTGTCCAGGGTCCCAAGTTTAAGGGGGGGCCCCCAGAGTTTCATTTTTTTTTCTTGCTCATTTTTTGTTTCTTTGTTTGTTTGTTAGCTGTTTGCTGTGTGCCTGTCAGTGCTGGTCCATTGCAGGCTGGGGGTGGGGGATGAGGACCTTTGAAGCCACCAGCTGCTGACACAGTCACACATCGGAGTACGTAATTATGCTGCAGATAGTCTGATCATCCATGCACAACAGAAACTACCACCTGTGATTGGACTGACTCAGCATTGATTATTTACTTCACTGTGAATCCTGACACTAAACACCAACCCCTCCCCGCGTCCCTTCACACCCTACAGGGCAGGTCCTTCAGCAGCACTTAGAACTTTGCCACTGGCGCCTTCCTCTGTATGTTAAAATATCTCATTCACTTCTATTTTGTTATAAGTTAAAACAAAAGAGCAGTGATGAGATAACAAATATGGTCCTGAATACACACGCTGCTGCCCCAGTCTCACTGTGACCCACCGTGACTTTATAGAAGCTGCTCTCAGTTTTTCTCTGCATCTGCTGCCTCTGCCTTCTCACTGTGGTCACCAGCCCAACCTGACTCGCTCCTCTAATGGCTCCAGCTCCATCCTGGCATCCTTTACTCTCTGTCTGTCCACCACCTGACCTCCAGCCTGGACTGTCCTATCATTGTCTGCTGTATGCCACCCACTGCCTGGAAGGAAAGCTAAGAGGTAAGGGGGGAGCAATTATCTTGGCAGCCTTGGTTAAGTATCAGTTTTATACCAGCAGTTTGCCAGTTCCTCCCTGCAGGGCTAGAACCCGGGGTCCCACACCTGCCATCGGGGTGATTGGCGGTGCCAGGAGGAACAGTTCGATCATGGCCTCAGCTAAACAGCAGGCATTTCAAGGCTTATGGATAATGGAGCAAGCCTGTGCATGTAAAAAAGAAACATTAAAATATATCCGCTAGAAGTCAGACTAGTCTACATGAGACTGAAGGTGTGAAAGGATGCGTACTGAACAAAAGCCAAAATTTTACTATGGGGTAGCCTTGTACTGTGGATGATGTACTGTAAAATTCTGGCAGTGCCAATATGGGGTGGGGAGAGACACATGAGCCACGGGAGTAGTGAATGAAATCCTAGTAGTGCCAGTAGTTGGGGGTGGAAGATACATACGAGCAGTGGGAGCAGCACATGTAGTGCTGGTACTTTGGGGGTAAGAGAGATAGATATGAGCCACAGGGACAGAATTTAAAATCTCTACAGTATCTGTACTTGTTGGGGCTGAGTGTGTTGTCAGATCATTTTCTGTGCCACTTATGAATGAACTACCGTATATCTAGAAAGTGCCCCCCCATATTTGCCTTTGAAATGTCAGCAAAGAATCCATATCAAAGGCAAGTATGAGAGAGAAAAAACACTTTCTAGATATAGTAGTTTATACAGCCTGTATCTTAAGAAAAACGTGTACTCCTGCTACAGAAATTAATTGGGGTTGGGGGAGCATTTCTCTCAACTAATATGGTCTTCCAGCCCAGCTGACTATTACCACTTATGGGCAGGAAATGTTATGGATCAGTCGGACTGAGCTGATGTCACTTAACATAAAGCCTCTAACATCTAAACAATAAGGAAAGGTGATCAGGGGCATGCTTTATGTTAGTTGTCCAATGGACCATCACTGTGAACTTTCTGCTCTGAATGAGTGAATCAAAAGATAAAATCATCGATAAATTATTTTATCAGAGGCTCCAATTTCCTCTTTTGATCCACTAGTTTGCTGGTGATGTTGATTTCCTGTGAGTAGTATAACACTGCACTCTATTATAGGAGCATAATAACAATAATTAAAGAAGAAATGTGCCTGTGTTCTGAATCGGCCTTTCTCGAAAGCCAGTCGTTCAGCTGTAAATTATCAGGAGATAAACAGAGGGAAACACAGGGACATGCAGTTGACAAGATGGTATAAATATATTGAAAAGTAGAACACACAAGTGAACAAAACAGTTAGCTAACTGTAGCTAAGTGACTCAAATGGAGTAGACCAGTTCAGCAGTATTTGTATATATGTGAAAACAGCCACACAGTACTACACTTCAGTCACTCTTATTCAGACTGACATACTATATATATCAATAAGAATAAGTGACTAAAGTATAGTACTGTATTGGCTGCTTTCACTAGGAACATATAGTAACTATACAATGCATTATGCAGAGTGCAATTCTGAGAGATCTTGAATTTCTGAAGTAGAATATGCTGTAGTGAGTTAAAGTCAGAGGTTGCTGGCTGCTACTGTAACATCCTGCCCAAGTAGTGGTGCTATCTGAAATGGTTGCTTTGCGTATATGTGGTAGAGTCCACCTTTCAGCTATCTGAATGGAGAAACAGAGAGAGAGAGAGAGAAAGAAAGACAGTGAAGGGCAACTTGTTACCTCACTAAATCCTGGAAGTAGAGACAAAAAAGACAGGCACAATGAAGACCCATCTGCCTCTGCATTTGTTGTTTCAGAGTTAAAAAAGTCCACATGGCAAAGTGCAGCCTAACAAGTGGCGAGCAGAGGCTGTCTGGTCTCTTAACTACAGTACCATCCTTTGTTTGGTCTGAAGTTATGGTAGGATTGGGAGTAGGATGTACAAGTCAAAGTTTCTGCCACTGTCATGCACTGCTGCTTTAACAATTGCCAGTGGGCAATTTTACTTACATTGTTAATGGGACTGAAATGAGTGAGACTGGTGTAAAATTTGCTGTACTGCCTTTTTCCCCCCTCCTAACAAATTAGAACCACCCTATCTTCATTCCATCTTGCTGGAACCTTCCCCTATTCAAATGATAAATATGGTATATGGCATGGGTGAGAGTGAGATAGCAGAAATATCTCCATGAGCTGCCACTGAACTCTTGATATCCCACAAGTGGAGAAGCCATGAGTGGGATACAGTTCAATGACAGCGAGTGGAGATATTTCTGCTATCTCACTCTCACTCATGTCATATTCAACTTACACAACTGTGGGTCTCTCTTTTTTCCGTTTTAAAGTTATTTACATTTGTTTGTTGCAAAAAGAGAATAAAAATGTGCTTTTTTTGCCAATTATAAGAAAAAACTAAAAGGTATTTGTAAATGAAACACCACTCATGTTGTAGATCTTTTTGTACTGAACAACTTTCGTACTCACAGTACAATGCTATCATTTTTCGTTTTAAAGTTATTCACATTTGTTTGTTGAAAAAGTGAAAAGAAAATAAATTGTCTGCTTTTTTTTTTGTTAATTATAAAAAAAACTAAAAGGTAGCTTAATGAAACACCACTCATTGTGTAGATCTTTTTGTGCTGAACAACTTTTGCACTCACAGTACAATGCTATCATTTTTTGTTTTAAAGTTATTTGCATTTGAATACAGTTAGTACTGAGGCCGAACATTCATTCTAAATGAGTTCCGAACCTTTTGTGACATACTCAGCTGGCCAAGATATCCATTGTGACATACCTAACTGTGAAGATATAAATGATATCTCACACGTGGTCAGTATCTCTCTTTTATCTTCATGAAAAGAGACCCACACATGTTGTAGAAAGTAAATATATAAGTTAGTTACATAAGATTCATCACATAAGAAATGGACAAATGGATAAATCTGAAAGAATTCAGGCTCCATTCTGGGACAACATTTAGATAGGGCTTACTTGAAAAAAGTATAACTAAACTAGACTATAAATAATGCCACGTCCCCATTCCCCTTTTTTTCCTGGTAATGATGAAAAAATATGCCACCTTCATGTCAGACAATATGATCTGAACTTTAGTTGGTATCTGGTCTGAACGAGAAAAAAAAAAGGAAAAAAAAAACTAGTTACATAAAATTTGACAAGCCACATATTATTTAAATCGTTGCAGCCAGTCCATCAGTCTCCCACTGTTGTTTACATCTAAGTCCAGCAATAAATCCAGGACTTCAAAAGATCAACCTCATCAAATATAAAGAGAGCATCAAGACAACCACACTGTTACCAACTCTTGCATCTAAATTCTGTTTTTTTTCAAAGAGCTATCCTGACAGTGAGAATGTACTGCAGCCATAAAACGTCATGCATTCTAACCATCTATTTCCACCCCAAGAAATAGCATTCAGAGTAGCTGAAAACCCCTCCAAATGCATTTTAAGGCATCAGAAACCATTCAGCTTTTGAGGGCCTCTCCCAGCCTATCGATAGCCATATGAGGCCCCACAATTACAAAGTGCCCATAGCCCCACAACTTGTTACTTCAGCCCTGGGGAGATCTATAGATCTCTAGGACAGGGGGAACATCGATAAGGAGCTAGAAGCAGAACTAGAAAGGGGATGGCAAAGGGGCAGGTGGTGGTGCCACATATTGATTGGGACATTCCAGTCCCACGCCATAAGGAGGAGATGAGGAGCAATCAGCAACTAGACCTTTCAGTTGTACCTCCATTGTGGGTAAACTGATGGAGACACTAGTCAAAGAGGACCTCCTGGACTACCTGGAGAGCAATGGATTCCAAGATAGTAAACAGCGGTATCACATTCGAACAGTGATGGGAATACCACGAAGACCATTACAGTGACAAAATCGGCAGTTCACTGCAATGGTACCTGGTATTCTCAACACTGCTGTCTCCGGGGATATCGCCCCCTCCCTGAATCAACTCCGACTCTGAGTTAGTTATCTATAGTATGGGGGGGGTGAAGGGGCAGAGCACCTTGCAGAAGACACTTGCTTTTCTAGATGGCACAATGCCAACTGTTGGCATTGTGCCATTGCTATAATGCCATTTAACACAATTCATTTTGCTGCGGCATGGTGGAACCGTAAACAGCATGGGTTCCTTGCAGGGAGAGCTTGTCAGACCAACTTGATAGTATATTTTGACTGGGTAATGAGGGTTGTGGATAAGGGCCATGCTTTGGATTTACTCTGTGTGTGCTATCCAGACTAACCATAGCTCTGTATAGAGCTTGTCACTTTGAACTGAACTAAATGTGAATAAAAATGTTCAACATTGTGAATTGTATAAACAAGTGATCTGGTCACCCATCAAACTGCAAATTCAGTTCTATGATGCACTGTGATGCTGGAAATGATACATGCTCAGCGTGTAGGCAAACTGGACAATGTGATTTCGCTGTGCGCAAATGCTTATAACACTAGGTCTACTATGATTCTAAAGTTGGAGTTGCTGTGCTATAAAACTATATTAGGACAAAAATTCTTTTAAGTATAAGGCCATTAGGCTGGCTCAGTGATGAAGAGAGCTAAGGTGCTTGCACCTTACCTCTCCTATGCCAGCAGCCAAGCTTGGGAATGAGCTTGGGTCACTGTGGGTTGGAAGGGGGCTGGGAGTGGACTGAGCAGCTACTGGCAGCTCTCTCCTGGAATGGGGTGGTGAGTCGACTCAGCTCTTGGCTGCCACCAGGTGGAGGCCTAGTGATAGCACTGACACTCAAGCAGCTGGGTACAGACATGGGTGGGGGAAGCCATGGTTCCAGGATGCACGTGCACTTCCATGCCAATGTGCATCCCGTGTCACCATGGCTAGGGTGGGAATGTGAAGAAGGGAGTTTGAGGGGCTTAAAGAAGCCTTGCCCGCTGAGCCCAGGTCCATGTCGCCACTAATTACTCACCACTGGTCAATTCTGGATACCTGCACTGGGGGGCGGCTCTCCCTCCTCTGTGCCTGCCATGAGGGGGAATTCATGGGTTAAACACATGACCACCAGCTGAGTGGTGGGGGAGGAGAATGCTGACTTGAGTCAGCAGGGACAGCACTGAACAGCTGCCCCTTAGGCCTGGAAACATTTATTTATTTAGAGTCTAGGATTACAAGCACCTTTGAGCCAAGGCTCTTTTATAAAGGTTCCACATCAACTGAGGTACAATACAAACATTACATAGAGTTGAGTAACAGTGCTGAAATGATGTACAGACATTTTTTAGCAGCTAAAATACATCACATTTAGGGAAAGTGGGTACCAGAGGGGACAGGGTAGCCAGAGGTAGCTGAGGCTTGGAATGGACACAAAAAGAGCGGTGCAGCCATGGGCATTTGTCAGGCCTCAAAAAAGTGCTTGGTGGGTGGGGGAAAAAATGGGAGGGTAGGCTGCAGGATGAGGGAGAGATGGGGTAGGAGTAGAAGTGCTAGGGGGCAGATCATATTATGAGGGACAGTCGCAGGAGTGAGAGGCAGCTAGGTGGAGGTGAAGGCTGGCTTTGAACGGGCTTAGCTTCTGCAGAGAGGAGATGTCTTTGTTGAGTCCATTAATCCAGCTAGGAGCTCGGTGCCGAAGGATCTTTGGCCCAGTGTGGTGCGGCACCGAGGAATGTGCAGCATTTGATTTTCTGAAGTCCCGTGAGGCGGGGTTGCATGCTGTATGGAGAAGAGTTTGACCTCGGGGAGCAAGATGTAGCATAATTTTCTTAGACATTACACAAGTTTGGTACTTGATATGTTTTGATAACTGGAGCCACCCTGTTTGGGCATAGAGGTCACACATATGGGTGAGACGGTGGGATCCTGTGATGAGTTGGCAGTCTTTGTTTACGGCCAAGGATAAGCACCTGAGGGCTGTGTCAGTTGCAGAGCCGTAAATAATCAGACCATAGTCGATTAGCGAGACCACCGAACTCTGAACTGCTATCCTTAAGGCATCCGAGGTAAGGCATTGCCTGTGCCTGTAGAGGAGACCAATGCGTGTGTTTGCAGCTTTGTCGACACTATCTATGGGGATGCCATAGGATAGGTTGCTGTCTATGGTGATTCCCAAATATTTAAAGGAGTGAACCTGTTCGAGGACAGCACCAAGGCAGTTTGTAATATTAAGGGGGTGAAGCCTGTGTTTGTTGTGGGAGCCACAGAAAAGCATTGACTTGGTTTTCTTATAGTTGAGAACCAGCCTTTGACTACTAAACCATGTTTCAATGGAGATGAAGCCCTTCTGAAGCTTGTTTTGGAGTAGGTGGGGGATCCTGTTGGGTGGTGTGAATGACAGCATCATCAGCATAGAGTACGATTTGTTCCAGACAGGATTGTGGAACATTGTTCAAAAACAGGCTGAAGAGGAGTGGCCTGAGAATGGATCCCTGGAGGACTCCTGAGCATATGGATCTAGCATCTGAGAGGACATCAGCAATTTTCACTCTTTGGGAATAGTTTTCCAGGTAGCTCTTAAACCAAGTTGTAGACTCAGGGAAGATCCCAGCTTTCAGCAGTTCTGTGAGGAGTATTCGATGATGGATGGTGTCAAAAGCCTTGGTCAGGTCTACGAAGACCAAACCAGTGAGGTAATTATTGTCCAGGGAGTTGCGAATTGCTCCTGTGAATTCAAGGAGGGCAGATGTGGTGCTGTGGCCTTTTCTGAAGCCGTGCTGTTGTTTACAAAGGATGTCGTACTTGTCCAGATATTCCATTAGCTGGTCAGATACCAGACTTTAAATGGCCTGGGGGGGTAGTATGGCTATAGGCCTATAGTTTCCATGAAGGGCCTTATCCACAATCTTGTGAAGTGGTGTCACAGTGGCGGATTTCCACCTGTCGGGGAACTGGCCTAGGGTGAGGGAGAGGTGGAAAATCCAAGTTAGAGGAGATAGCACTTCATCAAGAGTAAGGGACAGCAGTTTGATGCCAAGTGAGTTGCCACTTATCTCATTCAGGCCTAAATACGCCTGTAGGTGACGTCTGAAAGCACAGCTACTCAGGCCAATAACGCCTGTAGACGTACTCAGCTGACTTTCAATCAGGCCAGGAAACGTCTGAGGAAGTCAGCAGTTTATATCTAAATATTAAACAAACTGAATTACTTAGAATTGATTGCATAGCACTGTTAGAAAGGTAATTTTGTGCTGAACTATTTTGCTGCTGATACTTTGTGTCTATCATGTATACTTTAGGAGTTATTTGCATTTGTTTAAGGTATGGTGTGCATGGCTGACATTTATCTCTCAAGCCTCACCTAAGCACCTTGAAAAAATCTGAAAAAAAACCCATAGTTGTTTGGTGTTTCAGCTAGTATAAAATAAAAACTAAATGGATTACAATTGATTGCATAGCACCGTTAGAAAGGTAATTTTGTGCTGAACAATTTTGCTACTGATACGTTGTGTCTATCATGTATACTTTAGGAGTTATTCGTAATTGTTTAAGGTATGGTGTGCATGGCTGACATTTGTCTCTCAAGCCTCAACTAAGCACCTTGGAAAAATCTGAAAAAAAAAACAGTTGTTTGGTATTTCAGCTAGTATAAAATAAAAATCAAATTGATTACAGTTAACTGCATAGCATCATTGGAAAGGTAATGTTTTGCTGAACTACTTTGCAACTCGTACTTTGTGTGTAGTACTTACGGTTCAAGAGGTATTCACATTTGTTTGTGGCATGCTGATTATGGCTTGATTTTGCTTAGAAAGGCCCAGGATGCAGTGCTAAGAGTATACAGGGCACAAGTGGTGGAAGTCTCAAAGAGCTCTTGTAGCGCGAATGAGTTATTCTAGATCCAGCAATTGCTTTACTGACGTATCTATGGACTTCATGTGTCCTGACTGTTCTGAAGTAAAAAGGGGGGCGATTTGATAAAGGGTCTGTGGGGGTGGAGGGGGGTACAGGAGGGAGGTCTTCATCAAAGAAGTCTGGAGGTAGAACACTACTGAGGTCAGTGAATACATTGTTGAACGTTAGCTATAGTGGAAGGGTCAAGAGTTATAGTCCCATCCACATCCAGCATTGAAGATGATGTTTTGGGTAGTTTTCCTGTAACTTACTTGAGATTATTCCAGAAGGACTTCCCCTTTCTCCAGGTGTTTGTGAGGGCATCTTTGTAATAGTTACTTTTCTTCAGGCGTATTTCTTTGGTGCAGTCATTTCGGGCACGTTTGTAGTTTTGTATATCTTCTTGCCTACCAGTGGCCTGAGCCTGAAACCAGAGGTGGTCCCTAGCTTTCAGTAATGTTAGGAGATCAGCAGTGAGCCATGGATTGCTAAGGCCTTCTACCTTCCTCTTTTTGAAGGGGGCGTAGACGTCACAGGCAGCATTGAAGGAGCTGATAAAGAAGTCAAGCGCAGAGTAGACATCCAATGCATGGAAGATAGGTGACCAGTCTTGTTGTCTAAGGTGTAATTTGAGGTGCTTCAATTGACCACATGGAAGGATTCTGCTATTTATTAGTTTGGGTGGTGGTGGACTGAATTTGTTAGACCATTCACAGGGACTGGGGAGTGGTCATTTAGCATGTCTGGGAGGAGAGAGAAACTTTTGAGATGCGGGATGGGTGTCTGGTCAGTATCCAGTCTAGGAGGATGCTTGTCCCAGTCTTATAGTTGAGTCTACATACAACCTATATGATAAAAAAAGTACAGTACAGGGCCATTAAGAATTGGAACACTTGCCTTCAGAGAGTAGTAGGAAGTCAGTGAACAGATCAGTTTAGAAAGGCCTATACGGCAAAATATTTATTTATTTAAAATTTGGTAACCGGGAAAGGCACACTGAGCCGAGGCTCGTTTCCAGGTGCCACAAGGGGCATGGGGAAGGGGAGGTAAACAAAAGATGCAAATGATACTTAAAATACATAAGATACAGGAAGAACATCATAATTTATATGAGGTACATAAGATACATTAGAATACAGGAAAACACAATAGTTTACAAAGGTTTTTTTTTGAGGGGGAGACAATGCATTTTACAACTAAAGCCAGATATATAAATTGCAAGTGGAACCGAATTTTTATTTATTTATTTATTTATTTTTATAAATAGAAGCACAGTAGTATACACAGCTGTTTTACATTATTTAAATAACTACATAGGCTTTGTTTTTATGCAAATGTTATGACAATGTTGCATATATACATGTATGATTGTATGTATTGCTATTGATCTTGATTGGGTCACCATTGAAACAAGACACTTGTTACCTAAGGTTTTTCTCCAATAATAAAACTATACCCTACTTTGATTTTAGCAAGGTTTTTAACGTGGTGCCTCACAGAAGGTTGCTAAAGCAGCCACAGGAGCTGTGTGCTGTGAAGGACACTGTTAAACGGGTGAGAAACTGGTTGGAAGGGAGACAGCAGCGGGTTGTGGTTAATGGAGTCTAATGAGAACAGAGGGAGGTCACCGGAGGGGGGGGCACAAGGATCGGTACTCGGTCCAGCCCTTTCAATAGGTTCATCAGTGATATGGGAGAAGGAATCCTAGGCAAGGTGTGTTTCTTCACATGTGACACCAAGCTCTGTGGCAGGGTAGACAGTGAGGAGGGGGTTAAAGAGATGCAGAGATTGCATAGATTAGCAAGGTGAGCAAAGATTTGGAATGTGAAATTCGATGTAAAAAGTGCAAGGTAATGCACATAGGAAACAAGAACCCAAGGACATAGTCCTGGATTGGGGTGGTAAAGCTGGGCATGACCTCTGAGGAAAGAGACTTAGGGGTCATCATCAATGACTCCATGAAGCAATCAAATCAGTGCGACAAGCCCTACAGCAAGGCAAATAGGATGCTGGGGTGTACAGGAAGGGGTGTTGACAGCAGAAGGAAGAAAGGAAGTATTATAGTCTCTCTATAGACCACTGGTAAGGCCCACCTGGAGCACTGTGCCCAGTTCTGAAGTCATCACCTGAGGAATGAAAAGGACAGGCTGGCCGGGATAGTGCAACATAAGGTGACCAAAATGATTCAGGACCAGGACGGTAGATCTTATGAGGATCAGCTCAAGGCACTGAACATGTACTCGCTGGAGGCCAGATGAGAGAGGTGATTTATAATATAGACCTTCAAGTTCCTGATGGAATGAATAAGGTAAACTGTGAGGAAGCATTTAGCATGAGTAGCGGATCACGAACACAGGGGCACGAGTGGAAACTGATGGGTGGAGGTTCAAGTGGGATGTGAGAAAATTTTATTTTACAGAAAGGGTGGTGGAGCCATGGAACAATCTGCCAGCTGATGTGGTGGGTGCTAAAACCATCAATGGTTTCAGACATGACTGGGACAGAGTGAAGGGCTTAGTGGTTGCTCACGGTGGTAGCAGTAGGGCAGGGAGCATGGGGGTGGACAATGTGGGCTAGAATCCCTGTATGAACAATAGGTCCTCCTGGGTGTGTTAGGATTTAATGGGCAGACTGGAGGGATCAATGGTCTTCTTCTGCCATTACTACCTATGTTTCTATGACATGATTGAAATGTTCAAGTATCTCAGCAGAAAAGAGGTGGACAGCGGAGAGCTGTTTACAATGAGTGGTTACACGGGTACCAGGGATAACTCCCAGAAACTGGGGGGAGGCGGACTTGTTCAAGAAGGATGCAGGAAGTACTTTTTACAGGAGTGGGGGCAGACTGGAACAAGCTACTAGAGGAGGTCAGCGGGGCAGAAAAAGTAGGAGGGTTCAAAAGGAGTGGGACAGGCACATGGGAATAGCGCATAAGGGGGCAGACTGGGGGAGCGCAGGAGGACTGACAAGGGCACAGTCCCAAAATTAGACAACTTCAGACAGACTGGGTGGGCTGCTAGGCCCTAACCTGCCATCACTGTCTATGTTTCTGTGTTAAAAATGTAAGATTTTTTTTTAAAAAAAACCAACAAACAGCAACCCCAACTTGCAGACAGATGTGCAGCTTGAGGTAGTGTACTGCAGTGTTCAATTCAGCTGTTTACTATACTTTCTCCAAAACTCTTTTATATGCTTCTTTCTTCTAAATTTCTGTTGCGTAGCCCAGGCTCTTTACTGGTTAATTGGAGTAAGGTCCATACTGTAGAAAAAGTTGCAAAGCATCATGGACAGCATTATGTAAATTGCTATGGGAAGCAAGCTGACAAGGCTTCTGTCTGTAGTCCTATATAACCAGTCCATTCCAGCTGAGAGCTGTCAAAGTGGTGGGAAAGAGCTGACATTGGGGACCTCCTCTATGCAACACTTTTTCCTGCTTGCTTATTGTGAACATAACATGTCCTGGGGCCCCAATACACTGCTGCAGTCGGTGCTGATGGAATTTAGGGGTGCAGTAAGGCCCTCTGTTTCATCATCCATGAACAATGCTATACACTAATGCCAGACTTAGTTGCCAGGGGAGGAGTCTCAATGTAAGTGATGGTCGCCAACCGATCCTCTGCAAAAATACTATCCCTGGTGTCCAGTGCCCCCCCCATCGGATCCTCTGCAAAAATTCTATCCCTGGTGTCCAGTGCTCCCCCCCCATCAGATCCTCTGCAAAAATCCCATCACTGTTGTCCACTGGCAACCAACTGATCCTCTGCAAAAATCTCTTCCTGATAATCCAGTGCCCCCCCAACCAATCCTCTGCAATAACTCCATCCCTGATGGTCCAGTGGCCCCCACCAACCGATTCTCTGTAAACATACCCTCCCTGATGGTCCACTGCCACCCCCAACCAATCCTCTGCAAAAATCCTATCCCTGGTGTCCAGTAGTACCCAGATAAGCCTCTGCAAAAATCCTGTCCCTGGTGTCGAGACACCCCCTCCCTAGCCCCACTCTCCTGCTTGCAGTTTACTTTACTCTAGTCTATTGTCAGTCTCTGTCCCATGTTGACTCATTTGTTTACTGCCACATAACTGTGCCACCACCATGGAACCGCTTCTCAAAGTTCCACAGGTGTTAGAGGTGTGGTGTTGTGTGAGCAGCTATTCAGGGATTGGGAAGCAACTGTGCATAACACAACACTTCAGTAGCATGCCAGCTCCTGCCCCTTTCCCTGTGCCAGCAGAAGCCCTTTGTGATGGTGCAGGGAAAGGCTTGTGCCCCTTGTGTATGATACAAGGGAGTGAAAGTTAGAACAGTGGTGCAAAGTGGCCGTTTCAGTCACTTTGTCACTCAGCATTGCGACTGTGTCTTGGGGGCCCTGGTTTTTTGGGCTTATCAGGCCCCAGACACTGGCTCTAGAACAGTTACTGTGGCAAGACAAGGCAAATGTGTTTGTTAGGCATCTATCCAAGGCTCAAGGCACCATACAGACAGCAGAATTAAAACAATTCTGCAATACAGCAGGTATAAAAGCAAAGTTTCAGCATGACAAACATAACACTAAATAATAAATTACAGGTCAAAATTTTATAGGTGGTCCCAAAAGCCTGATTAAAATATGTTTTTTCAGTAAACTCTTAAAACATCCCAAAGAGGGGCCTCCTGTAATTGAAGCTGAAAGTGTGTTCCACACCAAACTTGCTCTCAGGTCACCTCTCTTATCCAGCTGTCAGATAAGTTTCTACCTGTTTAACATAACTTGCGTTGGACTCTGTGTAGCTCTTGATGCTTATGTTAACTTATCTGCTTAGGGTCTGTGTATTCCCTGATGCTGCTTACTCTGGGGATGTTGTTTTCTTTTTGACCGTTTGTTGATGTTATTGATACCTTTACTTTGTAACATGTATATTGACACACATCCACTACTATATTATGACCACCTGTTGGCTGTACCTGTCACTGTGTACCTACATAGTATTAGTCCACCTGTGTATGTTAGCCTGTCTGGCAATGAATACATGTAGTATTATCAGTTCCACCTCTGCATGTTAGCCTGTCTGGCACTGAATACATGTATTATTATTAGTTCCACCTCTGTATGTTAGCCTGTCTGGCAATGAATATATGTATTATTATTATTAGTTCCACCTCTGCATGTTAGCCTGTCTGGCAATGACTACATGTATTATTATTAGTTCCACCTCTGTATGTTAGCCTGTCTGGCAATGAATACATGTATTATTATTATTAGTTCCACCTCTGCATGTTAGCCTGTCTGGCAATGACTACATGTATTATTATTAGCTCCACCTCTGTATGTTAGCCTGTCTGGCAATGAATACATGTATTATTATTATTAGTTCTATCTCTGCATGTTAGCCTGTCTGGCAACGAATACGTGTATTATTATTAGTTCCACTTCTGCATGTTAGCCTGTCTGGCAACGAATACGTGTATTATTATTAGTTCCACTTCTGCATGTTAGCCCGTCTGGCAATGAATACATGTATTATTATCAGTTCCACCTCTGTATGTCAGCCTGTCTGGCAATGAATACATGTATGATTAGTTCCACTTCTGCGTGTTAGCCTGTCTGGCAATGAAAACATGTATTATTATTAGTTCCACCTCTGTATGTTAGCCTGTCTGGCACTGAATACATGTATTATTATTAGTTCCACATCTGTATGTTAGCCTGTCTGGCAATGAAAACATGTATTATTATTAGTTCCACCTCTGTATGTTAGCCTGTCTGGCACTGAATACATGTATTATTATTAGTTCCACCTCTGCATGTTAGCCTGTCTGGCAATGACTGCATGTATTATTATTATTATTAGTTCTGTCTCTGCATGTTAGCCTGTCTGGCAATGAATACATGTATTATTATTAATTCCACTTCTGCATGTTAGCCTGTCTGACAATGAATACATGTATTATTATCAGTTCCACCTCTGTATGTTAGCCTGTCTGGCAATGAATACATGTATTATTATTAGTTCCACCTCTGCATGTATGCTGTCTGGCATTATAATATGGCTTTAAAAAATCCAGTAATCTGATTGGTTGAGGAGGTCGGAACCCAGTGCTGATACCCCATGACGACAGCACTGGAAGAAGGTTCAGTAGCCTCTTCACAATAAAATGAATAGTACCAGCCAATCCTGACCAGCCATCACAAATGTGGCTATCACATTTTCTCACTAAAAACCTTCAACTAGGCCCTAAAAATAAAATGGTCTTAAAATTTATAAACATAGGAATTAAACATTATTTGCCCTCATAATACTCTTGTTACACACACACATACATAACTTTAACAATGACGTGCTATAGTACTTAGAACTGTAATTTATGGTGTTTCTTTGCTGACCATGAAAAATCCCCCTCCTATTCTCACCTGCTTACTAGGCAAATCTGTGTTGTTTAAGCTGTTAAAGATGCAACAAAAACCCTGGTTCCATCTGAGGCCTTTTGCTTTGTGCTAGTGGAAGTAAACATTCTGCCAACAAAACTCGGCAGAGGTTTGAATTCTTGCATTCTATCTGTAGCAAATATTCTGTCTCTTGAATGTTGGCAAGGCAGAAAATAAACAAAACAGAGAAAAGGGAGGGAATATTATAAAGAGGAAGGAAGGAAGGAAGAAAGGAAGGAAGAAAAAGAAAGAAAGAAAGAAAGAAAGAAAGAAAGAGATGAGGTAATGGGTAAAAGGGGGTGAAATGGGGGAAACTAGAGGGTTTAAGAGCTAATCAAAAATGCATGAATTTTGCTGTACATAATATTTAAACCTGAGACGGCATGTCAGTGCTGGGATGTGCTGGGAATTTTTAAAAAAGTCATAAAAAATGCTTCTTTTTGGATTTGGTGCACCCCCAAACACACACACACATCTTGGACCCATTTAATAATCACAGTAAGACACTCTAGGATGTACATTGTGGGGGTAACGGCACTTCTTGGTTGGTTGAAGTGAAGGCACTCATCAATGCCTCATGACACACCTGAAGTGTGCCGTTATCCAACCACAACACATGCCCTGTCATGTCTTATTGCTTAATTGTTTTTTTTTTTTTTCTGTTTGTTGGGACAGTCCTCACTTCTGTTAAAAAAAACAAGAAAACAGAAGATAATCATTATGGATGCCTGACGCAGCACAATTGATCTCTATAGGGATACTAAATTGGACTGTCAATATTTGTGTGTTCAATTCTGCAAAGTGAAAAAATGAGGTAAAATCAGGAGTATAAAAAAATATTGCTATGCTCAAAGTAATAAAATCGGCTATAAAAAGTCAGTGTAAGCAATATGGAGTGATGTAGTAAAGCTCTTGAGGGACTATTTCATCTTTATTTTATGACTAAATGAATTATAATAAAGTTTCTTCTGTTATTGCTTAATCATTAAAGTCTTGACGGATTTTTTATAGCCATATTATAATTGCAATAAGGCACTCCAGGGTGTGTGTCGTCCCTGAAGAACGTCACACCTAGGGTAGTGGAAGCACTCGGCCTGTGACCTCATGCTTCGATCCTCCCTAGGTGTGACGTTACTCAGCAACGACACACACCCTGTCATGCCTTATCGCTTAAATGAATACATGTATTATTATTACCATTATTAGTTCTACCACTGCATGTTAGCCTGTCTGGCAATGAATACATGTATTATTAAAGGAATAATGCACGACAGGGTATGTGTTGTGCTGGGATAATGTCACGCCTGGGGTGATTAGGCATGAGGCTGCAGGCTGAGTGCGATTAATCACCCCAGAGGTGACGTTATCCCAGCCCGACACACACCCTGGAGTGCATTATTCCTATTATACAATGGCTCGGCTATTAAAAAATATAAAATAAAATAGATGAAAAACATGTTTTAAATTAGTTTTCCCTTTATTTTTCTGTGTGTAGGAATAAGTTTAGAAAAAATAGTCCATAGTTTCTGTTTTGCCCTCTAGATGTTCTACCAGTACAAACTGTCTTGTAGTTCTGTCTCTTGAGGTTTTGTTTTGTTTTGTACATACAGGTCTGTGTTGTGTCTTATCCGTTTTTTTCCTGTGAAAGCAATCTGCATGACAGGCAGTACGTCAATCTTGAGTGGACTGCGGAGAGTTAGCCAATTGCTGAAAGAAATTAGAGGGGGTCACAGCCATACAGAGGTCTGCCTGTGCCTGCTTGTGTTATCCATTTATTTTTTTTTATTATTTGCTTATGGGTAAAATATTTGGCAATTTCTTGAGCGAAGCAGCATGACAGCGAAGCTGACTGAGGAGAGAAGGAAGAAGGGGACACGTGCTACACAGTTACGTAATGCCGGCAGCGCTCGGAACAGCAGAGTTTACACAGCAAAATTTAAAATGGTAAGCTTTATGTTCAGAGAACTGGAGAATGGGGGCGGGGGGCAGTCATTTCTGTTAAAATGCTTCCCTTGAAAGGGTTACTAGGAAGCCGCAGCCGCTTGTTGTCCTGGTTACAGCTCAGACAGGCAGTTTTGGAGAAAACAAAAAGCCGTGCGCTCTGGTGCCTTTCAAAATTGTAAGTGTCGGTGCTGTTTTAGACTGAGGAGCAGGACAGCAAAAGCAGTGATGGGTTGAACTACTGCAGGCTATTAAGTGAATGGGAAGTTCTATCTTTTTTTCTCGCTGCTTCAGATTCGGTGGTGGTTTTGGGCTTCAGTGACTGGGGATCTGCATGCCAAGCATGGACAATGGGTCATTCTGTGTGCGGTGATTTTTATTTTACAAGACATGCGGTCTTGTTGGTGCCTGGACTAGATCCGTGATGTTATGCTGGGATAACATCACAGGTCCAGCGGTACACTGACCAATAAGAGACTAGTATTCTGACCTGCCATTGTATAATATTAGTTCCACCTCTGCATATTAGCCATTCTAGCAGTGAATACATGTTTTATTGTTAATTCCACCTATGTATGTTAGCCCGTCTGGCAATGAATACATGTAGTATTATTAGTTCCACCTCTGCATGTTAGCCTGTCTGACAATGAATACATGTATTATTATTAGTTCCACCTCTGTATGTTAGCCTGTCTGGCAATGAATACATGTATTATTATTAGTTCCACCTCTGCATGTTTTTTTTTTTCCAATTGATTAACCAGGTGAGACACTAAGCTGAAAGCTTGTTTACAGGTGCAACCTGGGAGCACAGGGAAGTTAAGTGACTTGCTTAGGGTCACACAGTATGCAAGTGGGGGCTGTGGAATTCAAACCCAGGTCTCCAGATTTGCAGCTCAGAGCCTTAAACCACTGTGCTATACTGCCTACCTGTTAGCCTGTCTGGCAATGAATACATGTATTATTAGTTCCGCCTATGTATGTTAGCCTGTCTGGCAATGAATACGTGTATTATTAGTTTCACCTCTATATGTTAGCCTGTCTGGCAATGAATACATGTATTATTATTAATTCCACCTATGTATGTTAGCCTGTCTGGCAATGAATACATGGTATTATTAGTTCTACCTCTGCATGTTAACCTGTCTGGCAATGAAACATGTAGTATTATTATTAGTTCCACCTCTGCATGTTAGCCTGTCTGGCAATGACTACATGTATTATTATTAGTTCCACCTCTGTATGTTAGCCAGTCTGGCAATGAATACATGTATTATTATTATTAGTTCCACCTCTGCATGTTAGCCTGTCTGGCAATGAATACATGTATTATTATTAGTTTCACTTCTGCATGTTAGCCTTTCTGGCAATGAATACATGTATTATTATTAATTCCACCTATGTATGTTAGCCTGTCTGGCAATGAATACATGGTATTATTAGTTCTACCTCTGCATGTTAACCTGTCTGGCAATGAAACATGTATTATTATTATTAGTTCCACCTCTGTATGTTAGCCAGTCTGGCAATGAATACATGTATTATTATTATTAGTTCCACCTCTGAATGTTAGCCTTTCTGGCAATGAATACTTGTATTATTTTTAGTTCCGCCTCTGCATGTTAGCCCGTCTGGCAATGAATACATGTATTATTAATTCCACTTCTGCACATCAGCCTGTTTGGCAATGAATACATGTATTATTATTATTAGTTTCACCTCTGCATGTTAGCCTGTCTGGCAATGAATACATGTATTATTATTAGATCCACCTCTGTATGTTAGCCTGATTTGCACTGGATTGTTGATTGCTCTGTATGTTTCAATGCTATCGCTCTGTATTTACATTTGTTTGTGCCAGTCTCTGGCCCGGGCCGCACCTGAAAAAAGTCTTTGGACCCATGCACTAATGCAGTTAAAAAAATGAATAAATAAATACATAATAAAATTCTGTCTCCTGGGGATTTCAATCAGGAGTGTGAAACCCTGAGGAAACCCACCTCAGGTGAACAAAGATGGCAGACAAGAGTGTATTCTGTCAGAAGGTCTTTCAGGTAGCCTGGACCCAAATCATGCAGGGCTTTGTATACCAGCAACCTTATCTGGAGACTGATGTGCCACCTCACCAGCAACCAGTGTAGTTTCCGCAGCACCAGCGTGATATGCCCAGACCGCGAGGTCCCGGCCATCAGACAGGCTGCCAGGTTCTGCACATGCTGCAAGTAATGCACCAGCCACACAGAGAGCCGTAGATAAACAGCCTTACAGTAATTCGATCAGAAGGGGACAAATGCCTGCACAAGTGCTTCCAGGTCAGAGCAAGCAAGAGAGGTACAGATTGAAGTGATAATCCATAGATGGTAAAAAAAACACTGCAGACAACAGACAACATCTGATATTCTAACATCAATCTATCATCCACAATGGTGCTCAGACTCTTTACTCACTATCAACAGCACATAGTGCAGTGCCATTTAATGATGGCAACATGGCTTCATCACTATTCACTGCCACTTGACCCAGTTTCACCAGTAGCACCTCCATCTTTGGTGAGTTGAGTTTAAGACAGTTTGACATCAGCCAGTCCTGGATCTCTAACAGACACTCACCCAGCACAGTTACTGTGTTAACTCTGTTAGGAGCACAAGACAGCTAGATTTGGATAACATCTCCATGGCAGTGAAAACCCAGACCATGCTGCCTGATGTCTCCCCCAACTGCAAAATGTATAGATTAAACAATATGGGTGCCACAACTGACCCATGAGGCACTCCCCAGCCAAGACCAACAGCATCCAAGATGTTTCCACCTAAAGCCACCTGCTGCACTCTGCTGAATAAGTAGGACTCAGACCACCACATCACTATTCCTGACAGTTCTTTATAGTGTCTCAGATGGGATAACAGCGCTCCATGGTCTACCGTGTTAAAAGTTGAGGACAGATCCAGCAGTACCAAGATGGAACAACGGTTGCTGTCTCTAGCCCAAAGAAGATCACTGAACACCATGACAAGAGCAGTCTCTGTACTGTAACAAGGCATAAACCCAGACTTGAAATGGCTCAAGTATCTCAAAACATTCCAAGCAGTCCTGTAGCTTTGCTGTCTCTACCTTCTCGATTACCTTCCCCAAGAATGGGAGGTTTGAGACAGGCCTGTAATTTGCCAGATCATCAAGGTCCAGTGATAGCTTCTTCAGAAGGGGTTTCACCACTGCCTTCTTCAGTTCAGAGGGGAACAATCAATCAATCAATAAAAGTATTTATTTTGCCAGGTGGAACATCATTGAGACAGCTCATTTACAAGATGGACCCGGGCCAAAACAATTGCCGACAGGGTTAAGACATAACAGGTTGAGTGAACGTACATAACAATTACATAGTAATAATAACAACATAATAACATATAACTATCACGTGACAAGATACTTGCACCAGAACACAGCAATAGGTTCAACAGGAGGTAGTGCCATTTAAATACAATTGCATGGGTACAGATATATGGACGTAAGGTAATGAGTTAAAGTTTATACAGTAAACATCATTGGAGGAGTCATAGTGAGCAGGAGTGGCAGTTCCTCTAGCATTAAAGTGCAAAGAAGACTGAGATGTAAGAGTCCTTTGATAAGTACTGTAGGCATGCCCTGGCAAGTGGGGTGGGAAGGGGAGGGGGGTATAGGGAGTGGGGAGGGAAGGTCAGACGAGATAGGAGAGGGTTGGACATGATGGTCTAGGGAGGAAGGACTGTGCGAAGGGAGAACATGACAGATGCCACAGGCAATGGTTGGGGTTTAAGTCCAATATTTGAAGCAAAGACAGATCGTGATGTTGGGACCTTGATTTGGTCAATGACAGAAGGGAGGACTCCAATGATGCCTCAGGCAATGGTTGAGGTTTAAGTCCAGAATTTAAAGCAGTAACAAATCGTGATGTTAAGACCTTGACTTGAAGCAATGACAGGCCTCAGAGAAGGTCCTCAGGAACAAGGATTTGAAGAGGGAGAACGTGATAGGGGAAGCGAGCCTTAAGGTGTTCTAGATCTTATTCTAGAGCGTAGGAAGAGTGAAGCTTATTGAGGCTCTACCAAAGCACGTTTTAACTTTAAGGATAGCCAGAGATGAGATGGTAAGACTTCTGAGAGAATAGGCACTAGGCACTAGGGATATAGGGAGTTAGACAGCTTGTGAGGTACTGTGGTAATTTATGAGTGATTCTTGCCTTATATATAAATACAGTAGAATAGCATTATTTTGCATCCCAACGCTAAGGGAACTGCAGCCTACAGGAGAATAGAGGATGCAGTGGTGTGTGGCATAAGGGGCATCCAAAATGAACCTAAGGGATCTGTGGTATAGGGTATCAAGCTTAGAGAGAGCTGTGCTAGTACTATGGCCATATAGGAAGTCTGCATAGTCTAGGAAAGGCAAGAAGGTAGCTTGGACTAGGAGTTTTCTAGCCTCCTGGGTTAGTGAGTGCTTGATCCTGAATAAAATACCGAGCCTTTGATGCAGTTTCGTAGTGAGTTCTTCAATGTGATCTGTGAAGGACAATCTGTAGTCAATCCAGACTCCCAGGTATTTGAATTGTTCCACGAACTCCAGGGCTTCTCCTAAAAGGGTGCTTATGTGAGGAACCTTATCTGGTTTTTTTTTTGTTTTTTTTTTGAGTTGAGGGGCCAGTGGAGAGAAAATCATGGCCTTAGGGAACACACTCTCCTGAAGAGAACACTTGACTTTTTGAGTGATGACTGGAGCCAGGGTTGGTCAGCAACCTGAGAGAGGCTTCGGCTCCAAAATACAGTACATGGGGTGTAGCTCCAAGACCACTTGGGAGACCTCCTCAAGCATGACTGGGCAAACTCCTCCCTGGATGACAGAGTGCTTATGTCCCTCACTTCATTAACACTACCAGTCCGACAGGCCACCAGAGGAGACCTCAGCCCAGATAGAGGACTCTGTGCAAAGGAAACATTTATTAAATTCATTGCACTTTTCTGCTATATACAATATACTCTTCTCAACTGCAGACAGGGAGGATTTTAGAATCTGTCCACAGGACTGAAAAGTCAAGTTGGTGATTTTTACCTTCAGCTGTAACATTTGACAGGAACACTGTCTTTTTCTTTGTGATAGCTCGTTGATACTCAAAGTGAGTATGCAACACCATTCTATCCTTCTGAGAGACAAACCTCCACCAGGAGTGCTCCAACCTCTGCCCCCGTGGTTTTCAACCACCTAAGATAAGCACCAAACCACAATGATTTGGGGTGAGACACCATGGGATGAACATGACAAGCCAAAGAGTTGAAGGCTGCAGTAAGGGTTTTGCTTTAGCCTTCCACGGCATTCTCTGCACCCCGGTGCCAGCTGATTCCATGCTCGAGATGTCCAGAATTGCCAGATCATTCAACTTCAGATTTTTAACAGGACAATATCTGACCATCTCCACAGAGGGGGGTTCAAAAAAGGGGGGGCAGTGGATCTCAATGCAAAAAACAAATCAAAGCTGTGGACTTTTTTCAAGGGTCCAGGTGGCAACAACCTGTACTAGACCCAGTGAAGACATAAACTGGAGAAACTGTTGTCTAAACTGTGAGTATTCATCATTGAACCAAGCATTCAAACAACCCAGCACTAACAGGTTGGATGAGTTCACCACTAGGTCAGCCATGAAACCCTCCAGCTCCTGCAGAAAATCACCTCTATGCACTGGGGTACAGTACATGAGAATGATTCTGCAACCTGTATTCAGACCCCCTCAAATGGCCACACATTCAAATGAAGTGGTTTCCACCATGGGGTATGCTGTCAGTCACAGAGTGGATCTAAAACAGATGACCATCCAGCACCCACCCACCCCCATGCCCCACCTCTTGCAATGCACCACCAAGTAACACAGAGGGATAGATGCCTCCAGCACAGGGCCAGTTATCTCCCAACCAGGTTTCTGTGATGCATACTAGTTTCGCTGAGGAAAGTGGTACAGTACATTACAAAATAAAACTTCTAGCTTGTGTTACCCGCCCCCAAGTTGGGGGGCTTAGCTTGAGTGTCTCCTTGGGCTGCAGTAATGCCCACTGCCTGGCTGATGCCCAGTGAAGGAGGGTAAATCCATGTACAGTGATGCTGTGCTGCTGTCCTGCATGAGTGTGCATTGCCATACCACTGTGCTATCCCTTTAAGAGTTCAGCCTGTGTATAGTACACATAGCCTGTGCTGGATCTGTGTGAAACAAAGCTCATGACCAGGCAGGACCCTGATGGTCTCCACTCTGCAGTTGCTTGACAGAGCAGAGGGAGCTCTCTTATAATGTGTAAATATTTATTTCTAACACAGTACTGCTGTCTTTTAAAATTAACTTAAATGTGGACTGTTTGCTTCTTCGGCATGGGAGCCACCATGTTTGGACCGGGACTTTGCTTTTGGACCAGTCGGAACCAAGATGTCCTCATTGGGTCCTCATTACAGTGACTTATGGGAGAAACTGTGAACTTTCTGCTTGGCTCCTATTTTAACCAATCGGAGCTCCGGGACAGTGATTGACAGTGTGGGCAGCCAACTGGAATACAGGAATCCCAGTCTTCAGTCTGGAACTGTTTTGAACAGAGGGAAGATCAGCTCGAGCTCTTGTAGAGGTGGGAGCCTGTGTGGTTTAGCTGAGAGAGTACATGGGGAAACTGCCTGCCAGCCGCCCTGTGTGGATTGTCTGAACTGCCTCAAAGCAGAAAACGAACTTTGCTCAGCTGCCATGGCTTCCTACCTCTCATGCTCCCTCCCTCCCTCCCCCGCCTTCCTCCCACTCCCTCAGATCTTCTGACACTTGCACCCTGCTAGTCCCCTGTCATACCACTCTTATCAGTCAATCAAGCTTCTCCCATCGCTTCCCCAAAATCTGGAACTCCCTCTCACCTCAAATACGACACACCTCCTCCTCCTCCCACTCCCTTGCCACTGTCTTACATAACTTTCTCTGTGCTAGCTGCTCTTGCTACAATCCTCCTTAACTTGTTCCTCTATAGGCCTGTTTTAGCTTCACACCCACCTCTTTCCTACAAACCCTCCCCCTACATCCTCCCTCCAGCACCCCTTCCTTTCCACCTTGCTCCCACTCCCATTCCCTCTTCTGTACACCAGTTTACCCTCACTACCCACTCGCCATTGCTTGGCCTAGGCCCCTGTCAGGGTTCTCTGCATCCTGGAGGGGTCCAGAACCTAGGCAAACACCTTCCTCATCTTTACTCCCACCCCATTCTTTCCTGAAAGGGCTGGGTCTCAGCCTTTTCTCTCCCACCTCCCTCTCTCTCTTAGTCCTTCTGAAGCCTACTCCCCATCACTGTCTACTTCCCTCCTGTCATGCTCTACCTCTGCTGCCTACAACCTGCTTCCCTCATGTCATGCTCTACCTCTGCCTTCTGCAGGCAGGGTCCACAGCATACTGGAGGGGCCAGGGCCCAGCAGACCCTTCTCTTCCCCCTCTCTTCCTTTCTGACATGCTCTAACTCCCACTGCCTACAACCTAGTTCCCTCCTGTTCATGCTCAACCTCCGCCAGGTGCAGGCAGGGTCCCCAGCATTCTGGAGGGGTCAGGCCCTGGCAGATCCTTCTCCTCTACCCCTTGCCTTCCCCTCCTCTAAATCCACCCTTTCCACCCCCCGCTCTCTGCTCCCCCACCCACCCACCTTCCCCCCCCTTCCTAGCAGTAGTTACTGGCTAACCCTAATCTCTAATGCACTTATAGTCAACCTTGCACTTTTGTTACACCTTGTAAATTTTGTTCTATCTGTGTCTCTCCTCACAAGCTTGCCCTAGTTCAACCTTCTTGTATTCTATCCAGACATTTTCTAACTACAAAGCTGTCTCCTTTCCTTTCCAGGGTCTGAGGGCTTGCTTCTGCAGCCCTCCCCAACCCATCCAAGGACAGTTCACTGCTGGAATTTGCCCTGCAGGTACACACACGGAGGAGCCCTGAGAGTGCACTGTGTGCACCGAAACTTTTAAACTTGGAACCTTTTGTGGCGCAGTAGCCTAATTTCATAGAGTTTAAATTTCGTTGCTATTCAGAGGGAGCAGCTTGCATTTACCTTGTGTGAGCTGTGCTCCTTCAAGCTGAAATTTATTTTGCCCATCCCTCTTCCCCCACCTCCTCCATCTATTAAATACTCCTTTACTCTGCCCTATGTCCTATCTGACTGGCCTCTGGTGATAAAGGGGCAGAGCACATCACTGTGGGCAGTCCTAGAACCTGCAGTCTACTGTGTTTGCTGCCTTGGTCCTGCTTCTGGAAAATATCAGATTCTATTACATGATTATGCAACCCCAACTCTACCTGCTAGTCCTACTGACTCCTCTCTGTTACGGCATTACCCTGGAATACTTCACCCCTAACTGCTGCTCCTTCAGGCTTTTCTGCAGACATGAAGGACATTACCTTCTCCAATCTGCTACCTCTCCCCAAGCAACTCAATAGCCATATCGAACACTGTTGCCCAAAACTGCTTGTCTGCCTGACTAGGTCTTACAGCACATCTAAATGCATCTCCAAAGCTAGGACCATCCTCGCCTTTTTGATTGCTGCTACCTGGATTATTGTCCTCTCCTTATCTTCGGCAGGTGATGTGGAAACTAACCCTGGCCCCATGGCCACAGGGCTCCCTCACTATTCGGTCGGTTCTTCCCTTGGGCCCCATTCCAAAAGACTAAAGTTTGCCCACCTTAATATAAGAAGCTTGGTGGCTAATCATGCAGAACTTGTAGGTGGACCACCACTCAAAGGCCTGATCTCCTTGCAATTTCTGAATCCTGGCATAAGCCTTCTCTACCCGACTCTCTGTGTTCCCTTTCCGGATACAACTTGTTCCGGGTTGATTAGCCCACATCAAAAAGAGGTGGAGGTCTGGCACTATTTTACAAGTCTCATCTAAACCTAACCTTACTACCATGCCCCTTGTTTGTGTCCTGTGAGGTACTTCATGCACTGCTTCTGCTGGGTGTTTGTATCCTGTGAGGTACTTCATGCACTGCTTCTGCTGGGTGACTCATAAAAACTGCACATTGTTTGCATCTACATTCCTCCAGTTTCCTGCAAACATGGGCTCGAGGAGTTCCTGGCTTTTTTACCCCGGGCCACCAAAAACAATGAAGTGATTCGTGTAGGTGACTTCAATCAGAATTGGCTCAGCTCAAACCTCCCTGTCCTTGAGTCTAATATAAGCAAGGCCAACGTAACCCAGCTTGTCTTGGTGCCTATGTGGCATTCCAGCAATGGTAACAGTCACACCCTCCTTGACTGGGTACTTACCAACAGGCCGGACAGAATCTCTTCCGTGACCATGCTACCAGACTCCATTAGTGACTATTCACCTGTCACCTGTGTCTGGGATGCCAGCCCCTCCACCCACCAAAATTATCTCCATGTCTGACTTCTCTGCCCTTGACACCTCAGCTTTTCTAAGGGATCTTCAGCATGTCGACTGGTCCCCCATATTTGTGACAAATAACATTGACTTGGCTGTGGATTACTTTACCAACTCTGCTCTCCTTGCAGTCCAAGCACATTCCTTTAATCAGGCGCAGGGTATGGGGCCTGCCTACCAAATGGTTAACTAGCCCTCTTCTAAGTGGGACAAACTCTGGACCAGATGGAAAACCTCCTCCCTGCTCTCTGACTTCATCGCATATCACTCCCATCGTAACTCTTGTAAGAAAGCATTATGGACTGCCAAAAGCAATTACTATAGAGGCCTTCTTCACGCCACCTCTAGTAACCCAAAAAGGTACTGGGCACAAATAAACCACATAATGGGACGCTTCACGTCCCAAGCCCCCCATGACTTTCTAACAAATAACGTCTCCTGTAACAACCCTAATACCATAGCTAATGCTTTCAACTCACTCTTTACTGCCCTCCCTAGTTTTGATGCTGACAGTTCCCCCCTTGTCACACCTCCCCACCGACCTCCCCCATCCCATCCCATCCTTCCCTGATTCTCCACCCGGTCTCCAGGTTGGATGTCCTACGAGCTCTTAACATGGTGTCTCCCCATGGCAGTGCAGGCCCTGATGGACTGGAACCCAGAATTCTCAAATTAGACGCCTCTCTTCTTGCCACCCCCATCATGCGATTGTTCAACCTCTCCATTAGCTCGGGTACTGTGCCCCTCTCCTGGAAAAATGCCAGGGTTATCCCAGTCTTCAGAAAGGGTGATCCAAAAAACCTAACAAACTACCATCCTATTGCGCTCCTGCCGACTCTCAGTAAACTCCTAGAGAAGCTTATCCATTGCCGAGTGTCTAACTTCATTGCCAGCTATAACCTGCAATCTCCTGCTCAGCATGGCTTTAGGCCAAACCACAGCACCATGACAGCCCTAGTGCAATTCACCAGTGACATCAAATCTGCTATGGACCAAGGCCAGCTTACTGGGGCTGTTTTTATTGACATGTCAAAGGCGTTTGACTCGGTTAACCAAAACCTGCTCCTGCATCAACTAGGCTCTATTGGCACCTCCCAATCCACACTTGCCTGGTTTGCCAGCTATCTGTGGAGCTGCTCCCAGTCTGTCTCCTATCATAAAGTTCTCTCTGCCCCTGCCCTGCTTTATTCAGGCGTCCCACGGGGTTCCATACTTGGGCCCCTGCTCTTTTCTATGTTCGTCAATAACCTACCTTTGGTGCCCTCCCACAGTCTCTCCTTACTCTATGCTGATGACTTGGTTCTCTATGTCTCCTCTCCTCGCCTCGCCTCCTCCTATTCATAAAATTAATTCCCACCTCTTCTCTGATCTTCATCGTATCCAAACCTGGCTTACATCCCACCGCCTGGTGCTAAATATTGCCAAGACCAAGGCTATGCTCTTTGGGTCACGAAGGAAATCTGTCACTTCAGCTCCATCTCTCCAGGTTTCTTGTCTTGATTGCTCCCTTGTGGAAGTAACTCAGTCCTTCAAATACCTAGGGGTCATGCTGGATCCATCTCTTAACTTCTCTCTGCATGTCAAAGCTATCTGCAAATCAGTCAATGCTAAAACTGGACTGGTTTACCAAGTCCATCAGTTTCTGACCCCTGCCACCAGGATCTCTGTCACCCAAGGCCTTCTCCTCCCTGGACTCTGCTACACTCTGCCTGTCTTCACTTTGGCACAGGCAGGCATCTTGCAAATGTGGGACGTTGCCTACAACAATGTCTGTAGATTTGCACTATCTGCTCCTCGTCTTGAGCACCACTGTACTTTCTACTCTGACCTCCACTGGTTGTCTCCTTCCTCACTACGGGCTTATTCATTAGGTTGTCTGACTGACAATGTTATTCATTCTTCTATCCCCTCCACACTCGCTGCTATGCTCACCCCCATGGATTGCCTTAGTTCCCTCCATTCCACGTCTTTAGCTCTGTTATCTGTCCCAAAATGCTCTACCAGGATGGGTGAACTTGCCTTCTCCTTCTATGCCCCCAAATTTTGGAACTCTCTCCCACTTGATCTTAGGCACTCCAAATCCCACCCCACTTTGAAGAAAGGCCTCTCCAATTACCTCGCCTCCCTTGACATTTGCAAATGTCCCTAGCTTCATGAGTCATGCAAATCTACCATTGACCTGCACTTACATTTCCCTGTGGCCTCTTGATTCCTCCCATCCCCACTCTTCCTGTCTCTGCCTGGGAATTGTCTCCTTGCTTACTTACCAACAGCACTGTCATGTTTGTACATTATTAACCATAAATTGTGCTCTTTTGTCTGTTTTGTTCCTATTATACTGTGTAATATGTACCTCCTCTATGTACTATGTAACTTGCGCCTCTGTATAACTGTTTGGAATCTCCTATTGTACAACACCGTATATGTATTTGTTTTTACCTGTTCCTTGATTTGTACTCTCCCTGGTCATGCCTGAAGATAAGCAGCTCTGTCTAGTGCACTTACCCGGTTACCAAAAGCAAATAAATAAATAAATAAATGTCCCACCACGTGTTTGCCAAAGATATTTGTGCTATCGTATCTATCTAGTTCAAGACTGTTAGCATTGCTCCTTTTCAGTACTTCTGTATAGTTTGCAAACTTTATTGAATGTAATCAATTGTATATCTATATTGTCTACCAAATCTCTGTATACTATCCTCATGTTTCGTACCCCCAGGTCGTACCAGGAGACGAGCAACGTGTTGCTCAGCATGCCTTCCTGGTGAAACATTTCAATAAATCAAAAAAAAAAAAAGAGAACGCTTTGCTAAAGGAAGTGTATTTTGCTGAACTGTCTCAGTAGCATAGACATTTGCTGTCTTACTGTAAGATGATTGCTCCAGAGACTCCTATGAAAACAGTGGAGCCTGCAAATGCTGAAATCTTCCTACTGTCACGTTTTCCAGAAAAGGGGAAGACCAGAGATATTTTCTAGCTTTCAGTAAAAGGACTGACTTTTCTGAAGTAAGTAAGATGTGTGAACCTTTTCAACTGTGCCAGAGACCGCACTGCATGTGCTGGGCCTGTGTCATGGAAGGCCCCAGAGAGTGTTGCTGCATATTGCAAGTCATCCTGGCAGAAGACCAGCCCAGGGAGTCCGCTCCTGCAGAGAAGAATCACAGGTTGCGGCCACCTGGTAGGAAAGGCCGTGAAGTGGAGGTGAGTCGTGTCAGCCCTGGTCCCCATGCTCCTGCCTGGAGTGAAAGAATCCAGTCTGACTACAGCCATTAGTTTTATTGGTCCTGGTACCATGAGTAACCTCTGGGATTTTATCCTGCAACAATCATTAAAGAGCTTTGTGTTATCTGATTTGCATCTCAAGTTCACTGTGGTGTTTCATGTTTCTGGGGAAAAATGGTTCTTGATGTGCAATTTCTTTTCTGTTGTCACTGGATGGGTTTTAAATGCAAAGAAATATGGGAGATGACATTAAATTTGTGACTTGGAATATTAATGGCCTCAAGTCCATCCTGAAGTGCAGGAATGTTCTGGCAGAGGTTCGAAGGATGAAAGGGCAGATATTGCTCTTGCAAGAGTTGCATTTCTCTGCCCCCGAAGCCCAGAAAACCACTGACTTCATGGGGGGACCTGGGTGTCATCCACCTTTTCCTCAAAGGCTCAGAGCACATCAGTATGGTTTCCCTGTGGCCTATAGGTTGACATACTGGGGAAATTGGTAGACTCCGCGGGCAGGTATGCTCTTGCTAGGGTAGCCATCCCTGGGAGGGGAACCTTTTCGATTGGGTTGGTCTATGTTCCAAACGTGGAGGACCCGGGTTTCTTCTAGAAATTAGCTCTGGATATGTCTGTCTGGGAGGGACCCGGAATCCTTGGCAGGGATTTTAATTGTGTCTTAGACACAGTTTTAAATCACTCCAATGTAACCCCAGTGTCTCCATCGAGAAACGTCAGGGCCCTGGAGGAGTTAGAAACCAAACTAGGCTTGATAGATGCGTGGAGGAACGCCAATCCATCTGGGAGGGACTATAGCTTTTTTTTACATGTGTACCACTCCCATGTTAGGACAGACAGAATTCTTGTATCATTGTCTCTATTGATGGGGTGGGAGAGGTGATCTATCTCCCAGTTTTAGTCTTGGACCATGCTCTGCACTGCATTAATCTACAGGGTTCTGGTGCACCCAGATTGTCTAGACAGTGGAGACTTGACCCGCTCCTCATAAAAGATCAGGGGTATATAGCATTTATGAAAGAGCGAATATAGGAGTATCTCATTTAATTGCAGAGGGGACACTTCACATAGGACCAGGTGGGAGGCCCTGAAGGTCTTTGTCAGAGGCCAAACTATTTCTTATTCTTCTCACTGGAAGAGGAGTGGGGAGAAGGAATTAGCTTTCATGAGAGCTAAAATGAAGCTTGTGAAAAAGCCCACAAGTTGAACTCAACTACAGCCCTGTATAATGATATTCAGAAACAAGTGGAAATATAACACTTTAAATAGCTCACAGTGGAAAGGTCCATTCTGCTAGCAAATGCAGGGACGTACTTCAATTTGGATCATGGAGAGAAGCTCTTAGCGTGGCAGATAAAAAGAAGGGAGGCGGAGAGAATGGTGGGACAGGTTTGCAGTAGTCGAGGGGTGCTGGTGCAAGACACAGCAAAGATAGGAAAAGCTTTTGGAGAATTCTATAATGCCCTCTACACCTCTGAGTGTCGGCTGGAGCAGAGCGATTACAACTCCTTTTTTATGGGTATCCCCCTTCAAAAACTGAGTGAGGAAGCAGCAGAGCAATTGAACGCCCCTTTGACCATACAAGAGATCCTGTCTCCACTCAGATCTCTTAAGGGAGGGAAGGCGCCTGGCCCAAACAGGCTCCCTATTGATTTTTTTAAAACTTTCAGTGCATCCCTTTTGGAGCCATTATTTGATATGTTAATCGAGAGTCTGGAAGCTGGAGAACTGCCCCCCTCCACACGGTCTGCTATAATCACAGTACTAACAAAGGTGGGTAAAGACCCTACAAAGTGTGCCTCCTATAGGCCCATTTCTCTTTTAACTGCTGTCTATAAAATATTGGCCAAGGCCCTGGCTTCTAGACTTGACACCCTTCTTCCAAATCTGATACACCAAGATCAATCAGGTTTCATGCAGGGAAGACAGGGGAAACATAACATTAGACATACACTAAATATTATTTTCAGGTGGGGATGGGCTAAACATAGACATGGCACAGCCGTGGTAGCATTAGATACTGAAAAAACGTTTGACCGTGTGGAGTGGGGGTACCTTTCTGAGAGTCTTGGTAGACTGGGACTGGGACCAACCTTCTGCAACTGGCTACATACATTATACAAGTCGCTGCTAGCCTAGGTGGTGGGTAATGGCACTTTGTCCAGACCCTTCATCTTGGGATGTGGCACCCGTCAGGGCTGCCCATTAACTCCATTACTATACGTTCTTTCCCTAGAACCCCTGGCTGTAGCTATCAGAGCACATGAGGGAATTAGGGGGTTTGTGGAGGGGTGGAAGAGAGCATAAGATTGACATGTATGCAGACGACCAGCTCCTTTACTTACAAAACTCCACCCAGGACTTGCCAGCTGTCCACCAGTTGATGAGATCCTATGAGGATATTTCTGGTCACAGGGTCAACTGGACTAAGAAGTGAATTGCTACTGGTGGGCCTTTTGGACAGGGCTCAATTAATAGCAAGTCTTGGGGGGGGGCTGCAAATGGTGGCCCAACTAAAATATTTGGATGTCCAGTTGTCGGCCTCCATCGGATCGCTATATGCTCTCAATTATAAACCCCTCCTCATCAAGATAGCAGAGGACTGTGACAGATGGTCGGCACTACCGTGGTCAGTGTTGGGAACAGTTGGAGTGTTGAAGATGACAGTCTTGCTGATATGCCTCTATCTATATCAGTCACTCCCTATTAAAGTTCCCCAGACCCATTTTAAGCTCCTTAATACTATAATCCACAGGTTCCTATGGTGTGGGGGCAGTGCCAGAATTAGGAGAGCCACTTTACAACTACCACCTAGGGAGGGGGGCTTGGATTGCCCAACTTTAGGGCTTATTATTGGTCTGTGCAGTTGGCCTTCCTGCCCACTGGTTGGAATCCATCAGGGTGCTCTTGGCTGGGCCTTGAGGAGGACCTGCTAAATGGCAATCTCAGGAATGATATGCGGGTGGGGACCATAGGGGCCCGCAGAGGGGGGGAAACTACTCAACCCTTTTACAGATACCTCCCTAGGTGTCTGGGTTCATGTACATCAACACATTAGACACAAGTGCAATGCATCACCACACCTGAGCCTGTTGACAGTAGTGCGCAACAGGGGTCCCTGTATGCTCACTATAATTTAGCACCACTGGAGTTGGAGGAGAAGAGGGCTAATATCTGCAGAGCAGTTACTGTACATGAGGGAGGTACAATGAAAAGCTTCCACATGATTTGCAAAGAATGGGGGATTCACCCTGGTGACTTTTTTGTGTATCTGCGGGTCCTTCAGAGTTGTGGTGACATGCTTTCTGCTGCTCATGATTGGTCTGCTCTCTCCCCATTCGAGGAAGAACGTTTCAGGACCCAGCTACGGCAGAAGTCCCTCACAGTGTTTCATCGAATCATACAGGGGCATTAACAGAGCTCATATGATTCTAGTAGGCTTAACTGGAGCAAAGACTTGCTTCTCCCCATGGATCATCACACCTGGAAACTGGCCTGCTCCCACTACCTAAACTGTTCCTATAGCAATAAGTTGTGCCAGATCCAGCTGAATTTTTTTTACATAGGGCCTATATAACTCCTATTAGACTTCATGCTATAGACAGTTCAAATTCTGAGCTATGCCCTAAATGTGGAGTAGAGGCTGGTGACTTCATTCATTTAGCCCTGACCTGTCCCAAGGTCGCCCCCTTTTGGCACTTCTTTCATAATATAATGAGTCAGATGCTTGGTTATGCTCCCTCAAGGTCCCCTCTCGAGCTACTATTGGGGGCGGACCCAGATCACCCCTAGCGGAAGAATAATAACCCCCTCTGGTCGCTGGCTCTTATCAATGCTAGGAGGATCCTGGCTCAGGTTTGGATGTCTCCTTCCCTTCCATTAATTGCTAGATGGGTTGGTAATCTTATGTCATGTATGACTCTGGAAAGGGCACAGATGAGCACACTGGGTAGACTTCACAAGTTTCTTAAGGTCTTGCACCCACTGATTGCAGCAATGGAGTCCGGGGTAGTCCCAATATGATGTAATGGTGCCTATGTTGATATGTGACAGCGTCCCATTGTAAATTAGGTAAAGTAATATACCCTAAGCTTCGTCTTTTCTCATCTGTACTTTGTACTCTGCCAACAGATTGTATGACATTGCTGTATGTCTGTATATCTTTTGCACATCTTTAACCCAATAAACTATTTTTGAAAAAAAAAAAAGTTCACTGTGGTGTTTAACTTTGGTTGCCGGCCATTTGGCTGCAGATTACAATTGCTGCATTATTTAAAACAGTATAAATTTAACCAAAGCAAGTTTTCTTTATTTAAGGGCCTCGACAAGCTGCAACGCTGGCCGACCATGGCAATGCTTCAGGCCTGCACCCAAGTCCAATCTGGGTACCCAGCAGCATAAGCTGAACTTTATGTCAAAACGGTCTAAATGAACTGTTTGCGTAACTGCTTACTATCTTCTAATTGCCTTAATATTTCTTCTAAATCCATGCCCCCTCCCTTGTTCAGTCCCTCTAAATAAATCAGATTTACTGTTTGACGTTTGATCTGGTTTATGAACATATTATTACTTAGTTTTAAGTTATTGTGTCAGCCAAAACATATACTGTTATTGCTGGTAATGGTTCTTTGCAGGTACTCAAGGGTGTCCTCAGAAGCCAGAACCCTGGTGGTAAGTGTGGTGTCTGTGTGCATATTATTAGCACTCACCAATAATTGTACTGCGAATGCCAGATACAGTGTTTTGTGAAACCTTATATGTAAGATCACTAGCTGGAGTTGTGGGTAGGTACAACTTCCCAAAGGGTTGTACTAGTTTAAGATCGAACTCATTTAACTAATACTCTGGGTGGAGGCACCATAACTGTAGTTCTACTGCTGAGCAAGAACCCCCAGTAACTGTTAATTCTGAACCCAGACCCTCAACCTGCAGTCCGAGAAGCAGGCAGGGGTAGTAGGCCATTGGGAGGTGGCCGCTGGGTTACACTTGTTGAACATGTAATTTATTATTTAGCTCCTGTTTGAGACTGCAGATGTGTTATGTACATGCTTACTGTCTGGAGCACGATGCACTCAGTTTTTGTCTTGATTTATGTTGCAACAAGAGGTGCTGATGTGTCTGTCAAACACATTTTAAAATGTAATGCTTTCATTACACAAAAGTATAGCTGTGTGTTTTTTTCATAGTGGCATATGCTATTAGTATACAAGCTACGTATCAGTATACCTGACATTACATAGAAACACGGAAAATGATGGCAGAAAAAGTTACCTTGTTACGTGTGATGTACAATGGGCTCTGTAGGTAAAAGCATGCTTCCTTCAGCATGGCCAGCCACCCACCCTGTGAAGCCTCTGTTATACGCAGTAACTGTTTTTGCAGTAATACCGGCTGGACCACAAGGGGAAGGTAACTGGCAGTGTACTGCTCCTGGTAACTTCCAGTACATAAAATAGTGCCCATGGGAAACGTGTGTCTCTGGGCTTCCTGCAAATAACATTGGTCCCCTCCTGTTACCACACTATTTCTTGCCAAAAACTGCCCCCTTGGGTGCATGCCTTACCTCTTCCTGTGTCTCTCCTGGCTACAAGACCCACATTAAAAATTGCTCACATACAAATAAGTTACTGCCCCCAGCCCCCAGATTGAAGGACCTAAAAAAAACCTGCTAGTCCTCCTTCTCATGTCTGGTACATTCACCCTAACTCTGGTCCACCTCTCAAGGACAGGACTAGCAAGAACCAATTGGGGAATCTAAAGATTGTCTTCCTTAACACTGCAGCTTCCTTCCAAAATTTGTACAGCTTGAGGCCTGGGTGACACTTGTCCAGCGTGTCATCATCACACTCACTGAAACATGGCTCTCCCCCAAAGTCCCCGATGCTGCCATCACTTTGTGTGGATACAACCTATTCAGGCAAGACTGCCAAGGAAAACGGGGGATGCCTACTCTACCTAACAGCTAACCTTTAGGACCATATAATTTCCTTGGACAATCCTACAAGTGACTGTGAATACCTGGCTGTAAAACTCCTAGTAGGGAAGGGGCATAAATTACTGGTCATTATGAGAGTTTACATAACCCCTGGCAAACAACAATTGGGCCTTGAAACATTTGCTAGACATTATAAACAAGCAAGCCATAACTGGGAAACAATAGTCACTGGCAGCCTCAATGTAAATAAACTGGGTTGCTAAAACTAGTTCGCCCATAAGGATCTGGTATCCAGCCTCTGTCTCACACAGGTAGTAAAAGACTGCACCAGGACCAACTACAAAATCAGAACCAGCACACTCATTGAGTAGATACTAGCCAACCACCTGGAAAGACTAACAAAAATCATCAGTGACCACATTACCCGGTACTATGTGCCTGAACTGCTAAACTCACCAAGTTCCACCCCCCAAAAAAAAAAAAAACTATTGACAGCAGGGTACTTCAAAAAGGCCAAATCGGTGAACTCAAAACATACCTGGTCCAAGTAGACTGGAGCTATCTTGATGACATACCTGATAGTGACTCAGCTCTGGACTACTTCATTACCCAGTTCAATGCTGCCTGTGACAAATTTGACCCCCACAAAAAACATTAAGACTAGAGGTACTACTGCTGAGTGGGTCACCCCTTCTCTCCTCGCCCTGTTGCAGGACAGGGATAATCTGTGGCTACAGGCAAGAGCCTCTGGCTCACCTGGGGACTTGCAAAAGTATATGATTGCCCAAAATAAATGTACAAGAGAAATAAGGCAGGCTAAGGTGACTTATTATAAAGAACAACAGGCAAACAACTCGGGTAACGGGAACAAATTTCAGGACAACTTAAAGGAACTCCTGGCTAAGGATGACAAATCACAGCCTGTTATGTTCAGTGCAAACAGGACTGTCTCCCTGGACCCAGAAGAGATAGCAAATATTTTCAATAATGCCTTCACTGATCTCAGCGCTGTCCTTCCCCCTACTGTTGAGCCTGACCCCACTGTTAAACAGAGTGATGATCAAACTACTGACTCTGCCCAAACCCCTAACAATCCTAAGTTCTTCTTTAAATCCATCACCATAGTGGACACAATCAAGTATGTAAAACTAGTATTGGGTAAAATCAGAATGGGAAGTGACACTTTGGACATGAAATTGGTGGCCCTGTCCCTGGATGAACTTGATCTCTCCCTAATTAAAATACTTACCTTCTCCCTGCAGTACTTCCAGTTCCTGGGTATCTGGAAAACCACTCGTCACCCCTGTGCAAAAAGTGGGGACCGCTCCTTTGCTGTCAACTACAGGCCAATATCAATCCTCTCCCCACTGTCCAAGGCCCTAGAAAGAATTGTATCAGACCAACTAGTCACCTACCTCTGTAAATATAATATCCAGTGTCAACAACAACATGGGTTCAGGAAGCTTCGTAGCAGCAATACAGCTCTTACCGAGTACACTAACTTCCTGTACGAGGCCCTTGATAGAGGCCACCTGGTGGGTTCCATTTACATAGACTTAAAAGCATTTGATTTGGTAAATCGCTCACTACTGCTAGCCAAGCTCCACACCCCTAGGCTTCTCCTCCAACACAGTGACTTGGCTCCACAGCGACCTTACCAACCATTCACAATGTGTAAAGATCAGTGGAGCATTATCTGATGTCAAAAGTGTTTCGATCGGGGTGCCGCAGGGCTCAATACTGGATTCTCTCCTTTTTGGACTCTATAAATATTATCCCTGAAGCTTGCCCCACCTCAAAGGTGCTTCTATATGCAGATGAAAGGGGCTACTTTGTGTAAATCCCCCCCCATGCCCCCGTCTAGGTGCATAACTTTCTTTCACAGGTGTTATGGGGCAATAGAAAAGGGGCACTCTCAAGCACTAACATCGAGACAAATGCACTTCCAGCAAGGCAGGGAAAATTATATTCCTACCGCTCCTTCGTCTTCAGTATTCATGCATTTTACCTTCTCCCTCAGCATTTGATTTTCTCCTCCCCAAAGCTGCCCACCAGACCAGGACCTCCGTTCTGTACCTCGGCTGTTTCAGGAGCCCTTATGGTCCCCACCAGACTGGAATGAATACTGCAGCTGGAAGGTAACTCATGGAAAATTAATCAAACTAAAGATAAAAAGGAAAAGAAGGATTTAATTTCATTTAGAAAATGGTTAAAATGATTTCAGCCTTCTGATTGGCTGAGGGTCTTCTCTAGCTGGGCATCTATCAGACAACAGATGCCCAGCTATTAAAAGTACCAGCCCAGCCAACCCCATCACCACAATCACGCTGCCCAGCCTGCCATGTAATTGGTTGAAAACCCTCATTTTGTATTTAAATCTGCCATTTTTTTCTCTCGTTTAGCGAGACACGAAACACTCCCCGTCACTGATCCGTCACCAATTCCCACAAAACAGCAGCCAGCAAAAGCCCACGAATGTACCTGCTCTTTACAGGTTTATTTCTCTTTCTGCCACCTCATTTCACGCCCCTCCCACAAAATCTAGCTGGACCTTCCCTGACGTCCGTTTTCTCGGCTGCTGTACAGCTGCCACCTGCCCGCCACCTTAGCCTCCTCTCATACAGAAGACTCCACTCCCGCTTCAGCTCCCCATTTCATATTGCGCTGCACAGCAAAGAAGGAAACTGCAGTCTTGCAGTGTTGCCAGTCTCTCCAACAAAACTTATTTGATCTCTCGCTTCTGTTTCATCTCCATGGCAACTGGTTCACCAGTTTGCAATGGCTCTGCCCTGAAAATGAGGTGAAAAATAACTGGGGTCTAATACACTGCTCTATACTACGACCCCCACTTCGCATACTTCCGGGCTCAAGCAGTCAGCATCTGCTCACATCGCGCACAGGGATAAATGACAATCTGAATGGCAAGCATCAGTTTTATTCTAAAATAAAAAAATAGTTAGCATTCTGCTGCCTCTCCTCGTCCCTCCATTCAGTAGTTTAGAGAGTCACGTCATCGGGCACGTGCGACGTAACGGCTGGATCTCCCATAGAACTGCACATCAATAAAGAAAGAAACAAAACAGCCAAGACGGTACAACAAAGGAAAAAAAAAAGGCTGCAGATATGCTCAGTACATGGGACCGTGTGTGTGTGTGTGGGGGGACTTCTGAATTCAGCAGAATGGCTAGCTACAGCCCAATACTGCACTTCCTGATTTACATAACAAGTCAAATAAATGGCACACAGGTAACAGCCGCAACTTTAAAACTGCAAAAAAAAACTCCTTCATGTGGGGCAGAAAACGGTTTTGTGGTGGTTATTTATTTTATAGGGGAAGGGGATTGTATGTTTTTTTTTTTTTTTTAAGAAGACTGCTCATGAGAAAACTTAATGCAATGTCATGTTTTGGGGGATACCAGAATGGCACTGTAGTGGGAGTGTAAACAAAAGATAGAATAGCACAGAAAGGAAGGGACTACTTTAACAGCAAAACATAAAAGTAACTCTTAGTACGTTTTCTAATTATTTCTTTAATTTTGTAAAACCCACACAAAACTACTTAACAGTAGCCCATTTTCTAAGCATAATAATACCCTCCAGGGTGGGCGGTGTGTGCTATACCCGGACCTTCAGGGCTATAAGGCCTCGCCTGCGACATCGGGCCTCATTATGCCCTAGGCGGTCCGGTATAGCACAATACTGCCCACCCTGTTGGGTATTATTGCTTACTTACTTTCCCCTCTCAGTTAAATAATGCACATACCACTATTTCCTCCCCAAACTGGATTTTATTCTGCACATGTAATGCAAATGATTTCCAGCTATACAGGGGTCACGTACGTCATCTTTAAATAGATAAAGCAGCTCCATGGGGCTATTTAACATTTTACAAAACTGGCTGGACATTCTAAGGCAGCAGAATGATGGATACAGGCAGTCACAAGCAAAGATTTATTTTTCCTCTCTCTACCTCGGATGTTCTACCCGAGACCTACTCAAACTTAGATCCCTGCAATCTCCTGGCTTCTTAGGATCAGATGAGCCAGCATTTTGCATTTTTATTTCTTTCTCACCCGGCACTGGTCGCCCCCTCCCTCACTCTGGCACAGGAAAATGAGCTGCCTTCCCCACCTGGACACCTGGGTGCTGGCCCATGCTTCAGGGGCTCCAGGAATTTTACTGATGACCCAGGCCCCAACCTTCTTACAATGGTTGGCACTGTACCCAGTGCTACTTCATCACCTGCCACCTTCACTTGGCTCAGCTTCTCCTACGGCCCCCCACTGGTGCAGTGGCCCCAAAACAGGCCCTGCTCCAATACCGGCCCCATGCTACAGGCTGAACTGCCTCCTACTGATGGCTCAGATGCTCCAGTTTCTGCTGTTACATTTTCTCAGTGGTCCCAGCCAGTCCCAAGTCCCCTTTACATCTCATGTGCTTGAATTAAGCTCCAGCATGGGGGCTACCCTCCAAGGTCTGCCACTCTGCCTGTGACCCACCCAGACCTCAATATGCCGGCGCTCCAGGACCTGCCCCTCCGAGCAGGCCCCACAAATTGGGAGAAAGGCCTTCCCAGCTCCCTCTACCCACCCAGGCCGCCCTGCCACACCAGGTGCGAGGGAAGTCACTGCCACCGGCTCCCCTCCAGGGAGGGCCCTGCCACTGACCTCCCAGCTCTGGTGACCTGGGGTACACCTGCTAGTGGTCTCTAAGGGCTCCTACACTTTCCTGACCTACAAAGTCACCTCCTATCCCTGCCCCCAATGATGCAAGACCTGGCTACATATTTCCCGTGGAGCTCCATCCCCAACTCCTCGTCGACCACAATGCATGAAAAAGCCGTCCTGACTGTACTCTTTTTTTGGGGGGGGGGTCCCCTACTGGTCCTCCTGGACCGCCGAGCTCCCTCACTTGCCCACCTAATCTGCTCCTAGCACTACGCTTCCAGCCTCCCCCTCCAGCACCAGGCCTAATGCCCACGCTGGTAAGGCCCCGATACTTCCTGTCTGTCCCTTTTTATACTCCTAAAACCCACTCTCTGCTGTCACCTTGTAGGGGAGCAGGAGGGAGAAAGGGATGTCTAAAATGGGAATATAAGCCCTCCTTTTACTGGGAGCTTACATTTGGAACAGGTAGGCTCATTTAAATACCTAGGAGACACCCTTGATGACACACTCTCTGTTGCACCCCATGTTGACAACATTATTAGTACTGTTAATAAAAAACTAGGAGCCCAGTACAGGCATTAACACAACCTCACTCCTGAAGCCAAACGTATTGCTGTATCCAGCACAATCTTCCCAATACCAGATTACAGTCTTCCAGTACAGTATATGGAGTGGCCACTGACTCTGTTCTCAACAGGGTCAGGCTGGAATTAAATAAGGCATGTCTGTAACCCCCCTGCAAATGGGGGTTCCCAAAAGACTTCCAGGAGCTTGCTTGAATGCTCCAAGCCTGAATGGTGTTTGGCATTTAAGCCATTTATCAGTGAGTGTTTTTAGAACCTCTGGTACTGTCTCTTTAAGAGCTGTCTGCTTGCAGACATAATTAATTTGTATGGGGACTGTGTGTTTCTTTGATTGAGTACCACTCAAGCTGCTGCCAATTCACTTCATTTTGCAGTCACTAGGAGTGCAAAGGAACCTATCTGAAAGATGTAACTGTTTGCCAGAAATCATTTACAGTAATAATGAAATTACAGTTTGTCTAACCTGATTTCTTTTGCAGTCAGAGCAGTGTCTGCCTAGTTCCCCATTCTGGTTTTGAACTGCTGAACTGGACCAATCAGTGTGGGGTAAGCTAGCTCTAAAATGGTGCCTTGGACGAATCAGAACTTGGACTCATAATCTGAGCCAGCCACAAGAGGATTGTATGGGCAGTGACTCTGGGAGATGTAGTTTAGACTTCAGTGCCTTTTTGGACCAACAGCAGCAGTCTATTGTGAGTGACAGCCAATCCAGTCAAGAACTGGGAGGAACTCAAAGGAAGTGCCCGGTTTTTGTCGGTTGGAGTTTCAGTTGAGCTTTGGCAGTGAAGAAGGAAGGAGCCCTGTGCTTTTTCAATGTGCAGTTTTAGTCAAAAAACGTGTGTAAGGCCCAGAGTTCCGGTCTGCAGCTTGTGTAACAGCTTGTTAGGACTGAATCTGTCCTGTGAAAAGAATCAAAGGATCTCTGAAGAGTAGAAACCAGGCTCACCCTGTAGAAGACTGGAAGAATTGCTGAAAATTGCACTCGGTCTGTCAGGAACTGAATCTGCTGTGTGTTCTCCCGGGTATTGTGCAGTAATTGCGATCGGGATACAGATGCAGCCTGCCTGAGGTATTTGTCTATGTTAAAGTACTGTACTGTGATTGTTGCACTGTATCTCATTTCACAGGAGGTCCCAGTGCCGGAACCAGACCTGGGGGTAAGTGTATACTGTGAAGGTAATTCTGATATATTGTGTGGGCCACTAGTGGGAAGAAAGGGGGGTTGCAGTGTCCCAGAGGGCTGTGACCAAGTTAGTTTAACTATTGCAAACCCTGACCTCTGGGTGGAGGCACCCGCCATTGAATCCAGGCCCCTCAACCTGTTAGTGGCAAATCAGGCAGGGGTAGTAGCCCCTGGGATAGCGCCATCTAGGGGTTACATCTTGGAGGCTCACCGCTGGGATTGTGTGTCCTCTAGTGGCCATATTTACGAACCACTGTTAAGAAAAAAATGGGTACCCCGACAGAAGTGGCTGTGCACCGGCTGGTGGAGTGGTGTACTGGGAGGAGATCGACCCCAAAATGCTATGCTTATCCTGGACATCCCCTGGTATCAACACGGACACTGTGCAGGGAGTACTTTCCAAGGTGGAAGGTTTACAAAACCCTGTGGTGGTGGGTCGGCATGCTAATCTGCTCACCCACACTTTCCTGGCCCTAGTAGAGTTTAGGATCCCATAGATAGCTCCAAAGTGCCACAGACCATTACCCCAGAGGGAGCCCTCACTGCTTGGAGAGTGATAACTAAGGACAGTAAAGACCCGGGGGGGAATCAGCCCCCACCACTATCTGAAACTTTTGAGGAGAAATTTGCTGAATGGTTGCTGGGAGAGGGGAAAACTGTGGAGGACTTGAAGAAACTATTCTTGCCACCTGGGGGTGTTCCTCCCCCAACACCCTCTCCTGCTCCAGTGCCCGTAATGGTGGCTGAACCAATGCAGACTCCTATTTCTGCACCTGCCATTAGTCACGACTCTTACAGAAGGTTGAGGATCTTCTCTGGCACCCTCCCCACCCCCCAAGGGGAGGATGACTGGGAGACCTGGATAGACTATGTTGCCCCCCAAGTGCTAGAATGGCAATGCTCGGAAGGTGAAAAGTGAAAGAGGGTTAGTGAGGAGCTCAGGGTCCTGCCCTGGCTACCATCCGTGCTAAACGGGCCAGTAACCCTGAAGCGACTGCACAGGCCTATCTTGAGGCCTTGGAGAATGTGTAGGGAGCCCAGATTCTGATGAGGACCTATGGTGGAAGTAAGAGATGCACAACAGTACCAAGGGGAGTTGTTGTCTGTGTATGTATCTCGGCTGGAAAAATTGTTGCAAGAATGCCTCAGAAAAGGTAGTTTGCCAGCGATTGAACTGGACCGAACCAGGCTGGACAGGATCCTTAAGTCTGCCCCTTCTCAGAACTGCTGTTGCTTCAGTTACGCCTGGCAGATCGACTGGAATCCCCACCCTCCTATGATGAGTTAATGAGAGAAATTCGAGGAGTTGAGAAAAGACGACCTCGGAGGGACCTGCACCAATAGCTCCGGCTGACCCGAGTGACTGAGGGTGACCCATCAAGTGAAGTTCAGAGGCAGAGGTTGGCAGTCAATGAGTGCTCTGACAAGGAAAAGATATGTCACAATGGGGCGAACTGTTGAGAGATCCGGAATTCAAAAACAGTCCTTTATGAAGGCCACGCCTGCAAGTCACAGGCCCTGACCTATATCCACTGCATCTGCTATGGGGTGGGGGTACCCACCATGTATCTCCTGCTGATAACAGCTCCGAACTCGATTCCTTGACCATGGAAGTGGAGAAACTGACGAGATGTCTCCAAATGCTTATCACGCCCAGACAGAGATGGCACCAAGGTTTCCAGTTAGTAATACCGCCCTGGCTCCCAGTGTGGCGCCCCGCCAGCTCAAACTCCAGAAAGTATGTTTTGCTATAATTGTGGGAAAGATGGGCACATGAAAAGGAATGCCAGTCCCCAAAAGACACTGACAAAGTTGCATGTAGGCTACAAGGAGAGCTTGGAGAAGAAATCAGTGGTTAAGAAGTGCACGACATGATCCCAGTAGGGCACCAAAATGCTAATTCACGCCCTTGTGGCAAGGTCAGTTGCCCAGGCCCCCACTACCGCCTCTCCAGACTGGTCCAGAATAGTGGGTCCCTCCATGGAGACCACTGTAAAGGTGAACGGAGTGTCTACAAGAGCTATATTAGACAGTGGCTCCCAAGTGACAATTATGTTCCAAGATTGGTATCAGAAGCATTTGTCAGGCGTACCCTTACAACCATTAGAAGGACTGCATGTATGGGGGTTAAGTGAGAAGGCCTATCCCTATTCCGGTATATCCGAATTGGCTGTCTTTCCCACCTCCGTGGCTGGAGTGGCCGAACAAGTGAGACCCTAGCCTTAGTGTGTCCCCCACTGGACTGTATGATGGTGTCCCTTTGTTGATTGGAACAAATGCTCATATGTTCGGAAGGCTGGCACAGTTGTGTTATGAAAAACAGGGTCAAAGACTAGTAGAGCTTTAAGAGTTCCGGCTTTAATTAAGAAGGCCTATGAGGCACAGAGAGATGCTGAAAAACAGAACCAGAGGAACCGGTCGGAATTGTATGGAAGAAGGATCCTGAGTCTCTGATCCTGGCACCAAATGCCCAGTGTACCTTACAGGGAGAGGTCCGTATCAGAAAGGATGTTAAGAATAAAATATTAATGTTGGATGCACAGGCGATGGAAAATTGCCAGAGGGACTGCTGGTCAAGCCTTAGTATTTTGCCGCTAGAGCCCATGCTTATGCCAGAAGGGTAATGGTCCAAGTTCATAATGTGTCTGAAAGAGACATTCGAGTAAACAGAGGTTGCATCCTGGCTAATGTGCATTGTGCAGACACTGCAGTGCTACCCAGCAGCAAGAGTTCAAGGAAGAATGACAAATAGCTTGTACTTGTTTGATTTCGGCGACTCCCCGCCCAGCTGAATGGAAAGTGAAGATCAGTGAAGAAGCTTGCCCAGAGAGACCAGGTGTTTCTTTAAAGGAATGGGATGTAGGATGCGGCAAGGAGCTGAGCACAATATCCGGCTGCATGACGAAAGACCATTTACGTGAGAGGTCTCGACGCCTGGCACCTGCTGACATAGATGATGTGAGACGGCATCTGCAAGAGATGTTAGCTGCTGGTGTAATACAAGAATCCAGAAGCCCTTATGCTTCCCCATTGTGGTAGTGAGGAAAAGAATGGAACAGTAAGGATGTGTGTGGATTATCGCACCTTAAACCGCGGACTATCCCTGATCAGTACACATGCCCGCATTCAGGATGCTTTGGACTGCCTAAACGGGAGCAAGTGGTTCTGTGCTGGATCTCCGTAGAGGGTACTATCAGATCCCGATGGCCCCAGAGGACCGTGAAAAGACAGCCTTTATCTGTCCGCTGGCTTCTATGAATTCATGAGGATGCCTCAAAGGATTTCAGGTGCCCCAGCCACCTTCAACGATTGATGGAGCGTGCAGTGGGGACATGAACTTACTAGAGTGCCTGTATACCTAGATGATGTTATTGTGTTTGGCAGCTCACTGGAGGAACATGAGAGCAGATTATTTAAGGTATTGGACCGACTGGAGGACTTTGGCCTTAAACTGTCCATTGATAAGTGTCAATTCTTTCAAACATCAGTAAAGTATGTGGGACACAATAGTATACCGAGGGAATAGAGACCGACCCAAGTAAAGTTGAGGCCTTGACCACCTGGCCACAGCCCAAAATCTAAAAGAACTGCAAAGATTCCTGGGATTCTGTGGTTATTATCGCCTTCATCAAGGACTATTCAAGAGTGATCCGCCTTTATTTAACCTTACTCAAGGGTATCCCCAACCCACAAAATACCAAAGTCAGTCCTCAAGACTGAAAGAGTGTATTTTCATCCGAGTGAAGTATTTGGGGCCCGGCTGGACTCCTGATTGTGAGACTGCTTTTCATGAGATCATATATCAACTTACCCATGCTCCAGTGCTGGCCTAAGCCGATCCAAGAAAACCTACGTCCTGCACACTGATGCTAGCTTGCAAGGGTTGGGGCTGTGTTGTACCAAGAGCACGAGAATGGCCTGAGACCAGTGGCCTTTGCCAGTAGAAGCCTGACCCCATCCGAAAAAGAACTATCCTGTACATAAGTTAGAGTTCCTAGCTTTGAAGTGGGCTATTGTTGACCAATTCCATGAGTACTTGTATGGGGCTAAAATACAGTAAAACTGACAATAATCCTTTGACCTATGTGCAGACCTCAGCTAAGTTGGATGCCACTGGCCATAGGTGGCTTTCATTATCTACATATGACTATGCTCTCGAATACCGAGCAGGTTTGAACCACATAGATGCTGATGCTCTCCGGAGGCCTGTTCCCAAGAATGATTGGGTCCGATTGGCAGGAGCCTGACATTCGGGCACTCTGCCGAAGTTTGACAGGGAGGAACAAATGTCCACGGCGCAGTGGACTGCATGGTGGATTGCTTAGGAGCCTCTGAGAATTGCATATCTGCTTGCTTATTGCCACTTTTCTGCAATAGACATTGGTGCACTGCCTCAGCTGGACAATGACAGTATTCGGCGGGCTCAATCCCTTGATCCCATGATCAAAGCAGCTTTAGAAGCCCTCTATGCAGGAAAAGATGTGTCCAAATTACGCCTCCACTGATTTGAGAACTGCACTGTATACAAAGAAGGTCCTAAGTTGAAACTGATCAATAAACTGTTATACAGAGAAACAGTAGACAGAGGGGGACAAGTAGACAAACAACAACTAGTGCTGCCCACTGCCTTTCGAGACTCAATACTGAGGTCCTTGCACAACCACATGGGGCACCTTGGTATAGACAGAACACTTGACTTGGTGAGATCCAGATTCTATTGGCCTAAGATGGGGGCTGATGTGGAGCAACACATTCGAACTTGTAGTCGCTGCTTACAGAGGAAAGCTTTGCCCAGAGGGTGCCCCCTTGTTAACATCACCACCAGTGCACCCATGGAGCTGGTCTGTATTGATTTTCTAAGTTTGGAGTCAGATCAAAGAAATATCAGTAATGTGCTGGTGGTCACTGACCATTTCACGAGATATGCCCAAGCTTTCCCACCAAAGACCAGAAAGCATCCACTGTGGCCAAAGTACTTGTAGAAAACTTTTTGTTCACTATGGGGCTCCACAAAGAATCCATTCTGATCAAGGGAGACTTTGAGAGTCGTCTGATCAAAGAGATGCTTTCTCTGTGGGAGTGCGAAAGTCCAGAACCACTCCTTACCACCCCAGGGGACCCACAGCCTGAACGTTTCAACTGCAGACTTTGCTAGATATGCTAGGCACCCTGCACCCAAAGGACAAGCCTAGATGGAGCTAACAAATTAGCACCCTGGTACATGCTTATAACTGCACCAAAAGTGATGCCACTGGATTCTCCCCCACCGCCTGATGTTTGGAAGAGAAGCTCGATACCAGTAGATGTGTGTTTGGGTCTCTCCTGATGGGGTTCAAGCTGACAACTATTTACAGTATGTGCAAAAGTTAAAGGCCCAGCTAACTCATGCGTACCAACTGGCTCAAACCATGGCTGCCAAAAGAAATCTGGCCAACAAAGAAAGGTATGATAAAAAGGTGAAAGCACAGGAACTCCAGGAGGGAGATCGGGTATTGCTAAGAAATCTGGGATTGCATGGCAAGCACAAGATTGCTGACAGATGGCACCATCTCCCTCACATTGTAGTGGGCAAACTAGATGATCTGCCAGTGTACAAAGTAAGGCCTGAGAATAATTCAAAGATGTAAAAACAATGCATAGAAATCATTTACTGCCCATTGGACAAATCTTAATTGAGTCTGAGCCCTAGAAGATGCCCCCTCTGGACCAGTGACTAGAGCTGCTGCTAAGAAAGATCAAGAAAGTCTGCACCTACGGAAGCAAAGTTAAAGTGTTCCCCTCACAAGTCCCAGTTGAGCATGACTGTCAGTCCATATCGGAAGAAAGTGAGAGTGACTTTAATACTATCCTTCTTCTGAACTGAGTCAATTGTTCGGGGCAATCCCCTAGTCAATACTGGAGACAAAGCTGGGCCTTCTGGACTGTCTAAGCCCCAGCTTCATCCCTGAGCCAATGCTCCCAGAAAGTGAAGTGCAAAGCATCAGATCAGATGAAATGGAATCATTGTGCATGGTTGAACTGTTTGAGCTTTCAGGGAGAAAATGATAGATTGGGGCAGACTGGTGATACACCCGAGCAAGAAGAGTATTTTGAGTGCCCTGACAGTCCACTGCCAGTGCCGAATGCTCTCATCGCGAGCCAAATGTTGTGGACTCAAACTGTAACTCCTGGAGCTGAAAGTGCCCCAAGTTCTAGCCTCTCTACCCCATGGAGACTCCCCTGACAAGTGAGGACAATGCTGAAAATGAGGCTCAGAGTGCAGAGACTGTACAGTTCCCCTAGAAAGACTGGTCGAGCTGTAAAGCCTGTGGTGCTCCTCAGTTATGATTCACTTGGGAGGCCTGTGGACTTGCCTCTCAATGTTGTCCATAAAGAGTGTATGTCCCGAGCTCATTGCCCAAACTGAGCATCAGTGCTAACTCCAAGTTACTTGTGTTGCCTCTAAGTATGGTGCCCTTGCCCCATCCAGCCCCAAGGTAACTGATAGGAAGGGCCCCTCTTCAGGTTTCATGTACAAGAGGTAATAACTTGAGTTATGGTACAATGTGTATGTAATACTTGTAAAGAGTGACGTACTGCAATGTTTCAGAAATGTGTTCTTGGTAAAATGATATATTGACTGATGATTACATGTGCGAGCCTAATGCAAATGTATATGGTTGCAGTTGAAACTTATGAAGTACTTGCTTGCGACGTCAAGCTTTCCCAGGCCAGAAGGGTGTAACCCCTGCAAATGGGGGTTCCCAAAAGACTTCCAGGAGCTTGCTTGAATGCTCCAAGCCTGAATGGTGTTTGGCATTTGCCATTTATCAGTGAGTGTTTTAGAACCTCTGGTACTGTCTCTTAAGAGCTGTCTGCTTGCAGACATAATTAGTTTGTATGGGGACTTGTGTTTCTTTGATTGAGTACCACTCAAGCTGCTGCCAATTCACTTCATTTTGCAGTCACTAGAGTGCAAAGGAACCTATCTGAAAGATGTAACTGTTTGCCAGAAATCATTTACAGTAATAATGAAATTACAGTTTGTCTAACCCTGATTTCTTTTTGCAGTCAGAGCAGTGTCTGCCTAGTTCCCCATTCTGGTTTTGAACTGCTGAACTGGACCAATCAGTGTGGGTAAGCTAGCTCTAAAATGGTGCCTTGGACGAATCAGAACTTGGACTCATAATCTGAGCCAGCCACAAGAGGATTGTATGGGCAGTGACTCTGGGAGATGTAGTTTAGACTTCAGTGCCTTTTGGACCAACAGCAGCAGTCTATTGTGAGTGACAGCCAATCCAGTCAAGAACTGGGAGGAACTCAAAGGAAGTGCCGGTTTTGTCGGTTGGAGTTTCAGTTGAGCTTTGGCAGTGAAGAGGAAGGAGCCCTGTGCTTTTCAATGTGCAGTTTTAGTCAAAAGCGTGTGTAGGCCCAGAGTTCCGGTCTGCAGCTTGTGTAACAGCTTGTTAGGACTGAATCTGTCCTGTGAAAAGAATCAAAGGATCTCTGAAGAGTAGAAACCAGGCTCACCCTGTAGAAGACTGGAAGAATTGCTGAAGAATTGCACTTTCGGTCTGTCAGGAACTGAATCTGCTGTGTGTTCTCCGGGTATTGTGCAGTAATTACTTGCATCGGGATACAGATGCAGCCTGCCTGAGGTATTTGTCTATGTTAAAGTACTGTACTGTGATTGTTGCACTGTATCTCATTTCACAGGAGGTCCCAGTGCGGAACCAGACCTGGGGGTAAGTGTACTGCTGAAGGTAATTCTGATATATTGTGTGGGCCACTAGTGGGAAGAAAGGGGGGTTGCAGTGTCCCAGAGGGCTGTGACCAAGTTAGTTTAACTATTGCAAACCCTGACCTCTGGGTGGAGGCACCCGCCATTGAATCCAGGCCCCTCAACCTGTTAGTGGCAAATCAGGCAGGGGTAGTAGCCCCTGGGATAGCGCCATCTAGGGGTTACATGTCTATTTCGTACTTGGAGCTGACAGACTCACCCATACCTGCTCCCTATATTCCCAAACCAATTGGCTTTTCCTTCAGGGTAGAATAAGATACCAGACATGCCTGCCAGGAATATGACCAGGAATGCTCTATCAGTACCCTTCCGTAAATCAAGTCAGGCTACGTGTCCCTTCGCCGTCAGAGCTCCACAGTGGTTGAATGAACTACCTGAACCCATGCTGGGCCTTGCTAAAATAGCCCAATTCAAGAGGGAACTAAGGTTCTCTCACTCAGATCCAAATGTAACTGCTACACCAGAGTTTCTGATGACTTGTATCCATACGCTATATAACTGTACTCTTTTTTGCTCAATCTGTCCTTGACAGTGTTCCTCTGAAACTGCTCTTGCCCATTCTCTTTTGTACTGTTCTACTCGAATACACTTATTCTGCCTGTATGGCTCTTGACAATGCTTCCATGTGAACCACTTCTGACAATGTTCTGCTGAATCTGCATTCTCCCATATTTTATTGCTGAAATCTACATAACCACTCAGTGACGTGGAACCTTTGTAAAAGAGCATTTGTGATTAAAGGTGCACCTCCAAATAAATAAATAAAAAAGGTCCAACAGTTCACCCAGTCTAACTAGTTACTGCACGATACACCAAAAATACAATACTTTTTATTGCAGGAACATGGCTCAGACTCAGTCCAGAGACAGAGGCTGAAACCAGAAAAGCCCCAAGAAACACTCGCATGTAATATTTAGCCTGAAGAAAAATCCAGCCAGGTGGCCATTGGCCACTTAAAAATCTTCACTGGTCACTAAGAATTATGCTGAAGCCCATGAAAGCAAGATATTTTGTCTCATGGGGTCATGCTATCTCGTTGATGCAAATGTCAAGTAAATAAATATAACTACTAGGTTTTGGGTGTGTACTCGGCACCTTACAATTGGCACTTCTGCTGGAACTTTGACCACTAAAGATTTTAGTCTACTGGCTTCTTGACCGTTAAACTTGACAAGCATTTTTTGAACTGTAGTTATACTCACAGTGAACACAAAAGCAGTAGTGTTCTGTACAGCAATGTCAGGTCCTTGGTCTACAGTTTGCATACTGCTACTCACTATGTTCTGCACTCTGTGCTTTCTATTCAAAACAGCTGGTCTGTATGTACTGTACCACTGAATCCTTTTACATGATGTCTGATACAGTGGTTATCTCATTTTATAAAATCAGCATCCAAAACAGACATCTCATTGGTCAAAACATATATGACCGTGCATGAAATCTGTTCAATGCACAGTCATCTTGGTCCTAAACCACATTACACAATGAGCAACTCAGTCCTCCTACAACCAGAACTATCTTCCATCAGTTCCCCTATAACCAGAATTGATCTTCCGTCACAAACATGGCTGCTACCTTTACACTGTAAAAACCTTCAACTGGGCCTTAAAAATAAAACTACCTTAAATAAAAAAATAAAACAAATTAATTAAATGTTGTTTCCCTGATCATCACACTCTCCTTACACACATAAACAAATCACAAACATTAAGTTTGTTTTGTTTTGTAGAATTTTGTTGACCCGGTAAGCCCACTGGGCCTAGAAGTCCCTTTTTCAGGGGCAACTGGGGGAAGGGGGGATACAGATGATAAGCAACTGAAACTGAACCAGATTAAACTGTTGGTGGTATTTTTTAGTGAATTAAATAATGTTTATAGTTTTCATTACAACAGTTTCTTTGCTGACAATGAAAATTCCCCCTTCTATCATTACCTGCTCATCAAGGAAATCTCATCTGCTTGCCCTGACAGTGAAATAATTGAGTCTCTGGCTCTACAAGAGGCCTCTGTTTTGTGTGTGTGTGTGTGTGTGTGTGTGTGTGTGTGTGTGTGTGTGTACAGTATGTTAGAAGAGGAACATTCTACCACTGGAACAGAGCAGAATTTTTGATCCATGTATTCCATGGTAAATATTCTATATCTTGAATGTGGGGAAAAACAGAGAGAAAAAAAAAACAGAAAGAAGAAAGCTGACAATAATACAATGACATCAATTATATCATTTGCAGTGGGTGGAAGGACTATTTTATCATAAATGTGCACAAGTAAATCTATTGTTTCTTCACATTAACATGCTTTTCCCAACTGTGAAAAGTAAAAAAAAAAGAAAAAGAAAAAAAAAAGTGCCCATTTTATAAGCACAATAAGACACTCCGGGGGAAGAAGAAGAAGAATAATCAGCATTTATATAGCCGTTTTCATACACAGTATCCCAAAGCACTGTACAAGCAATGCTAGACTGGTAGTGAAGTGACTGAATGTGTGGTGGCGGCCATATCCCACATCATCACCCACTCACAACCTGGATAATTGCATGAACCGGTTTATGGGAAAGGGAATGTTGGCCAGGACACCGGGAATGTTCCCTGCTCTTTGTGAAGAGTGCCCTGGGTTCTTTTACTTCCACCTGGACACCCACCAGGACAACACCAGGATGGGCAGAAGGGACCTCGGTTTAACGTCTCGTCCGAAAGAAAGCACACCCCAGCAGTACAGCACCCCCAATACTGCACTTGGATGCCAGCAATTTTTAGGTGCAAGTCCAATGCCGGTGTGGGACAAGAACCCACAACCTTCTGGTCCAGAGGCAGATGTGCTACCAACTGAGCCACACTGGGAGTGCATGGAACATATTTTATTGCACTTCCAGGGGATGAAGGCACTTGGCCTGTGGTCTTGTGGGTCTCTACACCTCTGGGCGTGCAGTAAAATCTGTTCCATACACATCCCATCGTGTCTTATTGCTTACATCACTTCAATGGGCCATCACTCCTGTTATACTGAAGCAAAATTCTGCGAAGTCCAAATATAGTAAATGTTTTGGGACTCAGCACTTCTGCAGTACTGACTGATCTTTAATGAAACTTAGGGCCTAATACACATTTGCTACGTGTACCAATGCAAAACAGGAGGCACCCCACTGCGCCTAAGCATCTAACAGCTAGGGCCTACTTAGTTGACGGGTGGAGCAGTCTACCTAGCAACTAGGGTGCATTGCAAATGAAGGTTTCCAGGTGTTAAGTGGACACCCACAACTACTATGGATGGCACAACATCAACCACAGTGGCCATGGGCACAGGCACTACCACCTAACCCATCCCTCTGGCCTGTACCTTAAGGCTGACTTGTGGGACCATCAGCATTTGGTGAAATCGTTCCTAGGATGTCCATCATGGTGGTCCTGTGGCCCCCTCCATAACCCCAGCATGTAAGGCAATCTGTCCTCCACTGGACTCCCCCTCTCTAGCTCCTTTCCCTCAACGTGCATCTTTCTAACTCTAGTCTCTCACTGATATAGAACTGCAATTGACAGTTCTTATTTAGATGGAGTCATAAAAGATGTGATCACGGGACCGGCACAGCAGCAAGTCATCCGCATGTGACGCTGACATCGATATCCCAGGTTCGGGAACAGACCTGGAAAGTCAGAAGGCCAGTCTGGTGGAGAAAGACGAGCATTTGATGGATGCCTCTCCTTCTCTGTGGGGAAGGGGGGTGTTCGGCACAGCAGCGGCTCCAGGTGGAGGTCGGGAGACCCATTATGGCTGGCACCCAGCATAGTGTGTGGGTGGCAGGACAGACATAGGACTTGTTCCTTTGACATCATTGCATGTCCTGCCTCCAGGGAAGAATGCAGCATCTGAAAAATCTGTCCCCCTCGACATGATGCCTTGCTCCGCTCCTGCCCTGTTTCCCTTTCTTATCCGCTGGAGGTTCCCGCTCCCATGGACACACCCTGAGGGGTAAGCCAGGGCTTGCCAACTAGTGTCTGTGTGAGGGGAGCACTACTGGTGGTCCTGCCCGAGGGGGGGTAAGCCTCGGGCATGGCACAGCAGAGCAGTGCAGGGGCTGAGCCCTCGGAGGAGAAGAGGGGGGAACTTGGCCAAAAACAAAAAAAGAGATGTGATCACACAGTATGAAGGTTGTCATGGTTTGTGGATAGTCCTGCTGGCCACTAGCATGGCGGGGCCCCCTTCCCCATGTGGTCACAAGGCAGTTCTTGGTCATGCAGGGAAGGGCTGTGATCCCTAATGTGGATAACTCAAGGGCTGCAGGCAAGGCACAGCCATAAAATCATTGATGCAGCAATTCTGAAATAGTCCCTTGCAACAGTGGATGAGGCCATGTATTTTTATGTTTCAGATCAGTATCATTTATCTTAATCACATTTTATATTTAAAAGAAAGAATATTTATGTTTGATAGTGAATAATAATGCAAACACTTACAAAAGGTCTGTTATTGTGAAACTCCTGACAGTGGGAAGGTTTTGGTGGCATCTGGATTTGACTTCAACTATAAAAGAAAGACACCTAAAGTGTGGTGTTTTTAACATGCAATTAAAGACAGTTATCACCTTACTGAATCTGAAATTAATGATTTCATACTGTTTATGAGGAAGGGAGTCACACCTACGGAAGTACAGGGGCACCCAGAGGAAAAGTCAGACTGGAGGTGCTGTGGGTCATCCTGGAGACAGGAGCTGGGGCTGCTACCCGTACAGGGGTGGTATACAGACCTCCTAGTTGGATAAGGCACTTGGGGAAGCTATCACCACGATAGCAAGTAAGGGGGAGCACTGTAATTGGTGACTTCAATCTGACAGATGTGGATTGGAGCCTTCCAACTGCAGCTTCAGCAAGGAGCAGGGCCATCCTTGACTCCTTTCAAGGAGTTTTTCTCTGGCAGCTGGTCAGTGAACCCACTAGGGGTGGGACCGTACTGGATCTTGTGCTTGCAAACAGGGACGGCATTGCAGAAGTCACAGTGGGCAGTCTTCTAGGTACCAATGATCACCGTACAGTCTTGTTTAACATTAAGATGGGAGAAGAGGCAAACCACACAAGGACAAGGGCATGGGTGTAGGAAGACATGCTGGTGTACAAGTTGAAATATAATGGGCAACAACAAGGCTCAATTCTCCATTACTCCATGTCCCACAAGACAGGGCCAGATGATCCCTCCTGTACTTTCATTCTTGGGAGTCAAAACTAGAAGGGTTGGCCACTGAGGTTGCCATTGTATCCCAAGAACCATATAACATTTGAAGCTCTGGTGGTGGGGTGTAGGTGTCTGAGGAAGCAACGTATGGCAACTGTATTTTCCAATGAATGGAAGGGGGCAAACAAACAATGCCATGGTGTGCAGAAATTGGGTTTATAGTGCCAGACGGGCAACAAACATGGTCATAGTGTACACACTGTTATTATCTAGCTACACCCCTGGATAAGGGTCCTGGACTTTAGGGAGGTGGATTTTAAAGAAATAGGACACTGTCTCAGTGACCACCTAGTACGGTGGGATTGCCAGGGAGGAAAAATAAGGGAGGGCATAATTAAGGCAACCAGCCTCTGCGTGAAGGAAGTGAGTAAAAGCAGAAGGAAAAAGACCATTATGGTACTCTAGGGAAGTGGCCACAGTGGTGAAGGAAAAAAAGGGTAGCATTCAGGAGCTATAAGGAGCAAAGAAGTGTAAGGTTATGCTCTTTGGGGTGAAGAACCCAAGGAGAGAATACTGGCTGGGAGGGTTTAAGCTGGGGATCACTGAGGAGGAGAATGACCTAAGGGTAATGATAACAGGGACCATGGACAACACTGCCCAGTGCAGGAGAGCAGCTGCAAAAGTGAACAAAATGCTGGGGTGCATAGTGAGGGGGTTTTCGTCCAGGTGAAGAGAGGTGATCTTGCCCTGCTACAGGTCACTGGTAAGGCTGCACTTAGAGTATTGTGTGCAGTTTTGGAGGCCATACCTAAAGCGTGATATCAGGCTACTGGAGGGGGTGCAGAGGAGGGCAACAAAGATGATATGTGGAATGGAAGGGACAGACTATGACAGCAGGCTGACAGACCTGAATATGTACACCCTGGAGGACAGAAGGGACAGGGGGGACATGATGGAGACATTCAAGTATCTGAGGGGAATCAGTAAGGATGGGGCAGGTGGGGTCTTTAAGTTAAGGAGGGAGGGTCACCAGGGGCATGCACTAAGAATAGAAGGGAAGATTTAGGAAGGAAATGAGGAGACACTATTTCACAGAGAGGGTGGTAGCAAAATGGAACACCCTACCAGAATGGGTGGTATCATGTAAATCTGTGAACAGTTTCAAAAGGGCATGGGACAGGGAACAGGGGAGAGTGAGGGTGGGGGGTGGCAGTGTGATGACAAATGGGAGGGGGTGGGGCAGCTGCAAACTAGGGGTGCGAGCTGCACACTTGAGCAGACTTAGATAGACCAGGTGGTCTGTTTCTGCTGGCACATTCGTATGTTCGTATATTTGTATGTACCGCACTGGAGACTGATAAAGAAATTGTGCAGCCTAGGGGTGGGATCCAAAGTGGTGAACTGGGTTAGAAACTGGTTAACAGACAGACAGACAACAGATGGTGGTGGTTAACGGCACTCTCTCTAATGATGGGAGACTGACCAGCGGGGTACTGCAGGGCTCAGTACTGTGACCAGTCCTCTTCAATGTCTTCATAAGTGACCCTGCAGAAGAAACTGGAAGGGAAGGTATGCCTTTCTGCAGATGACACCAAACTCTATAATAGGATGGACAATCAGGAGGGGTTAGAAAGAATACATTTAGATCTTGGGAAACTTGAGGAGGGCTCAAGAGCTTGGCAGTTGGGGTTCAATGCCAAAAAGTGCAAAATCATGAACCAAGGGCACAGCAAAGCAAAGCAAACTTTAGTTATAAAGCACTCATTCCCATGGGCTCTGAGGGCTGTATAATGGGATTTACTCACCTGGTAAAGGTGATTATCTAAGTAGCCTTTATAGTACTCCGCAGTCAGAAACTAGTGGGTATTCCTCGTCCATCTTGTAGGTTGATGCACGATCCAATCAAATCAAAGTGGGCGAGGACATACCTCTGTATGTATCAGATTATCTCCAGTGTGAGTCTTCCTTAGCTATACTGTGAAAAAACAGAGACATACAAGCCAGAAAAAGAGAGACACTAGAAATGGAGTCACAAAAAACGTGACCTCTTTCTCTGAGTGATGTCCCCTCTGACTAGTGCCTGATAGCCCTTACTGTGGTGTGAGATAGAATAAACAACTTATTCAGACATTGTTATGTACCTGCACTCTTTATTGTGATACCTTCACTATATATCATTGAAAAAATGTTAACATTTCTCGCTAGAATAAAATTCTTATATGCTATATGTTTATACGCCTAAGAACTGAAAATTCATCACCATATGTTCACTGATTGCATCTATCGTGATGCTAATGCCCTTGTTAACCTGGCTTGAGAAGTAATTTGCCATCTCGGGTGGGACTGCGGAGTACTATAAAGGGTATTTAGATAATCACCTTTACCAGGTGAGTAAAACCCATTATATTTCGTACCCTTTATAGTACTCTGCAGTCAGAAACCAGTGGGACCTTAGTAGCAGTGTATATGTAACACGTGATTACTCTTGGGAGGGTGAAAAAAGGCAGATTGTTACGATGCTATATGGACTGGGCCCCTGCCCTTAACACAGTTTTAACAAATACTGTCCTTTCGGCAGTTGCTATGACCAATCAATAATGCCTGGTGAACGTATGAATGGAAGATTGGGTGGCTGCTGAACAAATGTCTGGTATTGACACGTTCCCCGTTTAGCCCAAGGTGTTGTCACTGCCCTGGTGGAGTGTGCTTTGATGCCTTCTGGTGAAACCTGCCCTGTAGGCATTGCTAATAGTCTATTTGATCCATCTAGGAATGGTGTCTTTGGAGGCTACCTGACCTACTCTCTGCCCTTTGATCAGTACGAATCACCTGTCTTGCATACGTCGCTTGTAATGCTGAGGTATTTCCTCAGCTGACGGTCCACATCTAGCGGGAGAGGTTGTGGCGTGTCGGGTGTCAACTGTCGTTATGTAAGGCGGTAGCATGTCTTGGTCCCTGTGATATGGAGGACACCATGTTGGGCAGGAAAGAAGGTCCCGTTCTGAGGATGACCCTGTCACAGTGAAAAACGTTATGAAGGACTCCCTACATGATAAGGCCTGTATCTCGTCTCTATCCTCCTAGCAGAGCAGATTGCTACCAGGAAGGCTGTCTTAATTGTACACCAATGTAAAGAGTCTTTTTTGGAGAGTGGGGGACTGTAGGGCATCTAGCACTGTGTTGAGCTGCCATGGTGGTTACCTTTGTCTGACCTTCGGTGATGCTAATGTCACTGCCTTAAGCAACCTGATTGTGTTAGGGTGTGAGCAAATGTGACCTGTTCCTGGTAGTGGACCACTTTTAGAAGAAATTGCTAATGCCTGAACCCGGAGCGAAGCAGAGCTTAGGCCCTTGTTTGCCCCTTCGTTTAGAAGTCCAGAATTATGGTAACCCTGCCACTGATGGTGAAGTTCCCATTTCCTTGCACCATTTGTGAGAAATTTGCCATTGTCTTAAGTCTTATTAGTAGATTGCCTCCTGGATTATAATGGTCGATTCACCACTCTGGTCTGATAGGCTAAGTTTAACGGTCTGTTCCTTTCAATAGCCATGCCATCAGATTCAGTCTGGATGAGTTTGGATGATGGACTGGACCCTGGGACTGGAGATCCAGTCAGTGATGTAATGCCATTGGTAGGCTCACTGCCATTGCTTGAATGAGCAAATACCATGGCCTCCTGGACCAGTTGGGTGCCGCCATGCCTACTGCCACCCCTGTGCATTGTATTTTGTGGAGTATCTTGTTTATCATCAGAATAGGGGAAAACGCATATGCTTGTCTGAAGCTCCACGGGGCTGAGAGCATGTCCACCTCCGGTGCCTTGGGGTCTGAAAGTCTGGAGTGGTAATTGGGCAGTTGCATGTTGTGCTGTGATGTAATGAGGTCCACTTGGAAAAGGGGCCCCATTTGGTCTGCAACCTCTGGGAAATGTGTTGGTTGAGTCTCCACTCCGCCTGGTTGGTGGTGACTCTGCTCAGCCAGTCCACCTCCGATGGACTGTAGGTTCCATTCTGCCCAGAGAAGGAGTTGTAGTGACTCTTTTATCATGGGTTTGCTTGTGGTGCCTCCTGGCTTGTTGAGGTATGCGACTGTTACTTGGTCATCGCACCAGACTAGCACCGTTTTGTTGGTGAGGAAGGGTGTGAAGAAGGCCAGGGCTAGGCTTATGGCTCTTATTTTCAGTATATTTATTGATCGGGAGTGTGGACTCTGACTGAGTCCATAGTCTCAGGGTCACATGCTTTTTGTACGTTACCCCCCAGCCTGACAGACTTGCATCCGTGGTAATCACCTCCGGGGGTGCTTGCGTGAATGACCTTATTCTTGATTCTTCACCTTCCTGTGTCTGGGTGAGGGGCTGTAGGAGGCCCTCATCCCACGCTGTGTTCCTCATTCTGTCTATATGGGAGTTTGTAGCTAGGCAGTAGTACTTGAATGGGTCACTGCTGAAGAGACCTCTTTCATGTCATGAGGGCTTAATTTCTTCAGTGGGTAGGGATCGCTACAGGAGGGACTCCAGTCCTGATGCTGCTCAATTGTGGGAGGCAGACGCTGTTGGCTCAGGTCCCGCTACTGGAGGAAGTACCTTTCCCTTGCAGATTATTCTGTTACATTTTAGCTCAGTTGCTGCAGTCTAAACTTATTAATGTTCTGTGTAGAATTAGTAGGTTCAGGACCCACTACTGGAGGGAGTACCCTACCTTTACAGATTATTCTGCTACATTTTAGCCCAGCTGATGTAGGGTAAATTTACTATTGCTGTATCGAACTACAATTACCCTGAGCACATTTGAGCTGCTGTTACAAAAATTACTTGATTTTGTGCCATTAGTGACTATATAGAGCTATGCTGGCCACCAGGCTGAAGTCGTCCAGGTATGGAATGATGTGTACCCCTTGCTTCCTTAGGTGTGCCGCTAGGATCACCAGAGTCTTGGTGAATACTTGGGGTGCTGCTGCCAGGACAAATGGTAGGCAGGTGTATTGAAAGTGCTGTCCCTGAATGTTGAACCTGAGTATCTGTGGGATGTGAAGGTAGGCAACCTTGAGGTCTACCGAGGCCAAGTAGTCCCGCGTATGTATGGACAGTAGTGTCGACTGAAGGGTTTCCATTTGAATTTTCTGCACATCACAAATCAGTTAAAGTACTTTAGGTCTAGTGCGGTCCACACCCAGCAAGTCACTACACCTCCTGCCTTATGGATTCGCCCTCTCTACCACCGAGCAATACGATAATGCACTGGCGGAGTGGTTCATAACCTCAAAAATCTTTCCGTAATTGCCGTGAAGACAAGAGTATTTTGTCACCCTGTTCTACTAAGGCAGTGTCCCTAGTAAGAGGTCTGAGTGGCAATTTACCTGAAGGGCAAGGAACATCTCATCCCAGCAAGGGAGGCTGCGGACGCAATTATCAGATGCTGATGAGGAACACTATGAATAGAGGGTGACGAAATGCATCCTAATCTCCCTTAGACTAAGGCATGTGAAGTATATGATACTCCAGGTCATGGGAAAATGATTGCACTATGTTCTTTGAATGAAGGACAGGATGGGGCTGAGAAGCACTGAGCCCCGTGACAAGCACAGAGCAGTTAATGTAATACCTGAAAACCTGGAACCTCCCGTGTGGAAAAGAAATCCTGCGGGAGTCAAGGGGCCGCTCGAGTGGTGTCTGATCCCGTCCCATCAGATTCTAGTCTCAGTTCTGGCCTGGCTCCTAATTGAAAACATCCTAGGTTGCCCCCCACCCCCAGCAAAGAAATGTGCTGGGCACATCAGATCCTGTACAGGAGCACTCATCTGGCTGGCCATATAGCCAGAAACCAAGCAGCGGGGATGTCGACTAGTATGGGAAAAAAGTCCCAACACAAGGTGTAAAGTGGCCCCAGAGGGCCGGATGACACTGACAGGTAAATGCTGTTGAGGTCAGGACTGATGAAGGCCACCTGTAGTCAGTGGCCTGCCTATTGAGGCATCCAGACACGAGTCAAGGTAATGAACTTTATGCTGACCACAGCGCAAGGGCCCATCATTCAGCGCTCCCACCTGTTTATAGCACCGCCTCTGCTTACCTCACGTGACAGCCATGCTGCCACTGTTGGGAGGCACCCGGCCTTCAGTGTTTTCAGCTGGTCAGCATAGGTGGCCCCAGCAAAGGATGCTGGAGCATGGTGGTATTATAGTCTTGGTTATGTATGTGCCGGCGGAGATGAGTATGGCCGTAGATCCTTGAGTGGCCCTGCCCAGGGCATGGAGTACCTGTGGCCCCTTGCCGACAGGGAGCCATCATCAGCCCTGTGTTCATCCTGAGTGAGACCCTAAGAAGTATGATCTCGTGGTACTTCCGGTGAGCCGAGTCTGTGGAGATTGTCAGGGAGGTGACAGTGTATGCCTGCGAGATGTTATCCTATTCACTGTGTCAATGCCCATTACTCAGTAAGGGGCTGAGTAAGCCCCTTAGAGGACCAATGCTACTCCGCCAGGGTGGATGTCACTGAGTAGAAGCGGTTCACCTGACAGTCCAGCTGAGCAGCCGGACGAGCAGCTGAAAATGACCGCAGGCCACGTGCCGCCTGTCCCATCATTCTGCATCTCACTGAGCATTGCGCTCAAATGAGGGTTGTGGAGTTCTAAACCAGGCCTCCAGAATTGCAGCTCAGAGCCTTAAAGCACTGTGCTATACTGCCTTCCTGCTCAGGATTGTTCCTGGGTATGTTAGTGTCCCCAGTAAGCTACAGGGTGACCTTCTTGGGCAGGATTATCTGAATGAGAAAAACTGCAGTATAAACAGGGGACCCAGGCAAGATGGCAGCGGTGAGGTCTCACGGGAAAACGTGAGGTTTTGGAGCACTGTATGCTGTGCTCTTGTCCCAGCTAAGACGGCATCATAATCTCGTGAGATTATGTGTGTGGTTGCAATGCCCCTCCAGCTTTTGCAGCTCCAGTTCTTGCGGGAGCCACAGAGCATCATGGGGTTTCTCAGTCTCAATTTGAGAGCGAGAGAGAGAAATGGCCACGAGCTGTCTCGGGGGGCAGAGTACATGGATTTATTGCCCCCCCCCGAGACAAAGAGAATCCATGGAGAGTTCTGAATTGGCACGAATCTGGCTCAAAATGGAAAACAGCAACAAAAGGAGGGACCCTGGAGATTGTTCACCTGGTGATGCAGCAGGAGATGGCTTGGAGTTGCAGCTAATAGCTGAGGTATTCTAAATGACAGAAAGTATGCTGCCTAAATAACTTATTCACGGTCACAGTTTCCCAATGTGCAAGTGGCTGTTGCGGTTTTCAATCCCAGGTCTATTAGGTCTATAGCTTGATGCTTTAATCCTCTAAGCTATACTGTCTGCGATATAACATGCTGCCCAATAAAAGCTCTGTTTGTTTGTACCTCCGACTCCAGCGTTTGGAAGAGGGGCTATAGGAGGCCCTTGTCCCATGCTTGTTTTGGGCTTGTAGTTTGATACATGGCAGTGCTTGGGTGGTCGCAGCAGGAGGGACCTCCGTTTAGACTGTGGGCTGCTGTGCTTGGGCAGGAGTCGCTACGGGAGGGACCCGATCCCAGAAGTTGGCTTTTGGCTGAAGTTGGTTCAGGACCCACTACTGGAGGTGGTACATGCCCTCTGCTGTGTTATATTAAAGAAGCTGCAGCCTAGCACCGTATCCATTTGTTTTTCTAACTTGCTTTGCTAGTTGAAATAACCAAAGCCAATATAGACGCTTCCTATGTCCCTAGCTCTGACTGGTACATGCAGTTAGTTATTAGGTGGGTACCAGGCAGCTTATACAGTTGTTAGATATATAGAAATTTTAAATTGTACCTGTAGTAATAATAATGGTTGTTGGGGGCAGTTGTGGAACGTGACCAACCTATCTTGATGCATGAAGTAAACTGGGGATAATCTGATGAACACAGAGGTATGTCCTCGCCCACTTTGATTTGATTGGATTGTGCATCAACCTATAAGATGGATGAGCACTACTCACTGGTTTCTGCCTGAGGAGTACTATAAAGGGAATTAAATATAATATATAAAACAGCAAGACAATACCACAGCATTTACAACCAACAGAACAGCCACAATCAGCATTTAAGCACAATCAAACTATGGGACCCCACAGGGGAAGGAAACAACTCTTGGTGGGCAACTCCATTGTTAGGAAGGTAGAACTGGGGGAGGAAGGGGAGAGGGAGGTAAGGTGCCTGCCTGGCGCCATGGCTTGGAGGGACAGGGAGCGAATCCTCAGGATTGCCGGAGCAGCTGCACAGGGGAGGGAGCTGGATGTCATTGTCCATCTAGGGACAAGTGACCTGGCTAAGAAAGGGATTAGAGCAGTGCAGGAAGAGTTTGTGGATTTGGGAAGGGGCCTTAGACAAGTAGCATGCACGGTAACCTTCTCAGAGGTGCTGCCCATCTATGGCGTAGGAGAGGCTAGGGTGTTCTGCACCATGGAATTCAATCAGTGGTTGAAAAACTGGTGTAGAGCTCAGGGATTTGGCTTCATTGGGGACTGGGGGTCCACCTGGAATGATGCAAGCCTATATTGGCATGATGGTCTGTATCTGTCCAGGAGGGGAACCAGGATCCTAGGTGATAGGTTTAAATGCTTCATTGGCAAGCATTTAAACTAGCCAAGGGGGGAGGCACTGGAAAGGAGCAGGGAAATCCTAGCCCCCAAAATCATGGTAGTAAGTGCGGTAAACACCAACATAGAGGTGGCGATAAGGAGAAGGGCAGGGGTAAATGGGGAAAGTGACAAAGGCAAGAAGGACAGGGATGGGGCAAAAAGGAGTAAGGCCATCAGGAAATGGAGGGTAATGAGTACCAATGCCCGTAGTCTTGGCAACAAGCTCCCTGAGCTGGTGGCCTTGATGGAAGAGAGATGCCTGGATATCGTAGCAGTCACAGAAACATGGTACGAGAGAACCATGACTGGGATGTTAACATACAGGGTATATAACCTACGGAGAGACAGGCAGGAGAGAAGAAGGGAGGAGTAGCTCTCTATGTAAAGGAAGGGATAAAAGCAACTGAACAAAAGAGTAAACAGGAGGAGAGGAGGCACTGTGGGTCACCTTGGAGACTGGAAAGGGCACCACAATCCGCACAGGGTGTGTACAGACCCCATGTCAGGGAGGAATGGACAAGGATATGATAGAAGGCATTCTTAGGATGACAGAGAAAGGGAGATACTGTTGATGGGAGACCTGAATATGCCAGATGTTAACTGGAGCACATTTGCTGCAGCCACATCCAAGAGCAGGGTCATTCTCGATGCCCTACAGGTGGCAGGCCTCAGACAGCTAGTTTCGGAACCCACTCGTGAGGGAGCAATCTTAGACCTTGTGCTCTCAAATGGGGGCAGTGAGAGGATCTCAGATTTAGAAGTGGGTTGCCATCTGGGAACAAGTGACCATCAAACAGTGTGGTTCACGTTAAACTCAGCTACAGAGTCAAGCCATACAAAAGTGAGGGTACTGGACTGCAGGAGGGCTGACTTTGGCAAGATGGGAGAGTGCCTCAGAAAAGCACTAGCAAACAAGATAGAAGGAGGGGTGGAGCAACAATGGGGAATCATCAAAACTGCCATCACAGAGGCAACAAGTCTTTGTGTGAAGCAAATAAACAAATCAAAATGAAAGAAAAAGCCACTATGGTTCTCAAAAGAGGTGGCTGGGAAAGTCAGGGAGAAAAAGATAGCATTCAGGAAGTATAAGGAAACACAGAAGGAGCAGGACAGATAGCTGTTAAGGCAGAAGGAAGCACGGAGGGAAGTCAGAATAGCAAAGGCCCAAACTGAGGAAAAGATAGCCAACTCTGTTAAGAAGGGGGATAAAACCTTTTATAGGTACATCAGAGAGAGTAGAAAGACAAAGGAAGGGATAGTGAGGCTGAATAGAATGAATGGTGGGTGGGCAGAGGGGGGACAGTGAAAAAGCAGGGATACTGAACGAATATTTCTGCTCAGTATTCACAAAAGAGGAGGGGGAAGTGCCTAATCCAATTAACAGAAGCACTCTTGATAGGGGATCGATCCCAGCCCTTTCACAGAAGAAAGGGTTCTACAAGAACTCCTAAAACTGAAGGTGGACAAAGCAATGGAGCTCTGATGGAATTCACCCCAGAATTCTAAGAATTAAGGGAGAACTAGTGAAATCACTGACTACTCTTTTTAATAAATCATGGGAGGATGGTGTGGTACCCGAGGACTGGAGGAAGGCAGATGTGATTCCCCTTCACAAAAGTGGGACCAAGACAGAGGCAGGAAACTACAGACCTGTCAGTTTGACCTCTGTGGTAGGAAAAGTGATGGAGTCACTTCTGAAGGAAAGAATTGTTGAGTACCTTGAGGCCAGTGGGGCACAGGACCCAAGGCAGCATGGGTTCACAGCGGGAAGGTCATGTCAGATGAATCTAATAGATTTCTTTGACTGGGTGACCAAAGTAGTAGACCAGGAAGGGGCTGTGGACATGGCCTACCTAGACTTTAGCAAGGCATTTGACACAGTCCCACACAAAAGATTAATAGTCAGATTAACCAGCCTGGGAGTCGGTCCCAGGGTGGTAGCCTGGGTAAAACATTGGCTGGACAACAGGACACAGAAGGTAATTGTAAATGGAGTCCACTCTGAAGAAAGAGGGGTTACTAGTGGGGTACCGCAGGGTTCAGTACTGGGTCCAGTCCTTTTTAATGTCTTTATGAGTGACATTGCAGAAGGACTGGAAGGAAAAGTATGCCTCTTTGCAGATGACACAAAGATCTGCAATAGGGTTGATACACAAGGAGGCGTGGAAAGGATGAGAAGGTACTTGGCAAGGTTGGAGGAATGGTCAGAAGTATGGCAGCTAGGATTCAATGCAAAGAAGTGCAAAATAATGCACCTGGGAAACAAGAACCCAGCGGAAGATTACACAGTGGGGGGGGGAGGAGGTAGTAACAACAAAAAAGGAAAGGGACCTGGTGGTAATCATATCAGGTGACCTTAAGGTTAGCAAACAATGTGAGAAGGAAGTAGGGAGGGCTGGGGGTACACTGGGATGCATAGGGAGAGGCATCACCAGCAGAAAACAGGAAGTTGTTTTCCCTCTGTACAGACAGTGGGTGAGACCCCATCTGGAGTACTGCGTCCAGTTCTGGACACCCCATCTCCGTAAGGACATAGACAAGATAGAGGCAGTTCAGAGGAGGGCAACTAAAATGGTGCAGGGTCTGCAAGAGAAGCCGTATGAGGAGAGACTAAAGGAGCTTAATATGTATACCCTTGAGGAAAGAAGGGAGATGGGGGCCATGATAGAAACTTTTAAGTACCTCACTGGAATCAACAAAGTCTAAGAGGGTAGCATCTTTCAGAAAAAGAGACGTGTAAGAACAAGGGGACACAATTTAAAGATGTGGGGGGCGGTTCCGGGGCAATGTGAGGAAGTATTTTTTCACAGAGAGGGTAGTGGATGCATGGAACAGCCTTCCTGAGGAGGTTGTGGGGTTTAAAACTGTGGGAGAATTCAAGAATGCATGGGACAGACAAGGCAATTCTTGTTGGGGTAGGAAGAAATAGGCTGTTGGTTAACTAGGATCTGCAGCCTATCCTGTAGGAAGGGAAATGGGCAGACTAGGTGGGCCAAGCAATCCTTATCTGCCGTCAAAGTCTATGTTTCTATAAAAGAAATAACTATAATAAATAAAAAGTCAGAATAAAATAAAAAATAAAAGATGTTAAAATTATGTTAGAATCGATAGGATAGGCCAAAAACTGCTGTAAAAAGATGGGCCTTCAGGTCTCTTTTGAAGGCCTCTAGTCAGGAGGCCTTCTTTTAGAGATTGGGGAAGTGAATTCCACTGGGTTGGGCCAGCAACATCAACGGCCCTCTCACCCAAAGATTTTAACCAAACCCTGGGAACTGCTAGGAAGCCCACCTCAGAGGAGCGGAGAGGTCGGAAGGCCTGATGAGGAGACAAAAGGTCTTGCAAGGAGCAAGGGCCTAGTCCATGTAGGGCTTTATAGGTCAGCAAGCCAGCCTTCAAGGTGATCCATCATCTCAATGTCAGCCAATACAGTTCATGTAGAACTGGGGTTATATGACAGGATCTTAGAACACCCATCAGCAACCTGGCCGTAGCATTCTGCACCAGCTGCAGGCAATGCAGGGTCCCTCCATTTAGCCCCAGGTAAAGGGCACTGCAATAATTGAGTCTACATGTAACAAAAGTATGTATCAGTGAGGGCAGGTCGCTGGGTGGGATAAAAGGTCTGATTCAGGAGCTATTTCTAAGATGGTAGAAACCATTTCTGACAACGGATGATACCTGAACCTCCAGTGTCAATTCGCTGTCCAAAATAACACCCAGATTCTTCACCCTTACTAAGACGGTAAGAGAAGAAGAACCAAGCACTAACCTGTTCTCCCCACCCACCCAATATAATGAGTATAAAAGCTATTCTGTCCTCCTCAGTGTGGAACCTGCACTAGTGGCATTCTAACCTCTGACATATGGTCTTCAGCTCCCAGAGTTCCCCATCGTACCATGGGGATCTCAAGCAAGATGGCCCGAATCATACTGTATATGTACTGTTGCCACAGAATCAAGAGATGCAGCGACAGCCCTATTATAGGCCATCACTGCCTCCTCTGGTCCTGTCACACAAGCATTCAACACACCCGATAGATCCAGCTCTGCCATCAGTCCTTTTGGGGGGGATCACACCCTTTAAAGGTCGGAAGCAGACTATCTCCCAGGGGGGAAGACTCTCGGGGGGGGGGCCCAAACAAGAACTTCACTGTGCAGTGATCTGACCAGATCAATCAAGTTTGTTCATCTCGAGTCTCAGTGAAAATACCAAATCCGAGGTATGGCCATGAGTATGGGTCGCAGAAGTAACAGTTTGAGACAGGCCCATCAATTCCATGGTCTACTGGAAGTCCTATCCAAACTGTAACAGTTTGTCATTGGCTCAGGCATTGACATCGCCCAAAATCAACCATCTGGGTGACTCCAACACCATATTGGTGACAAAATCTGGTACTTATCCACAGGAAATTCCTCTTGTGGCTGGGAGGCTGATACATGAGAAGGACCCTGCAGCCTGCACCTGGACCCACTTAAATGACAACACATTCAAACAACAAGGTAGATTCCACTGGGAGGACAGAGAAGTTCAGACTGGATCTAAAACAGATAGTCATTCTCCTCCGCCCCCCCCCCCCGTGGTCCCTCCTTGGGCAATGCACAATGGAGATCCCATCTGGGACCAACGCTTACAATACTGGTCCAGCGTCATTACTCAACAAGGTCTCCGTGATGCAAGTCAGGTTGACTGATGAATTAAAATCTGCCAGAACTGCAGTCTTATTTCTCATTGATCTGACATTACGTAGCACTGTCCAGGTGGGATGAAATGGCAGCTGCTGACTCATCTGCTGCCTGCCCACTCAGTCCCACTCAGTCCCGTGGAAGCCTTGGGTGGTATGGGAGCCAGCCAGGGTGAGTCCCTCTCTAGTTCCCATTTCACCCCAGGGCACTTTCTGAACCTCACCACCTTAATACTGTCCCCTCTGTTAGCACTCCCCGAGCTCCTCTGGAGGCACAGAAACCCAGGAGCTGCGTACAGGGTGGGAGGAGGTACTGACGATCCATAATCAGGAAAGAGACCTAGGGGTTATCATATCTGATCACCTCAAAGTGGCACGGCAGTGTGACAAACCAGTGGGTAGGGCCAGTTGGATGCATAGAAAGAAGTATCTGTAGAAGGAGGGGGGAGGTGTTGTTGCCCCTGTATTGCTCACTGGTGAGACCCTACCTGGAATACTGTGTCCAGTTCTGGAGGCCACACCTCAGAAAGGACATAGACAGAGTGGAGGTAGTTCAGAGAGGTATACAGTGTACAAGGTGACTGCGATTGAGCACTTATAAAGAGGGTGACTTACTCATGGCGCCTGTGTACAGGGCTAACTGGCAGGGTAGCAAACACATACCTGGGTGGGCGAGGTAGGGCAAAGGGAAGTACGTGCATATACATGTGCATGGGGGGAGGAAGGGGAGGGTAGGTATGTGGGAGGGGGTGTAGCGGGCAGCTGCTGAGCTGGATTGCTAGCGTGGTGAGGTGGGTGGTTGCTTGGGAGGTGCAGGGTTTGGGTTCGGCATGGCATGTTTTTTTTGCCAGCAACCCCTGACATGCACCCCACTGGAGTTGAGAATCCTTTAGTGAGAGTCCGGGGGCATAGCCCCCATAAAAATATTTGTCTCGGGCGCCTCTTCCTATTCACTGTGAGTGTGCATCACCGAAATTAATTTTCGGCGATGTACACTCGCCCTAACAGTGATTGCTATTCCACAATCGCCATTATGAAATAGAACCGTTCAGAGGGCAACTAAAAGTGTACAGGGGTTCCTCCAAAAACCCTAAAAGGAAAGACTTAGGGATCTCAACATGTACACCCTGGACGAGAGGAGAGTGAGAAGGGACATGATAGAGACCTATAAGTACTTCACGGGGGTGAACAGGGTGCAGGAGGGGAGTCTCTTTCAAATGAGGAACAGCACCAGGACCAGAAAGCATGTGATGCAGCTGGGGAAGGAAGTTTAAGAGGGATGTGGGGAAATACTATTTTACAGAAAGAGTGGTAGATGCTTGGAATAGACTACCAGCGGAAGTGGTGGAGGTGAAAACAGTACAGTTCTTAAAGCATGCATTGGGTAGACACAGGGGAATATTAGAAATAAACAGGAAGGAAGACGGGTTGCCAGAGACCAGTTACAGTTTGTGGAGACAGACTAGGCAGAGGCCATCCCATCTGGGCAGACTAGATGGGTCAAGCGGTCCTTTTCTGCTGATAAATTCTATGTTTCTAATGAGGTTTTATTATAACAAACTTAAACTCTGTACACTGTGTGGCCCTACATAACACTTAAACCTCTAAAAGACAACACAAGTTACAGACACAGGCCAATTGACCTGAACACTGAACCAGCACACCACAGAGGTCCAAATTACACTTTTTATTAAACCTCTTCAATCTTTGTACTCCACACAGCATTAAGACAACCCAGGCTGAAGTTGAACCACAATTAAAAACGTGTTCTGCCTCCACTGAGACTAGAAACGAGCTAACTGTTACAGCCTGAAGGTTTTTAATTTAAATGAAAAATTCTATGGATATGTCACAAGGTGAGAGGAAGGTTTACAAGCTGGGTGGGGGATTTTAATTTAAAGTAAGAACAGAGTATGTGGACATGCGGGGAAGGGGGTTGTATGACATCAGAGAAAATTAAAATAGAACATTTACAATCAATAATTATAAAAAAATATATTATGGGGAATGTGGTAACTCCATTTCTTTATACCCCCTCTGTGTGTGATGCCTAATTAAACCACTTGAATTTTGCTTTCATTAATGGAGCTGGATTCTTTATTGCATGTGCCCTGTATATGTCTGGCTGGATATTTAAAGGTATTCACAAATGAACGCCTGTGACTATTCCAGCTGTGACAGATTTTGTTACTAAATCGGAAGCACGTGGGATGAGTAACGGATCATCTTGCTGTTGTACTCATCAAGTACTGTAGCACACATCCAAACTCAGACACATGTTGCCGTAAAGCTGGTCAGATCGTCTCAACGCATCTGTCTCGGTGATGATCTGGCAGAGCTACACGGGCGGTCAGAAGACAGACAAAGACAAAGGTACGCACTGAGAGATTTCCCATCCTGCATTCTGAAAATCCAACCTTTGTTTCTTAGTGGAATGTCTCATCAGATACAATATTTACATACACAGGTTTTAAATGCATTTTATTTATCTACATTTTAGTGACAGGGATGGGCACTCTTAGCTGCAACACATTTCCAGGTGAGACCTGGGGTGGGGTTATTAAAGTGAGCAAAATAACACTAACATTATCGAATATAGTGACAACAATAAATGCACATTCAGGAACAACAAACTGCTAAGTACAAGTAATGAAATACTGTTATTAAATAACACAATCAGTTTACGTGCTCACTACAGACAAAAATTCGAAGCCCCTGCCCAGTTCTTTAAATCTTGTTTATACACTTTTTCTATATGCTCTCTTTTCAGTTACACAGAGCTCTCTAGAGTGCAAAGCTTCTTCTGTTGCCTCTTGCTTGGTCCACTCCTAAAACTGAGACTGCCTTCCCTGTGAACTTACCCGGTAAATAAATTAATAAATAACACAGCATGTCAGCATTTGATTTCAATTCTTGGAACTGAAAGACTGGCCACACTCCAAACAAGTAAGCCATCTGGTCCCAACTATTCAAGATACTATAACTGCAGTTTGGTTGCACTTGTACAATTGAAAACCTATTTTTTAAGTTTGTCGTGCGCACAAGCGCAGACAAACTTGTTGATATGATAGTTGCTAGAGAGAGGTGTGAGGGGTGCCAGCCCAATGGCCAGCAGAGTTGCAGGGGCCGGTCTGTGGCTGGCAAATCAGCAGGCAGTGTCCTGATGACACTGTTTTGCTGAGGGGGCTGGTCTCGGCAAACATTTCAAAGGACAGAGCCAATGCTGCGAGCGGCTCTGTCCTTTGAAATACGAGCCCTTCAGCTGCAGCTCAGTGTGTCTTTCCTGGTTAAACAATTTCCCCAGTCTCTGCAGCCCCTTCGTGTGTATTCCCTGGTTAAACAATTTCCCCATTCCCTGCAGTCACTTAGTGTGTCTTTCCTGGTTAAACAATTTCCCTGTTCCTACAGCCGCTTAGTGTGTCTTCCTGGTTAAACAATTTCCCTGTTCCTGCAGCCGCTTAGTGTGTCTTCCTGGTTAAACAATTTACCTGGGCCCTGCAGCCCCTTAGTGTGTCTTTCCTAGTTAAACAATTTCCCCATTCCTACAGCCCCTTAGTGTGTCTTTCATGGTTAAACAATTTCCCTGGTCTCTGCAGCCCCTTAGTGTGTCTTTCCTGGTTAAACAATTTCCGCGTTCCTACAGCCCCTTAGTGCGTCTTTCATGGTTAAACAATGTCCTCTTTCCTTTTCCAACACCAGACTGCTCATTACCGGTGTTGGATGCGCTTCCCCCCACCTGTCTATATCCTTAGCCAACATCGAGGTGCTGAATCCCCATGTTGGCACCCCCCACCACCACTATTGTGGTACACTGAGAGCCCACCGCAGTGTGCCTAAATGTATAATAATTCTGTTTTCCCTGTAAATGAAGAAAACCTTCCCACGCCATCTTTTTCTCTTTTTTCACCTGTAAAAATGAAAAACCGTCCCTCGTTGTTTCCCCGGTCCCCTTCCCCCATCCCAACCCTCCTTCTGTGCACCCACCACCCTGCACCCCCCCTTACCCCATACTTACCCTCAGAGGTCTGCAGACACGATCATCTGCGGAGCGGGACATGTCTGCACTCTTCAAAGCTGACCGGCAAGCTGAAAGAATGAAAGGTAAGCCGTATAATGAGAGTTTCAACTTATGTTGCTATATCAGCCATTTTTAGGAATTTGGGCCTCAAATTTTCAACATGGGGTTCTTGGGACCCCACCTCGTGAACATGTTAGTGTCATTTCATTCCTTGGTCCCGAAAGGTGATTTTGCGGTCACTGCACAGAATCACCTTTTGGGACCTAGTAATGAAACGGCAGTGCCACTGTTCATGAGGTAGAATCCCAGAAATGCCCATATTGCAAATTTGGTGAAAGAATTCCCAAAACTGACTGTGTTTCAGGCATGCGCTAGCGCAGTTTCACGCACCGCACCGCCAATTTTTAATATTTTCACCCAGATTTTCAACACGCCATTTTTCACACCTCCTTATGAACAGTATAGCTTGTCATTTTTCACATCCTGCCTGAAATGTGTTTTTGCACCAGTTGCGCAGAATGGCTCGGTCGCTGTGTGAAATCAACTTTCAGGATGGAGTAACAAAATCACAGTGCCACTGTGTATGAGGGGAGGTCCCAAAAAGCCCATGTTGAAAATTTGGTGAAAAAATTCCAAAAAAATGACCGCATTACGGGCATGCATTACACAGTTTCTATGCACGCTGGTAACTTAGCCAAATTCTCATTTTCACTCCAGATTTTCAAAACTACCATTTTTTTACACCTCCTCATGAACAGTACAACTGCCATTTACATATCCTGCCCAAAATGTGTTTTACCACCTGTGGCGCCAAATGGCGAAGTCGCTGCATGAAATCACCTTTTGGGATTGAGTAACGAAATGATAGTGCCACTGTTCATGAGCTGGTGTCCCAAAAAGCCCATGTTGAAAGTTTGGAGTGAAAATACCAACAAACATCTGGGGCATTAGGGTTTCCAACTGTAACGCCCAACCCCCCACCATGTAGAGACTGACAGGTGGTGGGCGTGTGCCTTGGAGTCATCGGCCATAATGCTCACACCATTCCATCCTACCCTGCAACCAGTGACAGGCATCGGGGTGTGCCTTGGAGTCTTTGGCCCAAATGTTCACCCCATTCTCCTATACTGCACACATCTCGGCTTATTTCATTATGGAATGGGGTGAGCATTAGGGCCAAAGACCTCAAGGCACACCATGATGCCTGTCAGTGTCTGCACAGTGGGGGTGGAATGGCATGAGCTTTATGGCTGATGACCCAAGAGGACGCCCCCCAATGCCCGTCAGACTCTGCAGGGTGGGGGTGGGGCGTTAGGGTTGGAAACCCTAATGCCTCATTAAGGAAGTAAATCAGGGAAGGACATTTGATGTCACCTACCTTAATTTAAGCAAAGCCTTCGACAACGCCCAACATAGAAGGCTGATTAACAAGATGAGTAGTCTGGCAACGAGGCACCATCTGATAAACTGGGTTAGAAACTGGCTGATGGACGGGAAGCAGAGTGTGGTGGTAATGGGATCTAATCAGGGGAGACTGGGTGACAAGCGGGGTACCTCAGTGATACGTTCTGGGACCAAACCTGTTCAATATCTTCATTATAGACATTGCGTAAAGGCTAGAAGGAAAGGTCTGTCTACCTATTTGCAGATGACACCAACATCTGTAACTGAGTGAATACTCCAGAAGGGGTGGAGAAAATGAGCAGGGACATGGAGAGGCTTACAAAATTGTCTGAGGAGTGGCAACTGAGGTTCAATGCAAAGAAGCCCAAATAACGCACCTGAGAAGAGGGAAACCTGGGAGAGTTACAGGATGGGGTGGAGGTGCTGATGATCACCAAGGAAGAAAGGGACCTACGAGTTATCGGTTCTGATGGCCAAAAGGTGTCAAAGCAGAGCACACATGTTGTAAGGACAGCCAGTGGCATGCTGGGATGCATAGGCAGAGGTATCACTAGCAGAAGGCACGAGGTGCTGATTCCACTGTATAATGCACTAGTGAGGACTCACCTACAGTACTGTGTGCAAATCTGGAGGCCGCATATGCACAAGGACATTGACAGGGTGGAGGCAGTTCACAGAAAGGGAACCAAGATGGTACATAGCATGCAACACAGAACATATCAGGAGAGATTAAAAGGACCTCAACATGTACTTATTGGAGGAAAGGAGGGAGTGGGAGAACATGATAGATATGTTCAAGTACCTCAAGGGCATAAACAAGGTGCAGAGGTGGACATCTTTCAATACATCAAACATTCAGCATTGACAAATGCTTGTTTTTTATCCTAAAAAAAATAAGAAAACCGTCCATCATTATCCGCTGTGTAACCCTCCTCCGCCAAACAGTATGCAGACACTGGGAGTGCCCAGTCCCCCAGTGTCCTCATCTGTCTGTCCATTGTTGTATGCTGTGTAAACCCCCCCCCAAACAGTATGTAGACACGGGGGGTGCCCAATCCTCCAGTGTCATCTGTCCATCCATTGTTGTCCGCTGTGTAACCCCACAAACAGTATACAGACACGTGCGGTGCCCAATCCCCCAGTGTCCTCATCTGTTCAGCAAACTTCCTGAAAAAAGAAAACTGTCCCTTGTTGTTCTTTTCCCTGTAAAAAAGAAAACAGTCACTTCATTGTCCATTCTGCCGTTACCCAAACCTCTACCCTCCCACTCAGGGCCCACCACCCTACACCCCCCTTACCCCATACTTACCAACCGGAGGTCCATCGCCATACTCTACCTTGGACTACAGGCACATCTTCGCTCTTCAAAGCCCAACCGCGAACTGAGGTAAGCTCTTCAATGTATTGCAATGGGTTTTCGGCATCAATGTATTTCAATAGGATTTTCAACTTAGTGGCATAACTTGCCCATTTTTAAATATTTTTGCCACAGATTTTCAACATATGTTTTTTGGGACCCCACCTCACAAACAACTTCACTAAATCAACTTTCAAACATCCCTCCTCCCCCATGACACCAGTGCACACACGACTTAACTTTCGGCATTGACAAATGCTTGTCTTTATATTTGTCACTCTTTACCCTGTCTGGTCAAGCTCTCCTTCATCCTGTCTACAAGCTCTGGATCTTACACCTACTGGCAGGTGAAGTTTTATTCATTGTACAGCGACTGCTTTGACACACACATTACTCTGAAGTATTCTGCAAGTAACCGTGTGGGAAAAATAATGTCGCAATGCTTCTTTGATGTCTGCAAGTCATTGCTGTACAGGCACAGTTTTTTTGTCAATGAAAAATGGTGTCAGACTGTAGCCATCAGCACTTATTTATTGACTGACTGATTTAAGTTTGTGTTGCTCAGGAAAGGCAGCTAGACAACACTACCTACTTTCAGTCATGTCTCGGGGGGAGAGGGGTGCAGATACAGATGTAAACCAACTGAATAAGCTGTTGGTTGTATTTTAGTGAAAGGGGGAAATTCTTCTACCATAACAGGCAGACATGACCTCATTTCAACATGTAACCCCTAGGTGGCGCTATCCCAAGGGCTACTACCCCTGCCTGCTGGGATAGTAGCAGGTTAAGGGGCCTGAGTTCTGAAACGGGTGCCACCACCCGGAGGTCAGGGTTGGTAGTGGTCAAGCTAACCTGGGCACAGCTCTCTGGGACACTGTAACCCCCCTATTTCCTTACTAGTGGCCGGAACAATACACAATAATCACTTTCACAATACTCCTGATATACTACACAAGTACCCACACTGTTTGCACTTACCACCAGGGCTTTCCTCTGGTTCGGCCCTGGGAACCCCGTGTAAAACAAGGTTATACAAAGCAAATAACAGCAGTACAGTACTCTTGCACAAACTGGAACCACAGTCAGGGTACCTGCAAAAAAAGAGTTAGATCCAATTTATTTAAGGGACTTGAACAAGGGAGGGGCATAATCAGGTTAATTTGCTTAGAGACTCTATCATTCAAACAGTTATGCATGCACTTCAGGATCCATAAACAGTCACAACCTTTGGGTACCCAGATGGAGAACGGTGGGCTAGCCAGGAACGTTGCAGCTAGTTGGGGCCCTGTGATAGAAGAAAACAACATGCACAACATTCACTATTTGTAGTCTGGAGCCGGACGGCTCAGTTCATGAAAAGAAAACAAGACAATCAGATGACACACTTTTAGATTAGGCTCTTGTTGCAGGGAGCTACCCTGATTACTCACGATACCCAAGACTGGATACAGGCTGCACGAAAATCGAGACAGCAGGTGGTTACTCGGGAGTACCAGGAGAAGCAGGGCCCACATGAATCGCCGAGGCGTCGTTCCTGTTCAAGCGTGGAGCAGGGGGCTGATCCCCAGGCAGGTCTCTCGTCGATGGCTTTCTCTGTGTAGCGGGTAGTCTGGCTGGGCCAGTGTGGCAAGGCCCAGGCCAAATGGAGACAAATTCGGATACAGTCCGTTTTGGGCTGGATACAGCTCCCAGCAAGCAGAACACTGTTCACACAGTGGGGAACCAAATCATGACCCACTTTCAATACACAGCACATTTACATGTATGGAAATTCTACTGTACCAGGCAAACCGCTCTCCAGTCATGATCGTAAAGTCTCTGCACAAACTGGGGATTCAAAAGCAGTTGGAAATCCTGACAGACCGATCACATTCAGCAAAATCTTTGGTCTTCTTCAGGTATGAGCCTGGTAGAAAATCAGTGGCTTACTTTGTTCTCAAACTAGGATTTAGTCTGAAATAATTTTCTTTTTTCCCTCTCAGGGGCAGCAGGCAGACATGCAGGCCAAAACTTAGCCCTTTCACAGTTCTCCCATGGGAATCCACTCAGGATTGCTGCTCCAAAACACTTGAGCTCTTACTCATTTCACTTCCCAGCTCAGAACTAACTGAAAATTGCAAGCAGTCTCGGATTTCCCCAAGATCCAAAAGACTCGGTTGGCCGATCCGTCTGTCAGTCACAGCAAGAGCCCCCCCCTTCAGTTGCAAAAAGGCACCAAAAACCCATAATCACAATTCCTACAGATTTTGACTCCAGACAGCTCCTGTAGTCCGGCTCCATTTTAGGTCCCACCAGACTGATTGGTCCAATTCAGCAGTCCAGGACCAAGATAGTGGAGACAAACAAAACAGTCCCTGCTGTAAAGAAGGCAGGCTAGACAAACTACACCATCCCCATCACTCTAAATGATTTTCAGCAAATAGTTACATCTTTCAACAGAGCTCCCTCTCAGATTACTTATGACTGCAGTCCAGGCAGCTCTTAGAGACAGTACACAGAGGCCATACAGGCAGTCTCTGGCAATCACACCTAAATTGCTAAAACGCAGGACACCAACCTGGCAGTGAGCATCCAGGCAAGCCCAAGGAAGACTTTTTGGGAACTCCCATTTGTAGGGGGGTTACAAACATTTCATCCGGCGGATGGCACCAGCCCCTGGATACCCACTTCCTGCCCTCTTTTGAAAGGAAGGGAGGGAAGGGTGGAAGGAAGGAAGGAAGAAAGGAAGGACCACTGATCAATCACGTTCTTCTATCTATCAGCTCAGCAGAACTACCCTGCCCTCTTTTCTGCAAGGCACATGACCAATCTAAGTTTAAGTAGTTAGGGTGGCTGCCCTGCTGGCCCAGCTGCAGCATGTTATGCTACAGTGCTGGTGATCCAGGTTCAGAGGTGAGCTTTGGGGCATCCATGTGCGGGTGGCTGCACTCCAGGAGCGCTGCCAAAGCAACCCCTGTTGTGAGTTAAGGAGCTCAGCCTTCTTCACAGGGGAAGCTTCATGTCATGCAAGGTTGGCTACAGACTGTATATGGCACCTGTGGGTCATGGGAGGGCTCGGGGAACAAAAGAGAAAAATACTACCACAGTCATCTGAACGATGGCTGATGGTATTCCTGGGCCCAGCACAGCATTCCTGCATAAGAATGGCTGCACTGTGTTGGGGCTGGGGAATTGTGGATGAGGATGAAAGGGTGTCAAGTCGCGTTTATTGACAGGAAATTACTCCATTGAGCAGGCTCATTTACAAGGAGGTCCTGAACAGGCAGAATAGTACAACAAAAAAAAACAATTGGAACGCAACATAAGTTATAGCAAATGAAAGTAATACAAGGTACACACTGGGCAGCAGGGCAACCCAATTAATATTAATAGTTCACAAGTTAAAGACATCTCAGTACAAGTCAAATTACAAGGTGTACGGAGGGGAGGAACATTATGACACTGAAACAGATCCAGCAGTTGAACATAGTCTGAGAAGGGAGGTGTTTGGCAAGAGAGGGAAGGGGAAAGTGGATGGAGCTGCGGGTAGGGAGATGGTGAATAGGGCAAGTTAGGGTGAAGGTCATGCAGGGAGAGATGAGGGGAGAGGAGGTAAGGACAGTAGATGAAGGTGTTGGTAAAGGGTGGACAAATGAAGAAAAGAGTGGGAAATTTGCCATTTAATCAATGACATGCACACGAGTCACACAGTTTTCTGAAGGCTAGTTTTTTGAAGCTATTTAGGGGAATTAGATTTTGCAGTGTGAGTCTAGACTGGACTTTGGTCCAAGCAGCTGGGAAAGTGTGGCTTATAGCCATTTCACCGAAATGGGAGCGATTGTTTGGGACATCTAATATAATGTTTGAGTTACTCGGTAAAGGGTAGAGGCAGGCAGTGCGATGAAATAGGTCAGATATGTGTGTGTGTGTGGGAGGGGGGTGAGCTTTAGCAGAAGGGTTTTGTAGAGTCAAGTGAAACAGTGGATGAGCCATCTTGTTGATAAGGAAGTCTAGCCCAAGGAGGTGTATAAATCTCAGCGATGGGTGCGACGATGGGCATTTGAGATGAATCGTATCGCCCTGTGGTAGAGTATGTCCAGCATGTGGAGCAGGGAATCTGAACAATGACCATATATCACATCAGCATAGTCGAGGAGGGGGATGAAGGTTGTCTGAACCAGTCGTAGTCTGGCTTGGGTGGTAAAAAGGGACTTGCTCCTATAAAAGGAGCCAATTCTTTGTCGCAGTTTTTTCACAGGGGAAGTGATAAGAGAGTGTTACATAGTGATCTAATTCACAACCTAGGTTTAACCCTCCCTGCAAAATTGGGGCTTACCTGCCACCCTGTAGCTGTCTCCTTTTGCTCTCCTGAGCACCTATGGGACCAGCCTGTATTTTGTTTTCTGTCCCCCAGGTCTTGTCCTGCCCCTGGTGCCCCAGCCAAGCAGCCCAAAGCAAAAATTCTGTCCTGCAGGGCTCGAAACATGCCAAACCGCAATCTCCCGCTTACTGTTCTGCCCTCAGGGCAGCTGTTCTCGGCTGCGGCTGAAAAAGAAAATAAATGTTTTTTAAATATTATAACCTGCTTCTGCATGTCAAGGAGCTAAAATATTGGCAGCAGTGACAGGAAAATGGACTGAGCAAATTCTTTGATCTGTACAGCGACAGCAGGTACCCAACCAGGGCTAAAGAACTGTGGGGCACTGGGCAAATATCTACTTATTTCTGGTGCACCAGGACGTAATTCAGGACTGTGCCTAATCTGCTAAGGGAACAGTGGGTTAAGCAGCCATTGCAAGCAGCCACAGCCAATTGGAAAGTCAGGAAAACAAAGCCAGGACTTGTGGGACATTCACTAAAGCTCATGGGTAAATGCCAAGTGCTCATGGGGACTTACAGGGACCTAATTCTAGGCACCAAAACACCAGACCAACAGTGCATTGAGTGAGGCTCATGCATTATTCATTTCTGTGATTGACAGGCCCTTCAGCCAATTGGAGGCCAATCACCCCATCACCACAGCCAATCAGCAGCCTCGAGAAAGCCCTATAAGAGCTAGTGTCTAAAAGTGCAACGTTAACCAAGCTTTAAGGGGCCACCCAGACCGAGCTAATAATTGTGACTTGAAAGTATCTGCAAGGGGCAGTGAATGCCTAAAGCAACTGGATTGTGACTGTACATGTGTGTTTGCACCCTGAGTCTGATCAATGCCTAGAGTGGGTGGACATGTGCTAATAACTGAAAAGGGGTTTAAAGCAAAACCATATAAATGTGACTGATTTGAATAGTGCCACAGTGCTGAAAGGGAGTTCCCTGACCATGAATGAGGAATGTTCCAGACAGTGTCTGGGGGGCCAGAAATGTGTTCTGTGTAAAGTGGGTGCTGCAAGTGCCAGCAAAGAGCCACAGCGGACTGCATGTTGTGTTATGAGCTTAGACAGCCACAGAGATCAGTACTGCCAAGTGCTACAGTGAAGTGTGAATAAAAGCAAGATTCAAAAGTGTTGTTGAGCCCAGGGAGCTGAAGTTAATAAAGATACAGCCAAGTATCAGAGTTTGTGTCGAAAGAGTTTATTGTGTCTGTTTGCTAGCCAGTGAAGTCTACAGAATGGCAGTGGGTCCTGCCTCAAGCCGAGTCCAGTTCAAGTTCAAGCAATTCAAATGGTAGCGAGCCCAGTCTCAAGCTCGGTCTAGCAGTAGTAACAAGGATTGGGTAAAAAGCCCTGGCTAACCAGCAAACGTGTTTAAGGCAACAGTAATTCTGTAACATAGGCTCAACCTGAGCAACATCTGTGGACAGTGGCAGAAAAGCAAGCATAGATCCAGGACAGTATGCAGTCAAATGTGGACAAGTTGAATCTTAGAAGAGATTTGGCCTTGTGTAAGTAATCTAAGCAAAGCTCCACATAAGGTCATAAAAGTGTACTGACAACTAAATGTGCTTGGGAGACAGCCTGGTAGTGTGTCACCAACCAAGACACTGCAATATGTGCTTCCCTCGAGGGGTACACCTAGACGTGAGGTTGAAGCTGCCGGCCCTGCTCCCCCTCGCCCCTCACACAGTAAAAGCGCTCCAGCCTTAAAGAGACACTGGCTATGATGTTAAAGTACTAGTTTTCATCCCAAAAGCTGCAAGACCCTTGCAGTCAGTATTCAGGCTCCTGGCTGTTAGCTTTGTCCTGTGTCTTGACCTTCAGAGTCAGAGTTCCAAATTGTTGAGAGCACTAATCCAAAATCTTGTCTAAACCAATGAGGGCATTCCCTGCAAGCAATGCAGGGCAACCCCTGCACCACTGATTGTGACTTGTACATAGCTCAAGATGTGTTTCTGCTAACTGCAGTTAATTTGCTTAATTCCTTAAGGGCACCATCCATCAGGCCTACACCATGTTTGAGAACGTTACAGTAACTGGGTACCCAGGTTGTGTGGGATTGAGGGGTCTTGCACTGTCTGGGATACGGGTACCATTGTGGGTATTGCTAAAAATGATCTGACTTAGGCAACTAGTTAGATAGCCAGGGCTCTGGTTTATCACCAAGGTTGGTGGGGAGAGTACAGTCTGAAAATGTAAATTGAAACCGCACTGATTTACCCAGCTGGCGGGTTCACCAGCACAAACAAGAAAAGCCTATGTCCAGTAGCAGGCAGGGATGTAACTCTAGAAGTAGCGCCGCCTAAGGGTTACCTAGGGATTAAAATTAGTTTACCATATCAAGGTAGTCGCCAAGGAGAGTTTTGATGGGAGGCAGGGATGTGAGCGCCTTTAGGAGTGCTGTCAGATGATTGGAATAGATGTACATGACTTTCATTTTTTTAGCGTTTAGGAGAAGTTTAGATTGAGTGAGATTAAGGGTGTGACACATATGGGGATAAATATCCATAAGGAAAAGAGTACTTGCATTATAGATGGACACCATCTGCTCTGGGAGTCTGTTCCGCATATTCTTTACTTGTTCTGTAAAGTAAGTCTTCCTGATCATTTCCCTTAAATATTTCCCCTTTCAGTGACACTGTGTGCCCTCCCTGTTCTCTCACCCTTGCATTCTGAAGCACTGTGCTTGGGGCTGATGGTGCCCCCCTTTTGGTTATTTGAATACCATGAACATCTCTCTCCTAAGTCTCCTTTTTTTTTCTCAACGAAAGGGGTCCTAGTTCTGACAATCATAATATGGTGATAGGAGTTATCTTTCTGGTGAGCTGTCTGGAACTTTCTTGACCAGGTGGGGTAGGCACAGGACCCACCGGTTTAGGTGCTGCAGCTGGGCAGGGGGAACATAGCTGTATCATCCACTTGAGTGTCACTGTTTTTTTTCCAACTGTTTTGCATCCCCACTAATACACCTCCCATCCCATTTCACTAGGTATGGCCCGAGAGACAATAGCTTACTGGCCAGTCAGAACTGGGCTCAGACCAAGCCTATCCACCACACTCTGAACAAAACTTGCCAGTATAGGACTGGGCATATATGTCACCAGTGAGTCATATGTCAACATCCTTCTGGTAGCAGGAAGTAGCACCCCACCACCAATCTGTAGCCATGTAACTCTGTCCGCATGATCCCTTCCCTCCCTAGAAGCCACCAGAAGACAGTCACACAACAGCAGGAGGAGCCAACCACCCTCCCAGAGGCAGGAGGCATCTGACCTGGACAGGCAGAACTGCCTCTGCAGCACACTGTGCATCAACCCAGGCACAGGACTCAAATCAGGGTTCTGCTACCCACTGTGTAACAACCCAGGTGAGGACTCAAATCAGGGTTCTGCTGCCCACTGTGTAACAACCCTGTCGCAGGACTCAAATCAGGGTTCTGCTGCCCACTGTGTAACAACCCCAGCACAGGACTCAAATCAGGGTTCTGCTGCCGACTGTGTAACAGCCCAGGCACAGGACTGAAATCAGGGTTCTGCTACCCACTGTGTAACAACCCAGGCACAGGACTCAAATAAGGGTTCCGCTACCCACTGTGTAACAACCCAGTTGAGGACTCAAATCAGGGTTCTGCTGCCCACTGTGTAACAACCCCAGCACAGAACTCAAATCAGGGTTCTGCTGCCCACAGTGTAACAGCCAAGGCATGGGACTCAAATCAGGGTTCTGCTGTCCACTGTGTAACAGCCCAGGCACAGGACTCAAATCAGGGTTCTGCTGCTCACTGTGTAACAACCTCAGCACAGGACTCAAATCAGGGTTCTGCTGCCCACTGTGTAACAACCCAGGCACAGGATCAAATTAGGGTTCTGCTGCCCACTGTGTAACAACCCTGTCGCATGACTCAAATTAGGGTTCTGCTGCCTACTGTGTAACAACCCAGGCACAGGACTCAAATCAGGGTTCTGCTACCCACTGTGTAACAACCCAGGCACAGGACTCAAATCAGGGTTCTGCTGCCCACTGTGTAACAACCCCGTCGCAGGACTCAAATTAGGGTTCTGCTGCCCACTATGTAATAACCCCAGCACAGGACTCAAATCAGGGTTCTGCTGCCCACTGTGTAACAACCCCGATGCAGGACTCAAATCAGGGTTCTGCTGCCTACTGTGTAACAGCCCAGGTACAGGACTCAAATCAGGGTTCTGCTACCCACTGTGTAACAACCCAGGCACAGGACTCAAATTAGGGTTCTGCTGCCCACTGTGTAACAACCCAGGTGCAGGACTCAAATCAGGGTTCTGATGCCCACTGTATAACAACCCCAGCACAGGAATCAAATTAGGGTTCTGCTGCCCATTGTGTAACAACCCTGCATAAGGACTCAAATTAGGATTCTGCTGCCCACTGTGTAACAGCCCAGGCAAGGACTCAAATCAGGGTTCTGCTACCAACTGTGCAACAACCCAGGTGCAGGACTCAAATCAGGGTTCTGCTGACCACTGTGTAACAGCCAAGGCACAGGACTCAAATTAGGATTCTGCTGCCCACTGTGTAACAGCCCAGGCGCAGGGCTCAAATCAGGGTTCTGCTGCCCACTGTGTAACAATCCTGGCGAGGACTCAAATCAGGGTTCTGCTGCCCACTGTGTAAGAACTGAGGCACAGGACTCAAATCAGGGTTTTGCTGCCCACTGTGTAACAGCCCAGGCACAGGACTCAAATCAGGATTCTGCTGCTCACTGTGTAACAACCTCATGTAACCCCCAGGTGGCGCTATCCCAAGGGCTACTACCCCTGCCTGCTTGGCTACTAACAGGTTGAGGGGCCTAGGTTCTATGGCGGGTGCCTCCACCTAGAGGTCAGGGTTTGTAGAGGTTAGACTAGCTTGGTCACAGCCCTCTGGGACACTGAGACCCCCTTTTATTCCCTCTAGTAGCTCACACGGTACACAGGAGTTACAGTCCCAATACCCGATTTATACACACTGTTCACTCATAAAGTACCACTTACCCTCGAGACTGATTCTGCAGCACGTCTCTGAGGACCACCTGTAAAATAAGGTTAAACAACATACACAGCGAAATACAATACTGTTTCCATAAGTACCAACACCAGACAGTATATAGTATAACAACAACAAATCTGATTTATTTAGGAGACAGTAACACGGGAGGGGGAAATCAGATTAATTGGTGGCATTAAATCACAGTACTGTGCACACATACAGGGTCTGAAAAGTCACACTCTGGTTACCCAGGTTGGGGGGGGGGGCTAGCCAGGTCCGTTGCCCAGGGTTGGCTGGCAGGTGCAGATGGATAGGGCCCTGTAGAAGAAAACATATGCACAACACCCAGTTGTAATCTGGAGCTGGATGGCTCAGTCCATGAAGCAGTGAAACAACAAGAATTAGATGACACACTTGTGATTGAAAACAGGCTGCAGGAGAATACCCTGATTTGTACTCACAATACCCAAGCTGAGGACCGGATGATGGATGTTCTCCTGGATTGCCAGAACAACAAGGCATGGAGACAAAGTCCTTGTGACTGGACCCCACTGCAGTTGATAGCAAACAGATTCAGTCCGAGACAAGATGGGGTTTGCTTCCAGATTCAACACACAGTACACAGTACAGGGGATTTGAAATAGCGATTCCCCACAAGCACTACACACATTCATATGTAAATGGAAAGTACTATACCAGGCAGGCTGCTCCTCAATCCCAATCGCAATTACTGTAAAATACCTGGGAGCACACACAGCAGCTTCAGTTCCTGACAGACCGAGTGCGATTCAGCAATTTCTCCAGTCTTCTACAGGGTGAGCCTGGTTTCCACACTTCTGGTGCTTCTTTCTCCTCACAACTCAGATTCAGACCAAACTGGCACTCACAACGGCCTCAGGCCGAACCTCAGGGCCTCACAAGTGCTTCCCGCGCGAAACTATACATCACAGAAGCACAGAGCTCCTTCTCTCTTCACTGTCACAACTGATCTGAGCTTTCTAGTAACAGAGTAGGGCATTCCCTCCAAATCCAAAAGGTTCCAGTTGGCTGATCCTCCTTGTCAGTCACAACAGGCTCCCTCTATTGGTGTAAAAAGGTGCCAAGGTCCAAACTACATTTCCCAGAAGTTCTCTTCATATAATCCCCTTGTGGCAGGCTCCAAGTGAGAGTCCCAGTTCTGATTTGCCCAAAGTAGGCTCCAGTTCAAAAGTCCCAAATACTGATTGGTCTCATTTAGCAGTTCTGGACACAAATGAGGTAGCAAGCAGACAGAGTTTGTGCTGTAACAAAAGGCAGGTCAGACAAACTGTATTTTCATTATCACTCTAAGTTCTGGTAAACAGTTACATCTTTCAGAAGAGCTCCCTCTGCGCTCTTAGTGATTGCAGAAACGGAGTGATTTGGCAGTAGCTCGAGTGGGACTCAAGCAGGGAAACACACAGACCCCCATCCAAATTAATTATGTCTGCAGGCAGACAGCTCTTAAAGAGACAGTACATGGAGGCTCAAATAGCACTTACTTGGAACCACATTTAAACAGCTCAGACGCCGAACACCGCACAGATTTGGAGCATTCAGGCAAGCTCCTGGAAGACTTTTGGGAACCCCCATTTGCAGGGGGGGTTACACTCAGCACAGGACTCAAATCAGGGTTCTGCTGTCCACTGTGTAACAGCCCAGGCACAGAACTCAAATTAGGGTTCTGCTGCCCACTGTGTAACACCCAGGCGCAGGACTCAAATTAGGGTTCTGCTGCCCACTGTGTAACAACCCCGACGCAGGACTCAAATTAGGGTTCTGCTGCCCACTGTCTAACAGCCCAGGTGCAGGCTCAAATCAGAGTTCTGCTACCCACTGTGCAACAAACCCAGCACAGGACTCAAATCAGGGTTCTGCTGCCCACTGTGTAACAACCCAGGCACAGGACTCAAATCAGGGTTCTGCTGCCCACTGTGTAACAGCCCAGGTGCAGGACTCAAATCTGGGTTCTGCTACCAACTGTGTAACAGCCAAGCACAGGACTCAAATCAGGGTTCTGCTGCCCACTGTGTAACAACCCAGGCCCACTGTGTAACAACCCAAGCACAGGACTAAAATCAGGATTCTGCTGCCCACTGTGCAACAACCCAGGCATAGGACTCAAATCAGGGTTCTGCTGCCCACTGTGTAACAACCCAGGCATAGGGCTCAAGTCAGGGTTCTGCTGCCCACTGTGTAACAACCCAGGCACAGGGCTCAAATCAGGGTTCTGCTGCCCACTGTGCAACAACCCAGGCACAGGACTAAAATCAGGATTCTGCTGCCCACTGTGCAACAACCCAGGCACAGGACTAACATAGAAACATAGAATTTGATGGCAGATAAGGACCGCTTGGCCCACCCAGTCTGCCCATTTCCCTACCTACTGGATAAGCTGCAGATCCTAGTTAACCAGCAGCCTACTTCTTCCTACCCCCACCCCCTAGAATTGCCTTATGACTGTCCCATGCATGCTTGAATTCCACCACTGATTTTGACTCCACAACCTCCTCCGGAAGGCCGTTCCATGCATCCACAACCCTCTCTGTGAAAAAATATTCTTAAATTACCTCTGAGCCGCCACCCTCTATCTTCAAATTGTGCCCTCTTGTTCTTGCACACCTCTTTTTTGAAAGATTCTACCCTCTTGGACTTTGTTGATTCCCTTGAGGTACTTGAACGCTTCTATCATGTCCCCTCTCCCTCCTTTCCTCGAGGCTATACATATTAAGCTCCTTTCGTCTCTCTTCATATGTCTTCTGGTGCAGACCCTGCACCATTTTAGTTGCCCTCCTGTGGACAGCTTCCATCCTGTCTATGTCTTTGGGAGACTGGGTCTCCAGAACTGCACGCAGTACTCCAGATGGGGTCTCACCAGCTGTCTGTACAGAGGGATAATAACTTCCGTTTTCTACTGGTGATGCCTCTCCCTATGCATCCCAGTATCCCCCCAGCCCTCCTTGCTGCCCTCTCACATTGCTTGCCCACCTTTAGGTCATCTGATATGACTATCCCCAGGTCCCTTTCCATTTTTGTTGTTGTTAGTATCTCACCCCCCATTGTGTACTCTTCCCCTGGGTTTTTGTTTCCCAGGTGCATTACCTTGCACTTCTTAGCATTGAATCTAAGCCGCCATACATTTGACCATTCCTCTAACCTTGCCAAGTCCCTTCTCATCCTTTCCACCCCACCCTGTGCATCAACTCTGTTGCAGATCTTTGTGTCATCTGTAAAGAGACATACTTTTCCTTCCAGTCCTTCTGCAATGTCGCTTATAAAGACATTGAAGAGGACCGGTCCTAATACTGAACCCTGCGGTACCCCACTAGTAACCCTCCTTTCTTCGAGTGGACTCCATTTACTATTACCTCTGTGTCCTATTCTCCAGCCAATTCTTTACCCAGGCTGTCATCTTGGGACCCACTCCCAGGCTGGCTAACTTGTGTATTAATCTTTTGTGTGGGACTGTGTCAAATGCCTTGCTAAAGTCTAGGTAGGCCATGTCCACAGCCCCTCCTGATCTACTACTTTGGTCACCCAGTCAAAGAAATCTATCAGATCTGCGCTGGCATGACCTTCCTGCTGTGAATCCATGCTGCCTAGGGTCCTGTGCCCTCTGGCCTCTAGATACTCGACAATTCTTTCCTTCAGAAGTGATTCCATCATTTTCCCTATCACTGAGGTTAAACCAACAGGTCTGTAGTTTCCTGCTTCTGCCTTGCTCCCACTTTTGTGAAGGGAATCATCTGCCCTCCTCCAGTCCTCGGGTACCACCCCATCCTCCACGATTTGTTAAAAGGGTAGTCAGTGGTGTCACTAGTTCTACCTAGTTCTTTAGAATTCTGGGATGAATCCCATCAGACCCCATTGCTTTGTCCACCTTCAGTTTTAAGAGTTCTTTCTGAACCCTTTCTTCTTAAATGGGCTGGTATCAACTTCTGTATCCAGAGTGTTTCTACTGTTTGTTTTATGTACCTCCCCTTCATTTGTAAATACTGAGCAAAATATTTGTTTAGTATCTCTGCCTTTTCACAGTCTCCCTCTGCCCACCCTCTCTCACCCCCCTTTATTAAGCCTCACTATCCCTCCCTTGGTCTTCCTTCGCTCCCTGATGTACCTATAAAAGGTTTTATCCCTTCTTAACTGAGTTGGCTATCTTTTCCTCGGTTTGGACCTTGCTGTTCTGACTGCCTTCCCAGCCTCCTTTTGTTTTAACTGATATAGTTCTCTGTCCTGCTCCTTCTGCGATTCCTTGTGCTTCCTGAATGCTTTCTTTTTCTCTTGAACCTTCACTGCCACTTCCTTTGAGAACCATAGTGGTTTCTTACATCGTTTTGTTTTGTTTATTTGCTTCACACAAAGGCTCGTTACCTCTGTGATAGCAGTTTTCATTATTTCCCATTGTTCTTCCACCCCTCCTTCCTGCCCATTTGCTAGTGCATTCCTTAGGCACTCACCCATTTTGGCAAAGTCAGCCCTCCTAAAGTCCAGTACTTTTGTCTTTGTATGGCTTGACTCTATTGCTGTGTTTATTGTGAACCATACTGTTCGATGGTCGCTAGTTCCCAGATGCTACCCACTCTACATCTGTGATCCTCTCTCCATCTCCATTTGAGAGAATCAAGTCTAATATTGCTCCTCTCGAGTGGGCTCCAGTACTAGTTGTCTAAGGCATGCACCCTGTAGGGCATCTAGAATAACTCCACTCTTGAGTGGCAGCTGCAACTGCACTCCAGTTAACATCTGGCATATTCAGATCACCCATCAGCAATATCTCCTTTTTCTGCCATTCTAAGTATACTTTCTATCATTTCCTTGTCCATTTCCTCCCCCTCAGAAGGGGGGTCTGTATACAACCCCTGTGCGGATTGTGGTGCCATTGCTTGTCTCCAAATTTACCCACAGTGCTTCTTCTCCTCCCTGTTTACCCTTTTGTTCTGTTGCTTTTATTCCTTCCCTTATGTAAAGAGCTACTCCTCCTCCTCTTTTACCCTCCCTGTCCCTCCTGTAGATAGTGTATCCTGGATCACTGTGCAACAACCCAGGCACAGGGACAGGCACAGGGCTCAAATCAGGGTTCTGCTGCCCACTGTGTAACAACCCAGGCACAGAACTCAAATCAGGGTTCTGCTGCCCATTGTGTAACAACCCAGGTGCAGGACTCAAATCAGGGTTCTGCTGCCCACTGTGTAACAACCCCAGCACAGGACTCAAATCAGGGTTCTGCTGCCCACTGTGCAACAACCCCAGCACAGGACTCAAATCAGAGTTCTGCTGCCCACTGTGTGACAACCCAGGCACAGGACTCAAATCAGGGTTCTGCTGCCCACTGTGTAACAACCCCAGCACAGGACTCAAATCAGGGTTCTGCTGCCCACTGTGTAACAGCCCAGGCACAGGACTCAAATCAGGGTTCTGCTGCCCACTGTGTAACAACCCAGGTGCAGGACTCAAATCAAGGTTCTGCTGCCCACTGTGTAACAACCCAGGTGCAGGACCCAAATCAGGGTTCTGCTGCCCACTGTGTAACAACCCAGGTGCAGGACTCAAATCAAGGTTCTGCTGCCCACTGTGTAACAACCCAGGTGCAGGACCCAAATCAGGGTTCTGCTGCCCACTGTGTGACAACCCAGGCACAGAACTCAAATCAGGGTTCTGCTGCCCATTGTGTAACAACCCAGGTGCAGGACTCAAATCAGGGTTCTGCTGCCCACTGTGTAACAGCCCAGGCACAGGACTCAAATCAGGGTTCTGCTGCCCAGTGTGTAACAACCCAGGCACGGGACTCAAATCAGGGTTCTGCTGCCCGCTGTGTAACAACCCCAGCACAGGACTCAAATCAGGGTTCTGCTGCCCACTGTGTAACAGCCCAGGCGCAGGACTCAAATTAGGGTTCTGCTGCCCACTGTGTAACAGCCCAGGTGCAGGACTCAAATCAGGGCCATCAGCATAGTAAGCCATACCACTTAATGATATGGTATGGTATGGCATATCATATCACATGATGTGGTACTATACTGCTTCCAGTATGATTGTATTAAGGTAAATATGCATATAAGTAGTAACTTAACATGTGTGAGCACCAAACAGCTGAGTAAGTCAGAGAAGGGGGGACAAACAATTCAATCTAAGCAACAACAGCAACAACAACAACAACAACAACAACATAATGAGATAATCGGAATTCAAAATGCATATAAATGTTGATGTGCGCAGAAGTTCTGTACAGGTATTTTTCTGCACAAAGAGTGTTCTTAGGGCTGCCTGATGGTCTAATGTCAAATAATGTATTTATTTTGATAGATTGCTGCAGATCTGGATTGCCCCCATTTAATTAGTAAATGGAAGGCTACAACCTGTAATTCAAGGGGGCAGTGCAACTGGCCACACACCCCTTATGGCCTATTTAAGGGCTGATCTCCTCACTCCACACACAAGCACTTATCCGTGCAGCCGGAGGCTCTGTCAGTCTGCCTCTTCCCCTGGTGCCTCCTGGGCCTTGCCCCCACCCCACCCCACCCCATGTTGCCGTGTTGTGGGCTGCTTGGTTTCTGCTGGCCTTTTGTTTCGTGTTTTCCTGCTTTTTGGTTAGTATTGCTTGCCTCCGCCTGCTGCGTGCTTCTTTCTGTTGCTTGTTCCTGTCCTCCTGTGTTTGAGTTTTGTTTGCATCTTCCTTTTTGGGGGCTTTCTGATTTTCTAGCTTCCTGTTTACTTGTTTGTATTGTGCTAATCCTGTACTGGTGCTATTTGGCTCCCATTTGCTCCCTAGCTTTCAGCAAACCTTCAGTGCAACTGCAATTGTTATCTGTATGTTTCAGCTCAGTTCCTGCTTTCCTGCTTGCTGCCTCAGTGCTTATGCACCTTAATTGTTTGCACCTGTGCAGGCTCACACTGCAAAGCTAGCCCATGGCATTCAAACATGCTTTCTTGCAATTGCACCTTGCAATCCTTGCTGTTGTTTTACTACATTGCCTCTCCCTGCAGTTCCACTGCTTGTTTAGCTTGTCTGCTCCTAGAAGCTATAACTATGCCCTGCTGCATGCTGCTCATTACTTTTACACATTGCTTCATTATACTCTGGAGGTCAGCACAGCTACAGCTGTCACTGTAAACTAGTTTTAAAATCTGCATGTGTTTCACGGCGCTTTACTGTTGCTTCCTTGTTTTTCTTATGGTAGGGACTGGAGGTTGTGATGAAGTTGTGGCCCCTTGTAGTCCAAATTCCTCATGTTCAAATCCTACCTCCACTGCAAAAATCCTCCAAGTATTTACGTCACCTTTAATTGGCTTCCTTAATGGGACTGGTTGACTTGCCTCCCTGCAAGTTATGCAAATTGCTGCCTCTCTGACCTATGTGCATTGCTTACTCTGCCTCCCAGACCTACGTGCAGGTCCAATCATTGCTTACATGGAAATTTTCTGCTATATGCTTACTATAAAACATGTCTGACCTACATGAGGGTCTACAATGCTCAACACTCCTTTAAGCTCTCTGCAGAGGCATGCCAACCTCGACCATTAGTTACCATGGTGCAGGGCTTACTCTGTAGCCGACGGACTCGCTCTGCACCCTGAAGTCCACATCTTGAGCATGCGAAGCTTGGGGCGATGTCCTTCTCACCTGGCATATAGCTGGGAATGTCCTCACTCCGGGTCGACCTTCAGTCGTCAACTGTACCAATGGCACCACTCAATGTAGCATTAAGATTTCAACAGCAAAGGGATGGGACTCTCATGAAGGACCCCTTTAGCTGCCCAAGCAGGTTCAGAGGCACCCTTCAAAGCTATTCTCCCTATGACTGCCTCTGGTTCACCTGGTTTGTTTTTAGCTCAGTAGGCAGCTGAGCACCTCAGCAGTTGTTGCTCGCCTCCTCCTCCTCCCACCTTGGAGGAGCAGTTTTGCCGAGTTAGCCTCGCAACCCTTCACAACATTTCTGTTAGAGGGATAGAAGAGAGCTTTCCTCCAAACTGTAATATTTTCCACCCCCTTTAATTGAGTTTTCAAATTGCAGCAGCAGAGCTGTCACTAATCAAAAACATCCCAAGCCTGGAGGGAAGGTGACCTAGGCCTTGGATCCCCAGAGATTTCCTCCTCAAAGGTTTTTTTCTCTTCTCTGTGCTACAGGTTATAATATTTAGTTAACTTTAGGCAATAATCCCTATGTCACTTAGGCAGGTTTCTGCTGTTGGGTGGAGCAGGTGGCCATCCTGTAAGTGTCCTGTCTCCCCCTTGGCTGTTCTCTCTCTCCTTAGGAAGCCAGGCCTCCATGCCTTACAGTCAGACCTCCAAGTGGGTCACTATTCACCTGTTGTTTCCTGCCTACTCTACTCAAACTTACTACCAACTAACCCATCCTACCAACTGAATCCATACTACCAACCAGCCTACGTATGGGTCCTTGACCCCGATAAATGTTCACTGTGACACTTGAACAGCTGGTTCTGGTCACTGTATGATTTTTGTAATATAAAAATGTGTTATTGAATGTCTCTCATGAGAGATGCTGAAACAGCCTGTGGGATGACCCCCCTACCCCAGGTTTTAGCTACAAGGTGTTACCTGGAAGGCCAGGAGATAATTACAGGCTAGAAGAGGCCTACATTAAGCATCTCCTGTTTATCTAGCTTAACTGTAGCTTGCCAGCTGACAGGATAGAAAATATCCAGTTTATGACGTTTAGAGGAGGAAAACCAGGTTATGCCACACTGGTGCGAAGTCATAAATGTTTCTCTGATGTCTGTAAAAGCAGGATGTTGCTCATGGATGAAAGAAGGACTTAGAAATTAACCTTATTTAATTTACTCTGAGTGACATCCTGATTGTATAATTTTTAATAAACAGAGGAGGAGCTGGGTGACATCATGGAGAAGGCAGGCTCAAGACAGTGTTTTAATTATGCTGTGAGTGACCTGTAAAGATACACATGTTTGGACTCTCTTGACAACATCTGTCTATCAGCACTATTAGAAGAGATACATTAGATATATGTCTAATTGTCTCGTGGTAGGAATTTGGCACTTTTTTTTTTAACCCTTGTTCTTTTAAATGATTGTATATTTTTGTGATATATTGTTCTGTATTTACATTTTACATTTTTTTATCTATTTTTAAGTAAACCTCTACTTTAGAGACTACTTGGTGTGCCTTTGAAATTCTTTTTCTTGACAAGTGAAGCATACATGGTTAAAGTTGACACTGTACAAAGCTTACTGGTTTACCAAACTGGGAAAAGGTAAGAGTTTATTCTGAGGTCTTTAATAGAGTTTTAAGGGTTCATTTTGTATGCCTGGTCAGGTGCCCGTAGGCGAAAGATATCTAGCCCCCCCCCAAAGAGCAGAATTATCTGAGCCTGTACATTGGGTATGCTAGCAAGAGGTTCACAGTTTGAATTCCTCCAGAACTTGAGACCAAAGTTTGATTCGAACCCACAAAACAGACAGGAGGGTTACCCTGTTCTGTTAACTGTTCACAATACTGCACTCAGAGGTTGGCACTGTGGGAGCAGAGGACTTGACCTGATGAGTGGGGTTGTGACATTCACTGCCTTGTATGCTCTGCTTGACACTCTTTTTTGGGCTTCTTCCTAAGGCACCTTTAGCCAAGAAAAACACTCCCATGGCACTTCAAAGGGTGGAACCCTCCCCTAGGGTTCCTTGCCTTCATACTCCTAAAGGGTGTTATATCCCACAGATAGAGAGGTGAACAGCCAAAGTTTATCTACGTTACACAAGCAAAAAAATCAGTTGCACAGGCACATTGAATTGGAAGGCTACAGCCTGTAGTTTAAGGAGGCAATGCAACTGGCCACACACCCCTTTTGGCCTGTTAAGGGCTGCTCTTCTCATTCAACACACTAGCATTTTTCCTTGCCCCTCCATCCACCCCTCCTCCAGCGGCATGCCTCTTTCTCCCATGGGCTTCTTCCTAAGATACCTTGAGCCAAGGGAATCACTCCCACGGTAACTCAAGGGGTGGAATCCTCCCCTAGGGTTCCTTGGCTTCATACCCTTACAGGGTGGTATATTCCATGGATACAGAGGCGAACAGCCAAAGTTTATCTACGCTACACAAGCATGAAACCAGTTGCACAGGCACACTGAACCTATTTTCCAAGAGGTATTGGAACTCTGATGTCCCTACAAATTCTGAGCAGGCATGTTTTCTGCCTAAAAAAAATGTTTTATAATTAGCTGGAGCAATCAAATTGCACATGCAAATGTTTTAAATATCCAGCCTCCCTGGTTCAGAAATGTTATTTTGCTTCTGTCTGGGCAGTGTTCCCCGGACAGTGTTAAACTCCATCCATGAAGGAAAAAGTTATACTGTGAGGGAAATCTACAAAGTAGCATGCTGTGTTTTTATCGACTTGTTAATCAAAGTTACAAACATGTTCTATACAGCATTTAACAATAAGCACATGCAAGCAGTTTTGCTTAAGCACTTTTATTTTCAACCACACACGTAACATCAAAGTACTGTAAATGTATCCCAGCAGCTTGCACTTCACTTTGATGTGATAGAGCACCATAATAATCGTACTTAAACTTCCCATGTGGTTACATTTGGGAAGTGGGGATCCCTTTTGAAACAGATCCCAGAGGATGCTTTCAGGTAAAACTGATTATCCTATTTCCAACAGGAAAAAAAGGCTTGTCTTTATACATTCAATTACACATGCTCAGATACAATCCATCCGTTTACTTCAAATGCTTAGATTAATACTCGTAGTTGCTATGCAGATCCATTAAAGAGAACAGACTAACCTAAGGGCTTTTGTATTTCCTCAACAAAGCACGAGCAGCTAATAGATTAAATGTACTACAGGGAACCAATCAAATAAAACACATGCTTGCACACACTCACAGCAGACGTGAATGAAATGACGTTCAGCTTCCGTGCTATAGAATATTTACATGCATTACACAGCACACCTAGTCCACTCTTCAGTTGCAATTGTTTGCTCTTATTATTTGAGTTTTAAAAGACATAGGGCCGTTGCCAGCTGGGGCTCATCTGGTTCGAATAACCCCCCCCCCTTTTGAAACTCCTCCTCTTTTTTTCATCATTTACGACTGTTTATTTTGTGACTGTCACAGAGTGCTTATACACACATGATGAACCCCAGTGCCTTCTCTTTTCATGCGCCCCCCCCCCAAAGCTGCCAATTAGCTCCCTCAGTGCCACTAAGATGACTCGAGCAGCTTTGTGAGTCTTTCTCCGCACCCTACCCCCATGATTGGCTGGCCAGTCGGAGCTCACATCAGCATTATGAATGTGACCAGAATGCAGCATGGCCACTGCCCACTATTCACACTGTCAGCTAGCACTCGAGGAAGATGGAGCGTGGCGACTGACTCAGAGACGATGTCTTCCAGAGAGCAAAAAAAAAGTAGAGGACCTTGAATTATGACATCTTATTTTCAGTCATCAGCAGGTAAAATTTTGCTGGCCATCATCGCTGAAGATGGGTGACCCACAGTCCGAGAAAACAACATGAGAGAATGCCTTCGCTGATGGACTTGTGGGAATTAAAATGGATTTGGAATAAAAATGTCATTTATACAGAATGCTGAGCCTAAACTGCCACGTGGCTGCCTGAACTGGCCATGAACCTCAGACTGCACCAGGCAGAATGGAGTGTGGCAGTAAAGTTTTTTTTTTTTTTTTTTATTTGTGCCAGTATTAGTTTTGTGTGTTGATAATTTCTGCAAAACACACTGGGTCTGTGTCAATGTCCGGGGAGACACTCTGGGTTTTCTTTGTTACGAGATAGGTTTAAAGAGTAATATTAGATCCATATAAGTACTACTGGCTGCTTATGGGGGGAATAGTCAAGCCCCCACATGTAAGGCCATTGTGTAAAAAAATGCAAATTTGGGACAATGCCCCACAATTAGGTGTGGAGTTCTGAAGTACTAACAGCTCTTATTTAAAAAGAAATTCTGGTCAGAGTTGATACGGCTGCTCAGAGCGGCCTGGTGTTGGCACAGTGCCAGCAGAGCCGCGGCACAGCTGAGCTGTCCATGTCAGCAGAGGTGTGGAGAACAATGGCGGAAGTACTGGTGACAGATTATGCCATCTGCAAAATGGCAGCAACAACAGACCTGAGCATGCGCGATACTCGCGCATGCGCAGATTGAGTCACGTCACCATCTTGCACGCTGGACATCACTTTCACAGTTGTGGGGGAAAAAAAGAGAAATTAGTGCACCTGGGAGATGGGGGGCAGCAAAGAATGGTGGGGAGCTCCGACGGCGGAGGAATGAGGACACGGAGACAGCCCGAGTGGACCGTAGACCACATCACTGTAGGAGAAGACAGGTATCATTTCTGCTGATGGTCCCTTTTCTCCTACAGTGACCGCAAAATGCCTGTAAAGCTCTGCCCATGCAGCTGTAATAATTGTCTTACGACTGTTTCTAGTTAGGAACAACAACAGTGCAGCATGCATTAACTAAATAAATGAAGGTTACACTATGCATTAGATGTGGGCGGCACAGAGTACCAGGGCTCACGATGTATAGTAGTTATCAATACAGGATGCTGACCCACTGGATATAAAATAAGCTAAGGGTCAAAAATAATGCATCATATTGTACAGTTGAGTCCTGACTGTAAAATAGCAGTATAAAACCATAAAAGGGAGCAGGTTCATTATCCAAAGACAGAAGGAAATGTGGGCCAAAATTGAATATGTTTGTGGCAATTGTCCCAGTCCCCCTCTCTGAAATGAACAGTGGAGTAGAGTACATTTTCAGTGGCGTGGCATCACACTGAAAAGTTACCACCTCCACAACCTCCACACCTACACATTTAGAAATCCCGTGGGCATGTTATGAAACATCCGAGCAAAACATCTGCACCACACACAGTTATCAAAAACAATGTTTTTATTCAATTAACATCAAAGCATAACATACTGCCGAGTAGTGAATGGGTCCAAAGAAACCCTGACTAGTTTCACAATTTCAACATCGTCAGGGGAGGCCCACCTGATGAAGCTGTAATTGCGAAACTGGTCAGGGTTTCTTCAGATCCTTTTATTGCATGGCAGTATGTTATGCTTCGATTAAAAGCATTTTATTTTTGCTCGCTGAGTGTGGTACAAATTTTGTTGCTCAGTTATCTGTTTTTTATTTGGCGCACGTGTCAATAGAGTGACGTTTGTTGTTACAGTTCAGTGTTTTGAACATACCCCACTATATTTTTGCAAGCATGGTGGGGGGGTGGGAGTAGGCATTTAGGAGATGGTAACTTTGCCCTGGGGTTCCATGTCACTGTTAAATTGCCTTTCCCTGACTCCCTTTGTCATGCCACACTGGGAAATGTGTGTGTATGTGGGGGGCAACAAGTGTGATTCCCAGTACTGAACTAAGAGTTGTATCACAGATTTTGTTTTCAAGCAGGGTGCCTGGTATACTGAGCTGGGGGAAGGGGGTTACGAACAAGGGGTAGAGGGAGCTCAGACATGAGTTATTTAAATTTTAAATAAGTCACAAAATGCACCACAGAGCATATAGTATCCCATGGTTTTTGGGACCTATCAGCCCCAGACCCCTGCCCTAGAAGCAAGCCGGCACTGCAGTAAGTTAGTACTGTACTATACCCAGCTAAAACCAGCTGCATGTACTCTCTCTCTCTCTCTCTCTATATATATATATATATATATATGTATATCATTGAGCAGGCTCATTTTCAAGATGGTCCTGGACACAGAGGACATATTCGATAACAAGAACATAACATCTTTGAGTCACCCAGATAGTAATAATTGTTCTTAGAGCAGGGGTGGAGGGAAGCTCACAGATTAGTTGTTTTGCTTTAAAATAAAGCCACAAAATGAACCACAGAGCATCTAGTGCCCCAGGGTGTCTGGGGAGCCTAGTAGCCCCCAGACCCCTGACTTACAAACCAGCAGATACAGTTGCAGATATTAATGCTGATAACATAATATATCTGAGACAATGCCTCACGTATATTACATTAGCAGCGTCTTGCTGGCCTCTGGTACTGAATACATATATATATTCACCCTGCAGCCAGTCAGATAATAATAATTTTCCTTAGAGCAAGGGGTGGAGGAGAGCTCAGCTATGACTTACTTAGCTTCAAAATAAGCCACAAAATGCACCACAGAGCATCTACTGTAGGACCCCGGGTTTCTGGGAGCCTGGCGGGTGGCTCCCAGACCCCTGGCTTTTTTAAAAAGTCACAGACTGCATAAAAAGAACCCCCTTGCAAAAATCCTGGCAATGGCCCTGAGATAATTAGAAACATAATGAACAGAAGGCAACATCTGTTTTTTTGAACTTTTTTGCAGCACTTCTTGCAAAAAGAATATTTTATACACTTGCTAAATGTCCTGATTTCTATGTGTTACTGAGGTGGGCATTATTGTGCATGAAGAGGAGCTACGGACCATTCTCACAAAACACAATTATTTTTATCATACTCATGTAACGGGGTCCCCCGAAGGTCCACTTGGGGTACCTTAATATGCCACAGGGCCAACATAGATGTCCCGGTGGTTATCCCTGCCTTATAGGCTCTACAAGATTAAGGGCCCTGGGTCCATTTCTGTTCTTCATTATTGGGGGTTCATATCCAAGGTTAAAATCAGTGCAGGGCTGACCCAGTGGCATGGAGGGCTGATGCGCTGGGTGCCTCACCTCCTGCTATGCCAGTGATCTGGGTTTGTTAATGGATGCAGTTCACTTGGGAGTTGGCCGGTGAGGATACAGCATCCCTAGGACAACTCTCCTCCCTCGGGAAGGGGGGGTGGGGATACAGGACCTCGCTGCTCATCTGCTGCCTATATAATCTGGGTGGCAATGCAGCAGGGTCATGCTGGGAGGAAGGATCATACGCAGGACACCAGGTATGTCTCTCTGGAGGCGGAGCTTGCTCACCACATCCACAGCACACAAGGCAGTCCCTTTGGGGAGGAGAAAAAAAAAAAACAGCAGCAGGATGACGCCCAGTCCTATACAAGCCCTGCACCAGCGACCAAACACCTCCAGAACAGATCCCCGGCCGAGGGTGGAGCAGGAGTGAGGCAAGCCCCAGAGTTGCTGGGTGATGGACTGGGGGGGAAAAACAGAATTAAAAAAAAAAAAAAAAGAAAACAGTGCAGTGCCTCCACCCAGAGAAAGGTAAAAGTGGGCCTGGTGTAAATAATGTACAACCCCTCTTGTGATGTGGTACCTCCCCAATAGTTCACCCTACCCATGAAGCAACACACTGCTGTGACCTTTTAGAACCTCTAAACTCACTTAAAGGGAAATGTCCAGCTGTAACTGGGCCATGCCTCAGTGTAAGGCATGGCCTGATTAGGTTTTTCGCAAAGTGTATTACGTTTTTCAACTTACGGTTGGTGAATTATATAGATATTGTCTGGCTGATCCTGCCTCCCTCCCACCAGCATTTTAAAGTGCCCGATGTGCCCACAACATACCTTGGTTCTCCCAGTAAGACATCCGACACAGGGAGCAGCCACGCACATGTCCATAGCCATCCTGTGTAAATGGAGCTATTAACAGCTCTGGTTTCCAAAGTACATTTCCCAGTGCTATAACAAGACCAGGTATAGTCTGGCCAGAGTATACTTAGTCTGACTTGGTCTCAGTATAACACCAGAACATGTACTTTGGAAACCAGAGCTGTTAACAGAGTCATTTACACAGGATGTTTATGGACGGGCGTGAGGCTGCTCCCCATGTCAGACGCCATATTGGGACAGCCGCAGGAGGTTGTGGACATGACGGGCACTTCAAAATGCTGGCTTGAGGGAGGCAGGATCAGTCAGATAATATCTATGTATTTTACCAACCATAAGTTGAAAAACTTAATACAGTTTGCGAAAAAGCTAATTAAGTCATGCCTTACACTGATGCATTGCCCAGTTACAGCTGGACGTTTCCCTTTAAAAACATATATCACCCCCAAAACTGAACCAAACTCTAAACTCTCTTAAAAACATAACATTGCTCTCATGACTGAAACACAGTTTGTTTTCTTTTAAATTGTCTTTTCATATTTAAGTCTCTCAGCAGGCTTCCTGGCATGTTGTGGTCGTGTACTTATAGCGACTGGCTTAGGTTCTGGTACAAGTTCAAAACTGTTCTTCAGACACTTCAGAAGAAGTCTGTGTGCCCTCCACCTCCTTATTAAACTTCTAGCATCGTCTGATCAATGTACACATTCTTCTCTGTCAGAGGCAGATTCACAGGGACTTGCAATCATTTGATCCACATGTGCTGTCTGCCATTTCCCTTGTAAATAAACCAAGCAGGGATCTAGTATATGCAGGTTCGCCTCCCAGTAATTCAGAAAACAAACAAATTGTTCTGAACATACTCACAGAATGGCCCTTATGTTTAACTTGAGAATTTGTTGTCTGCTGTAACTGCCTTTTTTCATATTTTCAAGTAGGGTTAGATTTAACCAGAAACAAGCATATGCGAATCGCTCTGTTTAAGAACAATTCTGCTGGGCTATATTTCCAGTAGCAGAATATGGGTATACTGATAATTGTATAAGAAGTTAGCTATATAGAGGTACAATGTCAAAGGGCCTAGGGTCTTGTCTAAAGCCCATTTAAAGTTGTGTGCCAGTCTCTCAGTAGCACCATTAATGCAGATAAGGGATTGTATCAGGGTGTTTTAGTGTGCTTGACCAAATTTTACTGCACAAATGTCAAACTCCCCAAAGATGAACTGCCACCCATTATCAGAAACCAGTTTCTCTTAGCTAACCTGGCAGTATAATGGCAGCACTACCAGTTGCAACATTGACAAGCCAGGTTCGAAAGTGAACTCGAGACACTGGAGGGCTGGCCAAGGGGGTGGGAAGAGGATTCAGCATCCATAGGACTGCTCTCCTCCTCCATGGAAGGTGGGCAGAGCCCCGCACTTGCTTGGCCCATAGTGCCCCTAGTGGACGCTGGGGTAAAGGCAGCCCAGGCCAACACATATGGGGGAGATGTAGCAGGCATTGGCACACATCTCGTGGGAGCACATGGCATGCTTCATGCTGCCACTGCATGCCATGCCTCGCGGGGACAGCAAAACAGGAGAAAGAAGGCAGCAGGATGGTGCCGAGCATCCCCAGGCCCAACACCCGACTAGCTGGGCACGCAGCCAAAACAGGATCTGTTTTACAGCAGGGGTTGGGGAACCCCGCCAACTCTGCGAGGAGGGGGGCTAACTCTGGAGAAATATGGCAGTGCTAAGTCCAGGCAGACATCGGGGTGATGGTGCTGGGGCACTTAGTCCAATGGGGGGGCCAACTAGGAGGTGCATTGAAAAAAAAAAAGAAAAGAAAGAAAGAAACCACTTCCTCTGGAATTCCATATGCATCAAAAATGCTTTTGAAAATCTGTTTTATCCCTGCCGTCGATGTGTGGTGCAGCCTACAGATGTCGGGGCATCTGGTAGCATTAATCCTTAGGGAAGATGACGTCTAGTCCTAAGATGAGCGCTGTGATTGGACTGGAGTGTCTTATTCTGCTTACAAGTTTGTAAGGAACATTTTAAAAATGAAAAATAAAAACTTTCAGAATAAAAGAAAAGAATCAGCGATCGGTAGTACAAAATGCATAGATCCAGGTCAATCAGTATGCAGAGACTTCGCTAGCTGTTTAATAATACACAAGAACCGACTTCTGTCACTGGAACACCAAGAGAGGCAGGGTTCCATGGTGCTGTCACAGTATTATTTCTATGTCAGTCTCCCTAATTGGATGACATAATTACCAGCAGGTCTGACTAATCTCAGTGATAATGAGGACTGAAAAAAAAAAAAGAAAGAAAAGTTAGGGCTGGCCAGTATTATGCACTCTGCACAGCTAACTCATATGTATTATAAATGGAATGAAACTTACAGAAGTTTATTAGCCTGACGAGGCTACCAACATATTGTTCAGGCTCCCAAATTATCAGGCAGATGTCCCATGGTCTTTACTTGTCGAAAGGTCTGTGCATTTATTAGGTTCTTATTAATTTATTTTTTTTAACCACAAAGGTGCTTGTTCCCTTGAGCCAGCCAGTCCCTGTTCTGCCCTAGCCCATCCCCAGCTGACTACCACCTCCCTGGGACTCGCCTTCAGTGTGACTCTCCCATGGACTGCCCCCCATGGTAGTGCCAGGAGGGGAAGATCTGCTCCCCACCCCTGAGCACACATAGAGATCCTGCAGGGAGCCTGGAGTGATAGTGTGGGCTAAAGGACAAGCTCAGCATCATCCGTTGGCTCTTTTTCAGTTTTTTCCCCTGACCAGCAGAGTGCATGGAGTGCCAGTACATGTGCATTTGGAGGCATGCATGCACCGCTCACTCTGCCTTTGGCCATTCCTAGACATGTCACACCCACTGCGCTACCACCACACCTCCACATGGTGGAACATCTAGGAACAGTGTGGCACTATTCCCCCAGGAAAGAAAAGCTGTCCTCCAGACGTTCAACTCTCTGCCTTCCTGGCCGACCCTTGGGACCCGAGTTCACTGCCAAACCCAGGTTGCCAGCAAGGGCAAAGGTGTGGCATCCACCACCTCAACCGTCCTCACCACTGGGTCAGTTTTATTAGGTTATTCTTTTTTTGCCATAAAGGGTTTTTTGCCATGGGTGGACAGGTGACTATTAGCCAGCTGCCCATTCTCTCTGACCGTCACATACCTCCTTCAACCACTGGGAGTCCCTTGCAGACTGACCCCTGTGACAGGGCCATGAGTTTGAGGTCCATCCTCCCCTCCCCCTAGTACAAGCAAATCCAGATCCAGCTATCAGGTGGCACTGTGGGCTGGAGAGAAGTGGGCCCAGATTCACGATGCCTATCCTTGCCCCGTTTCCATTTTCTGTTCCCTCCCTCCCTCCCTGCCCCCCAGTAGCTGGGGCATGCTCGTATGCACATGCATGTGGAGGCATGCATGCTGTGCAGAAGTCCTACAGTTCCCTTCCTGTCCAGCGATCTTCCTACACTCTGGTCTCTGCCTTTGTGCCCTCGTGCTTGGACTATTGCAATTCCCTTTACCTAGGGCTCCCTGGGGTGGAAATCCGCCACTTGCAGTTGGTGCAAATAACGCAGCAGCCCGGTTTCTGATGGGAACTTCTTGTTCCAGTCATATTTTGCCAGTGCTGCGCGGTCTGCACTGGCTGCCAGTACAGTGGTGGATTACCTTTAAAGTCAGTCTTCTGACTTTTAAAACTTTACACGGACTCAGCCCAGACTACCTGAAAGAGCTCCTGGTCCCTTACTGCCCTAGGCAATCGCTCCGCTCAGCTGATGAGGGGTTGCTAGAAATCCCCAGGGTGTCTTTGAAATCTTTGGGGGCCTGTGCATTTATGCATGTGGCCCCTACTCGCTGGAATTCTCTACCCCATCAGTTAAGGGAGTGCGCGACAGTGGAGGGATTTAAACTCAAGCAGACTTAGACAGACCGGGTGGTCTGTTTCTGCTGGCACATTCGTATGTTCGTATAAACAGACCTTGAAAACATATTTGTGGCATCAGGCATTTGGTGTTTAACTTTCCTGTTTTAACTGTATTAGTTGTTTTATATATTTTTAAGACTGAAATGTCTGATGCTTTTATAATCTGTAGGGCGCCTTGGCTTTTGAAAGGCGCCATAAAAATAAAGAGTATTGTTATTATTATATGTACAATCTATTATTTTAAATTGTATTGATTTGTTTTTTGCATTTGCATTTGCATAGATTTTGTTAGCCTGTATTCATATTTGCTTCCATTTTTTATTATCCCACTTGATTTTTAATTCTTTTTCCCATTTATTTTGTGTTTTATGCATAGTTTGTTCTACTTTTTTGTTTTGATTTTTTGTAAGACTTCTTAGCGGTATGCCATTATATTAATTGTATTATTTCTGCTATTTTAAATAGGATTACTACATCCAGGAATGTTTTGGATTCTTTTACTGTGGTTTTATTTTTAATGCATTTTTGAAACTTATTTTTTAAGGTTAAATATTTTAACCAGGCATTTTTTCACTGAATGTTTTTACATCTTTTTTCAAATTCTGTCCAGTTCATTATACTAACTTTCTCAACAAGTTCTATCCAATTTATTAGATAATTTTTTTTAAATTCTTTTATATTTCTCGATGTTTCATATGCATATGTATGACGTATGCATAGGAAGCCATATGAGGAGAGGTGCAGGGAACTGGATCCGTACCCACTGGAGACTAGAAGAGACATGACTGAAGCATTTAAGTACGTGAAGGGGATTAATAAGGTGTGGGAGGGGAGCTTATTTACAAGGAAAGTGATTGCTAAAACTAAAGGTTATAGTCTAAGATTAGAAGGAGGAAAATTTAAGGGCAATGTGAGGGATTGTTACTTCATGGAGAGGGCGGCGGAGTCCTGGAACAAACTACCTGAGGAGGTAGTGGGGGCTGAAACGGTGGAGGGTTTCAAGAGGGCATGAGACAGACATAAGGGGATGACCAGTGGGAGGAAGGGGAGGTCCATTGACAAAGGTGATAAGTTGGGGGGGGTACGGGGTAGACTCGATGGGTCAGAGAGGTCCTTTTCTGCCGTCAGATTTCTATGATTCATCCAAATACTTCCATATATTGGGATTTCCTTGTATATTAGCAGTTAATTTAAAGTTATTATGTGGGAAAAAAATGGTTCATTGTAAGACTAATTTTATACATAGCATTAACTACTGGATTTTTTATTTGGAGAAAAGCCTGTGGAAAAGCTAAGATATATTTTATTTTTAGTGCCGGGTCTTCTTAGTTTAATGACATTTGTACTTGGGACTGATAGGAACCCTCCAAATCAATCATAGTTTTATCTGCATCAATCCAGTATATTACGTGTTTACATGTTGGTGCCCAATAGTAATGTAGAGGGTCTGGACATCCCATACCACCTTCTTTATGAGTTATGATAAGTTTTTCGCAAGCAGTTCTGGGGACTCTACCTCGCCACAGGAATTTGTAAAATATTTTACACATCTATTCCAACCAGGATGAGTGAATTTCTCCCTGTACACCTTGAAAAAAGTACATCAAAGGAGGCATTATTAACATGTTCAGTGCTTCAATTAATCATACAACAAAAACTGAAATCTCACAGACATAGGCCAGCACTCACCAGGTGGACAGAACTTCCACTGGCCATCCCTCTCCAACCCTAGTCAGCTGTATTATACTGTACATTAAAAACAAAGTGGGAGTCATCACTCTCATGTAAATCACCCCCTTCCTAGACTGCACCCCCCAAGGTACCAAAAAAAGTTTATTTAATAGTTGTCCCCCCCCCACTGATCTCTGATCCATGTCAGCCAAACTGGGTTAGTTCAGTCACCCCCCTCCCTCCCCCTTCAACTTAAAATACAAATCTTGCAAGCTCCTTGGCACTGAGTAAAGCATGGTAAACGTCAGTCTGCTCTCCTCAAAGTGATTTTTCACCTCTTCTCGAATGCATTATCACTTATAGGATATTATACCTTATGCTGGTGATGGTCCATTTCTGGTATTTTTTACATTTTATGTGCAGTCTGTATGTAGTTGGAAGGGATCGTAGTTTGGCCCAGATGAGGTGGCCAGCCAATCTCTTCCACTTCCAAGGGTCTGGTTTGTCGAGTGGTGGCCTTTATTAATCCCCAACTCACCATCATAATGTATTATATAGTAATGAAAATAGACTCCCATTCATTTCAATGGGGCACGCCCCAGCACTCTCCCTTGCTGCACCTCATAGTGTGCCTGAACGCAGAGGTATGTACACGAGTAGGGAAGTGGGAAGGGATCAGCTGGCCACCTTGTCAGCGCCAAACCACAATCCCTTCCAACTATATACAGGCTGCAAATAACATTTTAAAAATACCAAAAAAGAACTAACGCCAGTACACAGTACCATAGCCTGTAAGTGGTACCTTAAAATTGTAAAATCACTTTAACTCACCTCCCAAGACCCCCACAGTACCTTAACTTGCGCCAGATTCAAAATTGTGGTGAGGAGGTCCAAGATTCCAGGCTAACTCAGTCCCCCCCCCCCCGTTTGCCCAATACAGTCAATACAGTTCATTCATAAGCAGTATTCTCAGGACCGAGCAGGTGCATGACTGGGAGAGAGAGAGTTGAGCACTCAGGGTGCACAGTCCCCTTGGAAATTTGGACTCAGGGCCCACCTGAAAAAGGAATAAAGGGGCCCGGGTGGTTATATTCATATCAGCTTTACACTTCAATTTGGCACAAATGCTCTATTATTTATTTATTTATTGAATTTTGGTAACTGGGTAAGCTCACTGAGACAATACAGTCCCTTTTTCAGGGGCGACCCAGAGAGAACAGTACAAACATATAAGTACAGCATACATGTGAGCAGTAACAATGACAACAACTTGATATAGTAGGTATACAAGTACAGACAGCAACAATAATAATTTTATATAGTAAAATACAAATAAAGGTACAATTGCAGGTAGGCCATGGTGTTAAGACTTTGTTACAGCATAATGAACATGGAATTAGGCTAAGTGGGCTGATACAGTAAAAATAACAGATACAGGTACAATTGTAAGGAGGCCGTAGTGTTAGACTTGGTTATAGCATAGTACACATGGAAATAGACTAAGTGCAGTCAACATAATCTGAGTTAGTAGTGAGTATCTGGAGGTAATTCATAAGGACAAAGGGAGGCAAGATATGATGTGAATCCATATTGAGGCAAGAGATTAGTGGAAGGAGGTGCAGGAAGGTAGGACTAGAAGGTGGGTTTTTGCTCTTTATACCTTCCTGCAGTGTTCAGAACACCCCATTTAAATATAGAATAGTTGATAAATTTAAGGATTTTCTGAGTTTGGAAGTTGGGTCATAGACCAAGTGAGGGGGGCCCACCTAGAAATTTCCAGGTATCCAGGTGGGCCTGTTCAACAATGCCTACAGCATGTTTGATTATGTTAGGCAGATTGACAGGTAGTGGCAATGCGCCAGAAAGCACTGATTGACAGTATGCCATGAAACACTGGGGCAGATGGCTGCTCGGCTTTGTTACTTTGTAAATATTTATTTATTAAAAGATTTATAAGATGCCTTTCGTGCTTTCATGTTTCATAGCAACATTACAGATCAGTACCATGACACCAACATATCAAACATTAAATAAAAAAGGTCTTCAGCCTTCGGTAAAAAAATTATAAGCAATTCTGCCACTCTAACATCCAAGGGTAATTTATTCAAGTCAGCAGGGCTGACGTACTGTATATTATATCCTGCTGCCTAACTCTGCATGAGTCAACTCTTGATATAGACACACAAGATGACCTTCAACGGAGTGTAATGCTCGGAAATGGAGCATAAGATGAGACAAGTTCATGTAAATAAGATGGAGACGTGTCCTGCTTTGCTTTACAAACTAAAACCATCCATTTAAATGTTGACCTATTTCAGAGTTTGTCAGTGTCATTTATAAATAAATGTGTTCATTTCTGACACTTCTTGCTTAATCCTGTGTACACTGCACTTGCTTTCCTTGTAGCACATAAAAAGAGCAGGGGTCTGATTTTTCAAAGGTCCGAAAATGGGTCCGATGCTATGTGTGCTATGCAATTCTCTGGCGCTGGTTAAAACACACACACACACACACCTCTGCACAAGCTGCTCCAGTTTTCACTTTTACGCACACACACACACACACACACACACACACACACACACACACACAGCACAAGCTGCTCCAGATTCACTTTTCTACACACAAACTATACCTTGTCATACAGGGTCCAGGGTGTAGTAATAGGCAGCATAAACAGGGCAGAGAGGATGGGCCTACCAGTCCTTTGCTGCTGACACAATCTATGTTTCTGTGTATACCAGGAGTAACATATATACAGAACAAGCATTTGTCAATGCCGAAAGTTCACCGTTGGTATTGCTATTGTATCAGGTGGGGTAGGACTGCAGTTCCCAGCAGCTTCAGCTGCTGGCTTATTTACATGTGCTTTTTAGCACTTTTAAAAAACATTGTGGCCCCTCAGGTCCCTCCCTTGTGCCACATAAACCATGTCACTGCCTGTGCACCTTGAGTTCTATGGGAAGGTTTGCCCCCTTCTCAGCCCAGTAAAGCCGCAGTTGAAGGAAAGAAAGAACAATAAATGAAGCATCTAAGACTTTTCTAGCTGGAATACCTCAAGTAATATCTACAGCAGCCCATGATCCGTAAAATGTCTTGAGTCTTGACCAGCAGCACTTCTTGCTACTCATACAGGGTTCTTATTTATTCACAACTTATGGGAGCGATTTATGTTATACTGTACATGGGCAGGCCATGTAGCCTTGGGATATACCACACAACAGTTAACCAAGAGGCTGAAGTTCAAATCCTATGTGCCACTTTCTGTGTGGCCCTAAAGAAGTCACTTAACTGCCCAATGCTAACTATTGTTTATTTATTTATTTCAAAAGTTCCACCAGGAGAGACATACTAAGCCGTAAACAACTCATTTCCAGATATTTCCTGAGGGAGATGGTAGAAGGGAGTATATACATACGCAATAAAATATTTATGGAGTATAAAATATTTACAGAGCATAAAAATATTTACATAGTGCAAATGCACAATCATATACATTATACCATGAACTAAACGTTGAAAAAACATTGAATGATTATTTACAGGAATAAAGCATCAGCAGTAAATACAGTAGCCTTCAAGAGCGGTGGGGGGGGGGGGATGGAACCAAGGGAGAACATAGCGGCCAAAAGGGAGATCCATCAATGGGAGAAGAGTTAGTGAGGAGGGGAAAGGAGGAGGCAGAGCAGATGGAGGGGAGGCAGGGTGTCTGGAGGAGGCCAAGAGGCGTGGGTTAAGGTAAGGAAGTGGAGGTGAAAGAGGCTGAGGGATGGTGAGGGAGGTAAGGAGGGAGGAAGGGGGAAGAGGAAATCTGCGAATGGGAATCGGGGGAGCAGAAGAAGAGAGGTAGAGCAGAAGAAGAGGGGGAGTGCACTGGGGCAGTTATGGGGTGAGCAGAGTCAGGGGCAATTACAGGAGGGAGCGGAGTGTACATGTAGGAGGCTGGAGAAGGAGTGGATGGAGGTGGCAGAGTGGATAGGGAGAGGAAGGGAGTTCCAGAGTTTGGGGAGGCAGAAGGAGAAAGCAGCTTGGCCAACCAAGGTTCATCTAAAGGTGGAAAGAGTTAGAAAGCGGAGGTTAGAACTATGGAGGAAGTAGGAGGAGTTGGGCGGGGAGGAGAGAAAAGAGGAGAGGTAGGCCAGAAGGGAGTTCAGCCAGTGCTTAGCAATGGGGAAGGAGCCATGAACAAGCTGTCTAGCTTCAAGGGAGGGAAGGGAGAGAGAGGTGTAGAGGTGGCACTGGTGGGTCTGGGGGGCAATCCAGGGCAAACCTACAGAAGGAGTGGTGGGGGGCACAGTCTGGGCAGGGTAGACTTGGATGCACTACCACAGATAGTGTCACCATAGTCAAAGAGTGGGAGAATCATTCTCTGTACAATGGCTTTGCGGGCTGGCAGAGGGATACACCCACAGTTCCTATATAGTGCACCAAGTTTAGGGTGGAGTTTCTTGTGTATGGAATCCACATGGTCAGAGAAGTCTAGGTGATGGTCGAGCCACACCCTTGGGTACTTGAAAGACGTGATGTCTTCAAGGATAGTCCCGTCCAGGGTGTGGTAGGTGGGCAGGGCTGAAAGTCTAGAGAGTTTTTGCCTGGTTCCAAATGTCATACAGAATGTTTTCTTTGCATTTGCAGAAAGCTAATTAGAGCGAAACCAGTGCTGGATATTGGTGAAATCTAGCTGAAGTCTGTTCGTCAGATCTGCAAAGGAGGAGCCGGAGACAAATATAACCGTATCATCAGCATACATATGTAACCCCTAGGTGGTGCTATCCCAAGGGCTACTACTTCTGTCTGCTTGGCTAGTAGCAGGATAAGGGGCCTGAGTTCAGAAATGGGTGCCTCCAACTGGAGGTCAGGGTTGGTAGTCATCAAGCTAACCTGGGCACAGCCCTCTGGGACACTGTAACCCCCCCCTTCCCTTACTAGTGGCCGGAACAATTCACAATAATCACTTTCACAATACCCCTGATACACACACAAGTGCCCACACTGTTTGCACTTACCGACAGGGCTTTCTTCTGGCTCGACCCTGGGGACCCCTTGTAAAACAAGGTTATACACAGCAAATAACAGCAGTACAGTACTCTTGCACAAACTGGAACCACAGTCAGGGTAAATTCAAAAAGAGTTGGATCTGATTTATTTAAGGGACTTAAACAAGAGATGGGCGTAATCAGGTTAATTTGCTTAAAGGCTGTATCAAACAGTTATGCATGCGCTTCAGGGTCCATAAAGAGTCACACACTCTGGATACCCAGATGGAGAATGGTGGGCTAGCCAGGAATGTTGCAGCTGGCTGGGGCCCTGTGATGGAAGAAAACAACATGCACCATGCACACTAACTGTAATCCGGAGCCGGAGGGCTCAGTTCGTGAAAAAAAAAACAAGACAATCAGATGACACACTTAGATTAGGCTGTTGTTGCAGGGAGCTACCCTGATGATTACTCATGATACCCAAGACTGGACACAGGCTGGATGAAAATTGAGACTGCAGGTGGTTGATCTGGAGTGCCAGGAGAAGCAGGGCCCACATGATTCGTAGAGGCGTCATTCTTGTTCAAGCGTGGCGCAGGGTGCTGATCCCCAGGCAGATCTCTTGTCGATGGCTTTCTCTGTGCAGTCTCTGTGTAGTCTGGCTGGGCCAGTGTGGCAAGGCCCAGGCCAAATGGAGACAAATTCGGATACAGTCCATTTTGGGCTGGATACAGCTTCCAGCAAGCAGAACACAGTTCACACAGTGGGGAACCAAATCACGACCCACTAACAACTCACAACACATTTACATGTAAGGAAATTCTACTGTACCAGGCAAACCACTCTCCGGTCACGATCGCAAAGTTTCTGTACAAACTGGGGATTCAAAAGCAGCTGGAAATCCTGACAGGCTGATCGCATTCAGCAAAATCTTCAGTCTTTAGATTGATCCTGGTCACAACTCAGTGGTTTACTTCGTTCTCACAAACTCAGATTCAGTCTGAACTGATTTTCTTCTCCCTCTCAGGGGCAGCAGGCAGGCATGTAGGCCAAAACTCAGGCCTTTCCCACAGAGACTGTATTGAGCTCTTGCTTCTTCAGCTCCCAACTTAGATCTGCCTCTAACAGCAAGCAGCTTGGGAATTTCCCCAAGATCCAAAAGGTTCGGTTGGCTGATCCTCCTGTCAGTCACAACAAAGGCTCCCCCTTCAGGTGCAAAAAGGCTCAAAAAGCCCAAAACTACAATTCCTACAGATTTTGACTCCAGACAGCTCCTGTGGTCCGGCTCCATTTTAGGTGCCACCAGAACTGATTGGTGCAATTCAGCAGTCCAGGACCAAGATAATGGAGATAAACAAAGCAGTCCTTGCTGCAAAGAAGGCAGGTTAGACAAACTACATTATCATTATCACTCTAAATTATTTTCTGCAAATAGTTACATCTTTCAAAAGAGCTCCCTCTCAGATTAGTTATGATTGCAATCCAGGCAGCTCTTAAAGAGACAGTACACAGAGGCTATACAGGCACTCTCTGGCAATCACATTTAAACTACTAAAACGCAGGACACCAGCCTGGCAGTGAGCATTTAGGCAAGCTCGAGGAAGACTTTTCGGGACCCCCCATTTGTAGGGGGGTTACACATATGTATGGATACAGATGAACATGCAGAGGGGAGGGTATTTAGAAAGATGAGGAAGAGGATGGGTCCAGGTACTAAGCCTTGGGGGGTTGCCAGTGTGGATGGGGGGGCAGGGAGTTGCTAATTTTAACAGTTTGTGTTCTGTCCGTGAGATAAAAACAGAATCAATCTGTGGCTCGGAAAGACAGTCCAGCAGCTGATAGCTTAGCTAGGAGGAGGAAGGGATGGGCTACCCGTGTCGAAGGCTTTGGCCAGGTCAACAAGGATTGCAGAGGTGATCAGGCCTGGATCCATTCCGGTCAGGATGGCATCAGTGAGCCTGAGGAGGGAGGTGGACATGGAATGAGATTTGCAGAAACCAGACTGGAAAGGGGTAAAGAAGGAGGAGGAGGAGGAGTCCAGAAATGGAGAGAGTTGAGAGAGAACCACATGTTCTTGGAGCTTAGCGAGGGTAGGGAGTAGTGAGACGGGGCGGTAGTTGCCTGGAGCAGAGGAAAGAGCACCCTACTCACAGAAAAATGAGAAGTTGGGCTACCCTGGGCAAATACTTTATTTAAAAAAGGATATCCCAGAGACTGAATGCCCTAATGGCCCAGAATCTTTTTTTTTTTTGCCATTCCTATTATTCAGGTTGTCCATCGAATAATGGGAAATATCAGGAACTGGACTCTGAACCCTAATCATTATGCAAATTCATTCTGTCTGTAACATTAAGTATGAAAGACTGATTATCATTGATATACTTTTCTACATGAGATAACCAAGCTGGGAAGCAATACCTTATTTTTAGCAGGGTCCTGCTTCTATCTGGTGTACAGTGCAGAGGACTGAAGCAATGGGAGGTTAAGGGACTTGCTTAAGGTTACACAACACTGCATTTCATCTTGCCAGTGCTCACTTGGAGAGTATGAAGTTGTGAAGCCATCTTATACTTCTGAGAAGTACGGATTGCTCAGTTTGAGGGCTAGTTGTGGGCTGGTGAATGAAGAATAAAAGCAGAGTTCTACTACCATGTACTACGGGGTTGCATTGAAAGGATCTGACTGACAATTAAAGCTTCTTCTAAGGGGAATATAAACAAGCATTTGTCAATGCCGAATGTTGCTTGCTTGTATGTGCTGTGTAGGTATTTGGAAGTCAGTGGAGTGCAAATATTGAAAATTTGCAAACTTACCAAGCGTCACGTGAAAGAATTACTAGCATAAGCTCATAAAAGAGTCATTTTAAGGAATTTTTCCACCAAATTTTCAACATAGTCATTTTAAGAGTTCTGCTCATGAACAGTGACACTGTGATTTTCTTAATGTGCCGCACACAGTGATTTCGCACACCGACTGTGCCATTGTGCGCTACATGGGCGGAAACACATTGTGGGCGAGATGTGAAAAATGACAGCTGTACTGCTCATAAGGGGGTGTGGTAAAATGACAATGTTGAAAATCTGGAGTGAAAATATTGAAAATCCGCAAACTTACGAGCGTGCGTAGGAAGCACGCAACGCAGGCTCATAAAACAGTCATTTTTAGGAATGTTGTCACCAAATTTTCAACATAGCCATTGTAAGACCTCTGCTCATGAACAGTGTCACTGATTTTCTTAATGTGTCCCATGCAGTGATTTCGCACACCGACTGTGCCATTGTGTGCTAGATGGGCGGAAACACATTGTGGGCGAGATGTGAAAAATGACAGCTGTACTGCTCATAAGGAGGTGTAGTAAAATGACAATGTTGAAAATCTGGAGTGAAATTATTGAAAATTTGCGAACTTACCAGCGTGCATAGGAAGTGCGCAACGCAGCCTCGTAAAACAGTCATTTTTAGGAATTTTTCCACCAACTTTTCAACATAGTCATTTTAAGACCTCTGCTCATGAACAGTGACACTGTGATTTTCTTAATGTGTCTCATACAGTGATTTCACACACCGACTGCGCCATTGTGCTCTACATGGGCAGAAACATGTTTTGGGTGAGATGTGAAAAATGACAGCTGTACTGCTCATAAGGAGGTGTGGTAAAATGACAATGTTGAAAATCTGGAGTGAAAATATTGAAAATTCGCAAACTTACAAGCATGCATAGGAACTGCGCAACGCAGGCTCGTAAAACAGTCATTTTTAAGAATTTTTCCACCAAATTTTCAACATAGTCATTTAAGACCTATGCTCATGAACAGTGACACTGTGATTTTCTTAATGTGTCTCATACAGTGATTTAGCACACCGACTCGCGCCATTGTGCGCATGTACGGAAACATGTTTTGGCAAGATGTGAAAATGACAGCTGTACTGCTCATAAGGAGGTGTGGTAAAAGACAATGTTGAAAATCTGGAGTGAAAATATTGAAAATTTGCAAACTTAAGCTGCTGCATAGGAACTGCGCAACGTGTTTTCAGAAATAAAGTCATTTTTAGAATTTTCCACCAAATTTTCAATATAGGCTTTTTGAGAGCCCACCTTATGAATTCTAGAAGTGTTGTTTTGTTAATTGGTGTGGAAAGGTGATTTCGCACAGTGACTGCGAAATCACCCTTCGGGCCTGATTAACGCCATGACAGTGCAAGAATTCATGAGGAGAGGTCCCAAAAACCCCATGTTGAAAATTTGGTGCAAAAATTCCAAAAAATGCCTGAGATATGCAACAAAGTTGAAAAAACCCTATCTATCCCATTATACAGCTTACTGGCATTTCCTCAGTTCGCGATTGGCTTTGGAGAGTGCAGACGTCTTCCCGGTCCACTGATAACGTCGTGCGAGCTCCGGAGGTAAGTATAGGGTGTGGGGTGTGGGAGGCAGGGTGCGCAGTGGGTGGGTGCAGGTTGTGGGGGGGCAGGAGACTGTAGGGACCCGTTTTTTTATTTCAGGTTTTTGTTTTAAAAGCGACGCGGGACGTTTGCCACGCTGAGTGGGCTCCAGCGTGGCAGCTGGGAAACTGTTTGGGGGCTGGAGCTGACGGGGATTGGGCACCCCGTCGGCCATAACTCTTTGCTACGCTGGGGTGGGCTCCCAGCATGGCACCATGTGCTAGGGGGGCAGTGGAGCCAGCAGGTTAGGCACCCCGTTGGCTACTCTGAGATTGCCATGTTGGGGTGGGCACCAGCGCGGCATGTGCAACTGTGTTTGGGGAGAGAAGAGCAGCACAGCCGACGGGGATTGGGCACCCCGGCCGGGCTATACAGTGTGGGGCCAGCACAGCAAAGTGTATGTGTGTGTGTGTATATGTGTGTGTGTGTAGGGGGAGCGCGCATGAGCAGGCGATATCTTATTGCTGCTCACTGAAGCGTAGCTCCCCCTTTCAACTGTACTCCACTGCATTTTGGAGCTGTCATAGACAGCTCCAGCATGCATTGGAGAACTGGGGCCGAGCCTGCAAACATACTGACTGAATTGGAAGAGGGCTGCCACACCTCCGAAAACTCGGATGATGGCACTATGTTTCTTGCACATGCGTGCAAGCAACACAAAATGTTAATTGAAAACAATAAAATACTAGTTAGGGTGATCACCCCTCTCCTTATTTCAAGGCTACCAGTTCTCTTACACCATCAAATTCAGTGTCTCTGTTTCCAAGCTGTGAGAAGTGGTCCCCAAACTTAACGATATGGTAAAGTAAAGAAGATGGTACCTTGTAGTCTGTTGCATAACACAATTAATCCTGTACTCAATGTAGTAGTAGTAGTAGTAAAATTTATTTATACAGAAACAATTATGCCATTAGGGTTCAAAGAATCCCTATTTACAAGGCATACCTGTGTAGTACAAATATTAAATAGTTACAAAAAACAAGTACACAACATTTGGATACAAATACCATTCATACAACTTTTGCTATCAATACATTGTTATAGACAACAAACATCTTATATAATATTGTTCAAACTTTACCTATTACATAAGTATCTAAAACGCAGTTCATGTTTCACTGCAGTCTTGTATTCTAAAAAAGACAGGTTTGGGTCCCTAAGAAAAGGGGGGAGCATATTCCAACTCATTGAAACTTTGTATTGAAAAGTCATTGTACTGTATCTGTTTTTTATTTTTGGAATAAAGAAATCTCTGGCTCCTAACTTCCGTAAATTTAATCCATGTTCTGTTTTTTTAAGATTTCTTATCAAATGATTTTGTGGGTTATTTTTATATAATCCTTTTATCTGTATTAACTAAAGACCCTCTACCCTCTGATGTAATGAATTCCATCCCAATTCTGTATACATCTCACAATGATGGGTACCAACATCACATTTTAGCACAAATCTAGCTAATTTGTTATAAAGAACATCTAAGCTATGTACGTTTTTTTGAGGTGTGCCTATAAATATGGCTACCATAGTCAATCACCGGAAGTATTAGTTGATTTACTAGGTTTAAACGCATATCTTTTGTTAAACAATTTGATATACGCCTCATTACCCCTAATTTTGAATGTTTTTTGTTATTAATTCAGTCACATGTTGTTCAAAATTCAATTCTTGGTCAACTAAAATCCCCAAATATTTATAAACCTGGGTTTGCTCTAAGAGTTTTCCATCCTGAGTCTTTACTGTTAATTTTGAAGCTGTTTTATCCTTCTTCTCTAATCCAAAATACATGGTCTGTGTTTTTTTGTTAATCAAAAATCCAAGCGTTGAAAACAATGGTGATCAACAATGGTGGCCACACTGTGTTGGAAGCAACTTCGACATCCATAACGAGCACAACAAAGGGGGATGGGAGTTGGAGTAGGCAGTGTTGTGGTGCCGTTGCCACTTCTGTGCTATTCCTAGAGCAAGATCAGACCAAGAGTGGGACGGCACTGCTGCTGCTATTGCCAACACTGCTGTGCACACAGCCTACTGGGCATCCCTCACTGGCTATATCACTCCCTTGCCGATCGACTTGGTCTCTGTGACTCCAAACGTGTATGACCATCTGGTTCCCGACTCCCACTCGATCACACAATGACTGGGCCACCTGCTGGCTGCAAAATAAAGGTGCCATGCCACACAAAATTTTGCTCTAGTGAGTGACCTGTTGTCTCCGACTGACTGCTGTCACCTCACATTCACTTGTTTCTCCATTTCCAGTTCAGGACTCCAGAGTCGCTGCCACCAAATCACCCACTCTCTAAGTCCCACAGGCCCATATAACCCGGCACCTATGTGTGCATCTGTGCTCCTCCAGCCTTCTGCTTTTAGGAAAACACTGCGGGGGCCAGAGAGACCTTTCAGAAGGTGGCACTGTACCCGGGCTGCCGGCGGTGAGCAGCAGAACCATTCGGGGGCAGGAGGTAAGCCCTACACTTGGCCACAGACAAAGAAAGCATGACACTCAGGCAGTAAAATTAATCAGCAAGTGCTATTTAATTGTCAGCAAGGAGCCTGTGTCCAGAACCAGTAGCCCACACTTGGAAGGGGGGGACAATAGTAAGATTGTCCCATTCTGGTGCAAAGACATTGAGGGAAGGGACTGGTGGGGTAGTGAGGGGTGCAGCAGAAGCATACCAAAAGTGGGTGGCAGCCAGGCTGATCAGGACACTGAACAGCTGTTTGCTGGGTGGTGTCCTGCAGATCAAAGGAAAAAGCCACTGTATGATTGGTTCGGCGTTTCCTTTTCAACTAGACAAAGTTTCTGCCCATCAAGGCAAAACGGCGTCAGAATCAGCCTGGCCAATGATTGGTGTGGCACTGACTTGCCCCTTGCAGACCACTCTACATTGGACAGACAGTGTCACACCCTTCAAAAGCCACTCTTATAGCAAGAAGTTCACTGCACGTGCATGTACGGAGAACTTAATGAAGCACCCTTTCTGAAAACTGCATGCATGCAGGAGGAGTGGTAGGATCGCAACAGAAATCTTCATCACATAACTTTTCTGCACGCTTGTGCATGAATTTCCACACTTTGAAAATCGTGCCCCAGGGGTCTGAAATCTTGGAAGGAGGCTTACATTTTGTATTCATTTGCTAAGCCTTCTATGGAGTCTGGGGTGCAGCTTTCATCTTGAAAAGCTGCACATCAAAGAGCAACTGACATGTTTTTGGGATTCGAGCAGGCAACTCATTCAAGGGAGTTACCTGCCCGATAAACTAAGTGAGCTGCATTTGGAATTTTTTTAAGTAGTATAAATGTATTAATTTTAACTTAGTATGCCGGCTCGTAACTTCCCACAAACTAGCTGAGCAATCTCCGAGTGCTGCATCCCCACCCCGAAAAACAGCACTTTGATAACATGAGGTCAGGAATGGGGCTGCAGGAGCTCTACGTAGTTCCCATGTAGTTACTTACTAACAGGATTGGGGGAGAGGGCTGTCTAAATGTACTACGATTATCTTTGCTGGCAATTCTACATGTATGGAGCTAGTATATCTTATACATTATAGCCACATCCGTGTAGAACTCCCAGCAAAGATAATCATAGTACATTTAGACAGCCCCCTCCCCCATCCTATTAGTAACTACATGGCAACTACACAGAGTGCCTGCAGCCCCATCCATGACCACATGTCACCAAAGTGCTCTTTTTCTGGGTGGGGCTGCAGCGCTCGGAGATCGCTCGGCTCCTATGCAGAAGTTACTAGCCGAGCATACTATGTTAAAATTAATACATTTACAGTACTTAAAAAAGTTTCAAATGCTGCTTATTTAGCTTATTGGGCAGGCAACTCTGTGGAATGAGTTGCCTGCCTGGATCATATCAGTAGCTCTTTAAGCTGTACCTATTGGCTTAGTGGTATGCTCCCCATTTGTCATTCCAGAGTGCCATACCTGGTATGTAAAACACAGTGATATCTGATTTAAATACTTTCAGATGTAATATGTAACCCTGATATGGTAGTAAAGGAACCTAAAATGTCTGTCAGGGACATTCTCTTTCTAGGTAGTTAGTGGTGTCAAAGTAACTGTCAAGATTAGAACTCAGGTTTACTCACACAAAGAGATGCTGCAGATTTTAATCTGCCTGTGAATTTGGCTCAGAGCTGCAAAATTCATGAATTCTGTGGCAGATGCACCAACTTCGCTAATGGAGTTTTTAGTTCTTTTCATAAAATGGGGGAGAGAAAATCTTTAATCTTGATTGGTTGATAACTGTGCATTAAAAGTGTCCAATGCACAGCTAAAAACAAGTGCTGGCCAGCTGGATGCAGGATGGCAATGAAATCTATGGACCAGTAAAATTTTCAGAAAATTACAACTACCATTTTTCCACCTCGCTTAGCCCACATATCCTGTACAGTACCCCATTTTATTTCTATATGTAAGACTTACTTGCACACAGTGGAAAAGTAGTAGTATATTTATTGTAACCCGGGCGCCACCTCCCAATGGGCTACGACCCCTGTCTGATGCCCTAAATGCAGGTTGAGGGGCCTGGATTCTGGTCTGACTAATAACATGGGCTTCTTTACCAACAAGAATGCTATTTGCGCGGTGCCCCCACGCAGAGTATTCTTTAAGTGGATTTGGTGTTAAGCTAGCACAACCATCTGGGAAGTTGTACCTACCCACAACCCCAACCAGTGGCTCCACACATGGAGTTGTACAAAACACTTTACTTTGCATTCAGTTATACAAATATTGGTGAGTGCTAATGTTATGCTCACAGTTACCACTCTCACCCTCACGGTCGGGACTCCCTGGGTACTACCTGTACACCTGTAAAGCAAGATTTGCAGTAGCAATAAGACACCTCTTAGCTTCTCTATTAACCCAGCACTCAGTAATAATATGCTCAGGAATCAGTTTAACATTCAAACAACAAACTGATTTATTTGGGGATTTAAGCAGGGGAGGGGGATGCAAATCAATGTTTATCTTAAAGTAATTGGGCTTTGGTGTTAGAGAAACATTCACATACATTTAACCCCTGACTAGGTTCAGTCACTGTGCTCTGGGTACCCAGGATTTAAGTTGTTGCAGGCCTGAGTGTTGCCACAGGATGGCTGGCGTTGCAGCTGGTTGGGGCCCTTAAACAAATAAATGATTATTATCTCTTTCACCTTTGGCTGTTGCAACATTCATAAACACTTATTACCCAGGGAATTGTAATCCTCAGGCCCGATGGCCTGCAAAACAATTAAACCACAACGAGAACTTGGAAAACAAATCAGATGGTAAACATTTTTATTTTTGTGTTAGGTCAAAAACCCTGCTGTACTCACTGCACCAGGACCTCGGGATCTGGGATGAATTCCAGGCTGGTTCCTCTCGAGGAATGGCTCTCTGGTTGTTGGCAGCAGACTACAGGTCTCTTCTTTCTGGACAAGGACCAGGATACAGGGACCAGGGTTTGCATGACTCACCCCCACGTCAAAGTCTTTCCCGCAAGGGTGGCCGCAACCCACAATGACCTTCTCCGCAGGAGCCGACTCCCCAAACCAGTCTCTCAGCAGTTTTGGTAGGATAGGCAGCAAAAGACTCTCAGTAAAGTCGTTTGGCCTCACAAGTTTTAATTCTGGTACAGTCTCAGATTGGCCACTCAGCTTATCCGCTTGCAAACTGCAGTCCTTGAAATGTAAGCTAGCACAATGGCACTCCAGGTCTCCCTCTTTTTGAAAACAGGCTGGAGACAATTCTGGTGGCCCCAAGCTTCAGTTTTAGGCCCCAATCTTGGTACAACCAGGCCTCTCTCCAACGTACAGCTTAGGGATCCTTCAGACACTCTGACCCCGTTTCAGTCTGGATGGTTAGCTCAGAGGAAAACACTTTTCTTCTCCCCTTTGGAGACTTTCAGATTAAGCAGCTGCACTTGACAGTCCCAAATGATTCAAACAGAAGTTCAGACCGAGAAGAGGTACAGCAGGCCTCTCCCCAAATCCCTGAGCTGAGAATAGAGCCTCCTCTCAGTACAGAAGCATGCACCAGACTGACCATTCAGTCGTTTCTTTCGACTGACTAGAAAAGGAAAACTGCAATCTGGTTGGCTGCTCAAGCTGTCAGTCACATATCCAGCATCCTGATTAGTTGAAATTGGCGTCAAGCACACAGTCCACAGTTTCTCCCAGCAGCCATAGTAAAAGGACCTTTTAGGACCCCTCGAGTTCCAACTGGTTCAGAAGCAGGGTCAAAGTATCAAACTATCAACATGGCCTCAGTATGAGTAAAGTGTAAATAGTCCCAACATTAGAGTTAATTTTAAACATAATGGCTCAACTTTAAAAGTAAACAGTTACAGCATTCAATAGGGCTATATCCATACTTGTAAGCAACTGTACAATGGGACCTATTAGGTGTTGCCCGGCCAGTTGCGAGCTTCATTTCTCTTGGACCCGGCACAGGCTATATACCATATACAGGGCTAAACCTTTTAAAGCTACAGCGCGGCAGCATTAATTCACACACATGTGCAGGAACCAGATATGCAGCAATACTTTACATCTGGATCTGCTATTTACATCAGTGGATTTAGCCAGACTCTTTCAGGCAGAGCACCAGCTGGGACCCTTCCAGGCAAGGAACACTGCAGTATCCAAGGAGATGACCCCCGAGAAGCCCGTCATTTTTTTGGGGGGTTACATTATTCTTTGAAGTAAACTAATTTTCTCTTAGATAATATATGATCTGCTCTTCTGTTTGAGCCATGATCGTTGTCACAGCTATGATCCCAACCGTGGCTGTAGTGCCCAGCTGTGCCTCCTTCCCCCCCCATCACTCGATCGCTCTTTCAAGATGATTGTTAACATTTACATATATCATTTAAATTCTGACCCACTGAAGGTGAAGTTGAAGGAACTGAGTTACTTAACTGTTCAAAATTAAGCAATCTGCTGACACCATGCTTGAGCTGCACTTCAGTATTGTTTTTTTGTTTTTTTTTAATGATAATTTCGGATAACACCTTTGAGCAAACAGTGCTCTTTTACAAAGGTTCCACGTCTTGGACAATGGACAAGAATAGACAAGAACAGGCAGGTAGATAACAGTTAATACTATTACATATATTCTTTTTGAAATTCAACAGTTTAAAACTACAAAAAGGAAGTTATACTATTCAAAAAAATTATAACAAAGCAAATTTTTCTAAAATCAATGAATACTTACAAAACAAACTGGGAATCTAATCTTCTTAATTGTACAACACAACAAGCTTGGGACTTTTTTAAAAAACATTGTACATTATTTGGAAAATACCTTTATTCCATCTAAGAGGAAATTTAATAATAAAGGAAAAATTCTCCTTTGGTTCAACAAGACAATTAAAAATCAGATTAAAATAAAAATTAAACTTTTTAGGAAACTTAAGAATAGTTCTGTTCCATTTAAAACTACTCTACTACATAAATATAGACTATCTGTGAAAAACTTAAAAAAATTCTATTAAATTGGCAAAAAATAAGCTAGAATTTAAACTAGCTCACACAAAAGACTGTCACAAATCTCTTTTTACCTACATAAATAGTAAAAAAGGTGTATCAAGGACCACTGGTCCCATTATAACTAATGGCTCTTCTCTATCTGATATAGAAACCTCAAATCTCTTTAATAAGTACTTTTGTTCTGTCTTCTCTCAAAAATCACCTATTAGTACATTTAAAGTTCACCATGTAGATTATCATAGGTTCTAGCCAACTGACATTATACAGGCTATCAAAAAACTTAAAAAAAATACTAGTCTGGGCCCATACAGTATTCATCCATGGTTTCTGATCAAAACCTCTATAAATATTTCTATACCTTTGTCAATTATTTTCAATAAATCCTTACAAGAAAGCATTGTACCAAATGACTGGTGTTCAGCAATAGTTACTACCATATTTAAAAAAGGCAATAGAGGTTCTGTGCAAAGTTATCATCTAATTAGCCTGATCTCAGTGGCTGGTAAATTAATGGAACAAGTAATGAAGTCTCTAATAGATCAAGATTGTAAAAAATTAGGAATTTATGATTCAAATCAGCATTGGTTTACTCCCAAGTATTCCTGCACCACCAATCTGATATCTTTTTACAATAATATAAGTTCTCTACTAGATGTGGGTATCCCTACTGATGTAATTCTTTTGGACTTTAGTAGAGCTTTCGATAAAGTCTCACATAAAAAACTCATTACTAAAATGCACAATCTAGGTTTGTCACCTGATATTGTCAACTGGACTTTAAACTGGTTGACAACTCGTTCTCAGAGAGTCAGAATTAATGATATCTTGTCTGATTCGGGTAGTGTGACAAGTGGTGTACCACAGGGGTCGGTATTGGGACCAACATTGTTTAACCTCTTTATCAGTGATTTACAAACAGGGCCAAATAACTTCATAGTTAAATTTGCAGATGATACTAAATTGGGGAGCAAGGTTAATAATCAAGAAAATATTTCTACATTAAAGAAGGATTTGGAAAAATTAACACTTTGGGCAAATGAAAATCATATGTAGTTTAATCAAGACAAATGTTTAGTAGTACATTTCAGTGTAAATAATCCAAAAACAATATATCATATAAACGGACTACCACTTCACTCATCAAATTGTGAAAAAAATTTAGGGATATATGTTAATAATAAACTTACAGCAAATGACCACTGTGTTAGAACTGCTTGCATGACCAACAGACTTTTGAGGCAAATAAAACGCACCTTTGTTAATAGCACTGAACAATGCCTTATTCCATTGTATAGGGCATACATTAGACCGTATCTAGACTATGGCTCCCCTTTCTGGAATCCAAACCAAAATAAAGACATAGCAATTCTTGAACAGGTTCAAAGGAGAGTAACTAGAATGATTCCAAGATCAACAAACTTGGATTATTAGAACAGATTAAAAGCTACTGGTCTCTTCTCTCTTCAAACTAGAAGATTAACAGGTGATATGCTTATGGTTTTTAATTTAATAAATTCACCAGATCTAATGGAAAAATGTGGTCTAACACTCTCCAAAAGGAGACATGTTCTGAGACTGCATAATAAACAGCTTGAAGTAAAAACTTATAAAACCAGCAAAAGGGGAAACTTTTTTCCAATAAGAGCATCCATTGTATAGAACACCTTGCCACAAGAATTGGTAGAGGCAACTAGTGCCACTGTCTTTAAAAGCAAATTAGATGTTTGGTTGAGGGATAATAGATAAATAATGTCCCACATAGTGTGGGGAACAGTCTCGATGGGCTCTGGCCTTCTTCTGTTCTTTCATACCAAGTAATACCAAGTAATACAGTACATGAGCTGCCAGTGGCTTTGTCAAGATAAGTCAAAAGAATTAGTAACAGGCAAAACATTACAGAATGCATGAGCTGCCAAAGGCTTTTTCAGGTGATCTAACAAGTGCATGAGAGGGCCAGAGGTAGTTAGTGAAAGGATAAGGTAGTAGGGGACAGGCAAGAACAGAGGGGGGGGATAAGGTAGGCAGTGAAAGAGAGGAGTAGGTGGTGATGGAGGGGAGGGGAGAAGGGATGGGAGATGTAAGGGGGTAACAGGATGGATGGGGAAGGAGAGAAGAGTTAGTATGGGCAAGGAGGAGAAAAGAGAGAGAAATGAGAACTAGAAGGGAGTTAAGGAGGGCTAGGGGAGAAAGAGAGAAAATATAAAACCTAGGAGATGCAGGGGGATAGGTGAGGAGGGACAAGGATGTGAGAGGGAATGGAGAGAGAGGAGTGAAATCTGGGGGGGCAAGGGAGAAGGCTGTGGTGGCTGACATGAAATATTGGAAAGAGAGAGGGAGTGGGGTGTGGGGAGAATGCATAAGTAATGGAGATGCCAGGAGGGCGAGCAGGGAATCTAAGCGTAGCAGTCACAGTAGGCAGTGGTCACCAAGTGCTGTCATAGTTTGTGCTTAAAGGAGCTGAAATTCGGTGCAGTGTGTTGAACCAGTTAGAGGCCCTAACTTTGTAGGAGCGCTGCCCTTGAGTGGTCCGGCAGCGGGGAACTACAAAGATTAGTGTTCCAGAACTCCTGGTAAGGCGGCTGGTGCAGTGAGAGGAAAGTATAAACAACCCCTGGTAGAAGGAGGCCCAGCACTGTCTTCTTAGCAAGTAAGCAGGTCTGATACTTAATTCTGCCTTGAAGTTGTAGCCAGTTAGCCTGTTCATAGAGATCACATGTGTGTGTGTGTGAGTCTAGAGACTGTGGTGAGGAGCCGGCAGGCCTTGTTTAAGGCTATGGTATTCATGGTAGACAGTCCTAATATAGTCATCCGTTGTGCTACTAGTTCCCAGTACTATTGCAGTGCTCAGCTCTTTCAGTCCAAATAAAGATAACAAAAAACTAATTGATTGCAGACAAAGGGGGAAGGGACTGCTGGCAGGCTGGCACTTCTGGTTCCTGTTCCATACAGCGGTTCTGCCTCACTCACATCTGATGCCATTAAGCAACAGTCCTGATCGCTCTCTCTCTCTCTCTCGTACAGGAACCAGCTTTATAAAAAAAAAAAAAGTATTCTACTTCACTTGCAGCACGGTGACAGAGGAGTCAAACTACAAAGACTAAACAAACTACAATTACGGGTACAATATCAAGACAAATGTCTTCTTAGCAAATACAAACTGCTAGGCGGAGGAAATATTTAAACCAAAAATGAAGACTGTTTTTTTTTTTGTAGTATTAAACCATATTTCATTTTTAAACATTTTTTTTTAAATAATCATTTTATAAACACAATAAGATACTCAAGTGGTGTGCATTACCCAGCTCTAATGCACAGCCAGGGACTGAGGGCATGAGGCCACATGTAGAAATGTCCAATGCACACCCCTCATGTCTTATTGCTTACTTATTTAATAACTAAAATTTTAAATGAAAAATTCCCCCTACCCACTGTGCTGTAAAACCACCCCCTCTCCCTATCCAAAAATGAATACAATCATGGATACACTCCCCCTCTTCCTCAAGCACACTCCTCTGTCACCACCCCCCACCCATGTGAACTACACAGGATGCTGCCAGCTAGTGTAACTACTTAAGTGCTACACTGCATAAGAGTCAAACCAAAAAGTACCACAGGATATAGTTGACTCAACAAATATCTTAACTTTAAAAAAAATAAACTAGACACATGGATGTTTGGGTAGGGACTGGGTTAATGTTCCATGTATATGGAGGACAGTCATGATGGGCAACCCGCCTTCTTTTGTCCAGAACTACCAAAGTAATCAGCCCATACCCCGTCCTCCACCTGGCACAAAACACACTCCCTATGCCTCCCCCACCAAGTAAGTCAGTTATCAAAGTCTGACATCTAGCACCCCTAGTCCCCACCCAATCCCCCTTGTCCCTCCTCCCTCCAGCACCCACAAAAATCAATCTGCAATAAATAAATGGTCCTTCGGTGCAGAGCATCTGCTCTATTCAGTGTCCATCTCATAATGGTGTGAATGAATGAATGATCACATCTTTGCTCCTAGTAAAACCTGACTGGCTCCCTGAGGAAGTTTTGGAGCACAACAAAGTGCTGGGATGTCAGATCATTGAGGTTGTGGCCTTCAATAAAATGTGAACTTTCTATACTAGAACCCAGGTTGCCTGCTTCACTGGTACGTGACACATAGCAGAGTGCGGCTGTGTGGCTCAGTGGATGTGTCAGAGAATTAAGAAGCAGGAGAGATCCAACCAGAAACCCTAAAACTATATTTTAAAAAAGAGACAAGGCTTCAGATCATGACAGAAGTTTAACACTGTCCTCAAAATGTTATTATCGTGGGCCAACAGCTGACCCAGTAGGTAATGCCTTGTGCTCGCATGCTGTTAACCGAGATTTGGGAAGGGACTCAAGAACCATATGGGTGGTTCGAGGGGCTGGGGAGGTGCTGCCATGTGACAGTGCTCCCAGCTGGTGGGGGGAGGCTAGGTTTTGCTGCACTAGCATCCCTTGTAGTGGGCTGGGAAGCATATCTCCTCTGTAGGGGCATGCCACCTGCGTGGTGTGGCCTCTGTATATTAGGACTGAGTAAGCACATTAATGTTAAATCCCAATTTTTGTACCTTAATAACTCTTTTCCCATTGAAGTGATCTGCATAAACTTTGGAAGGCACATAATTGGTGTCTGGGTCTCTGGATCCAGAAAATTATGTGGCAATCAGTTCACCGCAGGCAAAGTTACAGAGGTACAAAACAAACACAAAAGTTACCTAAATTAAGACCTTTGTTTTGCTCACCTATAACTAAAAATCAAGGATGATTTCAAATTTGAAACTTTCAGATTTAATACAGTTTGCCCAAAGGTGTGTGCTTTTGTGCTTTTTATGTCCCTAACTTGCCCCATTTTTGAGAAATTAAGCACAAACCATGTGCATGCTCAATTTAAAAATGGAACATTCTAACAACAATTAATTTTTTATGACCACATTTCTATATGCAGTTGTTTGATGAACATGTGTTCATGTCTGTGGAGTTAGGGCTAGCTTGACATGTCATACAGCATCTGTATGTGTCTCAGCAGTGTTCAATCTGCAGGGCGAGGCTACTCGTCAGTATGTAGCCCCCGCTGAATGAAGCTTTGCATGCTTCTGTTCAGAAATGGCCCTTCAGCAACCACTAGCTGCTTCCACTATATAATTCCTTTAAACTGGACACCGGGGTGCCCAAGCCCTGGTACCAGCTAAATAATTTATTATTCCAACACTGGGATGCCCAGCCCCAGTGCTGTTGTATTCCCCCACCTCTCCACTGTTTCCCTACACCCACCACACTGAGGTTCTGATAGCAGGATGCCCAATCCCCACTGCTGACTTAGACCACCCTTCTCCCCACCACAACCATGTACGACACTGGGGTGCCCACCCCTGTTGCCACCAATCATCAAGCCAGCACTGGGGTGCACAATCCCCAGTGTCAGAACCTGTAAAAGGAAATATGATCCCCCAATGTCTTTCTTTTTTCTTCTTTTTTGCAACTGGTAATTTAGAAATTGGTCCATCAATGTCTGTTGTGCTGCCATCCCCTCCCTCTGACCCCCCACTCAGCACACACCACCCCACACCTCCCCCACACCCCTCACTTACTAAGCCAGATCCTGTGCTGTATATTCAGTCTCCGAGCCGAAATATGTCTTCCTCCTGGAACCTCAACTGCGAACTGAGGAAATAAGGTAAACGCAGTTATATGTATTTCCAATGCATTTTGAACGTTTACTTATAACTTTGAACTTTTACTCATAAGTTGGTCATTTATTTATATTATTCCCCAAAGTTTTCAATATGACCTTTTTGGGACCCCACCCCATGAGCAAGGTAGGTGAAAATTTTCAAATCCATCCCGAGAAGACTACAGTATGTTGAAAATCTGGGTTAAAAAACAACAAAGTTATGAAGATACATTGACAATTTTATATGGTCACCCATAACTTTGGTAATTTTGAATATTTTGACCCCAAATTTTCAAAATAGCCATTGTTTCACTCCATCTCATGAACATGACATTTATAATTTTTCAAATCCTGGCCAAAATGTATTTTTGCACTTGTGGCATGAAATGATGTTTTGGAGAGAATTTTATAAATGACACCCGACTTGTTCGGTCGGGGGGGGGTGTTAAAATTTGGGGTCAAATTGTCACAAAAAAAATGTATTAAGTATTGTTTGTTTGCAGGGACAACTGTTGTCCCAGTGGGGACCATATTACCTTCCTGTGCTGGTGACCTGAGTTCTGGTGCAAGCTCAGTAAGTTGGGTGAATGGGCCGAGGCTAGAGGGAAGGCACTGTGGCATGAGGTAGATGCCCCAGCACGGGGAGGGACACAGCAGCATTCTAGCACACAGATGACTCCCTGTGGTAGGCCAGGGAGCTTCCCTTGCAAGGGGTTGATGTGCATGTCCTGGCCTGATGGGCCCATGCACTGTGTCAGGACAAGTGGGGTGGCATGAAAAATGGGGAAAAGAGTAACTGGCAGGGTGAAGATCAGGATGCTGCAGGCCCCACACCACCAACAGGCCCACTACTGCTGTCATCCACCCAGCCCCGTCACTCTGCATTCCAGGAACTTTCCTTGTACCTTTGGTACCCCCCCCAAGATTCACCCATGACAAAGACAGAAGCCGCCTTCCCCCAAGATTCACTGATAACAGGAACAGAAGTGGGAGGGACATCTGTCCCCCCTTGACCTTGACTGTCAGCCACTTTGGCAGTCTGTCACTCTGTCTTTGTTGCAGGGTATGTGAAAGGTAGTGGCCTTATCCTGCCTTGGTGGCAGTCGATGAGCGAGCAACTTGTTCCCCCCCAAAGAGGAAAGTGCACCCAGGATGCTGAATCCTGTCCATATGCCCCATGCTGGCTTCCACATGCAATCCACATCTGTTCCCAAACCTAGGTCACTGCCAAGGTACCCGTATCTACCCTCCTGACAAACCCACTTTAACCCCCAAAAAAAAAAAAAACTACAATCCCTTTCCATCTGACTCAGTTGATCAATATTTATATTACTCATACAACCAATTTTCCACTTTATGTGTACAGGTCCAGTGGAGCAAAGAAGACACCAGCCCTGGCGATGGGGAACATTGACCACGTGTATCAGATAAGAATTGTTTTATGTTTACAGTACCTTTTCTGTCCCAGCTAGTTACTAAAGAGCTGCACATTCTTTGTGATCCCATTGCTATTCTTATTTTACTGGTACGACTGGATTTTCCCTCAAGTTGCCCAACCCCTATCCCACAATCCCCAGGACCCGGGTAAGAAATTGTTATTATTAATACTGTATCTAAGCTAAAATGGTGCAACATGACTATTTAAGGCATTGTTGTCGTTCACTTGTTAGTTGCTTGGTGAAGCAGGGCTAGAAATATCTCTACTATTCTATTTATTTCATTTTATGCAGGTCTAAATGGGACCTGCATGAATGTGGATATGTATCCACTATGACAAAAGCAGGGAAATGCATTGTAAAAAGTTACATTTATGTAGACATCAGGGCTGAAGAACACAAAGTGTACAACGTAGGGAAATGACGGTTTTAGGTCTCCGGAGTCTTGTCGAATCAGTGGTGGGGTGTTCCTTGGGGGTTTTCAACCTTGAGGACCATCCCCTCTCCTGAGCAATCACGGTCAGATGTGATCTCTTTTCTTCAGACGTGGTGTGAAGAAAGCTACAATGGAATCTGTGGCAACATGTAGCAAGCCATACTTCTCTACCACTGAAGAGTGTATCATTGTGAGGCACGGGGTTGGAGCTCTACCCTGTGCGTTGAGCATGAGGCTGTGGGCTGGAGGGGAAGGGGAACATAAAGGAAAACCCCACCATCAATTCGCCAAGACTCCAGAGACCCAAAACCATATGTTTTTTTCACGTCCCTACTTACTGTGCTTTGCATTCTTCAACCCTAATGTCTGCATTAACTTAGTTTTTTGCAATGAACATCTCTCGATATATGTGTGTATATATATATATATATATATAGAGAGAGAGAGAGAGAAAATAAAAATACAAGCATGGTTGTGCCTGTATATTAGGGTAAGTACTTCTATGTTAACTCAAATGTTTGCACCTTAATAACTTTGCCCCCTTTCAACCAATTTACATGAAATTTGGAATGCACAGCCGCTGTGTCAGGAACGCTTGATCCAGTAAAAATTTCTATAGATCAGTTCAGGGGAGGCAAAGTTACAGAGGTGCAACAAAACACAAAAATCTCTGTATTTGAAAATGTAAAGACTTTTTTGCCACCTGATAACTAAAAAAGTATGGTGTTTTGAAACCTGAAACTTTCAGGTTTGATAGAGTTTGGTCCAAGTGTGTGCTTTTGTGCTTTTTAGGTCCCACTGTTAAGTAGTTTTTAAAATATCTAATTCAATGTTTTGGTAAATAGCATATGAAGTCAGTAGTGCTTGTGTAACAGTTTACTTTTTGACTTTACTCTATTCCCACCCTTGGTAGGGAAACCCGGTAGTGAGTAGGGAATAGAAAGTTCGGTACCAAGGATGAGCAGAGTGACGGAGAAGGAGGAGGCAGGGGTGTATGGTGGGTGTTGCACAACACGCTAAGCAGAAGACTGCTGTAGGAAGCTGGCCTTTAAAGGGAATGGGGGGGGAGCTCTTCCCCCACATTGAACCTCGGGCTTAAGCTCACCCATAAAAATGTTCCTTTTCTGATCATTCGCAGTTCAAAACAAATCAATGTTCTATTCATAACTGAATTTTTGCAAAAGCAGCAGCCCACACTATACGACACAGCTGTCTTTTATAAATGATAGCTGTGTCATATAGTGCAACCCCTGCTGCTGTTGTGTCTCGTAGATCAGGGACTTGGGGCTACTGTCATTGTAGCCCCACCATCCTGACTGTGCTGTGCCTTCAACTTTATCTGCACATTGGGGGCCACAATCCCCGGTGGCAGTGTATTTATTTATGTATTAATTGAGTGATTGATTTATTAATTTGTTTGTACAATCTGACTCCAGGATGCCCACCCCCAGTGTCGGATGCCCCCTGCCCCTGCAGCCCATTGTTTCATCTAATCTCCCCAACCCCCCAGCAGAGTGGTACACTGGAGAGCCCACCCTCAGTGACAAGAAATAAATTAATGTTATATTATACGTATACCTGCAAAAAAGAAAACCACCCACAAAGTCTTTTTTTTATCTAAACCTGAAATAAAGAAAATGGTCCCTCATTGTTGCCGCCATTTCCCTACCCCCATCCTAACCCTCCTACTGAGCACCCACCAGCCCACACTCCCTTACCCTATACTTACCTCCAGAGGTCATGTGCAGTCATCTTCCTTGGACCAGGACATGTCTGCACTCTTCCAAACTGAACTGCAAAGTGAGGAATAAAGCTTAGTGCTGTATAATGTATTTGGCAGTTAGGAACTGGTTGCACTATATGACACAGCTGTCCTTTACTAAACGACAGTGGTGTCATATAGTTTTCACTATAGGACACAGCTGTCTTTTACTAAAGGACAGCTGTGTCATATAGTGCAACTGGCTGTTGTTGTCACTCGCCCCACCATCATCACTGTGCTGTGCTATCTGCACACTGGGGGCCCCAATCCCCAGTGGCAAGCGACCAACTTTCTTTCTTTCCTTCCTTCTCCACTCCCAGTGTCAGACCCCCCCCAGCCCCTTGTTTAATAACATGTTTCTTACATCAGGGGCCCCAATCCCCATGTCAGAATAAAGTGCATCCCCCCAGCAGTATGGGACACTGGGGAGCCCACCCCCAGTGTCCTGAGATAGATGTATTAATTATTTGTACCTTTAAAAAAGAAAACAGTCCCCCAATGCCTTTTTTATTTTTCTGTATCCTGCAAAAAAAGAAAACCATCCCTCGTCATCGCCGCCATCTTCCTACTCCAAACCCGACCCTCCCACTTAGCACCCATGACCTCACACCCCCCGTTACCTTATTCTTACCTCTGGAGGTCATATGCAGTCATCTTCTGTGGACCAGAACACGTCTGCACTCTTCAAAGCCAAACCGTGAACTGAGGAATAAAGGTAAGTGCCATATAATGTATTTCAATAGCATTTTGAATTTATGTCGATATCCTTGCCATTTTTAGTTTTTCCACCAGATTTTCAACATGGGTTTTTTGGGACCCCATCTCATGAACACTGTCACTATCGTTTCATTAATCGGGCCTCAAAGGTGATTTTGCAGTTGCTGCATGAAATCACCTTTTGGGACTGATTAATGAAATGACAATGCCAGTGTTCATGAGGTGGGGTCCAAAAAAAAAAAAACATGTTGAAAATTTGATGAAAAAATTCCTAAAAATGGCCACGTTGCGAGCATGCGTTGAAATGTTTCTACACAGGTGCATAACTTTGGCAATTTACAATATTTGACTCCAGATTTTCAACATACCCATTTTTTCACACCAACTCATGAACAGTACAGCTGCCATTTTTCACATTCTGTCCAAAACGTGTTTTCACACCTATGGCGCAGAATGGCGTTTTGGCATGGATTTGAACATTTTCACCTATGCAGTTTATGAGGTGTGGTCATAAGAAGACTATATTGAAAGTTTGGGGTCAAAATATTAAAAACAAAGAATTTATTAAGTAACATTGTTTGCAGGGATGTCTGTTGCACCCCTGTGGAACACACTGCCTTACCGTGCCAGTGAGTTGAGTTCTGGTGTGAAACTCAGTGAGCAGGTTTACTGGGACAAGGCTAATGGGGAAGGTGCTGCAGCATGCAGCACCAGTCACAGCCTTGGTAGGGACAGAGCAGTGTTTTTGGTGCAGATGCCACACCCTGTGGTGGGTCAGGGAACCTCACCCGCAAGGTATCAACATGTGCCGGGGTCTGCTTGTCCCATGCACTGCCGCAGGACTGTCTCTCACATTCTATTTATCTCATTTTGTGGAGGTCCCCAAGGGACCTGAGCAAATGAGGATACAGTTCCACTATCGCAAAAAGAAGGGAAATTCTTTGCAAGAAAACGACATTACTGCAGACATTAGGGTTGTAAAACGCAAAGTGCACAAAGATGGGAAATAAAAAAAACATTAGGGATTTGGGTCTCCAGAGTATTGGCAAATCAGTGGTGGGGTCTTCCTTGGGGTTGTCAACCCTAATGCTCACCCCTACCCTGGATTAGATGAGGTCAAATGTAATGACTTCAGGGGGCCCTGCGTGAAGAAAGCTCTGACAGATTATGTTGGCCATACTGTATCACTATAAGGCACTAGGTTGGAGCTGTATCTTGTGCTTCCGACAGGAGGCTATGGGCAGCGGGGGGGCATTAGGTTTGACAATCCCAAGTAAGACCCCACCACTGATTCACCAATACTCCGGAGACCCAAATCCCTAACGTTTTTTCATTTCCCATCTTAGTGCGCTTTGCATTTTACAATCCCAATGTCTCCGTTAATGTAGTTTTTTGCAAAGAATATTCAAAGGTTTAACCCTGAAAGACATACTGAACTTATAAGAGTGTTTCCAGATGTGTCCAGGAGGGATATACTACAAGCACAGAATAAAAAGTACATTAACAAAAATACATCATTAAGTAAATGACAAGCAACACAGTGCATCACAATAGGAGCAAGGCACAGTACATTACAGATGTGCATACTGACATTCGATACAGTGTAAAATAGCACAAGGTGCATAAAGTAGATAAAACTGCACTTGGCCAGAAACTCGAAAACAATCCCAGCTGGGGTGCATAAGTGGAAGGGGAGACTTCAAAGCAAATCAAGGCAGGAGCACACTGTGGGAGTGGGAAGGGAATGGCTGCAAGATATGAAGTCAGAGGCAGCTGCAGGAGGGAGATATAAAGTCATGAAGAAGAGACTTAAGAAAGAAGATGAAAGAGGCAGAGCAGGTAGTGCGTTAGTGTTCGTTACATTATATCATTACTATTGCATTACCAGCCAATTTGACTGTGACCAGAAGCTTATTCAATCATGTATTTATTCCTATACCTGGAGCTCCTTCTTCACCAGTTTCAGGCATCTGGACCTTTAATACCCGTTCGTCTTATAGAGCACCCCCTGTCCTGCCTCTGTTAACCACTTCCTGCAGATTGGTACTCCGGAGAAAGCCTCACCCTAGCACATTCTGGAGGTTGACAAGGCCTGCAGGTGTTCTCCTTTGCACTGGGGAAAGCCAGGATGTCCCTACCAAGTGCGTGAAAAAAGCTTTGTTTTTAAAATAGGTAGTGAGCTTGGGCACGTCACTGCCTTTGGCATACAAGTGTTTGTGTCCCTGATATCCAGTTAATACAGCCTCCAAGGGGTGTCTCTTATGATACTAACTCGAGTGATTTCCAATAGGTTTATAGCCTTTTTTTAATTTATTTATGCTGTCCCTGCCCTGGCGCTGAAGTGGAGAGCTCTCCCCTATTGCTCCCGCATGAGAGCACACTGTATACATGATAAGAGATACAGTGGCTCTGTGTGTGGATTGACTGAAATCACGCTAGTGATTTATAATTTAATAATCATATCCCATTGAACTTTAACACTCCAAACGTTCAGGAACTGTTCACCATCACCACCTACCACTTGTTAATTTATTTTTCTTCTTATTGAGCAAGGTAAGATTTCATGTTTATTTTTACTCATCTGTATTGGATGGATGTTAATTATATACCTGCATGTGTAATTAAATGCTGCAGTCAGGGGGCCAGAGTCTTGCTAAACATGGCACATTTTGCAGCTGTGTTGTGATCTGTGTCCGCTCAGGGGGCCCCTTGTATTATGTCATCTTTTTGGGATGCTGAGAACTTACGTTCAAACCCTGCTATAGCAAAATACTTACTACAAAGCATAAAATACCAGTAAGTGGATTTTCATAGAATCATAGAAATTTGTCAACAGAAAAGGACCCCATCAGCCCATCTAGTTTGTCCTTGTTCCCTTCCCATAGGTAGCCCTGACTCTACCACCCTACACCCCACTTCCGTGCCCCCGTAGATTTCCAGCCCCAATTTCCCATCAGGGTATCTATCCCTCCCTCTCTTGTTTAAACCCATGTAGTTATCCCATGCACTCTTGAATCCCCCCACTGTTGCCTTAACCACCCCCTCTGGTAGCCCATTCCATGTTTTGCTAGCAATTTGTTACCCAACAGATTCTATTTGCCAATCGGGTGCAGCCTTGATTAGCAGAAGCTGCTAATCAATTGATTTGCCACACTTCAATAACAGTTTCAAACTGTAGTGATTTTTCTCACAGTTGTGGTAAAAAGTACAGAACTGCAGTATTTTTTCTTGTAATAACACTTTTTCCATGCAATTGCTCTCTTCTGGACTGTATCTTATAGATTAAAAAAAAACATTTATTGACATTGCTCCTCAAACCTAGCTGGCTGCTACTCAAAATCTGATTAATTCAGTTTCAGTTTATTGATCAGCTTAAAAGCTTTTACAGTTTTGAACACACATTATGATTTCATTCTTCAACGTTTTATCAAGTAGCAAAGACTACTAATAAGTTTCCAAAATTAAGCTGGTCAGGTGGCACAGAGGGCTGAGACACTATGCACCTTACCTCTGTCATGCTGGCAACCCGGATTCATGAATGAGCTCAGGTCACCAGGGTTTGGCCAGGGAGGGAGACAATTGAGTGTTCGGTGGACAGCTCTCTTCTCGGGAGGGGGGGGCCCTTGCCGACTTGGCCCTTGGCTGCCCCCGGGTGGAGGCCTAGAGGTAGGGTCAGTAGCTCGAGTGACACAAAAGGGAGGGGCTGCAGTCATAGCGTGTTTACACCTCCACATACACGTGCTTATGCCATGGCAGGGACAAGGGGAAGAAAATGATAAAATAGCAGTTGCTGGTTACATGAAGCTCTGCCTGCCTGGCCTCACCCTGCATTGCCACTGGTTCACCGACCCATGAGTCTGGACATTGGGTGTATGGGTTGGGGGAGGACAGCTCTCCCTTCCCAGTTCCACCACAGGGGGCAATCTGTGGGGGATATGAGGCTTGGTGGACTGGGAAGACACTTGCCAGGTGGGGGAGATGGGGACAGGGTAAGAAGTCACCTGTGACACACTTGGAAGGATAAATACCTGGATAAAACAAAGTTTCCAAAACTAATTTGTTGCATGCACTGTGTGACTCTGAGCAAGTCATTGCACCTCCCAGTTCTCCATTCCACCCATGAGCCATGGAAATAGGTAACATCAGGACCCCACTGCCCCAGTGGAAATGAAATGTTACATCTCAACTGAACTATCCTGGTAAAGACAATTTTAAAAACAGGTAAAGCAGGATCCTACTGAAAATGAATGATTGCATCTCACCTGGGCTATCATGGGTAAATAAAACAAAAAAAACGGCACCAAGGAGCTCAGGGTGAAGAAGCCACAAACCACAGTCCTCAAAGAAAGTTCATGCTCTCACCACTGCACATTGAGAGCTGTACAAATTCAAACGGATGCCATGGTAAATTTCCAGGATGACTGATTTAGTAAAAGCTGTCAGCTTCACAATCAAAGTCCAAACACACATGAGTGAATGCCTCTCACACCAACATATTGCAAGTGCACTGCATGCTTTTTCAAGGTACTGATGGGTCCACTTAAGTTGCCATATTTAAAGTATGTATTTAAAAGGGCAATGGCCCATTAATTACTTAAAATGGCAACCTATTTAACCAGCAGTACTGAGGCACAATACAACAATTATTGATAATTATGCCTCAGTACTACTTGCTAAACAGGTTGCCATTTTAAGTAAGTAATGGGACATTTTATAGTAGCATTGCTGTTTTAAGTACGTGCTTTGAGTATGGTGACATAAGTGGGCCCATCAGTACCTTGGAAAAAAAGCATGCAGTGTGGATGTGAAACATTGGTGTGAGAAGCATTCATTCATGTGTGTTTGCATCTCACTTGTGAAGCTATAGTTTTAATAAGTCATCCTAGAAATGTACTGTGGCATCAACTTGAATTTGTACAGCTATCAATGTGCGGAGGTGAGTGCATGAACCTTCTTTGAGTATCATGGGTAAATAAACTGTAAACACAATCCCCTACGAACAAAATATTGTAAGCACTCGACTTTTTCCTGCCTTCCCCCACCCCCAGAGGCAGTGCGGTCTACAACAACGCTTTCTGAGGTTTGAACCTTAGAGATCGAATATATAAGAGGGGCCATCACATGTTGTTTCTGATGCTCTAGCAAGTTATTCCCCATTGTTAACTTTGGGGAAGAAAACAACAGAAACACATAATGCCTATAGCCTGTGAGCCTTGAAGCACCAAGTCTTAGTACTGGTATGTGCTCTTAAGTTAATAAAGCTGCTCATACACCGTAGTTGACAGTGATGCTTTTTTCATTTTGTCCAAGTGCCTACTGCCTCAGCAGCAGCCTTGAAAGTGCGTAGTTTGTTGTTTTTTTTTCCAATTAGCTGATCTGCCTGTCTACTTGCCTGTAAACACTGCCTGTCCTGAATCAAGTCTCATGTCTCACCCTGCTTGCTATGCTCACAGTCCTCAGTAGGACCACGTCATCTGCCCACAACAATGGCACTCCTTCCTACTTCAAGCACTGCAATAACCCTTGTTAGCATTTGTAACCCCTGCCTGCGTGACGATGTACAGGTTGAGGGGCATGAGCTCGTTGTACGGGCGCTTCCACCTGGAGGAATGGTTCCAAGGTAGCATAACTGCTGTTGGTATAGCCCTTCAGGATGCTATAACCCCCCCCACCAACCCCTCTAGTGGCCTAAACAGTATAGCAGCAAAACTTTCACATACACATATGGCAGTAATGACTTGCTCACACCTCTTGCACTTACCACCAGGGCTGGATAGTCTGCAGCTGTCCTGAAGACCCCTATAAAATAAGACCTGTAATGCAACAGTTCAATGGCAGTACAATACCCCCACCAAAAAGTTACACACTAGCCAGATTAAATGCAAAAGCAACACAATCTAATTTATTCAGGGGAATGTTATGTGTAGTACAGCTTTAAGAAATGTTAGAGAGGGTACAGTCTCCTCTTGTATATACTGCTGAAGGGAAGTAAAAGAGACAGCCTAGATTTCAGTGTGGCATGGTTTTCTTACTACCAAGACCCTTGTGTGTTTAAGGTACTTATTTTTGGCCACCAAATACAACAAACTGGCGATGACGGATGGTGAACATTTTAATAGCTCCAGCTTACTGAATTATGCCATTTTGTGACTTTCTGCATTGGAGGCAAGCAAACAATTTGGAACTGCACAATATCATGGCAACTTCAGCCAGCTTTGAAATTTTTACAGGAACGGACTGGGTTACATGGTCCGAACAGTTTGATCAGCGGTTACTGTGACGTGGCCAGCCAGTTCTGAGTGCTGTATGATCATTTTTTTGTAATATAAAAAAGGTGTATAGATTGTCTCCCATGAGAAATGCTGAAACAGTATGTGAGATCACACACACACACATACACACACACACACACACACACATATACAGGTTTTAGATACAAGGTGTTACCTGGAAGGCCTTAATCAGGAACCTCCTGTTTTTCTAAGTTAATTATAGCTTTAACTGCTACAAGGGAAATCAGTATCCCTTTTATGACATCTGGAGGGAAACCCAGGTTATTACACATGGGTGCGAAGTTGTAAATGTTCCTTTGAAGTCTGTATGAGAGAGGATACTGCATAATATCAAAGAAATATCATTTGAAAAAGAACATGAGTTATGCTGATGATTACAGAATTTAATACTTTGAAAAGACATCTTGTTTTTGTATAGACATTTTTTTATATATATATTCTGACAGGGAGGAGCCAGGTGACCTCACACAAAGGGATTGGTCAAGACAGTTTTTTTCTTAAACAATATTCTGTTTTCCTTCAGAGACACTTCTATCTAGACTCTGACAAAGAAACATCTCTGGAGCACTTTAAGCAGGTATTTAGAGAGAGAGACAAATCCAAGTACTGTAGCAGGAATTGCACTGTTTAAATCTTGTTCTTTTAAAAGATTTGTATGTCTTGTGATATAGTAGTTCTGTATTTTATGTTTTACATATTTTCATCTATTTTAGTAAAACTCTTTTTAGAGCTTACTTGGTCTATCTTTGATTTCTTTCCTTTACAAGTAGAGTATATATGGTTAAAGCAGACACTATATATAAGCTTGAATGGCGATACCAAACTGGGAAAAGGTAAGCGTTTTAAATCTGAGGTCTTTTATTACAGTTTTTAAGGTTTCATTTCTATACACCTGGTTAGGTGCCCGTAGGCAAAGATATCTGGCCCCCCAAAAACAGAAATATCTGAGCCTGTGCATTTGGGTATGCTAGCAAGAGGTTCGCAATTTGAATCCCTCAAAGACTTGAGACCAAAGGTTGATCCGAACTCACAGAACAGACAGGAGGGTTACCCTGTTTCTGTAAACTGTTCACAAGACTGTGCTCAGAGGCCTGCACTTTGGGAGTAGAGGGCTGACTTGCTGAGTTGGTTTGTGACAGATTGGTGGCAGTGGTGGGACAATATTGGTATCACAAGCTTTTATTGTTCAGCGTGTCAGCTTGAGACCATCAGCTCACTTGCAAAGAAAGAAAAAGGCAGAGTTTTATTTTAAAAGGAAACAGAACTATATCACTTGGCGTACAGTCAAGTTCCTACTCGTTTTATTTTTTTTTTCCTAAAGAGCAAGTCAGAGTGGCCGCAGTCAGGGAAGATGGCTTCCAACTACAGCAGGCACACTGTAGACTCCTTAAAGCAGTTACGCAAGGACAGAGGAGTCCCGTTCGTGGTGAAAGCCAGCAAGCAGAACCTCATAGATGCCCTGATGATAGCAGATACCCAGAGCAGCGAGTCACGGACCATAACTGAAAAGGATCAGACCTCATGTGTAGCAGGGCTAGTGGCCAGTGCAGTGTCCAGATCTGATGAGGCGGGCAACAGGGCCACTGTCAGTGAAAGGTCACAGCAGCAGGGGAAGGTCACCAGTATCCTGGATCCAGAGGTACTCAGGCTGCAAACTGAGTTGTGCAGGATGGAGCTGGAGTTCCAGGAGAAGAGAGAATGAGAGAGACAAGAGGCGGACTGTGAGGCAGAGTGAGAACGCGGTGATGCAGAGCGAGAACGCTGTGAGGCAGAGTGAGAATACCAAGATGCAGACTGTGAGGAGCAGGAGCACCAGAGGCAACATGAACTGGAGAAGATACGATTCCGACCAGCAGCACCAGAGCAGATAAGTGGATTGGGTTTAACAGGGACTACAGGACTGCATTACAAATTGAATTCCAAATTAATAGCCGAATTTAAAGAGGGGGAGGATATGGATGCCTTTTTAAATTCTTTTGAAAAAGTTTGTATTCAGGCTAAAATTCCTAGAGAGTCCTGGAGCTTCCAGATATCCCTGCTACTTACCAGGAAAGCTCGGAATGCATTGGATCAAATAGACAATGAGGACAGTGATGATTACAGCAAACTTAAAGCTGCATTGTTAATAGTTTGAATTAACTGCTGAATCATACAGAGCTAAATTCTGTAAGCTCAGGAGAAGCCCTGATATGAGCTATGAGGAGCTAGTCACGAAACAACGTCAGTTTTTAAAACATTGTTGGGAAGAAATTGAGGCAAACTCTATTGATAAAATTGAAAATGTGATTTTATTAGAACAGTTTTATTGGGCATGCCCAGCTGAGCTAAAAACCTGGCTAGAGGACCAAGATCCCAAAACAGTGAAAGAGGCTGCTGAACTCTCAGACTGCTATGCCAAGAGCAGACCTGCTCTGAGAGTGAATGGGTTGGGTGCGGCCACGCAGAAAGGGAAAAGCGCACCTTCAGGGCAGCTAAAACCCTCACTGCCTCCACCGAAACCAGTTAGCCCCAGGTTTCAGAGAAAAGATTTCTCTGAGAGAAGAAATGAATGTTGGTTGTGTAAAGAAACTGGGCATATTGCCAGAGAGTGTCCCGAAAAGGCGAGCAATAATACACAACTGGGTGCTAGAAAAGAAGTGGGTTGTTTGTGTGTCCCTGGAAGCATGCCAATGAACATGAGGGAACACATGCGCCAAGTCATGGTGAATGGTGTATAGATGCAAGGGTTAAGGGGCACAGGGGCATCCCTGACCTTGGTAAATGGGGATCTGGTACAGCCTGGTCAGCTTATACCCAATAAATACATCACTGTACAGGACTTTGCAGGTGGGGAGAAAACATTGCCCCTCGCTAGTGTTCTCCTGGACTGGGGTGAAACAGGGGGAACTGTGCAACAGGTAGCTGTAGCCCAAACCTTAGCAGTGGATGTGATCCTGGGCAACAATCTCAAACAGGAGATGGTGTGTGCAGTTACCCGTAGCCAAGTGGCAAGGGAAAATTATAGTTCCCTGAACCCCAAGGAAGCCATTGTGGAAACCACTGAGAGGCTGGTTCCCCAGCCTGTGTCTCCAGATGGGGAGACTAACGAAAAGGGGGCTCCGAAGAGGGAGGGATGATCCATTGTCAGAGGGTTGGGATTGACAGTGATCCTGAGTGCCCTGATGCTATTGCTAGGGACCCTAGTTTAGTGACTGAAGGGGACCTACCCCATGCCTCAGGAATGTGTGAGGGGGTTTGCAGCTGCTCAGCGACGTGACCAATGCCAAGAAATAGGGAAAGTGGGCAAGAAAACCCAATCCACCCTGATTCCTTGCCCATAGTGGAGGAGCTATTCCAGAGGGTGAGAATGGATATTGTGGGGCCTTTAAATACCCCCAGCTCCTCAGGGAAGAGATTCATCCTGACTGTGGTGGATTATGCCACCCTGTACCCAGAGGCAGTCACCCTATCCTCACTAAGGACAGACAAAGTGGCAGATGCTTTACTTGGGATTTTCTCCTGTGTTGGGTTTCTGCAGGAGGTTATCACCGATAGAAGGGGTTTCTTCATGTCGGACCTGATGAAATGTTTATGGGAGAAGTGTGAGGTGGTGCAGAGATGCACGGCACCATATCACCCACAAGCCAATAGATTTATGGAAAGATTCAATGGTACCCTAAAGTCAATGCTCCAGGTGTTTGCGGAACAGCATGGGAGGGACTGGGAGAAATACCCTCCCCACCTGTTGTTTGCATACAGGATGGTGCCCCAAGAGTCAATAGGATTTTCCCCCCTACAAACTCTTATAAGGACGCTGGGTACATGGGCCCCTAGACTTGATCCAGGAGGACTGGGAAGGCAAGCACACCACCCAGGGAACTCCCATTGTGGATTACATCCTTCGGTTTAGGGAAAGGCTGAAGGAGCTTATGGGGACAGCCTAGAGCAACCTGGCAGCTGCCCAACAGAAACAAAAAGTGTGGTACGACCACAGAGCCAGAGCTCGCTCGTACGTGGTGGGTCAGGAAGTCATGGTCCTTATTCCGGTCCGGAAAGACAAGCTGCAAGCTGAGTGGGCAGGACCATACAAAGTGGTTAGGAAGGTAAATGATGTGAACTATATTGTGGAGTTACCTGACAGAAGACAGACAGAAAGGATGTACCATGTCAACATGATGAAGCCATACGCAAATAGGGCTGACATGGTGTTTGCAGTGTGTGGTCATGGGGAGGGAATGGACGAAGGAGACCCCTTCTGGATTTGCTGGAAGAAAGTAAGAGGGAGTCCTCTGTGGAGGCAGTAAAATTGTCCCAGCTGGCCCCAGACCAGATCCAGAAAGTAAGCGAGGTTTTAGCAGACTTTGCCCCATTGTTTAGTGCCAAGCCTGGACTAACCCCCTTAGTGACGCACGATGTGGAGACAGGGACACAGACGCCCATACGGCAGACAACATATCAGGTATCAGAGGCTGTCCAAAAGGACATTAGGAGGGAAGTGGAGGAGATGCTGGATTTAGGGGTAATCCAGAGATCCCACAGCCCCTGGGCCTCAACCATAGTCCTTGTGCCTAAGCCAGATGGGTCTACTCATTTCTGTGTGGACTATTGTGGACTGAATGCAGTCACAAAGTCAGACACCCACCCAATTCCCCGGACGGACAAACTCCTGGACAAGTTGGGAGGGGCGACCTACCTTACGACCACTGACTTGACCAAGGGGTATTGGTAGGTAGAGTTGACAGGCAGAGTTAGGGAGAGGTCGGCCTTCATCACTCCAGCAGGCTTATTTGAGTTTAAAGTAATGCCTTTCGGAATGAAGAACGCCCCAGCCACTTTCCAAAGGTTGGTGAACCAGGTATTAAATGGTGCTGAGGAGTACGCCGTGGCGTACCTGGATGATACTGCCATCTTTAGTACCAGCTGGGAGGAACACCTATCCCACCTTAGGGAAGTGCTGGGCAGGATACAGAGGGCTGGGCTCACTGTAAAAGACTGGGAAGTGCCAGGTGGCCATGGGAGAACCGGCATACCTCGGGCATGTGGTAGGCTGGGGACAGCTCCACCCTAACCAAATAAAGATAGAGGTGATCCAGGTGTGGCCCAGACCAGAAACACAGAAGCAGGTCAGGAGTTTTCTAGGGACAGCAGGGTACTACAGAAAATTTGTACCCAATTACAGTGCCCTGGCTGCTGCCCTATCTGACCTGACAAAGGAAAGGAAGCCCAAGAAAATTACCTGGAGCCCAGCCTGTGAGGAAGCCTTTTCCAAAACTAAAGGAGGCACTGTGCAGTGCTCCTGTTTTGACAAGTCCTGACTATAGCAAAACTTTTATAGTTCAGACTGATGCCTCAGATGTGGGTATTGGGGCAGTACTGAGTCAGACATCCAGCCAAAGGACAGATCACCCAGTAGTGTACCTGAGTAGGAAGTTAATTCCCAGGGAGCAAGCATACTCCACGGTGGAAAAGGAGTGTCTTGCCATAGTGTAGGCCCTAAAGAAGTTGGAGCCATACTTGTATGGGCAGCATTTTGTGCTGCAGACTGACCACAACCCCCTGGTTTGACTGATGCAGATGGGAAAGATGACTGGTATATGGAGTCTTGCTTTGCAAGGGTATGATATGAAAATATTACATAGGGCTGGAGCCAAAAAACAGAACTCAGACGGGCTGTCTAGGGTCTATAAGGAGTGAACTGATTTTGGAAGCTCATCCCATGTAGGGGATAGAGCCCCCAAATTCAGTCTAGGTGGTGAGGATTGTGACGTAGACAGCCAGTTCTGAGTGCTGTATGATTACAGTATGTTTTGTAATATAAAAAAAGGTGTATAGACTGTCACCCATGAGAAATGCTGAAACAGCATATGAGATCACACACACACACAGGTTTTAGATACAAGGTGTTACCTGGAAGGCCTTAATCAGGAATCTCCTGTTTTCTAAGTTAATTATAGCTTTAACTGCTAAAAGGGAAATCAGTATCCCTTTTATGACGTTTGGCAGGAAACCCAGGTTATTACACATGGGTGCAAAGTTGTAAATGTTCCTTTGAAGTCTGTATGAGAGAGAATACTGCATAAGATCAAAGAAATGTCATTTGAAAAAGAACATGAGTTGTGCTGAGGATTACAGAATTTAATACTTTGAAAAGACATCTTGTTTCTGTAGAGATATATTTTTTTATATATATTCTGACAGGGAGGAGCCAGGTGACCTCACACAAAGGGGTTGGCCAAGACAGTTTTTTTCTTAAACAATATTCTGTTTCCCTTCAGAGACACTTCTATCTAGACTCTGACAAAGAAACATCTCTGGAGCACTTTAAGCAGGTACAGTATTTAGAGAGAGAGACAAATCTAAGTACTGTAGTAGGAATTCCACTGTTTAAACCTTGTTCTTTTATAAAAGATTTGTATGTCTTGTGATATTAGTTCTGTATTTTATGTTTTACATATTTTCATCTATTTTAGTAAAACTCAATTTTTAGAGCTTACTTGGTCTGTCTTTGATTTCTTTCCTTTACAAGTAGAGTATATATGGTTAAAGCAGACACTATACGTAAGTTTGAATGGTGATACCAAACTGGAAAAAGGTAAGCGTTTTAAATCTGAGGTCTTTTATTAGAGTTTTTAAGGGTTCATTTCTGTACACCTGGTTAGGTGCTCATAGGCAAAGATATCTGGCCCCCCAAAGACAGAAATATCTGAGCCTGTGCATTGAGTATGCTAGCAAGAGGTTCACAGTTTGAATCCCTCCAAGACTTGAGACCAAAGGTTGATCCAAACTCACAAAACAGACAGGAGGGTTACCCTGTTTCTGTAAACTGTTCACAAGACTGTGCTCAGAGGTTGGCACTTTGGGAGTAGAGGGCTGACCTGCTGAGTGGGTGTGTGACAGTTATTACATAATTCTGCCATACAAGCTGCTAATGATGGGCAACAGGATAAGCTTATTCGAGCTGCTTTCTGTACTTTCTTGGGGAGTGAAACCTTCAAACTTTTATGCAACCTGCATGCACCGGACCCGCTGGAGGATTTGTCATATCATGAGCTAAAGGCTAAATTGAGTGCACAATACAGTTTAACAACTTTTCCAAGGGCTGAACATTATAAATTCTACAGTTATTGCCAGAAACCAGGTCAATCATTACAATCATATTTGGCTGAGATCAAACACTTAGCTCTCACGTGTGAGTGGAGCAGGGAGCATCTTGAATCTAATCTAGCTGATACATTTGTTATGGGGTTGAATAATGAACATCGTATCCAGCAATTACTTTCTGTAAGTGTCAAGAAGTCTACTGAGGAACTTTTACTTTTGGCACAAATGTATGAGGATGCAGAAGATGAAGCACGTGCTAAGATGGACACTAAAAATGAGGTACAAGTAGCTTCAGTAAACCCCAAACTAAAACAGCTCAAACCTAAGTCTATGCCACTGTTTTCAAAGAAAAATTCAACCACTCCACCCAAACTGCATGGCCAGTAGAAATGTGCATCATGTGGGTCGTCTCAGCATAGCAGGGACCAGTGCAAATCCAGAGAAGTTCAGTGTCATGCATTTAAATGTCAGGGGTATATTGCTAAGGGTTGCAGGAGCAGGAGAACCACAGTAGTCGGTTCAGAGAGCCCAGACAGTGCAGTGGTTTCTATTGCACCATAAATGCAGACTAAAGATGTTCCTCCCTTCTATGTGTTAATTCAGTTGCCACAATTGAGGCATCAGTTGTGTTTAATGGTAGACTGCTTCTCCAGTTACTTTTATTAACCATCAAACATGGTCCTGATCTGGATAAGCCACCATTATCTCCTTGTAATAAGTTGCTGCATGCATTTGAAGGGCAACCATTTCAGCCACTGGGCTCATTTACCACGTTGGTATGCAGGACTGATTCACCTGGTACATCTTTAACTTTTCTGGTTTCAAAAAAAGGGTGTCAACGTTTTGGGCAGAGATGCCCAGGTTCTTCTAAGCATTCATGTTGATCCAGCAGATTTGGGCCTACTTGCTGCTGTCCAGGTACCACAAAGCAGTAATCTGCCCAAACGTGGGGAGATTTTTCACATTTCCAGAGTTGTGAAAAGGCCTGGGATGTTGCACAACAGCTAAAGCCAAGCTAGTTACAAAGCCTAATGCAGTCCCTAAGTTTTGTAAACCACGGAAACTCCCTTTTGCCTTTAAACTAGTTGTTGGGGCAGAATTGGACAATAGAAACATAGAAACATAGAATGTGATGGCAGATAAGGACCACTTGGCCCACCTAGTCTGCCCATTTTCCTACCTAACAGATAAACTGCAGATCCTAGTTAACCAACAGCTTACTTCCTCCTACCCCCTACTAGGACTGCCTTATGTCTGTCCCATGCATTCTTGAATTCCCCCACTGTTCTTGACTCCACGACCTCCTCAGGGAGGCTGTTCCATGCATCCACAACCCCTCTGGAAAAAATACTTCCTCACATTACCTCTGAGCCGTCCCCCATCTTCAAATTGTGCCCCTTGTTCTTGCACATCTCTTTTTCTGAAAGATGCTACCCTCTTGGACTTTGTTGATTCCTTGAGGTACTTGAAAGTTTCTATCATGTCCCTCTCCCTTCTTTCCTCAAGGGTATACATATTAAGCTCCTTTACTCTTTCTTCGTATGTCTTCTGGTGCAGACCCTGCACCATTTTGGTTGCCCTCCTCTGGACAGCCTCCACTCTGTCTATGTCTTTGTGGAGATGGGGTCTCCAGAACTGCACACAGTACTCTAGATGGGGTCTCACCAACTGTCTGTACAGAGGGATAACAACTTCCTGTTTTCTACTATTGATGCCTCTCCCTATGCATCTCAATATCTCCCCAGCCTTCCTTACTGCCTTCTCACATTGCTTGCCCACCTTTAGGTCATCTGATATAATTACCCCCAGGTCCCTTTCCATTTTTACTGTTGTCAGTATCTTACCCCCCACTGTGTATTCTTCCCCTGGGCTTTTGTTTCCCAGGTGCATTACCTTGCACTTCTTTGCACTGAATCGGAGCTGTCACACATCTGACCATTCCTCCAACCTTGCCAAGTCCCTTCTCATCCTTTCCACTCCATCTAGAAAAAGCAGGTGTGCTGGCAAAGTTTCAAGTTCAGATTGGGCCAATCCAATTGTGGTGGTATCTAAACCAGGCGGTAAGGTTCAGATATGTGGAGATTTTTAGGTGACACTTAATCCAGTACTTAGCATAGATGTATTTCCTTTACTCTTACCAGAGGAACTTTTTCATAGACTGAATGGTGGTGTGGGGTTCTCTAAACTGGACCTCATTGATGCATATCTTCAAGTGGAGTTGGATACAGACTCTGAGAAATTGGTAGTGATTAATACATGCTAAGGACTGTACAAGTACCAACGATTATATTTTGGCCTTAGTTACGCACCTTCTATTTTTCAAAAAGTGATTGAACAAATGGTGGGTGATATACCAGGTGTTGCTTGTTATTTAGATGACATCATTGTCACAGGCAAGAAAGAAGCAGAACATTCACTTAACTTACAAAAAACTTTAGAGAGACTGCAACAGAGTGAGTTTAGACTTAGGAGAGAAAAATGCCAATTTTGTCAACCAAGTGTCACGTACTTAGGTCACACTATTGGCAAAGATGTAATCTGTCTGAATGATGAAAAGGTGGAATGCATTGTGCACATGCCTGAACCGCAGAATGTTTCAGAGGTGCACTCATTCTTGGGTATGGTGCGCTACTATGACCATATCTTACCTGGCTTAGCCACTAAATGTGCTGTCCTAAATGAACTGTTACATAAGGGTTCTCCGTGGAAGTGGACCAAGGGCCACAGTAAGGCAGTTCAAGCCATCAAGCTCTCTCTAACCGATGTGAATAATTTAACTTATTATGACCCTAACTTACCTATCACATTGGCCTGTGATGCTAGTCCTGTCAGTATAGGAGCTGTCCTTTTCCATACAGATCCAGAAGGGGTGGATAAGCTGACAGCCCACGCTTCACACAAACTCACTGCAGCTGAAATGAATTATGCCTAGATTCAGAGAGAGGCATTAGCAATTGTGTTCGGAGTCCAGAAATTTCACCAATACTTGCTAGGTCGCAAATTTCACCTGAAGATGGATCACAAGCCACTAGTGACAATTTTCAGTCCAGAAAAAGGAATTCCAGAGACAGCTGCTAGCAGACTTCAGTAATGGGCATTAATTTTGTCTGCCTATAATTTTGAGGTTACATACCAACCAATGGACCAGCATGGAAATGCGGATGTCTTGTCAAGGTCACCAATATCCAGAGAAATGGAGTTTGATGCGGGACTTAGAGGAGACATTAGTATGATAGGTGGAGCCAGATAATTTTCCAGTGCAATTCAAAGATATGGAGGACTCTACTGTTATGTGTGCAATGGAGCTACAACGGTTGGATAAGCTTCCAGTACTAGCCAAGGATATTGCCAAAGCGACTAGTCAAGATGTAATTTTGAAACAAGTCTATCAGTATACGCTTGAGGGTTGGCCACAGGTCTATCAGTATATGCTTGAGGGTTGGTCACAGGGCTCTACTTGTTCGGCTGCACTACAACCCTACTATACAAAGAGACAGCAGTTGTCCATTGCAGAGGGGTGTCTTCTATGGGGATTGCATGTCATAGTACCCCAATGTCATCACTCAAATGTGTTGACTCTTTTGCATGCGGGCCATCCAGGCATTGCTAAAATGAAATTCCTGGCCAGACTTCATGTATAGTGGCCCTCCACAGACAGAGGCATATACCAGGTTGAGCAAAGATGAGAAGGTTGTGCTGTATCGATGGGAAATCCAGCAAGAGCTCCAGTTCACCATTGGGAACAACCTAAAAAACCCTGGCAAAGGTTGCATATTGATTTCGCGGGACCCTATTTAAATTCCATGTAGTTATTCTTAACTGATGCTTATAGTAAATGGCCAGAAAAGCATCAAATGTCTTCGACAACTACTGAGAGTGTCATCAAAGTGTTGAAATCTATCTTTGCTACCCATGGTTTTCTGTGTTGAAATCTATCTTTGCTACCCATGATTTTTCGCAAATGAATGTCTCAGATAATGGACCATACATCTGTTGAATTCCAAATATTTTGCCAGCAACTTGCTATCCACCATATTTTCCCACTTCCCTACCATCCAAGTTCAAATGGTGAAGTGGAACGCCTGGTTCAGAGTTTTAAAAAGAGTATAGACCAAGCTAATCCTGCTACACCGACAGCAATACAAACAAATAACCCTTCTGGACTTTCTTGCAATGTATCAAACAACACCACATTGTGTCATGGGGATATCCCCTGCAGAACTGTTGTTTGGGCATCAGATTCTAACTCAATTGGATCTTCTTCACCCTCTAGGCTATATGTCAGTAACTGAAATGCTTCCTAAGACCAGATCCTTCAAACCCAATGATCTTGTGTGGGTCAGGGTGTATGTAGGCCCAAAGAGATGGATAGAAGGCATGGTGGAAAAAAAGTTTGGAAATTGTTGTCTGTAGTGTTTGACTGACTATCCAGAGGAGAGTGAAAAAACATGTGGACCAGTTACGTACTAGAATTGAGACAGAACAAAAAAGAGATATGTTATCCAGCATTATTTGTTCCAGAACAAGAACAGGAAGAGATAGTGGAACCACGGCATTTGAGACAAGATGTGGCTGATGCTAATTAGATTCCAGTGCAACAGCCTCGAGTCCTACTATGTCGGTCAGGACGTATAAGACGTCCACTTTTAGGTTCCTGGCAATATTGGGAATGCAAGTAATCATAGACACATTGCATAAGAGTAATAAACTTGTTTATCATTACCAAAAAGGATAAAATCACAGTTGCCCTAAGCAACTCTTACCAATACGAACTGGGAGCCAGTGCTAAGTATTCCCTATACCTCGAGGTTTCTTTGTGTCTCTTGGGATCTCTGAGGTACAAGACCAGTGTATCATATTATATACCTATGATAATTACTATGGTTACTGCAAGATAGAAACATTTCTAGTTACAGAGATGAGCCCTATTGGCTAAATCAGAGGAGGCTCCACGGTCCAAGATAACGTTATACAATTTTGTAGTAGTCATCAGTTTGTGAAACAAAAGAGTTCTTATACAGAGTCTTACATAACTCAGTGTAGTAGTACAAATTACCAAAAGGTGGCAATGCCGACTTACATATCATAATTACTCCAAGGACACAGGTGCCTTGGCATCTTACAAGTAAGAAATACACAGAAAATACATAGGAGAATATATGTATTAGCAAGCAAAGTGTATTACAACAATATGCGTACATATTCTGACATCTACTCTTGTACGGTAGATGCCCTTAGCCCTATATGTTAGTATAACATATGCTTAAGAACTAGCTGTCTACGGTGTACCTCTGATGGTACCACTTAGGGTGCAGGGACCTTGCATAACAAATAGTTTCATATTACTTCTGAATTATTGATTTAAGTACTTCCTAGCTAAGTCAGGAGGGATTGTTATGTGTTGTACAGCTTTAAGAAATGTTAGAGACAGTACAGATTTAAGAGAATGTGCATTTCTTGTAAGTGTGCCTGTGTTTGGGGCCCAATCTCCTCTTGTATGTACTGCTGAATGGAAGTAAAAGAGAAGGCCTAGATTTCAATGTGGCGTGGTTTTCTTACTACCAAGACACTTGTGTGTTTAAGGTACTTATTTTTGGCCACAAAATACAACAGATGTGAACAGGAGTGGGGCATGAATCTAGCAGATAACTTATAGACCTGATTATTTCAGGCTGAAAACGCATGCACAAAGAGTCCCTTGTATACAGTCACACAACCCTGGGTACCCAGTTGTAAGCAGGCTAGCCTGAAGCAAAGCCCAGGGTACACTGGCATTGCAGCTGTTGTTGGGGCCCTTAGGAAAGAAAACAATTAGCACGTACATCAACCCAGAATTTGTAACCCGGAGCTGGATGGCTCAGTTCATTGTAATAAACCCAAACAAATAAATCAGATGATACACAATGATTGCAGCTTTGTTGCAGGGAGCTACCCCGTTTGGTACTCATGCTACCCAGACCAGGAGGCAGGATGCACGAGAGGAAGACCTCTGGATGGTGTTCTGGTTGGCCAGGGGAAGCAGGGCCCACATGACTAACCTAGGTGTCGCTACCTGTTCGATAATGTTGAGCAGGATGCCAATTCCCCGAGCGGGTCTTTCATCTGAAAATGTCTCTGCGATGGGAGCAGCAATCTAGGCTGAGATGGCAGGGCCCAGACCAGAGCAGACAGTTCGGATTTAGACCGTACGAGTGCTGGAGCAGCTTCCAGCTAGTATATCACACTTGAAGATGGGGAACCAATTTGCGATCCACGCAACACATTCAGCACTCTTATAAGCAACATAGCTCTTAGTCACAGTTCGGGTAAAGTCCGGTTGCAGTTTAGCAGAAGTCCTACGCAAACCTTTCAGTCTGTGACTCACTTCAGTACCTGGCAGGCCAGTCACTTCTGGAGCAAATCTTTGTTCCCAGATTCAGGCAGTGATCACACTCTTTCTCTTCAGGCTTCAGATCTCAAATAAAGGAATTAGATTTAAGTCCAGCTTTCACATTCACCGGATTTCTCATTGGAAGATGTGACAGGCAGGCCAGTGCAGCCTTCCTGACGATTCTCCTGTGCTCCTACACAGGAGCAGCTGCTCGATGTCTCGAGTTGTTCACTCTCCAAACTCCACCTCACAACTGACCTCTGCCGCAGGCAGTTCTGGAGATTTCCTTTGAGATCTAAAAAGTTTGGTTGGCTGAGGGAACTATCTGTCATGGCAAGGACTCCCCCTCCAGGTCCATTAAGGTGCCAAACCTTAAAAACTACAATTCTAACAGAAATTCAATCCCACAAGATCTATGGGGACAGTCTCCATTTTAGGTCCCCTGAGGTTTGATCGGTCCGACTCTGGCAGTCCAGAACCAAAAAGGTGGCTCTTATGTAAAAAGTCCAAGCTGCAAGAGAAGACAGGTTAAACAAACTGCTATACTATTATTAATAAGGCAGATAAACAGTAAATGAACACAATTCCTAACAGAGCTCCCTCTGCACATATAGCAACTGCAGAATGGAGCAGAAATACCACCCGCCTGGCCAGTCATGAGCCCATAACTACTCGAACCCAGCCCAGGCTAATTTCTAACATAGCATAATGACTCTCTAAAAGAGACAGGCACGGAGGCTTTCTATAGCACTCTCATGCAGATGTAACCCCCTACAAATGGGGGTTCCCAAAACGTCTTCCATGAGCTTGCGTAAATGCTCACTGCCAGGCTGGTGTCCTGTGTTTAGAAGTTAATCGTTATTGCCAAAGAGTGCCTGTGTAGCCTCTATGTACTATCGCTTCAAGAGCTGCCTAGATTGCAGTAATAATTAATCTGGGAGGAGGCTGAGTGTTGTCATGCTCGACTCCCGCCCGGTCTGACAGGTAATCGCTCCGTTTCTGCCATCACTAATTGCGTAGGGAGCCCTGTTAAAAGATGTAACTGTTTGCTAATCATTCATTAGAGTAGTAATAATGTAGTTTGTCTACCTGCCTTCTTTGCAGCAAGGACTCTTTTGTTTATCCCCATCATTTTGGCACAGAACTGCCGAATTGGACCAATCAGTCTGGTGGGACCTAAAATGGAGCCGGACTATAGGAGCTGTCTGGAGTCAAAATCTGTAGGAATTGTAGTTTTGGGCTTTTGGTGCCTTTTTTCACCTGAAGGGGGAACCTTTGTTGTGACTGATAGACAGATCAGCCAACCGAATCTTGTGGATCTGAGGGAAATCCCCAAGCTGCCTGCTGTTTCAGTCAGTTCTGAGCTTGGAAGTGAGATGAGAACAGCTCAAGTGATTTGGGTAAGAGTTCTATGTAGTTTTGCATGGGAGAACTGTGAAAGGGCTGAGTTTTGGCCTGCATGTCTGCCTGCTGCCCCTGAGAGGGAGAGAAGAGATTATTTTGGACTAAATCCAAGTTTGTGAGAATGAAGTAAGCCACTGATTTTTTTTTTTTACCAGGCTCATACCTGAAGAAGACTGAATATTTTGCTGAATGCGATCGGCCTGTCAGGATTTCCAGCTGCTTTTGAATCCCTGGTTTATACAGACTTTGCGATCATGACCAGAGAGTGGTTTGCCTGGTACAGTAGAATTTCCTTACATGTAAATGTGCTGTGTATAGAAAGTGGGTCGTCATTTAGTCCGCCACTGTGTGAACTGTGTTCTGCTTGGTGGAAGCTGTATCCAGCCCAAAACGGACTGTATCCAAATGTGTCTCTATTTGGCCTGGGCCTTGCCACACTGGCCCAGCCAGACTACCCGTTGCACAGAGAAAGCCATCGATGAGAGACCTACCTGGGGATCAGCTCCCTGCTCCACGCTTGAACAGGAATGACACCTCGGCAATTCGTGTGGACCCTACTTCTCCTGGCACTCCAGATTAGCCACCTGCTGTCTCAATTTTTGTCCAGCCTGTGTCCAGTTTTGGGTATCGTGAGTAATAATCAGGGTAGCTCCCTGCAACAACAGCCTAATCTAAAAGTGTGTCTTCTGATTGTCTTGTTGTTTTCTTTTCATTAACTGAGCCCTCCGGCTCTGGATTGCAAATAGTGTGATAAAGCAATGGAGCCAGATGGGGTGCACCCAAGGGTCCTTAAAGAACTAAGAGAGGTGGTGGCTGAACCTCTGGCTATCCTGTTTAGCCGATCACTGGAAACAGAGGAGGTACCCAAAGACTGGAGGATAGCAGATGTAGTCCCCTTATACAAAAGTGGGAACAAAGAGGAAGCGGGGAACTATAGACCAGTCAGTCTCACCTCGGTAGTGGGGAAGATCATGGAAGCACTACTGAAGGAGAGATTGGTGGAACATCTGGTTGTCAATGGACCACAGGACCCAAGGCAGAATGGTTTCACCAGGGGAGGTCATGTCAGACCAACCTCGATGAATTTTGACTGGGTGACTAGGGAGGTGGATCAGGGAGGGCAGTGGACATGGCCTATCTGGACTTCAGCAAGGCCTTTGACACTGTGCCACATAGAAGACTATTACACAAACTGGGGAATACGGGGTGGGCAGGACAGTAGTGTGGTGGGTAGGAAACTGGCTGGGCAGGACACAGAGGTGGTGGTAAATGGCTGTCACTCCACAGAGGGAAGAGTGACCAGTGGGGTACCACAGGGATCAGTGCTGGGACTGGTCCTATTCAACATCTTCATCAGTGACATTGCAGGACCTAGAAGGCAGAGTTTCACTGTTCGCTGATGACACAAAGCTCTGTAACAGAGTAGACACACCAGAGGGTGTAGACAGAATGAGAAGGGACCTGCAGAAACTTGAAGAATGGTCAGGGGTTTGGCAGTTGAAATTCAATGCAAAGAAGTGCAAGATAATGCATATGGGCACAAAACCCTGGCACAATATATCAGTTGGGGGTGAGGATATAGCATGCACCAAGCAGGAAAGGGATCTTGGGGTTATCATCTCTAATGACCTCAAGGTAGGGAAACAGTGTGACAAGGCAGCAGGTAAAGCAAATAAGATGCTGGGATGCATAGGCAGGGGCATCACCAGCAGGAAAAGGGAGGTCATAATTCCACTATACAAGACACTAGTGAGGCCCCACCTGGAGTACAGTGTACAGTTCTGGAGACCTTACCTAAGTAAGGACATAGACAGGGTAGAGAAGGTTCAGAAGAGGGCAACAAAGACGGTGCATGGATTGCATCACAAGTCCTATGAGGACAGGTTGAAGGAACTGAACATGTACTCCCCTGGAGGAGAGGAGGGAGAGAGGGGATATGATAGAGACATACAAGTATCTTACAGAGAGGAACAGGGTGCAGGAATTCACTATTTTTAAGCGAAAAAGATATTCCAGGACTAGAGGGCATGGGATGAAGTTGGAGGGAGGCCGATTCAGAGAAAACATGAGGAAGAATTTCTTCACAGAACGGGTGGTGGACAAGTGGAACACCCTGCCAGAGGAAGTGGTGGGGGGGCTGAAACAATCACAGGATTTAAGAATGCATGGGATAGACATAAAGGAATTCTGGAGGTCAGGGGTAAGGGGTAACAGACTTCTAGGAAAACATAAACTGAACTTACAAGCTCAAATGGGCAGACTGGGTGGACCATAGGCCCTTATCTGCCGACACTGTCTATGTATCTATGTATCTATGTGTTGTGCATATTGTTTTCTTCCATCACAGGGCCCCAACCAGCTGCAACATTCCTGGCTAGCCCACCATTCTCCATGTGGGTATCCAGAGTGTGTGACTATTTACGGACCATGAAGTGCATGCATAACTGTTTGATTGATACAGCCTTTAAGCAAATCAACCTGATTACGCCCCCTCCCTCGTTCAAGTCCCTTAAATAAATCAGATCTAACTCTGTTTTGCATTTACCCTGACTGTGGTTCCAGTTAGTGCAAGAGTACTGTACTGCTGTTATTTGCTGTGTATAACCTTGTTTTACAAGGGTTCCCCAGTGCCAGGCCAGAGGAAAGCCCTGGTGGTAAGTGAAAACAGTGTGGGTACTTGTGTGGTATATCAGGGGTATTGTGAAAGTGATTATTGTGTACTGTTCCGGCCACTAGTAAGGAAAGAGGGGGGTTACAGTGTCCCAGAGGGCTGTGCCCAGGTTAGCTTGACCACTACCAACCCTGACCTCCGGGTGGAGGCACCCATTTCAGAACTCAGGCCCCTTACCCTGCTACTAGCCAAGCAGGCAGGGGTAGTAGCCCTTGGGATAGCACCACCTAGAGGTTACACAGACACATACAGCTGCTGCAGACACAGGACGCCATCCTGACAGTGGGCATTATGCAGCCCAGGAAGACATTTTAGTAAACCCCAATTTGTAGGGGGGGTTCACATTTATGTCTTTACCTCAAATTAACCCGTTGCACTACCAACACGTGACAGAAAACGCCAAGGCATTTACCAAAACTTGTTTTAAAACAGCTTCCCTGTGCAGGACACTACAGTGACACCCACCTTGATCCTTTGATCTGCTGATACCCCCCCAACAGTGAACGCAACTGATGGCCTGCCCGCCAGAATAGAGAGACACATCCCTCCCATTTCTCAGTCCAAAAAACACTGTTTACTCTTTAGGCCTCCTGCTGGCCTATTTGCATGACTATCACTGCTGATGCCAGCCCCAGTCAGGGACGGTACAGCTAAACTTAGTGGGGGGGAGATGATCCACGGCCCCCTACTTTGAAATCAGGGTGGGCCATATTATTATTTGGCCAAATTAAAGTAATGGCACCAAAGTGGCTAAGCTGGGCAGCTGTGTGTATCTCATTCCCATTTGGCACCCTGCTTGCTTGTCCTAGTGGCACAGTCTAGTGACTAGAGCACAGGCTTCAGACCCAGAAGATGCAAGTTCAACTCCCTCCACAGCCATATACTCTTTTTATTACATTACTCCTCCTCCTCCACAGGCCTAACCCCTCATACCAGCCAACCTTCCAGCACCAACCCTCACTTTCTGCCTTGTCGTGGGTATATTTCTTGGCTTATCCCATGGAGGAGCATTAGGAGGCCGCCCTGTCCCCCTCTTGAGGACTGGTTTAGTGCTCGGCCTAGGAGGAGAGAGCAGAGCCTGAAAGTGCTGGCTGCCATTCACAGGCTGACTGTTTTCTTATTTTCTCCTCCCAGATGTTTGCACTCAGCAGCTCCACATGCACACTGCCATGGAAACCCACCACCATCGTTCCCTCCACAGAGAGATGGAAATTCATTACTAGCCTGCAGGACCAGAAAGTTATGAAAAGGCCAAAACTCTACTGGTACATTAAAGAAGCAGCTTCCCTAGCACAGCTAGTAGGAAGCTAGGCTAGTTTATGATCAGCCAGTGTTAATACAAACTAGACAATTACAATAAGACTGCAAACACCTGGAATTTATACAGAAATTAACATACAAAAAAATTATATATAAATTGATCCCCAGACAGTAACTTTACAGCTGTAAGAGACATTCTTCTTGTATCAGAGTACCAAGTACTCTGACCCTGAAATGAGCAGGATAGAACTCTTATGGCCATTAGAGTGTCATTTTCGTCGACCTGTATTATTTATATATACATATGCAGTCAGACCACAGCTCTAAAGTAATTAATTGAATAGAAAATACAACATTTCTTTCTATCATACACTAACTAGTTTCAAATGTACTAAGCAAATATAACATTTGTTTATGTCATACATTAACTAGTTTCAAATGTACTGAGGAAATATAAAAGTTATTTCCATTATAAACAAACTAGTTTCAAATGTACTGACATAATTACTAACAGAATTATTTATTTATGTATCTCTTCACTTTTTGTTACAGCGAAAGGAGGACTAGGCAATTCTGCTTATTTTGAGCCTTGTCCTGGAGGGATGGGGGGAATACAGACTGAAATCAAGTGAAACAGATACAGATTAAGTTGCTGGTAGTATCTGTTAGCGAATGGGGGAAATTTGGCCAGGGCACTAGGGAAATTCCCTTACTCCTTTCGAGAAGCGCCATGGGATCTTCCACTTGAACAATCACCAGGACAGGAGACAGGAAGCCAGTTTAACATCTCCTCTGAAAGACAGCACCAAAGGAGTACAGCATCCCCCTCATGCTGCACTACAGTGTCAGTACTGGGTTTTACCCCAAGATCCTGGTGTGGGGCTAGAACCTACAACCTTCCAATCTTCCGGTCTCAGAGGGGAGTGTGCCATCTGCTGAGCCATTGACAGCACATTCTTTATTTTTTTTTAAATGAAGCCATTGAAGCCATCCTATGCCTTTTGTGTTACTTATTTCTTTAAAACATAGTTTACCGGATGAGCAAACAGAGTCTAGGATAGCTTGTTTTCAGTTGGGACCTTGGGGAGGGGCAAAGGACATCAGAGGTATTACACATAGCACAGATATACATATGCATTACATTCTATACTAGGACAGCAGAGTTATTACCCACAGGTGCATAATGCATTTATACATTTAAATTACAGTGGTACTACATACAGATACATAAAGCATTACGTTTTAAAAAGTGTTTTGAGAGAGATTAATATTTTTATTACAACATAAATCCAGAGGGAACTTTAATGTGGTGTGCTCTAACCAATAAATATGTTCACAGTACACCTTGACTCACAAACAGGAAGAAAGCAACAAACGTCAGGTACAAATAACTAAATGTCCTGTCTGGGCAATACACATATGTGACTCAGAGGTTACACTGAAACCTAGTGTTTGAGCATCCTTGTATCCAACTGTGCGATCTAATAACTGGATGGTTTAAGCACATCATAAATTATAAGCACATAAAAGTCTGGATCAATTCCAAAGCAGCTGGGGAAAGTGGGGAACAATAAAAAATAATCAAAGACTAATTGGTGGCTCTATTAAAAATAACTAACCTATACAAAGTGCAGAAGCCCTATTAAATGAGAACTTGGGCAGCAATAAAAACGTCCAATTCTAAACAGCAAACATAATGATTGCCTACTAACCATAACGTTCATTGACAAATATTGAGGGGGGGGTCTTCTGTCTGTCTTAACTCACTTGGTTGCCATAGTATGTTACTCATGCAGCACCAGGCCATTAAAGAGCTAGTGCAGCCAAAACAGGCAGACAGAAAAATAATACAAATTTCAAGCAGTAGTCAGTTGTAACTTATTTCTATCTAAAGTATTTTTCTTTCACCTTTTGCACTTTTTTTTTTTTTTAACTTTATTTCTCTTCATACCTTTTGGGCATTGTTCGGGAGTATCCACTCGACATCCGCCCTACTCCCAGCCTGAACCCTAGCCTCTCACATGATCTCCTCCCCCGAATGACCCCCAGGCAGGCTCGACCCCCGGTACCATCTCCGGGGCTGATTCCGCCCTCGTCGGCGGTGAACTCCATAAGTGTGAAGTGCCTACCTGACTGGCCATCAGGTCGGGGGTGGAGGACGATCCTGGGTGCGTTGGGCCAGTGCTTGGGATGTGGGTAGAGCCCCTGGGGCCACCGCCATCTCACCGGAGGTACGTGAGGCCTTTTTTCATCTTTTTCTTGCTTGTCCCCTCGGGTTGCAGCAAGCAAGGCAACGTATAGCCACAAACTCCGTCCCTAGTACACTCACTGCGTCACCACACTGGGTACCCCTGGCTCACCACCAGAGGCCGCTCCAGGAGCGAGCGCTTCACCCTATCCCTCCCTGGGAAGAGAAAGCAGTCCTGTGGATGCTCAATCTCTTCTCCCCTGCTGACCCTCAGCGACCCGGGCTCGTTCCCAAACCTGGGTCGCTGGTGTGGCGCGAGGTGTGGTGTCCAGCACCTCAACCCTTAGCGCCACTGAGCTGGCTTCCCTTTTGCTCTTTGAAAGTCTTCTTTGTGATAATATTCTGCTGGATGTGTGGAACAGCTCTCAGCCTGGTAGCTGACATATCTGTCTCTACCCCTTCCCACACTATATCATCAGCATTGTGATCTCGCTGACAGTGACATCAAAGGTGAATAACCTTGCACTGGCAATTACTGAGTGGCTACTCCTAAGCAGCAGTGATGTCACAGTCAGTGAGGTCACTCTGCTGACGATGTAGTGGAGGGAATAGAGATAGATATGTCAGCTGGCAGGCAGAGTGCTGTCCTGTACATTACACCTACTAACATCAGGTAAAACATACTGTAATTAAACAAAGGGAAAAGAAAAAGTACCTCAGATATAAAAGGCGATGGGCAATTGCTTTTAAAAACTAATGTAACCCCAACCCAGGTATACCGTTTCTATCTTGACAGCTCTACCTGGTGGGCTGGGTTCGGGGAGGAATATGTCACTCGGCACATTGGCTAGGTTTGGCTACTCTGCAACAAGGGCACCCAAGTAACTCCAGACAAAGGAAGCAATAACTGTAATGTCCAATACCAGAAGTGGGATTCTAAAGTGTGGCTTTCATTCATGTCCAGCAGAATAAACAAAGCATAGATGGCCCCCAATCGGGGCTACACTCCTGTCAATGCAGATTTAAGGAGACCAGAACACATCCTCATCACTTTAGCCCTCAGGCTCTGAAACACACTGGGCACACAGCCCGAACTTGTATGTTGCTCTTGGTTTTCCCTGGCTTGGCTCCCTTGCCGGCAACTTGGGCACTTTCCATATAGCATGGAAACATTTACTGGTGGCTCTCTACCACTTATGAGCACTTCTGCTCCATAAGGGAATCTTCCTCATCAATCCCACGTCTGGGTACTTTCCTCAGGCACTGGCCAAGTACCTGAGAGAAAGCAACAGGTGTCCCAGAGCAAATCCGTAGAGGTGAATTTGGTTACTACTGTTGGGGGGGTCTCCCACCTCTCGTTCCCATAATTCATACCCAGCCATTTTTCTGGACTGTAACACCTCATCCTTTAAAACACTTTGTTGTGTAGATTCTTTTTAAATGTATGCCACATTCAATCTACTGTCTTTACATCCAATTTGTGGTGAACTTGAACATACTTAATAAGTGGCTTTGTCCATTACTCTAGACCCCCCCCCACAGAGTTAAGCAGTCCAATCCCCACATCTTCCAAACCGCACTTGGCTGTTTTTTCCTGACCCCACAGTAACAGTCCCTTTAGTTTCATCTTGATTCAGGTGAAAACACATGGCCCTTTAGTAGAGTGTAACCCCCCTGCAAATGGGGGTTCCCAAAAGACTTCCAGGAGCTTGCTTGAATGCTCCAAGCCTGAATGGTGTTTGGCATTTAAGCCATTTATCAGTGAGTGTTTTTAGAGCCTCTGGTACTGTCTCTTTAAGAGCTGTCTGCTTGCAGACATAATTAGTTTGTATGGGGGACTGTGTGCTTCTCTGAGTACCACTCGAGCTGCTCAATTCACTTCATTTTGCAGTCACTAGGGTGCAAAGGAACCTATCTGAAAGATGTAACTGTTTGCCAGAAATTATTTAGAGTAATAATGAAATTACAGTTTGTCTAACCTGCTTTCTTTTGCAGTCAGAACTGTGTCTGCTAGTTCCCCATTCTAGTTTTGAACTGCTGAACTGGACCAATCAGTGTGGGTAAGCTAGCTCTAAAATGATGCCTTGGACGAATCAGAACTTGGACTCATAATCTGAGCCAGCCACAAGAGGATTGTATGGGCAGTGACTCTGGGAGATGTAGTTTAGACTTCAGTGCCTTTTGGACCAACAGCAGCAGTCTGTGAGTGACAGCCAATCCAGTCAAGAACTGGGAGGAACTCAAAGGAAGTGCCGGTTTCGTCAGTTGGAGTTGAGTTGAGCTTTGGCAGTGAAGAAGGAAGGAGCCCTGTGCTTTTCAGTGTGCAGTTTTAGTCAAAAAACGTGTAAGGCCCAGAGTTCGGTCTGCAGCTTGTGTAACAGCTTGTTAGGACTGAATCCGGCCTGTGAAAGAATCAAAGGATCTCTGAAGAGTAGAAACCAGGCTCACCCTGTAGAAGACTGGAAGAATTGCTGAAAATTGCACTCGGTCTGTCAGGAACTGAATCTGCTGTGTGTTCTCCCGGGTATTGTGCAGTAATTGCGATCGGGATACAGATGCAGCCTGCCTGGTATAGTACTTTCTTTATATGGATGTGTGAAGAGGTTTGTGTACCTCAAGTGAGCCCTGCTGACATTGAAGGACCCTATCTTATTTGGAGGTCGTGAGTACTAATTCAGGGTTGCTCCCTGTTGAATTGCCACATTAAATCCAAATGGAATTACTGTACTGTTGACTGTTTAATTCTCCTTTTCTCTGTGTGAAAGGGCCCCTACCAGCTGCCACGGTTTGGACTAGCCACTAGGCTTGGGTACCCAGGGACAGTAACTGATAGGGATAGGCCTGTGCACAGAGCCATAGGTAGATTATTAGAGTGATAAGCTAATTAACCTGATTTCCCCTGTCCTTGTTATATCCCCTAAATAAATCAGAGCTGCTTGTTTCAGCAAAGTTATACTGCCTGAGGTATTTGTCTATGTTAAAGTACTGTACTGTGATTGTTGCACTGTATCTCATTTCACAGGAGGTCCCAGTGCCGGAACCAGACCTGGGGGTAAGTGTATACTGTGAAGGTAATTCTGATATATTGTGTGGGCCACTAGTGGGAAGAAAGGGGGGTTGCAGTGTCCCAGAGGGCTGTGACCAAGTTAGTTTAACTATTGCAAACCCTGACCTCTGGGTGGAGGCACCCGCCATTGGATCCAGGCCCCTCAACCTGTTAGTGGCAAATCAGGCAGGGGTAGTAGCCCCTGGGATAGCGCCATCTAGGGGTTACATCTTGGAGGCTCACCGCTGGGATTGTGTGTCCTGTGGCCATATTACTGAACCACTGTTAAGAAAAAATGGGTACCCGACAGAAGTGGCTGTGCACGCTGGTGGAGGGTGTACTGGGAGGAGATCGACCCCAAAATGCTATGCTTATCCTGGACATCCCCTGGGTATCAATACGGACACTGTGCAGAGTACTTTCCAAGGTGGAAGGTTTACAAAACCCTGTGGTGGTGGGTCGGCATGCTAATCTGCTCACCCACACTTTCCTGGCCCTAGTAGAGTTTAAGGATCCCATAGATAGCTCCAAGTGCCACAGACCATTACCCCAGAGGAGCCCTCACTGCTTGAGAGTGATAACTAAGGACAGTAAAGACCGGGGGAATCAGCCCCACCACTATCTGAAACTTTTGAGGAGAAATTTGCTGAATGGTTGCTGGGAGGGAAAACTGTGGAGGACTTGAAGAAACTATTCTTGCCACCTGGGGTGTTCCTCCCCAACACCCTCTCCTGCTCCAGTGCCCGTAATGGTGGCTGAACCAATGCAGACTCCTATTTCTGCACCTGCCATTAGTCACGACTCTTACGAAGGTTGAGGATCTTCTCTGGCACCCTCCCACCCCCAGGGGAGGATGACTGGGAGACCTGGATGAACTATGTTGCCCCAAGTGCTAGAATGGCAATGCTCGGGCGGAGCGAAAAGAGGTTAGTGAGAGCCTCCGAGGTCCTGCCCTAGCTACCATCCGTGCTAATGGACCCAGTAACCCTGAGCGACTGCACAGGCCTATCTTGAGGCCTTGGAGGAATGTTATGGGAGCCCAGATTCTGATGAGGACCTATGGTGGAGAGTAAGAAATGCACAACAGTACCAAGGGGAGTTGTTGTCTGTGTATGTCTCTCGGCTGGAAAAATTGTTGCAAGAATGCCTCAGAAAGGGTAGTTTGCCAGCGATTGAACTGGACCGAACCAGACTGGACAGAATCATAAGTCTGCCCCTTCTCAGAACTGCTGTTGCTTTCAGTTACCTGGCAAATCGACTGGAATCCCCACCTCCCATGATGAGTTAATGAGAGAAATTCGAGGAGTTGAGAAAAGCGACCTCGGAGGTACCTGCACCAACAGCTGTGGCTACGACCCGAGTGACTGAGGGTGACCCATCAAGTGAAGTTCAGGGGCAGAGGTTGACAGTCAATGAGTGCTCTGACAAGGAAAAGATATGCCACAATGGGGCAACTGTTGAGAGAGATCCGGAATTCAAAAACAGTCCTTTATGAAGGCCACGCCTGCAAGTACGGGCCCTGACCTATATCCGACTGCATCTGCTATGGGGTGGGGGTACCCACCGTGTATCTCCTGCTGATAACAGCTCCAAACTCAATTCCTTGACCATGGAAGTGGAGAAACTGACGAGATGTCTCCAAATGCTTATCACGCCGCAGACAGAGATGGCACCCAGGTTTCCAGTTAGTAATACACCCCGCCTGGCTCCCAGTGTGGCGCCTCGGCCAGCTCAAACTCAGAAAGTATGTTTTGCTATAATTGTGGGAAAGATGGGCACATGAAAAGGAATGCCAGTCCCCAAAGACACTGACAAAGTTGCATATAGGCTACAAGGAGAGCTGGAGAAGAAATCAGTGGTTAAGAGGTGCACACATGATCCCAGTGAGGGCACCAAAAATGCTAATTCACGTCCTTTTGTGGCAAGGTCAGTTGCCCCAGGCCCCCACTACCGCCTCTCCCAGACTGGTCCAGAATAGTGGGTCCCTCCATGGAGACCACTGTAAAGGTGAATGGAGTGTCTACAAGAGCTGTATTAGACAGTGGCTCCCAAGTGACAATTATGTTCCAGGATTGGTATCAGAAGCATTTGTCAGACGTGCCACTTACAACCATTAGAAGGACTGCATGTATGGGTTAAGTGAGAAGGCCTACCCTATTCCGGGTATCGAATTGGCTGTCTTTCCCCCACCTCCGTGGCTGGGTGGCCGAAAAGAAGAGACCCTAGCCTTAGTGTGTCCCCACTGGGCTGTATGATGGTGTCCTTTGTTGATTGGAACAAATGCTCATATGTTGGAAGGCTGCACAGTTGTGTTATGAAAACAGGGGTCAAAGACTAGTAGAGCTTTAAGAGTTCGGCTTTAATTAAGAAGGCCTATGAGGCACAGAGATGCTGAAAAAACAGAACCAGAGGAACGGTCGGAATTGTATGGAAGAAGGATCCGAGTCTCTGATCCTGGCGCCAAATGCCCAGTGTACCTTACAGGAGAGGTCCATATCAGAAAGGGATGTTAAGAATAAAATATTAATGTTGGATGCACCAGGCGTATGAAATTGCCAGAGGGACTGCTGGTCAAGCCTAGTATTTTGCCGCTAGAGCCCATGCTTATGCCAGAAGGGTAATGGTCCAAAGTTCATAATGTGTCTGAAAGAGACATTCGAGTAAACAGAGGTTGCATCCTGGCTAATGTGCATTGTGCAGACACTGCAGTGCTACCCAGCAGCAGAGTTCAAGGAAGAATGACAGAGTAACGCCTGACTTGTTTGATTTCGGCGACCCTTCTGCCAGCTGAATGGAAAGTGAGGATCAGTGAGAAGCTTGCCCAGAGAGACCAGGTGTTTTCTTTAAAGGAATGGGATGTAGGATGCGTGCAAGGAGCTGAGCACAATATCCGCTGCATGACGAAGACCATTTCTGTGAGAGGTCTCGACGCCTGGCACCTGCTGACATAGATGATGTGAGACGGCATCTGCAAGAGATGTTAGCTGCTGGTGTAATACAAGAATCCAGAAGCCCTTATGCTTCCCCCATTGTGGTAGTGAGGAAAAGAATGGAACAGTAAGATGTGTGTGGATTATCGCACCTTAAACCGGCGGACTATCCTGATCAGTACACAATGCCCCGCATTCAGGATGCTTTGGACTGCCTAAACGGGAGCAAGTGGTTCTCTGTGCTGGATCTCCGTGAGTGGGTACTACCAGATCCCGATGGCCCCAGAGGACCTTGAGAGGCGGCCTTTATCTGTCGCGGCTTGCTATGAATTCATGAGGATGCCTCAAAGGATTCAGGTGCCCCAGCCACTTTTCAACGATTGATGGAGCGTGCAGTGGGGACATGAACTTACTAGAGTGCCTGGTATACCTAGATGATGTTATTGTGTTTGGCAGCTCACTGGAGGAACATGAGAGCAGATTATTTAAGGTATTGGACCGACTGGAGGACTTTGGCCTTAAACTGTCCATTGATAAGTGTCAATTCTTTTCAAACATCAGTAAAGTATGTGGGACACATAGTATCCACCGAGGAATAGAGACCGACTCAAGTAAAGTTGAGGCCTTGACCACCTGGCCACAGCCCAAAAATCTAAAAGAACTGCAAAGATTCCTGGGATTCTGTGGTTATTATCGGCGCTCATCAAGGACTATTCAAGAGTGATCCGCCTTTACTTAACCTTACTCAAGGGTATCCCCAACCCACAAAAATACAAAAGTCAGCGTCCCTCAAGACTGAAAGAGTGTATTTTCATCCGAGTGAAGTATTTGGGCCCGCTGGACTCCTGATTGTGAGACTGCTTTTCATGAGATCATATATCAACTTACCCATGCTCCAGTGCTGGCCTATGCCGATCCAAGAAAACCTTATGTCCTGCACACTGATGCTAGCTTGCAAGGGTTGGGGGCTGTGTTGTACCAAGAGCACGAGAATGGCCTGAGACCAGTGGCCTTTGCCAGTAGAAGCCTGACCCCATCCGAAAAGAACTATCCTGTACATAAGTTAGAGTTCCTAGCTTTGAAGTGGGCTATTGTTGACCAATTCCATGAGTACTTGTATGGGGCTAAAATACTAGTAAAAACTGACAATAATCCTTTGACCTATGTGCAGACCTCAGCTAAGTTGGATGCCACTGGCCATAGGTGGCTTTCTGCATTATCTACATATGACTATGCTCTCGAATACCGAGCAGGTCTGAACCACATAGTTGCTGATGCTCTCTCCCGGAGGCCTGTTCCCCAGAATGATTGGGTCCGATTGGCAGAACCTGACATTCGGGCACTCTGCCGGAAGTTTGACAGGGAGGAACAAATGTCCACGGACGCAGTGGACTGCATGGTGGATTGCTTGGGAGCCTCTGAGAATTGCATACCTGCTGCTTGTGCCACTTTTCTGCAATAGACATTGGTGCACTGCCTCAGCTGGACAATGACAGTATTCGCCGGGTTCAATCCTGGATCCCATGATCAAAGCAGCTTTAGAAGCCCTCTATGCAGGAAAAGATGTGTCCAAATTACGCCCACTGATTTGAGAACTGCACTGTTATACAAAGAAGGTCCTAAGTTGAAACTGATCAATAAACTGTTATACAGAGAAACAGTAGACAGAGGGGACAAGTAGACAAACAACAACTAGTGCTGCCACTGCCTTTCGAGACTCAGTACTGAGGTCCTTGCACAACCACATGGGGCACCTTGGTATAGACAGAACACTTGACTTGGTGAGATCCAGATTCTATTGGCTAAGATGGGGCTGATGTGGAGCAACACATTCGAACTTGTAGTCGCTGCTTACAGAGGAAAGCTTTGCCCCAGAGGGCTGCCCCTTGTTAACATCACCACCAGTGCACCCATGGAGCTGGTCTGTATTGATTTTCTGAGTTTGGAGTCAGATCAAAGAAATATCAGTAATGTGCTGGTGGTCACTGACCATTTCACGAGATATGCCCAAGCTTTCCCCACCAAAGACCAGAAAGCATCCACTGTGGCCAAAGTACTTGTAGAAAACTTTTTTGTTCACTATGGGGCTCCACAAAGAATCCATTCTGATCAAGGGAGAGACTTTGAGAGTCGTCTGATCAAAGAGATGCTTTCTCTGTGGGGAGTGCGGAAGTCCAGAACCACTCCTTACCACCCCAGGGGACCCACAGCCTGAACGTTTCAACCGCACTTTGCTAGATATGCTAGGCACCCTGCACCCAAAGGACAAGCCTAGATGGAGCCAACAAATTAGCACCTGGTACATGCTTATAACTGCACCAAAAGTGATGCCACTGGATTCTCCCCTCCCCTGATGTTTGGAAGAGAAGCTCTGACTACCAGTAGATGTGTGTTTGGGGTCTCTCCTGATGGGGTTCAAGCTGACAACTATTTACAGTATGTGAAAAGTTAAAGGCCCAGCTAACTCATGCGTACCAACTGGCTCAAACCATGGCTGCCAAAGAAATCTGGCCAACAAAGAAAGGTATGATAAAAAGGTGAAAGCACAGGAACTCCAGGAGGAGATCGGTATTGCTAAGAAATCTGGGACTGCATGGCAAGCACAAGATTGCTGACAGATGGCACCATCTCCCTCACATTGTAGTGGGCAAACTAGATGATCTGCCAGTGTACAAAGTAAGGCCTGAGAATAATTCAAAAGATGTAAAACAATGCATAGAAATCATTTACTGCCCATTGGACAAATCTTAATTGAGTCTGAGCCCTAGAAGATGCCCCTCTGGACCAGTGACTAGAGCTGCTGCTAAGAAAAGATCAAGAAAGTCTGCACCTACAGAAGCAAAGTTAAAGTGTTCCCCTCCACAAGTCCCAGTTGAGCATGACTGTCAGTCCATATCGGAAGAAAGTGAGAGTGACTTTGAATACTATCCTTCTTCTGAACTGAGTCAATTGTTTCGGGCAATCCCTAGTCAATACTGGAGACAAAGCTGGGCCTTCTGGACTGTCTAAGCCCCCAGCTTCATCCCTGGAGCCAATGCTCCCAGAAAGTGAAGTGCAAAGCATCAGATCAGATGAAATGGAATCATTGTGCATGGTTGAACTGTTTGAGCTTTCAGGGAGGAAAATGATAGATTGGGGCAGACTGGTGATACACCGAACAAGAAGAGTATTTTGAGTGCCCTGACAGTCCACTGCCAGTGTCCGAAAGCTCTCCATGCAGCCAAATGTTGTGGACTCAGAAACTGTAACTCCTGGAGCTGAAAGTGCCCCAAGTTCTAGCCTCTCTACCCCATGGAGACTCCTGACAAGTGAGGACAATGCTGAAAATGAGGCTCAGAGTGCAGAGACTATAACAGTTCCCCTAGAAAGACTGGTCGAGCTGTAAAGCCTGTGGTGCACCTCAGTTATGATTCACTTGGGAGGCCTGTGGACTTGCCTCTCAATGTTGTCCATAAAGGAGTGTATGTGTCCCGAGCTCATTGCCCAAACTGAGCATCAGTGCTAACTCCAAGTTACTTGTGTTGCCCTCTATATATGTGCCCTTGCCCCATCCAGCCCCAAGGTAACTGATAGGGAGGGCCCCCTCTTCAGGTTTCATGTACAAGAGGTAATAACTTGAGTTATGGTACAATGTATGTAATACTGTGTAAAGAGTGACGTACTGCAATGTTTCAGAAATGTGTTCTTGGTAAAATGATATATTGACTGATGATTACATGTGCAGCCTAATGCAAATGTATATGGTTGCAGTTGAAACTTATGGGGTATTGCTTGAGCGCTGACGTCAAGCTTTCCCCAAGCCAGGAAGGGTGTAACCCCCGCAAATGGGGGTTCCCAAAGACTTCCAGGAGCTTGCTTGAATGCTCCAAGCCTGAATGGTGTTTGGCATTTAAGCCATTTATCAGTGAGTGTTTTAGAGCCTCTGGTACTGTCTCTTTAAGAGCTGTCTGCTTGCAGACATAATTAGTTTGTATGGGGGACTGTGTGCTTCTCTGAGTACCACTCGAGCTGCTGCCAATTCACTTCATTTTTGCAGTCACTAGGAGTGCAAAGGAACCTATCTGAAAGATGTAACTGTTTGCCAGAAATTATTTAGAGTAATAATGAAATTACAGTTTGTCTAACCTGCTTTCTTTGCAGTCAGAACTGTGTCTGCTAGTTCCCATTCTAGTTTTGAACTGCTGAACTGGACCAATCAGTGTGGAGTAAGTAGCTCTAAAATGATGCCTTGGACGAATCAGAACTTGGACTCATAATCTGAGCCAGCCACAAGAGGATTGTATGGGCAGTGACTCTGGGAGATGTAGTTTAGACTTCAGTGCCTTTTTGGACCAACAGCAGCAGTCTATTGTGAGTGACAGCCAATCCAGTCAAGAACTGGGAGGAACTCAAAGGAAGTGCCCGTTTCGTCAGTTGGAGTTGAGTTGAGCTTTGGCGGTGAAGAAGGAAGGAGCCCTGTGCTTTTTCAGTGTGCAGTTTTAGTCAAAAACGTGTGTAAGGCCCAGAGTTCCGGTCTGCAGCTTGTGTAACAGCTTGTTAGGACTGAATCTGTCCTGTGAAAAGAATCAAAGGATCTCTGAAGAGTAGAAACCAGGCTCACCCTGTAGAAGACTGGAAGAATTGCTGAAAATTGCACTCGGTCTGTCAGGAACTGAATCTGCTGTGTGTTCTCCCGGTATTGTGCAGTAGTGCGATCGGGATACAGATGCAGCCTGCCTGGTATAGTACTTTCTTTATATGGATGTGTGAAGAGGTTTGTGTACCTCAAGTGAGCCCTGCTGACATTGAAGGACCCTATCTTATTTGGAGGTCGTGAGTACTAATTCAGGGTTGCTCCTCGTTGAATTGCCACATTAAATCCAAATGGAATTACTGTACTGTTGACTGTTTAATTCTCCTTTTCTCTGTGTGAAAGGGCCCTACCAGCTGCCACGGTTTGGACTAGCTAATTAGGGCTTGGGTACCAGGGACAGTAACTGATAGGGATAGGCCTGTGCACAGAGCCAGAGGTAGATTATTAGAGTGATAAGCTAATTAACCTGATTTCCCCTGTCCTTGTTATATCCCCTAAATAAATCAGAGCTGCTTGTTTCAGCAAAGTTATACTGCCTGAGGTATTTGTCTATGTTAAAGTACTGTACTGTGATTGTTGCACTGTATCTCATTTCACAGGAGGTCCCAGTGCCGGAACCAGACCTGGGGGTAAGTGTATACTGTGAAGGTAATTCTGATATATTGTGTGGGCCACTAGTGGGAAGAAAGGGGTTGCAGTGTCCCAGAGGGCTGTGACCAAGTTAGTTTAACTATTGCAAACCCTGACCTCTGGGTGGAGGCACCCGCCATTGGATCCAGGCCCCTCAACCTGTTAGTGGCAAATCAGGCAGGGGTAGTAGCCCCTGGGATAGCGCCATCTAGGGGTTACAAGAGCAAGCTCACCCCTTGGTTGCAGGTGCCCCACAGGTGTTTTCTCCTCAAAGAACTCTCGTCCAGCGCTTCTGGTGCATCAGCACAAACTTAAATCAGGCAGCTTCTTTTCCCTAGCCGGACCAGGAGGGTTGCCCCTGGAAGCAGGCTGATTCCTTCCCCCATCCCTGCGGGGATGGGGCCCTGAACCACTGAAAGTGGTCTCCACCACTTCAATGTGCTCTTCTTGTGTTCCTCTTCAGGTGAGAACACACACCTATACAACAAAAAAATAGCTCTTTGACAGAGCTTAGAGCTCTGATGGCCTGCTTACAGCAGAGTTCCTCTTCTACTCACTGCACAGACTCTACTCAACTCAGACTGACTTCAAATTCCCCAACATTCTACTCTAACCTCCAACTGCAACATTCCAGTGTGGCTTATGCAGCTGCAACTGTTCTAAATGATGTTATCCCTCAGTTTCAGCTGAGACTGAGAACAGAGTGAGACAGGGTGAAATCCATTTAACTGGAGTTTCACAAGCTGCCTTCCCTGCCTATCACTAGGTCTTACTGGGATTCTAGTAACCATGGGTAACAGGGGGTTACACTAATATTAGTTTTAGTCAGTACACTAACTGGTTAAAATGCCCCAGTTCCATGTTGGTATAAAAGAATGAAACTACAATATTCTATCTTATCTTTGGAGTTGTGTTCAACATAAACATTTAGGATAACAAACAAATGGAGTTTATGCACTGACACAAAAAGAAAGTGCTTTGTGTTTTCACGTATTCATGTATTCACTGTAAATGTTTTACATTTCAAAAGTGAACAAAGTTCAAAATAGAAGGTAATAGTCATTGGTGTCTCCATAGTAAGGGCAGTTGGTGAGGCAAAATGGGCATTACTGGACCAGGATGGTGTCTCAGAAGCTGTGGTTTGTCTACCTGGAGCAGGGGTCCAGTAAGTGCTATCCAAGACTAAGCAATGCAGCTGGAGGGAGAAACAGAGAGTCATCCATGTTGGCACTGATGACATAGGGTGCACAAAACCTGAAGACATGGGGAGGTCATTCACAGAATAAAGGGATGCTCCTGAAGGGAACGGTATTTGGGGTGATCTTTTCTGAGATCCACCCCATCCTGGGGACTAATGATGAGTGGCATGGACCATGAGGAAGGCAAATTCTTGGCTATGGGTCTGATGCAAGAAGGTTTTCTTTTTCTGACCAACTGGAGGAGCTTCTGGAACAAGGGATGCACTTATACCAGGGATGGGCAGCACCTGTGACAGGAAGGAATGGGAGTACTGGCCAGGAGAATGGACAGAACATTTAGGGGTCACAAACAAGAGTATAGTGTGAGGGGAGTGGTGCAAAGGTTCGCTAATGGCAGAAGGCAGGCACTGATGATCACCAAGGGAAGCACAACAAGGGAAGAGACCAAAAAGGGGAGTGAGGAAGCACAGAAAGGTAAATAACTGCATTTGCATGCAGGCCAATATGAGCAGCCACCCAGCATAATGGATGAGCTTGAGAGTCTGATGCACTCAAAAGCTAGGATTTAGTGGCACTCTCGGATATCTGGCAGGGAAGAAAATGACTGGAACACCAGGATAGAGGATTACAAACTATTATGAAGGGATAGGCTTGACAGAAAAAGGAGTGAGGTAACTTTCTTCATAGGGGAAGGAGTGTATGTGGAGGACAAGGAGGACATAGGGCAGGGGGAATTCCAAACAGTCCATCTGAGACATGATAAGGGAAAAGAGAGGCAGAAAAATCACCTGGGAGAGTGCTGCAGTCCCCCAAACATTTAACGCAGCATAAAGCCCAGCAGGTTTGAGATCCTGGGGTACTTCAATCTCCTGGGCATAGCCTGGCATCTTAATAAGGCTAACTGCACAGCTGACTCTGCACTCCTATTGATGCTCAAGGACTGCTTCCAAGAACAGGGTATCCAGCAAGGGGCTAGCTTTGAATGCATTGTCAACCTTGTTCAAAGCAGTGGGGATGGGATCATCTCCAGTGTGGCCGTCAAGTAACCAGCAGGAGGCTGCGACCTCAATCACATAATATTCTCCTTGGTGACAGGGAATACTAGTTGGGCCTCAGCCACCAGGACCCAAAACATCCAAAAGAAAGACTTAGCAAAGATGAGGAATCTGGTGGCCAAGACTCTGGAGATGCTGCTTGAGGCTAGTAATGCAGAGCACAAGTGGATGTCATTGAATAAGGTGCTTGAAGCAGCTGTCAATGTATGCATCCTTGAAAGCAATAAGAGGGAAGGACCAAGAAGTTGTCCCCTGGTTCAATAGTAACCAAAAGCAATTGATCTTTCACAAAAAGAAGGTCTATAACTGTTGGAAAGAGACAGATTTGTTCCAGGCAAGACAGGACTAAAGAACAGTGCTAAGGGGCTGCATTAATAGAATTAAGAAAGCCAAAGCAGGCCTGGAAACAAGAATAGCAGGAGGAGCTGCAGATAGCAATAAAACTTTCCGGCACATAAGTGGCCAGAGAATGGTCAAGGAGGGGGATTGGGCTCCTAAAATGACAGGGAGGGGGAGGAACCTGTGCTCGAATCATGGGCAATCAGTGAAATGCTGAATGAATACTTCGTGTCTGTGTTCAACTAGAGGACCCCGGGAAAAGGGTGCTCACTGGGCAGGCCCATGGCATCTAGCGCACCCACGATGCAACCTGCAGACATCACACCTGCCTTGGTAGCTAACTAGCAAACAGCAAGCCAGGTAAATCCCAAGGGACAGATGCAATTCACCTCAGACATACAGTGGATCTAAAGGAATAATTGGCCAGGTCTTTTGCAGTAAGCTTTCATGAGTCTATACAGGAGTGTTGCCTGAGAACTAGAAAGTAATGAATGGTGGCCCCTATCTTCAAGAAGAGAATAAGGTCAGACCAAGGCAAATACAGACCAGTCAGGCTGACATCAGTGCCTGGCACAGTCCTGAAATCAATTATCAAGCATTGAATAATGGATCACTTGATTAAAGCCAGGAATTATATTTCTCTCTCAGACTTTCTTTATGAGGGGTAGATTGTGCCACACCAACTTAACAACATTCTTTTTGACATTTTCGTCACACATCTGTAAGCAGTCTGATGGAGTCTCCGGCAGACTGCTTGCATCTGCTAACACTAAGCTGGCCAAGGTGGTGGATTAATCTCAGCAAGATCTCAACAAACTGGAGTAAGTCAGATTCCTAAAGTCTTAGATTCAATGCAGTCAAAATGCAGTGTGCTACACCTGGGGAGGAGAAACAGAGGTAGGGCCTACACACTGCGGGGGGCTCCTCTTGCTGCTGTGGAGAAGGAAAGGTCCTGGAGTCGTAACAGACAAGGAGCAGAAGCATGATAGGTAGTGTGCGGCTGCTATCAAAAAGACTGGAAGAATGCTGGGGTGCATTCAAAGGGGGCTGACCAGCATAGCAAAGGAAGTAAGCCCGCCACTTTGCAAGGCCCCAGTCAATCCCACCCTGTGGTACTGTGCTTAGTTCTGTGCTCCCTTATACAACAAGCTCTGGCCAGAGCCAACACAGCTGTAGCCGCACTCGCCAATTGCACGGCGATATGCTCTGCCATGCCCAAGATGGTTGGGTGCAGTCGCACATGTGCAAGTACTCATGCATGAGCACTAAACACCAGTGGGCATCTTGAGCATGGTGGGTGACCAGCAACTGAAATAGTGCACCTGCGGGGAGGGGAGGGGGTGAGTGGACTGTTTTGGAATTGCAGAATGACTGTACTGCAATTGTAGACCAGTTCAGTTCTTTGGTGTCCATCCGGTGGCTCATTTTTAGAGCTACCACAAGATGACTGCAGGCTCTGCCCACTGCAGCCATAAAAAGGATACTGAGGCAGTAGAGAGGGTGCAGTGCAGAGCCACCGACAGGATCAAGGGCATGGAGGATAAAGGCTGTGAGGAGAGACCAGAGGCTGGAGGACCTGGGGGTCAGGGCAACTGGGGGTAGGGACATAACTGGCCAAGTGGATTAAAACCTGACTGCAAGATAGAATTCAGAAGGTGGTGGTCAGTGGTGGGGGGAGAGTTCTAAGAAGCTAGACCAGTTACTAGCGGGGTCCCACAGAGCCTAGTGCTCAGGCCAGTGTTATTTAACATCTTCATCAGCAACACTGCAGACAGGATACAAAAAAAAGAGATGCCTGTTTGTGGATGACACAAAGCTCTTTGGGACAATGGACACAGAAGAGGAGAGGCCAAACATTAGAAAACACCAGGCTAAACTGGGGAGGCAGTCAGGTATTTGACAACTTGGGTTCAGTGCCAAAATGTGTAAGGTAATGTACATGGGGTAAAGAACAAAGGCCAAATACGGGCTGGGATGTGTGCAAGTTACCAAGTCAAAAGAGGAGCAGGACTTGGGCACGATCAATATGAGTAACCTGAAGCACTCAGCACACTGCAAGAAAGCAACACCCAAAGTAACTCGGATGCTGGGCTGTATAGCCAGGGGCATAACCAGCAGGAGAGCGGAGGTCCTTCTGCCACTGTACAGATTACTGGTTAGGCCAGATCTTGAGTACAGTATACAGTATTGGAGCCCTTACCTAAAGACGACATCACTGAACTGGAGACAGTCCAAAGAAGGGCAATCAGAATGATCCAAGGACAACAAGACAGACCATACAAGTAGAGACTCAGAGGTCTCAACATGTACTCCCTGAAGCATAGAAGAGGGAGTGGTGACATAACTTCAAGACAGGTTTGACAGAGTAAAAGGGAAAGTTGCATGGTGGGGTGCAGGGAGGATGGGAGACACTGAAGGGAAGGGAAGAATGGATAACAGGGAGAGGGAGGATACCTCAGTATATACTGGGGGGTCTGCAAACTCGAGCAGACAAGATAGACCACAAGACCTTTTTCTGCTGACACAACTGTATGATTGTATGTTCTTATAGAAACATAGAAACTTAGAATTTGACGGCAGATAAGGACTGCTTGGCCCACCCAGTCTGCCCATTTCCCTACCTACTGGATAAGCTGCAGATCCTAGTTAACCAGCAGCCTACTTCTTCCTAGCCCCACCCCCTAGAATGGCCTTATGACTGTCCCATGCAGGCTTGAATTCCACCACTGATTTTGACTCCACAACCTCCTCCGGAAGGCCATTCCATGCATCCACAACCCTCTCTGTGAAAAAATACTTCCTTAAATTACCTCTGAGCCGCCCACCCATCTTCAAATTGTGTCCTCTTGTTCTTGCACACCTCTTTTTTTGAAAGATGCTACCCTCTTGGACTTTGTTGATTCCCTTGAGGTACTTAAACGTTTCTATCATGTCCCCCCTCTCCCTCCTTTCCTCGAGGCTATACATATTAAGCTCCTTTCGTCTCTCTTCATATGTCTTCCGGTGCAGACCCTGCACCATTTAGTTGCCTCTCCTGACAGCTTCCATCCTGTCTATGTCTTTATGGAGATTGGGTCTCCAGAACTGCACACAGTACTCCAGATGGGGTCTCACCAGCTGTCTGTACAGAGGGATAATAACTTCCTGTTTTCTACTGGTGATGCCTCTCCCTATGCATCCCAGTATCCCCCACCCTCCTTGCTGCCCTCTCACATTGCTTGCCCACCTTTAGGTCATCTGATATGGCTACCCCCAGGTCCCTTTCCATTTTTGTTGTTGTTAGTATCTCACCCCCATTGTGTACTCTTCCCCTGGGTTTTTGTTTCCCAGGTGCATTACCTTGCACTTCTTAGCATTGAATCTAAGCTGCCATACATTTGACCATTCCTCTAACCTTGCCAAGTCCCTTCTCATCCTTTCCACCCCACCCTGTGTATCAACTCTGTTGCAGATCTTTGTGTCATCTGCAAAGAGACATATTTTTCCTTCCAGTCCCTCTGCAATGTCGCTTATAAAGACATTGAACAGGACTGGTCCTAATACTGAACTCCTGTGTACCCCACTAGTAACCCTCCTTTCTTCTGAGTGGACTCAATTTACTATTACCTCTCTGTGTCCTATTCTCCAGCCAATTCTTTACCCAGGCTGTCATCTTGGGACCCACTCCCAGGCTGGCTAACTTGTATATTAATCTTTGTGTGGACTGTGTCAAATGCCTTGCAAAGTCTAGGTATGCCATGTCCACAGCCCCTCCCTGATTTACTACTTTGGTCACCCAGTCAAAGAAATCTATCAGATTCGTCTGGCATGACCTTCCCGCTGTGAATCCATACTGCCTAAGGTCCTATGCCCCTCTGGCCTCTAGATACTCGACAGTTCTTTCCTTCAGAAGTGATTCCATCATTTTCCCTATCACTGAGGTTAAACTAACAGGTCTGTAGTTTCCTGCTTCTGCCTTGCTCCCACTTTTGTTATGCCCTTTAAATGCTCACCCTGGGAAAAAAAGAGCCGGGGGGGGGGCATTATCTCAGGCTTTCACATACCATAGGGTATTAACAGGGTTGACCAGAGAGAAATGTTTGATCGGGGTGCTCTAGCAGGATGCAGGGATGCAACCTGAAGCTCAAAGTTGGTATATTCAGGGGTAAGGTTAGGAGGGAAAGCAAACAAAAAAAAAACACAGTACCCAACTAAAATCGCAAAATAAACATCACTATAAATATTGCTTATTATTGCAAAAAGTGACCAGTTTATTAAATAGAACGTTTAAGCACGTTAAAAATCGACATAACAGTACAGAGCAGAAAGACTGAATGTTTTGCACTAGAAAAGTGCTTTTTCAAGACATAGCCAGTGAGGCGTCCTGTGGCACTGTTAGGCAAGCTAGGACAAGTGCCACCCCAGCATTCCCCATACATACCTGGTAGCAGCAATGGGGGCAGCAGTATGTCTGAAGAAGTAGGCATTTAACCCCATAGGTGGCTCCTCCCCAGCCAACCTGCAACACAAAGCGATGCAGGACAGCCATCAAGCAATCATTCGTTTGGCTGCCATTCTTCTTAGGGCAGCTTCAGCATATGTGATAAACAGCTGGCAAGCCTCACAACAGAATTCCACTGAATGCTCCTGAAAGAGAGAGCAGATCTTTATGAACATCTAGTGAGTGGAATGTTCGCTGTCTCCAAAGCATGAAGCTTCGGGAAGAAGGTCAGAAGAAAAAGCACCTTATTAAGTTGAATCTCAGACACTACCTCTGGCAGACATTTCTCATGGGGGCACAGCACAACCTTGTTCTTGTGGAAAACCAGATATGGAGACTCCACAGTATGCATCTGGAGCTCAATTATCTGTCTGGACAAGGTTACTGCAACCAAAATGGCAGTCGCTCATAGCAGATGTGAGAGATCATGTGTGACCATAGGCTCAAATGGTTTACCAATTAGCTGTGACAGCACCAGCAGTAAGTGGTATGGTGGAGGTGGTACCCACACCAGAAGGGACAGGTGGTCCAGGCCTTTGAAGAAACATCGGACCACTTTTGCCTGTGCCACTATCCGCAGTCCTTCCTTGGCATGGTATGCCAATATGGAGGCCAGATGAAGCTTGAGAGATGTGGCTCAGAACTCTACCTGAGACTGTGAACAAAGGTAACTGTATATGTGCAATGAGGAGTAACAATCCTGGCTTCCTGCACTAACATGAAAATCTTGTTCTTTTGCTTGTGTATCTTGCAAGTCGATACTTCTAGATAACATCTTCAAAAAGCCCAAGGGCTTGAAACTCTAGCCATTCAGGAACCAGGTGGTCAGCTGCAGGGAATGCAGATCTGGATGCCTAATCATCCCCTTGGACCTTGTCAGCAGATCTGTGAGGAGTGAAAGCAGCCACAGAGGTCTGCTACTGAGACTGAGTAAATCCTGATACCAGAACTGGTGCAGTCAGTCTGGCTCAATCAGGACAGGGACATCCTATCCTTCCATGCCTTTAGGACCACAACTGTAGATCAGAAGAACCAGAGGGAAGGCATTCACGTCATTCAGAGTCCAGGACCGGGAGAACATGTCCACTTCCACAAAGATGGAGGTTGCACTGCAACATTGCTGGACAGAGCCATCCCCAGTTGACCAGTCTGAGCTGTGTCAAACTAGATCCAACGAGGGGCAGACACACACTAATGGAATGCCGGGGTTAGTAACAAACTAACAGAAAGGAACTTTTATTTGGAGCACAATCCATAGCTTTACAGCTACATATTACTTGTGCAGGTCCTTTTTCTGGTACTGATACTGAAGTGCAAAAACTGAGCCATAGGTCCGTGTTGTATTAATCTGCATTTCACTTTGTGAACTTCAAATTGTTACTTGACCAAGCATTTCTTTAGTGTGCATCTCCCCCTTTAGATCTACTAAGAGAATGTGTCCTCTAGCAAAGTGCCCTGCTGTGGGGGATGGGCACAGAACAGTTGCAGCTTCCTGTTTTTCCAGCATGTGAAGGAATCTACTGATGGCGACACTGAGAACACCTGGCACACATCCTTCAGGTGCAGCGATCACTAATGGGATGTGTTCTCACCTGACAGAGCATCTGCCAGCTGAATGTTTGCTCCTGCAACATGGACTGCTGACAGGTCCACAAGCAGGTAGGGAGCCATGGACCATGTCTGAAGTGTCTCCTGACACAGGGGAAAGGTATGAGTGCCACCCTGTTTATTCAGGTAGGACATGGTGGCCCTGTTGTCCATGGTGACCTGGACCGCTTGATGTCGAACCAGCAGTACGAACTCCAGCAAAGACTGACAAACTGTATGGAGTGCCATCAGACTGATGTGGTGTCAAGTCTTGCATTGGGGCCACAACCCATGTGCTCTGTGATTCAGCAGATTTGTATCCCAGCCTACCAGTGACATGTCTGTTGTCAGCCTGACCAAGGGCTCCAGACAAATGAACAGGGCAGAGCTAGAGGACCACATGGTTGGGTGGTAGAAGGGGAGGAGTTGAAGACTGTTCCAGAGACAAAGCATACTTAATAGAAACTGCCTAACTATGGATAGTAAACTGAATTTAGGTAGTCAGAAGTATAAATGCTGTGAGCTGGCAAAATATACACATTTAGTGGTGAAGTTTCCATAATGTAAATTACAAAAAATGTACTCAGTTTGCTCCTAGGAAACAATTCTAGAAAAAAAACTAATTATTAATTTGGCAAAAGGTATGCTAGCAACTAGCCTCCCTGGAATAAATCTGTAATGCAAATCCTCTCCCTCACACTAATGTAAAGGCAGCCAACTGTGTACACAACTTGGTAAAACGGTAAAATATTTGTTTTTCTGATCAATGATTCCAACAGAAAAACAGCACATTCACAATATCACAGCAATTCTGGCTGGAAAGTTTCTCATACACTGGCATGTAAACCATATGCAAAGTTAGTCATTCAGTCAATCAATTAGTAAATAACTAATACACAGATGAATGCTAAAGTACACAACGTTACAATGGTATCCATCTCCCAACGTTATCGCCTTTTTGCTGGTCACTCTGGATGTTCTACTCAGTGATTAACATTATTAAATAATTGTATTTTACTGAAACACTCTTTGGGCCATGACAAAAAAATAAGTTGATTGTTTAGCTTTGGCACTTCTTCTTTGACCCTACAGGGCACGAGCCCTGAGGAGTGTAATATAATGAAGATCCTGTAAGTAGCTCATGCATTTCCTCATTCTAGAACTTTCATTTTACCCTGGGAATCCCAGCTAAGATGCAGCATCTTGTTCCCAGCGTGGTCCTGCTTTTACCCATTTCCACAGCTGGGTGGACTTTAGCACTGAGAGCTGAGGTGACTTGCTCAAGGTTACACAGTGAGTATAAGTCAATGGTGGGGTCTGAATCTGTGCTCTATTACTTTATTGCTTTAAACTGTTTTACCAAATAAACATACAGAGATTCAGCAGGAATCTCATTATGGATGTGGCCTGGAGGGGAGGAGGTGGGGAGGGATTACAAGGTGGAATGCAATATGTAGCAGTCGAGTAGGAATACAAGACCGTACGATAAAATACATGCTTTACAGAAATTTCTGATCTCCAGGCACCCAAGTCAGTACTCTAACCACTAGACCACACAGCCTCAACACTACCTATGCAGTTTCAATTTCAGAATATTTGCCACAGTAATCTAATTATGCATGAGTTATAACCTCTCATCGGTTTTGTGACTCATACTGTATGAGCCTGTAATAAATGTAACACCCGGGAAATGTTATTTATTTTTTATCTTGCTAGTTATGTTGCCTTTAAAATATTTTAGTTTTTGGAAAGTATGGGGAGATTTGAAAATGTCCTCATACTGCAGTTCCAGGCTTCTGGACACTTGGCTAGGAAGGGCCTTTGTGCACACAGTCCTTTTTCAGTCCTGTAAAAGGCTTTTGTTTTGCTTAAACTTCAAAGGGCTGAGTTTGTTTCATAAAAAAATACATGTTTTGAATGCAAACAGGGACAGGGCAGAGGAGGACGGTTTTCTGCTGGGTAACCAGCTGGGATAACAAAAGGGCCACACTTCAATCCATAAAACCAGTTTGGAGCCATTTTGGAAAAGGGTGGTCCCCCAGAAATCAAAAGAGAAGGTCCAGGACAGGATATCAGGAAGGCATGCATGATGATGCGGGAGTAGTGGGACAGCCAGCTGAAGGCATTTCTGTGTATGTTTACTATGAGAAAGTTAGTTATGTTTCAAGATTCTGAACTAGCAAGATCACAAGTTTGAGTCTGCCTTAAGTCACCAAGTCCCAGTTTGGGGTAAGCTTCTTCTACTCAGAATTTAGATAGCTTTGAGTTAGTTTCTTTTTTATCTCTGTAGAAATGCTGTATTCCCTATCATCTTTAGTGTGTATTATCCTGTAACATATGTAATATTGTGGCATATTAAATACCATTTTTATATACTTCATGCTTTCTGTGACTGAATCATTTCAAGGACAGATAACTGGGGTAAACTGGTGAGTCTGTGAGCCACTTCTAAAGAGGCAGGCTAGAAAGTCACCATATCTAAGACAAAGTGTTCTCAGCTGTCACAAAAGGGGGTGGGTCATTTGCCCTTTGGTAAAGAGCACTGTACTGTGTCAGCAGTGGCTCTGGTGGGATTCTGACCTAGAGCTACCCTGAGCCAGGTTGTGGCTGTGTGGTGACAGAATACCAAGGTAACACTTTTGTGTATCTGAAGGGTTATGAAAACTGGTAGCAGTGCAGATGGAGTTCTGGGAGAGAACAAGTCTGTGACAGTGCCACACTTCCACTTAGAGCTAGTGTATAAGTAGAAAACCAACCACATAGCAGAATGCCATCAAAGCTGGTCTAGACATTCAGTATTACGACCTCTTGATGGTATCAGTATGTAAGTCACAGTGACCTAATCATGCTGTTCGAGTTCTGGCTTCTGATTGGCTTTTGTGATGCATGTGTATGTCACCATTATACTTTAAGGTTACACAATGGGGGCACACCAAAGCATGTGTCATGATGAGATAAAGTCATGCCTCAGGTAAGTTGTGAGGCATGAGGCCACAAGCTGGGTGCCTTTAACCACCCAAGAAGTCAAGTTATCCCAGTGACACACACCCTGAAGTGTCTTATTGCAGTTATGCACTAGATCCATTTGCTGTGGAGCTGGCCAGGATGCAACACAGTATCCCGTGGCAATGCATCTCAAACGGGATTAACTGCCATTAAAACTTCATTGTTTACTGCAATAACTCTTCTGCAGTATTGTATTGCATTCTGACTCCACTGTATGTGTTTGTGGTAGTAAGCAGGCTGTTTTGTGGGCACTGGTTTCACCTACTGTATGTGATTGTGCTGGAATAACATCACAGGTGAAACTGGCTCTCCACCAATCAGCTTGCTGCATTTTTTCTCTCCATTTTATAATACGTCTTGAGTAACACTTCTACTATTGTCACCAAACATAGCATAAACATTCAGTATCATGAGCCCTTCAAGACAGCAGCATTTCCATCCAAGCTGTTTTCATTGTGCATGTGTTCAGGATGCTATAATGTTTGTCTTTTCTGTGTTTTTGTACCTTATTATTTATTTTTTTCAGAATAAAAATACATTTACATGATAAACAGTGCTTGTATAATAGGTACACCGCACATGATACTGTACATTACAGTAGGATCTGATATGGAATGCACCCAGATTGTTACATCATAAGTGATGTATCAACGTAAAAGTTAATAAGTATGTAACAATTAGATATTAGCCTAAAAGTGCCACATGACCTGGACTAAGCTAGAAAATTATTTATACTATGGAGGTTACAAATTCTATAAAGTCATGGAAAAGTCCAGCATTTTCTAATGAAAACAGAAATGACGGGGGGCATGGCTTGGCAGCGGGACAGAGCAGACGTTCCTGTATAGAGCTCCTGAGAAAAAGAGCCAATTTTGATAAAATACTTATTTTTTCTGCTACTACATTGGATCCCTTATTAAACTATAGTATTCCAAAGGTCTTGTGCAGACTCCCCAATGGGTAAATCCAAGAATACTGCTGCTTCTTTGGACTTTTTCAGACCCAAGCAGTCACAGCCATGGGACAGCAGGCCAACCTCGCAAAATGGAGCCTCGGGTGGAGGTGATGATGGGCGTCAGGAGGTATTTCTTCTTATAGTGAATTCTACTCTGACTAAACTGGTGCAAACCACTCAGGATATGGATAAGAAACTGGATGCCCTCTCTCCATGGGTCAGTGCACTGGAAACCCGGGATGATAATGTGGAACAAATGGTGCAGCAGGCAGAACTTTCTTCACTTAAATCAGTGGACACCACTTCTACTTTAATAAAAGAGAATTCCCTGCTGCATCAAAGACTAGAGATTGTAGAAAATCAAAAGTCCCAAGAGACACCCTGAAGCTGCAGCAATGCATAGAGGCTGAAATGGCAGGCTTGGAGAGCCTCATCGGGTGAAGAGACGGAGGTGGCGAGTGATTATCTTTATGCTGGCTTTTTGGGATTTTATGTTGAACATTGTGGGAGCTAGGTGCCTCCGTCTTAAATGGAGCAGACTGAGTTACTTTATTTTTAACTGTTTCCTTGTGTGGAGATAATTTTCTACTGATGTTGTGGGTTTGGACTTTCATGGGGTCACGGACCGTTTAACCTCTTTTCTAGTTATGAGAACTCGCTTTTACGGGTATGTGAGACTTACAGTATATATTTACTTTTTCTGGACTATTCTTGTAACTATTAAGTGTCTCCTCATTATCTGTTTACGTGTGTTTCTGGAAGGGGTAGTCTGTTACATATTCTGTAGTATTTTAATGTAGTGGAATATAGTTATCTTATATGTTACTTATGGCTCGACCTCGGAGTAAAAATTCTATATCAGTTCAAATTCCTCATATACCTATGTGGGACACTAGAAGGCATTATGCCTGTATGGTAAGAATGGGATCTCTTTTGCTGTATTAGGTTATTTCTAGTCCCTGTAATCGCTCTGCTGTTATAAGCTGTATGAGTATTATCTGAATAATTCTAAATTATGGTTACTTCCCCCAGTGTCGTACGTTAAGGGAGGGGGTCACTCCAGGCCTATGTAAGTGGACTGTATCTCTGATTATTCAACTGTATCCCTCCATGTGTATTTTGTTTTTTAAATCAGCTCTATTAATGTATTCAGATGATCATGTACAAAGAACACAGCACCTTCTTATTACAATACACAATATAAAGATTCAATGTCTCCATTAGCTACATTCCTGGAGTGAATACCCCTTTCCTAATTACACAAGGTATATCCAATGTCTCTTCAGCCCTGTATCCTGTCAGCACTATTAAAATAAAAATAAAGAATCAATAGCACATATACATGTTCATGTCCTTGGTAATAGTTTAGGCTAGTGATTTCAAAAAAGAAAGGATGACAAAACGCTAAAATACAAACAAGGTGCTATGACTAGAAAGTAAAGAGAACTAAATCTGTCCTCATTAAAACAGGCCTTACCAACCCGGCCCCCGGTTAGGCTGCCCTCAAACTCCCCCGGTCCTTGCATCAAACCCCTTCTGAAGTGTTTAGCTTAAGTATATCACCCGACCCTCCATCCAGGCTCCCATAGGAACACCCCTCCATGCCCCATGCCAGTCCAAACCAAAAATTGTAAAGCCGGTTATATCCCTCGAAAACCCTCTACTCCATATGTATCATCCCTCCTCTCAATTGTGAACTATGCAGATGCCAATGTGAGTAACCAAGTTTCCCATCTACCCCATCTCCCCATGCTTCTGCAAATGGAATCTTAATCTGGCTGTAATAGATTCCATTAAGACTACCTGTAATAGATTCCATTAAGACTACCTCCTTCACCCTTTGGATCCACTCACCCACAGTCGGTGGCTTGTCCGAAAGCCAATTACCTGTAATGCAGTTTAGAGCGACTGCCACAAGCGTCAGGGCTACCATTCGAATATCTCCCTTTAGGTGTGTTATTGTAGGAATACCCAGAATTCACTCTTCCCCTGATGGTGGGATGTCTACTTCTGTTATCTGAATTACTGCTGTGCGGATTCCATGCCCGAATTGGTGTAGTCGGAGGCACTCCCACAGTATATGCCAGTGAGTTCCTGGCTGCCTGCAGCCCTTCCAACACTCCCCCATGACCCCTTTTACATAATACTTAGTAACTGTGGAGACTCTGAAGAACCTAACCATGATTTTCCAAAAGAACTCCCTCCAATTCAGGGAAGACGAGACCCTCCAATCCCGTTTCAATCTGTGGGACCAATTTGGCTCAGAAGTCTGAATATTGGCTTCCTTTTCCCATGCACTCTGATAGGACCCAAGGGGATCTGGTGGTGAGTAGGATAGGAGTTAATAAAGGGAAGAAATGTATCTATTGGATCCTGCACTAATCACAGAGCCATATAGAAAATCCTCCCCCCTAGAGTAAGGGCGTGATAGTCTGGCAAGGTGATCCTCCGAGTTTATGAAATGTCTTATTTGCATAAATTGAAAAAATTCAGAGTTTGCCCAGTGGAACTTACCCTTGGTCCTTTGGAAAGATATGCAATGCCCTCCCTCCAGAAACTGAGTGAATTTGGCAATCCCCTGAGAGGCCTACTCTGCATAACCCAGATCCAACACAGGTGGCATGAATGTTGGCTCAAATCGTATGAGTGACAATGGACCTAACCCCGGTGGTGTATCCAAAATTTTACAAATTTTTCATAGGATAGTTAGCCCATGGCTTACCCATCTGTTTTGTATACTATGTTTGTATTCAGGTGTGCAGTCCAGTAATACCAGTGCAAATAATGATCTATCACCCAGGGCTGCTTCCTCCAACCTATACCATTGGGACATTATTCTCTGTTTAGCCCAGGTCATGAGGCTGGCACCCTGAGCCGCTAAACAGTATACTGACAGGTTGGGCAGGGACAGACGGCTGGCCTCCTTGGGAAGATACAATATCCGTTTAGAAATTCTCTGGCGTTTGTTATTCCAGACAAAACTAGAAATGTCCTTGTCTATCTTGCTCCAGAATACCTTAAGTAAGGGAAGTGGGAGACATTGAAATAAGGAAATAAATGGGGCAAGATATTCATCTTAATTATTTCGATATGGCTGACCAGGGAGAGGGGAAGGAGGCGCCACCACGCTAAATCCTGCTTGACTACCCTCCATAGCCTTTCACAGTTTACTGAGAAAAGTCTGGTAAGGTCCACAGGGATCTGAATGCCAAGATATCAAATTTGATTATGGGGGCCCACTGAAACATTAAGGAGTGCTTAAAGGCAGCCGATGGGGTTCCACTTACTATCGAAGTCTCTGATTTGGAGAAATTAATCTTATATCCTGAAAGCACACTGAACCTGGATAAGAGTTCCATAAGAGGGGGAAGAGATGTTTTGGGGGAGGACAATTAAAAAATGGAGTCATCCGCATATAATGACATTTTTTGTTCCATTCCTCCCACTGTTATACCCTTAATCTCTAACGTTTAGCGTACTCTAGCTGCCAAAGGTTCTATGCAAATGGCGAACAGAAGCGGGGATAAGGGGCATCCTTGCCTGGTTTCCCCTAGAAATGACAAATGGGGGGGAACTAATACCATTAACTCGTACTGAGGCCATGGGGTGGGAATACTATTAGGAACAGATACCTAAAAATTTAGGGCCAAAATTCATTTTCTCCATGGACAGTTTTAGAAAATGCCAATTAACCCTATCAAATGCTTTTTCAGCATCCATGATCATGGAGCTAGACAATTGGAACTCTTGGCTAACATCTTGGGATTAAAGAATGTTTAGTAATCGACGGATGTTGTCAGGGAGATACCTCTTGGAGAGGAACCCCGTTTGGTCTTCATGAATGATTTGGGAAATTTCCTTCCGTAAGCGCACGGCCAGGAGGCCAGTGAATATTCTTAAATCAACATTAAGTAGCGATACAGGTCTGTAAGACCCACATTGTAGCGGATCTTTGTCCTCTTTGTGCAATACAGATATAAGAGCCGTGTCCCAGGACTGTGGTGGTGCCCCCCCCCTCCTTCGCTATCTCTTTGTACACCCCCAAGAGGATTGGGAGCAAGAGATCTTGAAATTCTTTATAAAATTCTGAGGAAAAGCCATCTAACCCCAGGGATTTGTTATTTTTAAGAGTCTGAACTTGTTTTACAAGTTCATTCAGCTGAATTTCAGCTTCTAGGTTACTCCTTGCTGATGAAGAGAGCAGATGGAGATCTGTCTGGTATAACAAATCTGTCGTCAGCGGGGTGATGTCAGGAACAGACTCTTGAGTGTATAACTGTTTATAATAAGTTGCAAAACTTTCTGTTATTTTCTCAGGCCTACAATGTATTATATTGTCCCCCATAGGTGCCTCAGTTTTAGGAATTAGCCTATTGGTTAATTGGGAATGCAGATTTGCCACTAGCAATTCCCCCGCACAATTTCCACCCTCATAATATTGCTGCCTAATCCACCGGTAGGCACCCTCCAACTTCTGTGTCAGGATCTTGTCTAACTTCTGCTTATGAACCTCAAGGTGCTTTTTAGTTTCAGGATTCAGCGTTATTTTATGCTGAAAATCTAAGTCTGCAATTGTATTTTGAAGTTGCTCTATCTCCTGTAATTGTTTTTTTTTCTCCCATGCAGCAAATCTGCTAATAAGGCCCCTCAAAACAGCCTTGAGTGCATCCCATTGAACTGCCTGGGAAGTTTGACCCACAGGATTAAGATCCAGAAAGTCTCCTATTGCCTCCCTTATCTGAGTTTTGAATTCAGAATTATTAAACAAACAGGCATTAAAGCGCCAGTGTGAATTCCATAGAGCTGGGTTCCCAGCCAATACCAACTCCACAAGGGCATGGTCAGATGTAACCCCTAGATGGCGCTATCCTAAGGGCTACTACCTCTGCCTGATTTGCCACTAACAGGTTGAGGGGCCTGGATCCGATGGCGGGGTGCCTTCACCCAGAGGTCAGGGTTTGCAATAGTTAAACTAACTTGGTCACAGCCCTCTGGGACACTGCAACCCCCTTTTCTTCTCACTAGTGGCCCACACAATATATCAGAATTACCTTCACAGTATACACTTACCCCCAGGACTGGTTCGGACAGTGTGACTCCTGGGACTCCCTGTAAAATAAGATGATATGGTGCAAAAACCACAGTACAATACTTTAACATAGACGAATACCTCAGACAGTGTAACTTTGCTGAAACAAACTGATCTGATTTATTTAGGGGGATATAACAAGGACAGGGGGGAAATCAGGTTAATTAGTTTAAACGCATTAATGATCACAGTACTGTGCACATATTTCAGAATCCCAAATGTCCCTAATGTCACTCTTACTGGGTACCCAGGCAATAAGAGGCTAGCCTATTTGGTGCAGCTGGTTGGGGCCCTGAAGATGGAAAATGCATGCACAATACCCAAATTGTAATCCGGAGCCAGTAGGCTCAGTTCGTGGAGAAAGAAAGGAAAAGTAATCAGATGGAACACTTGCAATTAGATGATGGCAGGGAGCTACCCTGATTTGTACTCACAAATTCAATGCTGAAACTGAATGGAAGGCAGATTGTCCTGGATTGCCAGGCGGAGCAGACCATGTGGACAAGGTCCTTGTGACTGGACCCCAAGGCAGTTCAGAGCAAATGGATGTAGTCTGGATTAAGCTGGGGTTTACTTGCAGCTTCATGCACTCAATTCACTGTACAGGGGACTTGAAACGCGAGTCCTCACTAGCACTACACACATTTATATGGAAAAAGAAAGTACTATACCAGGCAGACTGCTTCTCTATCCCGATCGCAATTACTGCACAGTACCCGGGAGAACACACAGCAGATTCAGTTCCTGACAGACCGAGAGCGATTCAGCAATTTCTCCAGTCTTCTACAGGGTGAGCCTGGTTTCTACTTTTCAGATCTCCTTGATTCTCTTCACAGATCAGATTCAGTCCAAACAAGCACTTGCACAAGCTGCAGACTGAAACTTGGGGCCTTACACGCGTTTCCCAACTAAAACTGCGCACCGAAGGATCACAGGGTTCCTTCCCTCTTCACTGCCAGAGCTAAACTGAGACTCCAGTAGACACAACCGGGCACTTCCTTTGAGTTCCTCCCAGTTCTTGGCTGGATTGGCTGTCACTCATAATAGCCTCCCCCGTTGGTGCAAAAGAGCACCGAAGTCCAAACTACATTTTCCAGAGTCACTGTCCATACAATCCTCTTGTGGCTGGCTCAGATTACCAGTCGAAGTTCTGATTCGTCCACAGGCACCATTTTAGAGCTACCTTAACCCACACTGATTGGTCCAGTTCAGCAGTTCAAAACTAGAATGGGGAACTAGGCAAACACAGTTCTGATTGCAAAGAAAAGCAGGTTAGACAAACTGTATTTTCATTATTACTCTAAATGATTTCTGGCAAACAGTTACATCTTTCAGATAGGGTTCCCTTTGCACTCCTAGTGACTGCAAAAATGGAGTGAACTGGCAGCAGCTCGAGTGGTACTCAAGCAGGGAAACACACAGTCCCCCTCCATACAAGCTAATTATGTCTGCAAGCAGACAGCTCTTAAAGAGACAGTACCAGAGGCTCTAAAAACACTCACAGACATATGGCTTAAATGCCAAACACCACTCAGGCTTGGAGCATTCAAGTAAGCTCCTGGAAGTCTTTTGGGAACCCCCATTTGCAGGGGGATTACACAGATATAGTATGAGGGTAAATTTGACTGCGCAGAATGCTATAACCCCATTCCTCCAAAACAAAAAACAGATCTATTCTTGAGTAAGAACCATGTCTGTCAGAATAATGGGAATAATTTCTTGTTTGGCCATTTTCCCAGCACCACGCATCCACCAGACCCCAAGTATCAGTCAATCTGTTCAAAGTTGGTCCCGCCAAGCCCCGTCTTGATTGCTGCTCCCCTCCCTTCCTGTCTAAAGTGGCTGATGGCACTGTATTAAAATCCCCACCCAAAATAAGGAGGTGATCTTCCTCTGCCACCAGGTTTGTGAGGGTAGATATGAAAAAAAGGGAGGCCTCCTTATCCTCATTCGGTGCATAAATGTCAATAAAGCTATAAGGGACCTCTTCTAGAACTGAATTTATCTGAATAAACCGTCTCCCCGGATCTGTCCGGACCTCCCGCACCTGGAGAGGGCAGGTCTTATGTACAAGAATGGCAACCCCACGCCTGTGGGGGTGTTCTAGATAAGAAGAGGAGTGCAGTACAAGTCACATTAAACTGTTTCACCAATGAGTTGGTTTAGCATTTCTGACTGAGTTGCGTAAGTATTGCTGGATCCAGCATAAAGTCCTGCACAAACTATTTCTTAAGAGTCAAAACCCAGTTTTGCATTGCATTGTGACTGGACTACAGCTGCATTCCAACTGAGCTAGAAAAACATCTTACAAACATTGATCCTGAGCTGGTTAAGCATTGAAAAACAATGCATTATGAGCTGGCAATGCATTGCCAACTGTAAAAAAACAATGCTAAACCAACTAATTGGTGAAACAGTTTAATGTGACTTGTACTGTACACCATTCCCACCCATCTACAAGTTAATTTTTTATGTTCCACCTCTATGAGGTGAGTCTCCTGTAAAAAAAGCCAGATGGGCGTTTAAATCGGCTAACTCCTGTAAAATTCTAGATCATTTGACCGGGTGGTTAATCCCTCGCACATTGTACGAGACTGTGTTAAGTCCCCCCATTGCATCGAGGTCCGGACAGAACACAGGGTTAAAAGAGCACGGATAGAGGGCCCAGTAAGGGAGAAGGCAGCCCAAACGAGGTAACAAAGCAAAAGAGAACTAGTATAACATCTAACAGTAACATGAACAATGCTAAACTGTAGTAACAGTAAATTCCCAACCGGGGAATTAATTCCTGCAGCTGTTATTGCTAAGGTTTGCTTCCAAGGTGCCACATAGGCCCCACCACATGCTAGTATCTGTGTGAGGATGGGAAGTGCTGAGTTAAACCCAGCACCCAGCTGCTCTGTCCGCAAAACGGAGGACATATACAACCCTAGTGGGGTCTCCAGACCCAATACAGACATCCCTCTCCCCACCCCTTCCCCTGACATTGCTGCTATATCAAACAAGAAAGTAAGTTTCTCCCGCAGGGTAATATTAACCATCCCCCCATATCCCTCTCAAATATAGGGTCTGATCATTTTGTTTCAGTAAATAAATGAATCATTTGCAGTAAATAAAGTTCAAACCCATAACATGTAGACTCAGCACATTTACAGTGGTTGTAGAAGGCCTCAACAGGGCCTAAGCCGCCCTCCATCACTTTCTGAGCTAACGTCTGGGATAGTTCAGGTTGCCACACCAGGCTCGACGACAGAGTCCGCAGAGTGGGCCTGAAGTTTAGCTCGGTCTCGCAACTGGGACCAGGTGCTAGAGCTATGGGATTTACTTATGTCACCCAGTTGTGCTCGTCGTCCAACGCTGCTCCCCACTGCTGACCATTGGTGTTTCTCAATTTCTTTCAACTGATTCGGTGGTGTCAGATCATCCAGAGGTATATCCAAAGTGCATAAATATTCTTCGCATTTGGAGGAGAGTCGAAGATCTTGATGCCGCCGTCCAAAACAACACGTAGGCAGGCAAGGAAGTCTACTCGAGCACACAGTTCATTGGCCCGCAAGGCTTTAATGACTGTAAACCAGGCTTTGAGATGCTGCATGGTGATAGGGGCGTAATCCGGTTCAAAGAATAGCCAGGTATCGCCGAAAACAATTTCCTTCTTCACCCAGGCTTTTCGTAGAATCATTTCCCTTGTCCTGTAATCAAGGAAGGCAATAATAAGGGAGCTGGGTTTTACCTTAGGATCCTTTGGGGGAGCTGAAAGCACATGGTGTGCGCAGATGATATGTAATGGTGTCTTCTTATCTAAAACAAGCCATTCTTTGATCAGCCCTTTCATGTACTCAGGGATATTGCTTGTCTTCGTATGTTCTGGGAGACCGTGTATGCGTAGGTTTACCCTGTGAGATCTATTCTCAAGATCCTCCAATCTGTCCATCAGAAGTTGTGAGCGGTCGTGAAGCTGTAGGATGGCCTCATTATGGAGGTCAGTCATCTCTGTATAAGTAGTAAGGTGTTCCTTCACCTTTTGAAGCTTCTTTCCCTGCTGCGTTATATTAGAGGTATTGGCTTTAATATCTGCCTTCATTGAATCTAGCATGTTGCTTAATCTGTGCAGCTCCCTACAGAGCTGTCGGGATGTGATTGTAAAGTCCTCGCCTTCCTCCTCTGACTCACTCACCCAGCTCACCTCTACCTCGTTTGCAGGCTTCGCGGCCTCCTGACTAACAGTCAGTGCTCTAGGGGGGTAGCTGAAGCTTTTGCTGGCGCATTCCGCCTCTGTGAGACGCTTGCAGTTTGTTTCTCATAGCCACGGTACTAGCACTAATTAAAGTGCTAAGACTCGTGCTTACTCGAGGGAGAAAAAGTACATTTTTAAGTATTTTGCCAGGGGGTTAGGCAGAGCTCGTCTCTGAAGCGTCCACATTGAACGGTGATGTCACCAGAAGTCCCCTCCATGTGTATTTTTATTGTAAGTTTTGCCTTAAAACATATAAATAAAAAGTTTAAAAAAAAATTTAAAAAAAGTTACTGAATTTCACTGCCATTCCCCAGATCCAAACCCATGTATGAAGATTACTAATAGTAACAGCAACCCAGATTTAGACCCCTTAGTGACAACCAGAAATGTTCTAGGGAGTTCCTCCTGTTCCACCCTGTGGCATGGCATTACCTTATATGCCTTAACAATGTCTGGAACCTGCTCCAGTTGCAAATAATCTTTTAACCAACAAACTGAAAAGCCACCAGGGTCCACTCCCTCAACAGCCTCTGGCAGGCCCAACATCCAAAGGTTCTGGGATCGAGCCTGATTTTCCAGGTTTTGTAACCTGTACCAGAGCAGTCTATTTTCTTTTATATGACTGGCCTTTGTCATTGTTATTTTCTCTGCATCCCCACAAGTATTCTTTGTTTCAGCAAGAGTCACAGAAGACTGCACCTCACAGACCGCCAGTCTGTACTGGCAGTCCACAACCTTTTTGATCCAACAGCTCTACCCTTCTTTCCAGAGTTTGGATTGCCTGCAAAACATTCAGAAGTGCGGTCTCTGTTCCTCCCTGCTCTGTCACGTCACCCAGTTTTGCACAACCATCCACGCCCTGCTGTGCTTCCTGACCGCCGCCATCTTGCTGCGTTCTTCAGCAGACCCGTCCTACCAGTCTTGGTGAAAATCACAATTTGGGTCACAGAAAAACCAGTCAACGCACAAAATTCAGATAAGGTTAGCAGAGTAAAACTGTTTAAAACTCAATAATATAGGCAAGCCCTGGGAGCAATAAAATTTGCAGCCTGCTCTGGTAGATGCAGGTCCCACCACCATTCTTTGCCTCTTCTGAGATCTGTTTCCTCCCTGACAAGGGAGATTCCATATTCTGAGTCCTCGAGGTTATAAAATTGTTTGCCGTCTTGAACTCCTTTTTCAACTTTATCCACTCCTTAATCCACTTTAGCTTGAGACTGGTTTTTAATTTATTTTCTACTGTATATTTATCAAAGTGTCATAACATTTTCTAGACATTCAGTATTATAAGTTCTAAGTGCAATCACTGTGATAGCCATGTTGACCTAATTATGCTTTAATTCCTGCTAATAACTGGTTGCCACATTTTTTTCAATAAAGATTTTTATTATTTTCTCATATATGCAATACAGCACACATCAAAGCACTATGCAGTATTCTGATAAGGGTTAACGAACATATTAAAGGACATAGGCATTAACATTTATACCCCCTTATCTCTGTGATGCAGTCTGGGGATGGATAATTAAACCAGCCTGTAATAGTTTCTAATAGTTATGGATATTATGGACAGCGGAGCAACAAATGTAATAGTGCAAGGCTAGTTACAATTAAAATATTATTTTTGCAGCAAAAAGTACACCTAGACAAAATTGTACCAGTAAAGCCTGGGGATAAGCACCGCCTGGCTGGCAAAAGCTAGAGAAAATACTGTAACTGACAACAAATTTCTATAGCAAACTCCACTGTATAAAAAACTAAAAGATTGTAGCAAATCTTAACGCACTGATCATATACTTTATATCATGCAACAAAGCATAAAACTATGTGAAACTCGGGTCACAATGTGAACCGAGGTCAACACCAAAATTAATACAAAATATTCACTGTGCTTAGACGGCATGTGGAGCATCTGCTTTCAAGTTCATGTATTCCACTAGTTGCTTCAGTAATGGGGGGGGGCCTGCTTCATGAGAAGTACACACAAGGATGCCCACTCTGAATCAATAAGTGGCAAAGAAGGACCATTTTAAATGTAGCATGTGTCCAAAGAAGTGTCCACAGGGTGTGCAGTGATGTGTGTGAGTTATATTAAGCATCTCAATTTGAGCGACTCGGTTTAACTGCTCGTAGTGAGAGCGAGTGGTGAATAACAGCAATGACTATTCTAGAGCGAGTGTAGCAGGGAGCTAAACTCACTAAAGCAGGATATGAGGGTTTGTGTGGCAAAGTCCTGCCGAGCTAGCCCTTTGGCATAGTGGCTTGAGCCATCGCCCCTGCAGCTGGTGGATCTGGATTTGGGTCTGGGTTGGCTTTACTGGAAAAAAATGTGTTGTGTTTCTTATTTTCCCCTGTGTCAGTGGCCCACTGAAATTGATTATATTAATATCAGGTGGTGCAGGGGCTTGCCCTGCCGGGTAGGCATAACCCCTGCATAAAAATTTTGTTTTGTTGTCTGCATTGGTAGAATAAGCAACCATCACTGTCTGTGGTGGTTGCTATGATATTGATCACCCTTTTGACGTCGGGTGGTGTCTTAGTCACTGTTTTTGGTCCACGAGATTAAAAACTGGCCTTTATCACATAAAATCATCCACAGTTACACAGATACAGGGATGCTTAGAGACAGATAAGGACTGTTATCTAGGAGGTGGAGTTAGCACCCCAACAGGAGACACTTTCTTTTTGGGGGTCCTGAACATGCTGTTACAAATCTAAATAATTATGTTGCTTTCTGTGTTTAATTTTGATTTTTTCTGCCGTAGTTTGGTACAGCTTTGTGACTGGCACTATCTGTGTAGTTGGTAGTAATGGGACATAGAGGAATGACTGCAAAGTTGAACACCAGCAACATGGGAGTAGAGCTGCTGGAGCATCCTATATGGCACAGATACCGGCTGGGACTTCAGACCAACCCACTACTTAAGGAACACTATTAAAAGCCAGCTGTAGAGAGAAGTATATATCTGCCTTTGACCAATCTAGGAACAGCATCAACAATGGGGGCAGCGACAGGGCCTTGTCTGTCTCTGTGGTTGGTCAACATCTACTGACCAATCTAGAAACAGCATTGAAAACAGATGCAGGGGCAAGGACATGTCTGCCTCTGTGGTTGGTCAACATCCACTGACCAATCTAGGAACAGCATCGACAACGGCTGCAGCAGCAGACACTTGTCTTTTGGAGGACAGCTGAGGCTGTACCTACATTTAAACAAGTTCTGATCTGAGCCAGTACAGCTGCTAATGCACTAGCCTGATAAGGAATTTAGACTAACGTGTGGCTTAGTTGTAATTTACTTGTTGTATTACTGTGATGTAAAAATCCTACATTTACTGCACAACAGAGAAAAAGTTTATGGGGCATGGATTTAGCAACCTTGTGGAAACTGCTTGAAATGGAGGGGATCAAGCAGCTGGTAACTGATAATATAGATTACTATGCAATCAATAGCTCTGTGTTACAGCTGTGCTGTGGATGGCATTCCACTGACTTTTGCCCTCAGAAGGGTTAAAACAGCACAGGTCAGTTTTCCAGTTTTGGCCACACCCAGCAGAATGCTAATAAGAAGTCGGGTTCTTTAAGCTTTAATAAGCAGCCTTAAACATGTGACAGAGGAATGGTATTAGGGTGTAGTGGAAAGATCATGGACTTCCAGAGCTATTTACTCACGGTTACCATGAGCAAGAAGCAGTAGCTCTAAGTGTAAGAGAAAGGTTAAAGGAGATATCAGGAATTAGTATGGTTTTTATGTATCTGTTTTTGATAACCCATAAGATACACTAGGCATAAATACACCTATTTTCAGGCACAGCCTGGTAGAGTCACAATAGCTGTCACAAGCAAAAGTACTACAGAAAACATTGTCTAACAACAAATTAATGACAAGTGGGAACAGACAAGGCTTTACAGACAGAGCAGATTTTATACTAACACGTAGACTTAAGTAGTGCAATGAGAGCAGCATGAACTGCAATAGGTTAAACTGGATTCTGCTCTGCGTCTATTGTTTTGTTAATCCATTCTGATGCAAAGCAATATAATTACTAGTATTGTGGTCTTGAATTGGTACAGTTCCTTGACAGGTATCTAACATACTGCAATCAGAGTTTTAACTGACCAACCTCTGTTGTAAACGTTTCAGTTTTCACAGGCATTCTCTGCATAGCTACGTAAACTGAAGGCTTTGGTCCTTGTCTCATGCTTTCAACCATTTGTCTGTTCTCTCAGTACATAAATGGAGGAAAAACAAATGTTTTGGCTGTGTCAGATCTGCATTAGTTGATTATATAATTGTTCATCAGTCACTGACACTTGCCCCAGCTATGTTAAATTGTGTGTGTACTCTGCTGCATTCTTCTAGCTGCAGAGGTGGCACATAAAACAGAAAACAAAAGGCCACAACCATAGATTCCTGAATAAAGTATATTTGGATGAAGGAAGGGGAGAAGGATGGGAAAAGAGACAAGAGACAGAAGATCAGGGATCTCATGCATATCAATGAGGCAGTGAAACACCACTCTGGAAGTAGAAAAGTAATAAGTGTCAGTTCCTGCTTGTCTACCCTGCTGCCACTCCTCATGTTAGCAATATGTTGCATAGCTATCGCTATGCAGCTGTAAAAAGGAAGGATGTAAAACCCTAAAAGTTGCTGACCAAGAAGTTATCACCTCCATTGTGAGGAAAATCATGGAAAATAACATAAAGGCTATATTGGCTGCTGAATGTAGTAGAATGGGTGTATCAGACAATCAAAAGCACAGCTTTACAAAAGGATGTTCATGTACTACAGATCAGTTAGTATGACCCCGTAAAGCCTTAGATGAAGGTAATGCTGTTGATATAATTTTTCTATACTTCAGTAAAGCATTTGATATTGGTCCCCATGGATGCCCTACTGAAAAATTAAAAAAAATGGCATTAATTTACTAATAAGCAGATGGGTCAATTTCGGTCAATTTGTGACTGACTAACCATACTTGAAGTGTAAGGTTAAATGACCAGTGTGGACCACTGATCACTGTACAATGTGGTTCAATATAAGAACTGTGGCAGAAGCACACCATACAAAGGCGAGGGTCCTGGACTTCAGGAGAGCCGATTTTACAAAGATGGTGGAATGCCTCAGGGATGCCTTGGCAGCGGGGGAGGACTTGGGTGGGGTGGAGGAACAGTGGGCAAAATTAAAAGCAGGGACAGTGAAGGCAACAAACCTCTGCATCAGGCAAGTAAGCAAAAGCAAGAGGAAAAAGAGACAGCTATGGTTTTCAAAAGAGGTAGCTGGGAAGGTAAGGGCAAAATAGTTAGCATTTAAGAGGTATAAAGAGACACAGAGGGAGGAGGATAGGGAGGTGTATCAGGAGAAGCACAGGGAGGCAGGGAAAGCTGTCAGGCGCTCAAAGGCACAAATGGAGGAGAAAACAGCTCAGGCAGTAAAGAAAAGGGGCAAGACATTTTCAGGTATATAAACGAAAGGAGAAAGACCAGGGGAGGGATTGTAAGGCTAAGGAGGGAAGGGGGGAGTGTGTGGAAGGGGACAAGGAAAAAGCAGACATCCTAAATGAACACTTTTGTTCAGTGTTCATGGAGAAAACAGAAGGAGAAGGACCACAGGTAAGTGTCAGGGACATCATAGGAAGGGAGGTGGACAGTAGTCCATTTACGGAGGAGAGAGTCCTGAAGGCAATCAGAAATCTGAAAGGGGATAAGGCAAAGGGGCCAACTGGGATACATCCAAGGATATTGAGGGAGCTCAGAGAGGTGCTAGCCCTGTTCAGCCACTCACTGGAGATGGGAATAGTTCCGGAGGACTAGTGGAAGGGCAGATGTTGTCTCACTTCACAAAAGTGTAGCATGGAGAAAGTTGGAAATTACAGGCCAATCAGACTGATTTCAGTGGTGGGAAAGTAAGGGAAATCACTACTGAAGGAAAGGATTGTGGAATACCTTGAATCCAGTGGCTTACAAGATCCGAGGCAGCATGGATTCATGGGGGGTTCATGTCAAACAAATCTGATACATTTCTTTGACTAGGTAACCAGGGAAATAGATCAAGTTGGAGTGGTGGATGTGGCTACCTAGATTTCAGTAAGGCCTTTGACACCATTCCACACAGGAGACTCGTAAACAAGCTGGACAGCCTAGGAGTGGGTACAAAGGTGGTAAACTAGGTAAGAGATTGGTTGGGGGATAGGCAACAGAGGGTGGTGGTAAATGAAGTTTACTCCAAGGAAGGAAGGGTTATCAGCGGGGTGCCACAAAGATCAGTACTGGGACCGGTCCTCTTATATGTCTTTATTAGCCACATTGCAGAGGGGCTAGAAGGGAATGTAGTAGTAGTGGTAGTAAAAAGTTTATTTCTGATATCAGAAACAGGATAACCCAATTTAGCAAAAAACTAATTTACCATGGGGTCCTACTGTACAAAAGAAATATCAGTTTCATTTTAAAAATAATATAACATACATATAAATAGATTCATACATAGACAAAACACCAAATATTACAACAAATACAAATCTTTCAAATATAACAACTTCTTGGTGACAATGCCGCCTTTTCAAGCCATGATCTTAATACATTCCAAGATGTTTTATAAGTACATGACCTTAAATGACCTGGCAGTGAATTCCATAATTTTAGGCCTTCATACACATAGCAATGTTGGCTCCTCATTCTCATAAATGGCACCCTAAAATTTATTTCCACAGCAGATCGTAATCCCTCCTTAACATTCCACTCCTCCAAAAACTCTTATTAATTATTCTGGTGCTTTTTTAAAGCAACAATGGTGGGTCAAATACTGCACATGGATATTACGTTGATCAATTAAAGGTATCCAATTCAGAGTCTTATAGAGAGTACAATGGTGTGTATTCCAGGGTGCATCTAAGACAAAATGTGCAAATCTATTAAAAACAATATCTAACTTTCCCAAGGTACCTCTAGCAGCCCCAATATACACAACATCACCATAATCAAACTGTGGGCTTATCATCGAATTCACAATTTTTAATCTAGCTTCAGATGAAAGGCAATTTCTATGCTTATACAATACCCCAACTTCTTATTCAATTTTTGTATCAAGTTGTCAATATGAGGATCCCAATTACAATGGGAGTCAATCCAGTTTCCAAATATTTATAACAGTCCGCAAGGGCCAAGCTGCACCCATCCAATGTTTTTATGTCTAAATTCAAAGATACTTTTTTATTTGAAAATAACATTACCTGTGACTTTAAAGGGTTTAAAACCAACCCATGTTCCCAAAAATATTTGTGCAATATATTAAAGGATTTTTGTAATTTTTCCTGTATATGCCCCACAGATTTTCCTTCAAGACACAATATTGTATCATCAGCATACAAATGGTGTCGGACATCATCCAACAGATGTCCAACACCATTTGTATATATATTAATAAGGACGGGTCCTAGCACTGACCCCTGTGGTACACCAGATTTAATATTCAGATAACTAGATAATAAATTACACTAAGATCTGCAATAGGGCAGACACTCTGGGGGGGGGGATGAATAGGAATCTAAGAAAGGTTGACGAGTGGTCAAAAGTGTGGCATCTAAGTTTCAATGTGAAGAAGTGCAAAATCATGCACTTGGGACACAGAAACACAGGGGCAGAGTATAACATGGGGGGAGTGGTACTGGTGGCCATCAAACAGGAAAGAAACCTGAAAGTAATCATATCTGATTACCTAAAGGTGGCCAAACAGTGTAACAAGGCAATGAGGAGAGCCAGTGAGATGCTAGGGTGCATAGTGAGGGGTATCACCAGCAGAAAGAGAGAGGAGGTGTTACCGCTGTATAAGTCACTGGTGAGACCTCACCTAGAGTACTGTGTTCAGTTGTGGAGACTACATCTTTGGAAGGACATAGACAGAGTTGAGTCGGTCCAGAGGAGGGCAACTAAAATAGTCAAGGATCTGCATCAAAAGTCCTATGAGGAGAGACAGAAAGACCTTAATATGTACACTCTGGAGGAAAGGAGGGAGAGGAGAGATATGATAGAGACATTCAAATACCTCAAAGGTATGAATAAGGTTAAAGAAGGAAGCCTTTTTCAGAGTAAAAGATATTCAAGAACAAGGGGTCATGCTATGAAGTTGGAGGGGGTAGGTTCAGGGGAGATGTAAGGAAGTACTTCTTCACAGAAAGAGTGATGGGTGTCTAGAACAGCCTCCCAGCGATGTGGTGGGGGCAAAAATGGTAGTGGGTTTCAAGAAAGCATGCAATAGGCATAAGAGAACCTTATGAGGGAAAGAGGGGGGAAGTGGAGATCAAGTAGGGTCTGTGGTGTCACAGCAGGTAAGGAAAATGGGCAGAATAGGTGTGCCAAGTGATCCTTATCTGCCATCAAAGTTTCTATGTTTCTATGAATACCTCTCAGAAGAGCACCAGCCAAGATGCAACAGAGTAATGCTGCAGGATATCACAAAATGGTGCACTATGCTGCAAAGAACAGTCTAATTCAATGGCAATTAAGCCCTTTTGTGACACGTCATTTGCTGCAGGTTACTGCATTGCATGGTGGCTGACTCTGCTGTACCTCACTACAGTGTTCCACAAAAATCAGCACTATTTGGAATTGATATAGTGGAGCTAGAAAGAAATATTACAAATTAGTGTAACAAGTTTGCGGATGACACCAAACTGGGTGGTAAAATGGACAGCCTGATGAACACAGTAAGCTGTAGGAAGATCTATATAGTGTATCAGGAAGGAGTGGGCAAAAAAGTGGAGGATGTCATTTGACAGTGACAAATGCATAGTCATGCACCTAGAGAAAAAAACAATAAAAAGTATTGTCACTCTCTGAAGGAGAACAGACTAAATATTACTACAGCTGACAAAGACCTTGAAATAAAACTTACTTCAGATCCAAAACAGTAAAGTCATGCTAACGATGTATTCAATAAGGTTAACTTTGTCTTAAATACTATCAAAAGACACTTTGGGCTAGATTCACAAAGACAGCAAAAAAATCCACACATGCGGAAAAAAGGTTTTGCAAAACTCCGGAAATGCAAGTGTGGCATATTTACAGTCAAAATTTCCAAAGGTGCGGAAAATCGCAAAACAGGCGAGTTCCGAAATTCTGCAAGTGTGGAAAATGCACACATGCAGATCCACAACTGTTATGAACAGCCCAGCAGATGGAACAAAACACAACAGGTGGTCCATATTAACTGGAGCAGGAGACTAAAGTCTTGGCAAAAGTTGCAGCAGAACCAACACTCCCAGCGAGGCTGGCAGCCAGTCCCACAACTGGGACCACAGTAGCACCAGCTGTACCAGCAGGACCTTGCACCCAGTGGCAGTTTGCAACCATTGGTTGTATCTCTGAGGTATTTCTTTTGCCTGCATCTGTAGCACACACTTCTGTCTGTTACCACCTCTGCCTGTACTGCCTGGCGGGCACCTTTATGGGCTGCACTGGGTCATGTGGTTGTGGTTTGTTGACTGTCAATTGTAATGTCTGCTATGTTTGTTGTAACAACTGACACTAATATGCAGTCCACAGGTTTGCTGTTGCTTGGTGCCTGAACCCCCACTATAATTGTTTCCCAATTGTTAGTACACTGCCTTTTGCTCAGGATGAGTTACGCCTCACTCTCCGTGGTGCAGCATGTACGCAACATTATTTCCACAACTGCAGGAAAACTGGCTGAGAATAACCTATAAGGGGATATGCCATACTTTTCAATGGCATTTTTTGAGCAGGAATTTCCACAGCTGCGTTTTCTGCAGTCTGCAGTGAATTTTTTTCCCGCAGCTGCGTACGTTCTGCATATATGATGCAGTGCAGTTATCCCTTTTTTGCCCAACTGCACACATTTTGGGGACTTGCTCATTTTTTTCACTTTCAAAGTGTATAGTGAATCCTGCCCTTTGACTGTAAATCCAAGGAGGTACTACTCCCACTGTATAAATCCTTTATCTGGCCAATTACTGATTACTGTTCTGAGTTTGGGGGGGATGTAAATGGAGGAGAAAGATACAAACGTGACAGAACACAGCTGAAAGCAACACAGATGATGAGGGGACTGGACAGAACAGTTACTTACTAGTAACAGTAGATCTTCACCAGCCAGCCCAGTGGTGCAGTAGTAGCACTGCCGCCCACCACACTGGTGACCCAACGTTGGGACTGGTCTCAGGTTGCTGGGCTTCGGCTGGGGGGGGGGACTTAGCATCCCAAGAACAGGTCCCCTCTGCCGGGGAAGGAGGGCTTGGCACTGCCGCTATACTGCCACCAGGTGGAAGCTTGGTGGTAGTGCGAGTCAGGGCTGGCATGAAGGTAGCGGAGCTGTGGGACTCCCCAGTGCGTGCTTGCCTCCACTGGCATGCGCCACATAGGCACCCCAGCTCAGGAAAATAGGGGAGAAATAATAGGTGGAAAATGGACAGCAAGGCAGGTGTCAATGACTCTCTGCATGCCAGCCCCTGCCACCCACAACACCACCACCAGAACCCTGACTGGGAATCTGGATTGTGTGTCTCTGGGGGGAGAGGACAGCACTCCACCTCCTGGCCCTGCCACAGGAGGTAATCCATGGGTGATACAGTCGGCATGATAAGTCCTGGGGAGATGATAGTGGTGGAGGGGCGGCAGGGATAGACGCTGAAGGGAGCCTAGCCTGTCCCAGCCGTGGAGAACATAATAACATTTATGGAAAAATAGTAGATCATTGTTGGACTCTCCCTCCAGTGAGCCATACCTATGGAACGCACACACTACCAGAGTCTCATCTATCCGGAAACTTTGATCTAGCAGGGCTGCCCACTATGGTGCACATCATCAGTGTCAATGTAGCACAGGCAGACCCAAACCTCCTCAGTTCTGCCTGTCCATCAGAGACAAATGACACTGAGCAAAACCAACAAGCCTATCAAAGCCCCCCCCAAAAGGGAGCAATGATGAAAAGAATAGAAAATACAGTAAAGGGTAAATAGAGCAACACCATGATGCCCGCATCGCCCACAACAGAAACACAGAATGTGTCAGCCGAAAAGGGCCGGTGAGACCATCTAGTCTGCCCTGTTTTCCCTGCCTATTACTAAACCCTGGATCCTATTTGACCACATGTGTCCCTCCTTCCTCTTTTACCTCTGCTTATTATACACATGTGCCTATCCCAGGTATGTCTGAAACTCCCCACTGTCTTTGTCCCTACCACCTCTTTCAGCAGACTGTTCCAGGCGCCACTGCTCATTCTGTGAAGAAGTATTTCTTCACATTCCTCTTAAACTCCACCCCAAGCTTCATAGCAAGCCCCCATGTTCTGGTACTCTTCATCTGGCGAAAGAGACTCCCCTCCTGCACCTTGTTCACCCCCATGAGATACTTAAGCAATAAGACATGACAAGGTGTGTGTGATTGTGTAATAACGTCACTCCTGGGGTGGGTTGAAGCACAAGGTGAAGCCGAGTGTTTCTGCCACCTCAGAAGTGACGTTATTGCACAATAACACACATCTCAGAGTGCCTTATTGCTGTTATACAATGGCTCATTTTAAAATAATATTAAAAAGTAAAACAAAAAAATTGTAATATTTGTGTTATTTTTTGTATGACAGGAATACTTTGCAAATAAAAGAAAAAGTAAATCAATCAAAATCTTTATTTAATCAGTCAATCAATCAAAATCTTTATTTAACCAGGCGATCACCGTTGAGGGTATCTCATTTTCGAGGTGGACCAGTAGATGGTGCTGCTGGCAATTTTGTGGGTTTTTTCTGCTTGGTTCCTGGTTTGGTAACACCCCCAACATAGTCGTCGTTACATGGCAGTTTTTAATGAGTGTGCTCCCACTGCTTATCCTGGAAGCACTTGAAAATTGTTGTTTTGTTTCCCCCGTGAAGGATAGATGGACACTACAATAGATGAGCTCGGAGCCGAGTGGTAACTTCCGGTTTCCTGCTACGCTCAGTAACTGAACATCGGTCGGAACCTGTGAGTTACAGGTGTTTATTTTGATTTTGGGAAAGTGCTTTTTGGAAATAGAGAAACTGTGTGGGTTTGCTGAAAAGAAATGATTTGAAATGGGAATGCATGGAAACGGCCGAGTGTGCGTGCTTTCACAGACCGAGGCACCTATAGCGAAGTAAAAGCTGCCGTTTTGAATTTTGTGGTTTTGTTTAATACCTGAAGGACTGAGGCAGTTAGGCAGGGAACGTGTATGTTTGTTGGGGGCTGCTAAGCTGTGACGGCTTCAGGGACTGTTGGCTTCCCGGTGGCTTGCATGGGCAGGGAGGGTTTTGTTTCAGTGTTCTCTGGCCACTTGTGTGCCTGCACTTTATACAGTGATGTTATTGCTCAATAACATCACTGTGCCAGACGCACACACTGACCAATCAGGATTGGGGAAATGTTCTTGCCATTGTATAATTATAGTTCTCAATCATGTCCCCTCTCAGTCTCCTCTGCTCTAGAGAGTACATGTTGAGCCCCCTCAGCCTCTCCTTATATGGTTTCTTGTGTAACCCCCACACCATTGTGGAAGCCATCCTCTGGACCACTTTCACCATATCAATGTCCTTATGGAGGTGCGGTCTCCAGAATATACCCCCCAAACCAAGGGGAAGGTGGAAAGGTGTGCTGTGGTTCACTGGAGGAGATTATCTCAAAGATCTACTGTTACTGGTACATAACCATTCTATCTCCTTTGGGGATCTCTCCCTGTAGTGAGCCAAAACTATGGAACAATTCCTAAGTGGAACCCCAAACAATAGGGGGAAGGCCAATAGGAAGGCACACTAGCCAACCAACAGAAAGGCCAATGTCCTATAAGCCAAAGAAGTACAGAGTCAGAATAGGGTGACACCAATATAGTACAGGGAGCATGGTTCAGGAGCAAGAAACCCGGAAGCCACCACCAGACAACAATGTAAAAAACAGACACACACTAGGTCCCACATATAGATATGGAGAAGAGCCAGAGACAGCGGAAGTTGATGGCAAAAGGCCAGACAAGCAAACTACAATGCTGATGGGAAACCCAGTGACAAAGACAGGAATGCTGCTGAAGTAGAGCTAGACAGCAGCCAGCACCAAAAAAAAAAGGTGCCCAAACAATGAAACAGTTGGCGGGGCAAAGCCACATGACAGAGTCATGTGGGAAACCAACCACAATGTCCTGGAGGATGGGCGGAGTGGCAAAACCAGAGTCAACAACAAAGCTGATGACAGAACACATGAAAACGGCCATGTAAAAAGCAGAGGGCTGCACATGATGCAGGGATGTGGCAGGCAACGACCAGTAAAAAGGGAGGGCACTGAAAAAGGGTGACTTCCTTCCCAACAGTGAGACTGTCAAAGAGGCCAAGCAACACAGCTAAAGAGCCCCATGGGGGTGGGGAGGGCAAAGCCATAATCTAGGAACTACCCAAGGTGTCCCAGGGGATGGCCAGACTGATCACAAACCCAAATCAGTATAGCGCAGTGGTTTAAGGCTCTGAGCTGCAAATCTGGGGACATCCAGCAGACCAGGCCTGGGTTTGAATCCCACAGCTTCCACTTGCATACTGTGTGACCCTGAGCAAGTCATTTACCTTCCCTGTGCTCCCAGGTTGCTCCTGTAAAAAAGCTTTCAGCTTAGTGTGCTACTCCTGGTTAAACAACTAAATTAAATTAAAAAAAAAATCGACAGGAAAAGAAACGCCAACAACAGAAATGCAGTCGAAGGCATAAACATAAAAACAGCAATGCACACAGCAGAGGACTGTACATGTAGAGGGCACTCTGATGAGGCATAGCCAGCGATGACCAGAAAGATGGGGAATGCAGGACAAATTTGACTACATCCCAAACAGCGAACTCGCCGATGATGCGAAGCCTGGTAACATGGCTGAGGGTAGCCATGGGCCCTGCAAAATGGGGAGCCGGTCAAAACAAGGAACTGACCTGACATCCCACGGGATGGACTGGATGGCCAAAATTGGCAAGTCAAAGGGAAACCAATCACAAAGATGGGAGCAACTGCAGCACAAGGCAGGTTGGACATAACAGGAAGCATCCAGCAATGACCAGCAGAAAACAGAGATGCCACAAACAGCAACACCATCCCAAGCAGCCAACATGTTGATAACCAAGTCCAGGCATTGGAGCTGAAGGGAACCAGAGGGTCCATGAAAATGGGCAGGGAACAAGCCCAGGAACTGACTGAAGCATCCCGGAGGATGGCTGGATTAGCCAGAAAACCAAGTTGATGGGAAACCCGACAACAAAAATGTGAAACAGCCATGCACAGAGCAGGGGACTGAACACGAAGCAGGAACATTGATGTGGTAGAGCCAGGTGACAAACAGCAAGAAGGTGGATGCTGAAAAATGGTGACCCTAGCCCAAAGAGCCAAGCCTTTTGGGAGGCAAAGGCAGGTGAGAGAGCTGAAGGGAGACACAATCCCCGTGGCAATGGAGGTCAAGGCTTCCAAGCCAGAAACCAAACTTGGCATCCAAGGAAGGTCAGAGTGGTCGTGAAGGCCATCCTCGTGACCGGCACTCACCATCTCAACAGAGCATCGCATCTACCAGCAGAGAGACCAGAAAAGGTAGGATGACAAATTGGTAGCTCAAGCACAAACAGTAGCAGGAGACCAGCAGGGATCCACAGAGCAGGAGACAACTAACAGTGGACAGCCAGTGACAGCAAGGCAGAATACAGCAGGCAGTATCAGCACCATAGGAAACAAGGCCCATGAAGGAAGCAGAAGAACAGGCCTACATTGCTGGGAAAAAGAGACAAGGGCTGGGGAAGCACACAACAACAAAGTCTAAGGATGGAATTCCTTCAGTTTGATGTGAAGTCAATGGCAGAAAAGGAAAGCACTAAGGAGGTTTGGCACCACCCACACTATATGGATGCCCACGATGTGCGCCATCGTAGGCAGCCCTACTAGGAAAAGGTTTCTGGATAGGTCCGATGCCAGTGGCTTCTATGTTCCATAGCTGTGGCTCACTGGAGGGAGATACCTGAGCTATTATTCTACAAAGAAAGATTAAATAGCTTTACAGTTTCCACAGAAGACGAATCAGTGGTGATATTCTTTCCTATAGCATGTAAAAAGGTAATCTGTTTACAGATATTTTAAATAAAGAATTCAGAACAGAGGTACTTCCTGAAACACCTGAAGTCATAACAAACTACAGTAATGACAAACAGCTTTAAAAATAACACTAGACAAATATTTTACACACAATGGATTGTTAATATCTAGAATTCCTTATCCAGTAACTTGGTAAACTGCAGAAGTTGAAATAGATAATAAACATGGATGGGGGAGAATTTGAAAAATAATTCACGCAATTAAGGGGCAGCTACAAATGTACATTCACGTCTACCACTGTCTCTAAAACTCCACATATCACCTCGAAATATAGACTAGAAGTCACCGATTTAGCCTGAAAATGTCAAATTTTGACAACAGAGTCTGATTACTTCATTCACAGTTAATGAGTGAACAGTTTCAACATTTAAATGATTCTTAAAAAGGCATTCCTAACAGGTACCTTAGCTACAGTCTTAATTTATTTGCTCCTACCTATCTCTTCAAATATTATTTTTTTCCTATGTATTATATTATTCTAGTGAATCACAGCTGATTTTTTTGTAATTAAATTTTATTGGTTTTGTTTCCATTTATGTAAACCTGTGATGCGCTCAAGATGAAGAAGATGTTATGATGAGGCACCAAAGGTCCAAATTAAATTCGGATAGGATAACTGCTATCCGGACAAGGAGAGGCAGGAGTCAACTTAGTATTTCGATGCCCTCAGGGAGCGTTTATTTGGTACCAAGGGGTAGACAGACACAGTCACAAGAAGGAGGAGGGGATGCCCGAGAACAATAGGGCAATGGAACAGGGAAATACTGAAATACTTTTATCTACCACTTTTACGGTTACCACTACAAGCATAAACTTTAGGCCTACTGCCACTCTTATTCTAATACTAGTTTATACTGTACTTCTATACTCTAAACAAGAATCCAGTCTTATTCTGATACTAGTTTATACTGTATTCTATACTCTAAACAAGAATCCAGTTACATAGGCTACTCAGCACTACATTAGGGTGATCAGCATCACACATCTACAAAAGAGTCCAGATTTTACAAGAGTCCAGAGATCTGGCGTCTTCGTATACACCGTCGTTCTTCATTGGTAGCTACAAGGGAAATAAAACAGAACTGTAGAACCCTAATCTCAATTCCCAGCAAGGACCTAGATAAGGCCACTGGGTTGGTGAGAGGTTTGGTAAACAGACCATATATCTTCGGCAAAAGCCCACTCTCTCCAAGGCTGCCGGAATGTAGAACCAAAGCAACTGGTTCCTGAAATAACACACTGAAGCAAGAGGTTCCCCGCCAAAACCTACTCTATGGTTGCCAAGGATGAAGAAAGACCAAGATCTGCGTGGCGATGAATCCAATGGAGGACTACCACGATCCGACTGATGCTGCAGCACTCCAAGGGCCAGCTGGACTCAGAAGGAACTCTGACAGGACCAGGAACCATAAGAATCTGAAGAGATGATGGTTGACTCTGCAATCCTAGGATCAGGAACTAACACAAAACAAAGAAACGGCGGACGCGTCCTGGACTGGGCTTCGACGGACTCGACTTGGGAACAACCAGGTGGGGGCACAGAACAGGTTCTCCAAGATGAGCTCTCTCTCTTCTGTACAGGGCAACCAACTTCGGGACATCTGGAACAGGAACCATACGGAACGACACTGGCACTGCTGTCGTGATGCGTTTCGGCGGACGTACTTTCAAGCTGTGAAAACAAGAAAACGGCGGGTACGACTTGTACGACTGACGACAGACTCGACTTCGGCGGATGACACAAATGGATGGGATGAGTTGATGGATGATCTTCCTGGAGTGAAGAATGCTGGAAGGATGTCTTCTTCTGAGTAGAGACTGATTCTGAGCACGTGGTGTTACAGACCACACTATGAGACTGCAGTGTGGTAGAAGATTGAGACTGTCTTCGTACAGTAGTAAACATATAACTGAAGAATGCCCAAAGAACTGGGAAATGATACAATAATTTGCCGGAGGAGGGCAAATTATAACTTCAGGGGTAATTGTTACTGATAAGGGCCAATGTCCAGGTGCTTAGAGCAATAGTTCAGGTACTTGGACCAATAGTTCAGGTACTTAGGACAATAGTTCAGGTATTTCGGACAACAGTTCAGTTACTTAGGGCAATAGTTCAGGTACTTAGGACCATAGTTCAGGTACTTAGGGCAATAGTTCAGGTACTTAGGACAATAGTTCAGGTACTTAGGGCAATAGTTCAGCATAAGCAGTACAGTAATCACAGTAGTTTCACAGTATAGGCAAATCAAACACTCTCAAATGAACCCCTGTTTCTATAGGTAGGGTATTCTGGAATAGGATCCCTTACTGTATGTTGTGGCTAGGGAATCCTTTAGTACCACTAGGTTGGCTTGCCCTATTCCGCTAGGCCGGGGCCTCCCTTTAGTACCACTAGGCTGGCTTGCCCTATTCCGCTAGGCCGGGGCCTCCCTTTAGTACCACTAGGCTGGCTTGCCCTATTCCGCTAGGCCGGGGCCTCCCTATAGACCAAGCTTTACCTCGGGCCTAATGCCCTACCTTTACCTCGGGCCTGAAGCCCTACGTTAGCTTGGGCCTGGTGCCCCACCTTAGATTGGGCCTGGTGCCCCACTTTACAATGGGCCTGGTGCCCCTCGAACTACTGGGCCTGGTGCCCCACTTTGTACTGGGCCTGGTGCCCCTCGTTACCTTGGGCCTGGTGCCCCACTTTGTACTGGGCCTGGTGCCCCTCATTACCTTGGGCCTGGTGCCCCAATTTACAATGGGCCTAATGCCCTACTTTATATCTGGGCCGGAATCGCCCTTTTAAATACTATTGCCCCTTTAAATTCTGCAGGCTCCCAATGCCTGCTGTCATTTATCTAGCGAAACCCCGCCTCTGTTCCACCCCTAATGAATATTCATAGGCCGCGATAAAGGCCTTGCTGTCTAGCCCCTCCCTGTGGGCGTCGCTAGCCTCGCCTCCCTTTTTAATATTAAATTTGCGGGTACTAATGAACCTATGCTCCCTGCGGCGCTCGGCCGCCTTTCGCAAGTGCCTACTGCACTTTTACAACAAGACAACAGTCCCCTTTTAAAACACAGGCGGCCAGCACAACGTGTGCTGCCGCCGACTCACCGCTCTGCAGTCTAGAAGGAGTCTCTGCTGTCGCTGGGAGGCAGGAGGTGAGCTGCAGTGGGAGGGACACTGGCGGAAGAGAGGACAGCTCGGGGCCTCCGATGGCCAACAACGTCGCGGCACTTCTCTGCGCCGATGTGGGACAGTTGCCCAATGAGACACTCGGGGCAGAAAATAAATAATCGGAGGGTTAAAGCCCATAAAAGCGTGCGGACCGGCGTTTTCATCTTCGTGGGCCTGATGGCACCACCGACTACAGACTACGACAGCAGAGGAAGTCTTCGGCAGGGAGGTAGCACAGGACCACAGCAAGTCCAGAGGGACGGCTTCAAACAAAAGCTGTCCCCCTGACTTCTGGGTCCTGGCTCCTCAACCTCTGCCCAGGGTTAACTGTCTCCAACTGTTTAACTATAGAATGCTTGTTTAAACTTGAACCTCCCCAGGGTTCTAGATCTGCTGGATTAGAATGCTGTGCATGAGCCACCTAGCACAGCATTCCATCCAGGCTATTATGACACACATTGCTTGTAAATTCTAACTTTTTACAAAGCTGCAAGTGCACAGGGCACTTTTCTATTATGTACAGTATTTTTCCTGTAATGGCCAACTTTGGGGCATTACATTCGGGCCCGCCTAAAAATACACGTCCCCACGTATTCCCTTAACATTCTATAAAATCTATCATCTTAACAACTTCTAAAATCTTACTTAATACTCTATGAAGTCTTACGTTAATAAAACATTCTTAAAATCCCTAAAATATTTTTACTAAGCCACTCCAACTTTGGACTCCTCGGATAAATTATCTCTATCCTGCTGACTACGCCAAAAAATTTAGAGGTATGTGGTGCGCTCAAGATGAAGAAGATGTTATGATGAGGCACCAAAGGTCCGAACTAAATTCGGATAGGATAACTACTATCCGGACAAGGAGAAGCAGGAGTCAACTTAGTATTTCGATGCCTGCAGGGAGCGTTTATTTGGTACCAAGGGGTAGACAGACACAGTCACAAGAAGGAGGAGGGGATGCCCGAGAACAATAGGGCAATGGAACAGGAAAATACTTTTATCTACCACTTCTACGGTTACCACTACAAGCATAAACTTTAGGCCTACTGCCACTCTTATTCTAATACTAGTTTATACTGCACTTCTACACTCTAAACAAGAATCCAGTCTTACTCTGATACTAGTTTATACTGTACTTCTATACTCTAAACAAGAATCCAGTTACATAGGCTACTCAGCTCTACATTAGGGTGATCAGCATCACACATCTACAAAAGAGTCCAGATTTTACAAGAGTCCAGAGATCCAGCGTCTTCGTGTACACCGTCATTCTTCGTTGGTAGCTACAAGGGAAATAAAACAGAACTGTAGAACCCTAATCTCAATTCCCAGCAAGGACCTAAATAAGGCCACTGGGGTGGTGAGAGGTTTGGTAAACAGACCATATATCTTCGGCAAAAGCCCACTCTCTCCGAGGCTGCCGGAATGTAGAACCAAAGCAACTGGTTCCTGAAATAACACACTGAAGCAAGAGGTTCCTCGGCCAAAACCCACTTCTAGGGTTGCAAAGGGTGAAGAAAGACCAAGATCTGCGTGGCGATGAATCCAATGGAGGACTACCATGATCCAACTGATGCTGCAGCACTCCAAGGGCCAGCTGGACTCAGAAGGAACTCTGACTGGACCAGGAACCACAAGAATCTGAAGAGATGATGGTTGACTCTGCAATCCTAGGATCAGGAACTAACACAAAACAAAGAAACGGCGGACGCGTCTCGGACTGGGCTTCGACGGACTCGACTTTCAGCGAACGACCAGGTGGTGGCGCAGAACAGGTTCTCCAAGATGAGCTCTCTCTCTTCTGTAGAGGTTGACCAACTTCGGGACATCTGGAACAGGAACCATACGGAACGACACTGGCACTGCTGTCGTGATGCGTTTCGGCGGACGTACTTTCAAGCTGTGAAAACAAGAAAATGGTGGGTACGACTTGTATGACTGACAACGGACTCGACTTCGTCGGACGACACAAACGGACGGGATGAGTTGATGGATGATCTTCCTGGAGTGAAGAATGCTGGAAGGATGTCTTCTTCTGAGTAGAGACTGATTCTGAGCACGTGGTGTTACAGACCACACTATGAGACTGCAGTGTGGTAGAAGATTGAGACTGTCTTCGTACAGTAGTAAACATATAACTGAAGAATGCCCAAAGAACTGGGGAATGATACAATAATTTGCCGGAGGAGGGCAAATTATAACTTCAGGGGTAATTGTTACTGATAAGGGCCAATGTCCAGGTGCTTAGAGCAATAGTTCAGGTACTTGGACCAATAGTTCAGGTACTTAGGACAATAGTTCAGGTACTTTGGACAACAGTTCAGGTACTTAGGGCAATAGTTCAGGTACTTAGGGCAGTAGTTCAGGTACTTAGGGCAATAGTTCAGGTACTTAGGGCAGTAGTTCAGGTACTTAGGACAATAGTTCAGGTACTTAGGGCAATAGTTCAGGTACTTAGGGCAATAGTTCGGGTACTTAGGGCAATAGTTCAGCATAAGCAGTACAGTAATCACAGTAGTTTCACAGTATAGGCAAATCAAACACTCTCAAATGAACCCCTGTTTCTATAGGTAGGGTATTCTGGAATAGGATCCCTTACTGTATGTTGTGGCTAGGGAATCCTTTAGTACCACTAGGTTGGCTTGCCCAATTCCGCTAGGCCGGGGCCTCCCTTTAGTACCACTAGGCTGGCTTGCCCTATTCCGCTAGGCCGGGGCCTCCCTTTAGTACCACTAGGCTGGCTTGCCCTATTCTGCTAGGCCGGGGCCTCCCTATAGACCAAGCTTTACCTCGGGCCTAATGCCCTACCTTTACCTCGGGCCTGAAGCCCTACGTTAGCTTGGGCCTGGTGCCCCACCTTAGATTGGGCCTGGTGCCCCACTTTACAATGGGCCTGGTGCCCCTCGAACTACTGGGCCTGGTGCCCCACTTTGTACTGGGCCTGGTGCCCCTCGTTACCTTGGGCCTGGTGCCCCACCTTGTACTGGGCCTGGTGCCCCTCATTACCTTGGGCCTGGTGCCCCACCTTAGATTGGGCCTGGTGCCCCAATTTACAATGGGCCTGATGCCCCTCTAAACTTTGGGCCTGATGCCACACTTTACAATGGGCCTAATGCCCTACTTTATATCTGGGCCGGAATCGCCCTTTTAAATACTGTTGCCCCTTTAAATTCTGCAGGCTCCCAATGCCTGCTGTCATTTATCTAGCGAAACCCCGCCTCTGTTCCACCCCTAATGAATATTCATAGGCCGCGATAAAGGCCTTGCTATCTAGCCCCTTCCCGTGGGCGTCGCTAGCCTCACCTCCCTTTTTAATATTAAATTCGCGGGTCCTAATGACCCTATGCTCCCTGCGGTGCTCGGCCACCTTTCGCAAGTGCCTACTGTGCTTTTACAACAAAACAACAGTCCCCTTTTAAAACACAGGTGGCCAGCACAACGTGTGCTGCTGCCAACTCACCGCTCTGCGGTCTGGAGGGAGTCTCTGCTGTCACTGAGAGGCGGGAGGTGAGCTGTAGTGGGAGGGAATCACACAGGCGGAAAAAGGGACAGCTCGGGGGGCCTCCGACGGCCAACAACGATGCGGCGCTTCTCTGCCGCCGACGTGAGACCGGATTTACTTGTGAGACACTTGGGGGCAGAAAATAAATAATCGGAGGGCTTAAAAGCCCATAAAACGCGGGTAACGGCAGTTTTCATCTTCGTGGTGCCCCGTTGGCACCACCGACTACGAACTGAAGAAGCAGAGGAAGTCTTCGGGCAGGGGAGGCAGCACAGGACCACAGCAAGTCCAGAGGGACGGCTTCAAACAAAAGGTAAGCCCTAAACTGTGCCCCTGACTTCTGGGTCCTGGCTCCTCAACCTCTGCCCAGGGTTAACTGTCTCCAACTGTTTAACTATAGAATGCTTGTTTAAACTTGAACCTCCCCAGGGTTCTAGATCTGCTGGACTGGAATGCTGTGCATGAGCCACCTAGCACAGCATTCCATCCAGGCTATTATGACACACATTGCTTGTAAATTCTAACTTTTTATAAAATGGACATGAAAATATAAGCTCACTGATTGGGTACAAAATCAGTGTCATATGTGTATTACACATAGAAAAAAAAAAGGGCAGTCAAAAATCAATACTCTGAATTAGAATGTTCAGTACTGAACATGCCAAACAGAATGTTCACAAAGGCTCAGTTAGCCATCTTGTTATCCCGTTAAGCACCCTGCACACAAACATGTCGAACGAGTCTGTCAATTTCAATATTAGCTTAACTGAAGAGGAGCTAGAGGAAATCTTTAGAAATGAAACTAACATAGAGGAAACCAGCATTCCTTGTCAAAAAGCTGCCGACTATAACAGCGATCCTCCGAGAACCGCAGTGAGTAGCAAGTCACAGCTGTCAGATTCAAAAGCAGTGGCGGGAAAAAGCAGGCACCAGTTTGTAAATGAAAATACTTTAAACGAATTGAGGACTCCCGGAACGAAATAAACACTAAACGTTCCACCACATGGGAATAAAAGTGTTCGATGATTGGGCTTGTGCAAGGCAAATAAACATAGATTTTAAAACTGCTTCTCCTGAACTTCTCAATGACACATTCCGCAAATTTTACGCCGAAGTTCCTAACGCTGATGGCAAAGAGTATGCACTGAGCAGTTTTTGCAGTTTAAGGGCAGCATTAAACAGACAGTTAAATTGCACAGCAGTAGGCAGAAAAATCAATATAATAACAGATCCTGCTTTTACATCCAGCAACAACGTGTTTGTTGCAGTAATGAAAAAATACAGGCGGGAACAAAAAGACTGTTCAAAGCATCATCCCCCTATCAGTAATGCCAATTTAACTAAATTAAGGCACTCTGCAGTGCTGTCACTAATACGCGCCTGGCCTTGTCCGCAAAGTGTGGCTGGACATCCAGTTATGCGTGGCCGACGCGGCGGCCGTGAAGGATTGGCCTTTTAAAGCCTGATAGTTTTACATTCCAATACGATGAATCAGGAAATGAATTTGCAACCCTCCGTTTTAATGAGCAAACCAAAAATCATTCTGATCCTAGAGAAGCCAACAAAGAATTGTACCGTGGCTTCATTTATAGCAACCCTGGATCCCCATCTTGCCCTGTGCAAAGTTTAAAAAAATACATCTCTAAACTACCTCCAGATGCAAAATCCCTCTACTGCCACTCTCGTAAAGTGCCACAAGACTTTCTAGACACACAAGAGACATGGTATAGCCGAGAGCCGATGGGGTTAAACTTCCTTTCCACTATGATGACTCGTTTAAGCAAAGAAGCTGACCTGTCACAAATCTACACAAATCACTCGGTCCCTGCTACTGCGGTACGTCTTCTATCTGAAGCTGGCTGTGAGGACAGGAAAATTATGTCTGTGACTGGCCACCGAAACGAAGCAAGTCTACGCTCCTACTGGTCTGCCAATTGCTCCAATTGTAGGAAATGGAGCAGCATTCTGGGGCAAAGTACAATAAAAATTCAACCACAAGTAAAGCGAAACAAAATACTGCTGCCAAAAAACGAAGCCATCCGCCCAAGAAATCCTGATCACTCACCCGACAGCAAGTCAGACAGTTTCTCCAACTAGTCTGTGGCAAAACGAAAACATCAACCCAGAGAATACTACTCCCCCCCCAACAGCAACAGGTGGCCAATCATCAACAGGTCCTCAATCGGCTCCGTGGCAAATCAGCCCAGGAAATGCTGCTTACGCGACCATGACACAAATCCAGCAGTGCCCTCAATCATCAACAGGTCCTCAGTTGGCTCCGTGGCAAATCAGCCCAGGAAATGCTGCTTACGCGACCATGACACAGACCCAGCAGTCTGCGACTAGCACTTGCACTCCATTACAGGCAACGGAACGCCCTATAAACTTTCCTACAGCCGGTTTCAATTTCAATGCTCCAGTCTATTTCAGTGGCACTGTCAATTTCATTAACTTGAGCAAAGAATAAAAATTCATTGTTACTGCCATTTAGTAACGTTTTAACACATTTTTCCTTCATCATTAATTGTTAAAAATTGAAAGGTTTTACACAGTTTAGAGTTTTAATGGTTTAAAAAAGTAAAGGCTGCACTTGAAAGGGAACTATTTCCCCTTGCGTATGGACACTAATCAAATAAAGCAATATTTGAATGCAAAAACTGAATTTCCTTGTTTGTTTTTTTTATTTCTATTGCAATTTCTCCATTTTACAAGCGCAATAAGACCCTCCGGGGGTATGAGTAGAACATATATTACCGCACGGCTGCGGCTGAAGTCACTCGGCCTGTCGGCCTCGTGACTTACAACGCCCCAGCCATGCGGTAATATATGTTCTACTCATACCCCGTCATGTCTTATTGCTTACTTACAAAGCTGCAAGTGCACAGGGCACTTTTCTATTATGTACAGTACTTTCCCTGTAATGGCCAACTTTGGGGCATTACAAAACAATCAAGCAATCCATTACAATTTACAGTATGTAACAATACATCCAGCAAACAATTCACATTTATGGGAAGGCTTTAAGCCTGAGGTTCAATGGGCAGAGCAACTATGTCCCTCCTCCATCAGGCCTTAAAAGGCCACTCTTCCTAGACTGTTCCAGGATTCGTCTCTTCATTGCACTCGGAGGCCAAGTCGGCTGTGCCTTCTCCTGCTCCGTTATCTGTTTGTTTGGCCTACGGCTGCTCCCACTCACATTATGACTCGTTCATCCCCCCTCCAGTCTCTCTTTCTCACTCTTTTTTCCTTCCTGCGCAGTTTCTTTTCCTCCCCTGTCTTCAGCCCCATTCCCTCCTGAGACCCTTCCTATGTTAGCTCGCTGAGCAGTCTGCCTGCTAGTCGCACCTGACCTCCTCACATCTCTGTTTTTTCTCCTCCCCCTTCCCAATACCTCATTTTCATGTTGTTGATCCCAATCCTCCTCTCTCGCTTGCGGGTGTCCTAACTCCCCGCTCCTCCTCCCCGTCGCCGCATCGGAGCTTAGGGCGTGTCATCGCACTCCATGTTTTGGTTTCTTCTTCAGTGCTCTCCATCACCAGCATGGCTCCTGCTGACCCAGCCCTGTTTTGGCTGCACCTAGTGCAGTCTCCCGGTCCTTCTGTGGATTGCAGCGAGCTCTCCTCTGCTCGCTCAGCCTGGGACAGTTCCCTTCAACGATCCCACCTCTCCATTTGCTGCTTGCTAGCTCCACTCCACACCGTCCCATTGCTGGCTTTGGCTGCTGGATTTGGCTCATCATCTTCTTCCATCTCCTACTGTCCTTCCCTCACTTTATTTTCTTCGGCTTTGTGCCCCCTCTCTGCATGAATTAATTTTATTCTTTCAGACTCAGGATCGCGGATCTGCACTCCTCTGGAATTCATGTGGTCTCTCCGGTACCCATGCTGGTATTCACTCAGCTGTACAATGTTTCCTGTCATTTGTATATTGTCCCTGAAGTATGAATGAGTCTGTTTTAATATGGTCCAGCTGTTCTGCTATTTGCTGTTCTGCAAAAGGACTGTGTGGGTTTATTCTTATTAAATGCCATCATTCTTGAGCAATCTCATACTCTGTCCTTATCATCATCCCTTCCAGAACGTGTGCAGTTGTGCCTTGCTTCATAATGAGCTCACTGGCAAATCAGTGTCCAGATCTCGTAAAAGTCTTGCCTCCAGCCTGCATCAGGAGTGTCTCCCCTGGTCGACTCCTATTGTTGCCCTCCTCCACCTCCCATTCCCTCTGCACTCTGTTCTGCTTCTTCTACGACCTTTGCTTTTTTTTCAGGTTTTTCCTATCCTGCCATCACCTTCCCTATTCGTATCCTCCTCTTACCCTAGTCCATCTGGTGTCCAGGTGCCCGAGTCTGGTTTTTCTTCGCTCAGTCTGACCTCAGGGTCTACTAATTCACATCGATTAATTGGGCATACCTCTCACTGGGTCTTGTGCTACCTCAAATTCCTAGGCTACCTCATAGAACTGATGCACTCCTGTGGTTATTATCATCATCAGTCTTCTCATGACCTCATCTGGGCATCCGACCTATATGTGGGTCTACTCCTTCATATCGATTACTCGAGCACAACCCTCTCAGGTCCATGCTACCTTGACTCGACATGCTTGCCACTCGGAGACATGCCTTCATGTCTGTTGCCCCTTTGCTAGGGGCTGGCTGGCTTCATCTCCATCGTACATCATTCATTTCATGTCTCACCTTCAACCATTCAGGCCTTCAAGGCTTCTTTCCATCATTGTACTTTCTCTCTTGCTTTTGAGCATCTAGTTGCAGACATCACTCGCATCACTCGACAGCTTTCCATTTAGAAAGACAAAGCAGGAGCGTCCTCTAAAATTTGACTTTTTCCTCCTTCCTCGATCTCTACTTTAAATTGCTGTAGTGGTGCCGATAAACATCCCTAATCAAAACGTCATTCAGCCTGGAGGGAAGGCGACCTAGGCCTTGGATAACCAGAGGTTTCCTCCTCAAGGGGGGTTTTCCTCTTCTCCATGCCAATGGTCATAATATTAGTCAGAGTTAGTGCTTTCTAAGGTTCCTTAGTTAGGTTCCGCTGTTGGATGGAGTCAGATGGTGGCCCTGGCTGTTCCTTCTCTCCTTAGGAAGTCCACTCTTCTGCATCTCATCAGATTTCCTTTAGTTCATTTTCCTCACCTTTTATCATTCTTCTCCTATCCTTCCTATCTATGTCTGTCACATTTATTTCCGGTCTAGATATCTTCTGATTTCTTGCCTCTTCGATGCTTGACACCCTTGTGTGTATTCTTTTTGGGCTTCTTCCTAAGCTACATTTAGCCAAGGGAATTATTCCCTCGGCACCTATACGTGGGGAACCCTCCTCTTGGGTTCCTTGCGACATACCCCTACAGGGTGGTATATCCCATGGATACAGAGGCAACTAGCCACAATGTATTGAAGTCACACAAGAATACATCTCATCCAGTTGTGTAAGCACAACTGAATGGGAAGGCTTTAAGCCTGAGGGTCAATGGGTGGAGCAACTACATCATTCCCCCATCAGGCTTTAAAAGGCCACTCCTCCTGGACTGTTCCAGGATTTTTCTCTTCGTTACCCCACTATCTACCCGTCCTCCTCCTCCAGCGGCTCGTCTCTCTTTCCCATAGGTTTCTTCCTAGGCTACCTTTAGCCAAGGGAAATATTCCCATGGCACCTATGGGGGGGGGAGGACCCTCCTCTAGGGTTCCTTACATCGTACCCCTACAGGGTGGCATATCCCATGGATACAGAGGTTAATAGCCACAATGTATCGAAGTCACACAAGCATGCATCTCATCCAGTTGTATAAACATAATTGAACTGTTTAATAAGGTGCTGATATATATACCCTTCTGTATTTTGTTTAAGGATAAACAAAATATGAGATATAATAATAAAAAGATACCTAATGAAAAAGAAGAATAGACATAACAAGAACAATTAAATAACCCTCAGTGGGGTTGCCAACCAAAGATATTCATCAGTTTCTAAACAGACATAATCTCAAGATTCCTTGAATAGTCGGGGGCGGAATCTGTAGTTGGTTTAATTCACTAAGATATTAGTAGCTAGTTTGTGAGGTCCAGGAGGGGGGAGACAAACACTATGGGGTCTTACTGACCAGCATATGTGTGTAGAAGGAATCACAGCTCTTTTTACGTATTTTATTTCACAACTGTACCTGAAATTTGCTTGGTTTGTCTTTGAATTAACATACCATGTAACCTATTTGGACTCACACTATATCCCTTTGTTCCCCCTACCCCCAGGTCGCACCAGGAATAGTGCTCTGGCTCAGTGTGCCTCTCCTGGCTACCACATTTAACTAACTAAATGAATACATTTTGTCCATGTTGTGATAACAAAAAAGGATCTCACACAGACTTACAGAAAAGGCAGCTGTGTTTGCCCATATTCTAGACAACTTGTTACCTTCAGTTTGTTCATTAAATATCGTTTCATAGGTTTCTAAAACTGCAAGATTTCTATGGCTCCACTGGAAACTGCCACCATGACTGGACTTTAAAATAGTGATGAAAATGGGACATGATGACATAATCTAAATGAGACTTCTTCACAGTGCTGGAAACATAACAGTCACTGGGGGAACCCACCACCTTTAATATAGGATTGAACATACCTGACAGGGGTCTGGGGACACGATTCCTCATTACCTGCCACATTTTTTTTACTTTACTTAGTTTTATGTCAGGGGAGTACATTTTAGACAGGAGCAGTCCTTCCCCATTTTGCTCCTGGAAATGAGTCAAGACTATTAATTTCACTCCATGAACTGTGTTTCCTTGGATTCCCCTCATTTCCTCCACTGTTGCTCCAAGTCTTACCCTGTATCCTTATGTTGTCCAATTTCTAATGCCTGTGATTACCTCTGTATGCCAATTTTATTGTATGTATACTTAACTTGTGTATTAACCTAATAAAAATAGAACAAAATGTGACAGTAGAGGCTAAGGATATTAGGTAAACATATATGCTAAAAATGCAGTGGCGAAGAACTTTCCCAGCTAATGTTCGCTACTACCAAGCATTTATTTAGTTTTTAAACCCACTGAAGCTTATTATTTTCAGAGACACTGTGTCAGGGACTTGAGCGTGTAGCAGCCGATGCATAACTGTATGGCCAACTTTTGGCAGAAGTCTAGAATGATGAATATTTGGCTAAATTATGTGTTTGAACAGCAGCACTAGTCTATGGATCTGGTGCACTACCAGCGTCCTTTGCCGCACTGTTCAATAGGACATTGTAATTGGATTTCTTGTTCCTTTCACTCTTAAAAAAAAAAAAAAGTGATAGACCTTTTGTGTTTTGCTCTGCAGAGAATACTCTGCCGCCTTGAAGCAGCGTGTTAATGAGACATTTTCTTAATCTGAGCCTTACGTCAAACCTGTAATCAGAGCACCAGAGATACCCAAACCGACAGAAACATTCATTAATTCCAGAAGCTGCTATTTCTCATCTGCATTTAAACATTAGTCCTTTAGGAGTTTAACCTTGGCAGTGATTTCAGAAAAGGCTGTTTATGCACTCTACTCAGAAGCACAGTCAGTCAACAAATCTTCCCACATACTGAAACAGAAGCATGCTGTGCTGCTGGCCTGCAGGATATTTGCTGCTAATGTGATATAATCTTTACAGGGCTCTGATGAGAAAATATTTTTGCATACATTTTATCACTATGATGTACTCTTTTTTTCAACTTCTCGTTTATTGATTTTGCAAATGTACAAGAAGTATATTTATCAAAGGAGTAAGGCCTCTTATATATACAGTACAAAAACACATTACAATAGGATCTTTGGTTAATATCAGGCAATAATGCATGCCCCTGCTGGAAAAACACAGTCGCTACTGGTAGAACCAGGTCACCATGGGTTGGTAATGAACAGTTTGGGTACTATCTTCCTACCTTTAAAAAGCACCACATTAGGAGCTGTGAATAGGGTAAAGAATCGGGGAGTTATTGTGGACTTCAAGCTGATGGTAGAACACCAGGCATCAGCAATAAACCAGCGGCTTTTTCAATCTATGGAATATCACCTGGATTAAGCCCTATCTTGCAGCAGCTGATATAGACACACTGGTACACACTTCTGTCACATCTAGATTGGATTACTGCAACATCTTTTACCTAATGCTGTTGGTAGGGCAGGTGCATCACCTGCAGTTAGTGCTGAATGTGGCAGCCCAGCTGATTGCTGAGATACCTCACCTTGATGCTACTGTGTACTGCACCGGCTGTGAGTTTGGTGGTGCATCAGCTTCAATGTATGCTTGTTAACTTGCAAGACCTTGCACAGTTTGGGTCCTGATTACTTTAAAGATCTCCTGACCACATACCCCCAGCACTGCAAGTGGTAACGGTGCCGCTTGCACCAGCAGGAAGGCCCTTACAATTTATACTACAAAAAATCCTTTAATGGCCTAGATTCCGAATTGCTATTATACTGAGAATAATGAACAGGATATTGTGCAGAACATTGAGGTTAGGATACCAAGGGGTTCTGTTATATCAAAGAACCATGAGACCGAAGACTGAGTGGTACCTTGATGCCACAGAACTCCAAGGTGTTTCAGCTACATTGTTCTGCTCAGTAACTTGTTTGTTATTTTTTATAATGTAATGCTTTGGTCATTCAATAATTCTCTGTTAACTTTAGAAAAGATCACACATCAGAAACAGTGCAAATGTGGTAAAAATATGGGGGGTTGATAACTGTCTGCTAAGGGAAAAAATTAGTTTATAATTGTGCACAGCTACTGTTTTTTACTAAATGTTCTGGAAAAGTACAGTACCACTACCACATTGTGTTCAGACAATTAATGACCCAGGGAGCATGGCAAAATAATTTTATACCCTCACACGTGATAGCGTAAGAAAATAACCGGCCTACACAGATCAAGGCTGCTCTGAGTCTGAATTTGAACTTACCAACAAAAAAAAAAATTATTCAGTCAAATACTTCTGCCTGCTATATGTCAACATATTAGTGGATTTGTTATATACTCAGATGATATACTGTATATATAATAAGAACAATGTGACTGTTGAATTACACTTATACAGTATATCATCTGAGTATAAACAAATCGGGCCAGATATTCAAAAGGGTTGTGCCATGCGCAAGTCCTACATTGCACCATTCTGCGATATTCAGCAGGAGGCAGTTGCGCCACTGAAAACAGGCTGAGCAACAGCGCAATGCAAATGAATGCATGCGCAACTGGAGGGGGAGGAACCATGCATAAACTGCGCAGCCCGATATTCAGTCGGGCTGTGCAGAGTTGTGCAGGCGCAACCCCCAACCTGCGCCTGCACAACTTTGAGCCAAAAAAAAAAGGCTTAAGTTGAGGGCCACCCACAGGTGAGCTGCTGTATTGCAGGGCGCAACACAGCAGCTGCCACCCGTGGCTGGCCCCCAACTCAGTCCCTGTGCCCCCCCACCAGCCCGATTGCGGGCATCAATGTACCCCCCGTTCACATCTCTGGTGGTCCAGTGGACCGTAATGCCCGATCGCGGGCAGAATGTAATAAGAACCCCCAGTGCCCGATCGCGGGCAGAGATGTAACAAGAACCCCCGGTGCCCGATCGCGGGCAGAATGTAACAAGAACCCCCAGTGCCCGATCGTGGGCAGAGTATAACAGAACCCCCAGTGCCCGATCAGCGGGCGAGATGTAACAAGAACCCCCAGTGCCCGGTCGCGGGCGGTAAGTCGCGCCCCCTCCCCAACCCGAATATCTCCCTGGTGGTCCAGTGGACGTAATGCCGATCGCGGGCAGAATGGATATTGACACCCCCCACCCAAACATCTCCCTGGTGTCTAGTGTCCCCACCCACCCACCCACAGCCCACCACCGCTTCCCCGGCAGCGGCGGGCGGCAGCATCCCCACCGCCTCGCCGCCTGGCGCTGCCGACCGACTGGCCGGTAGGGCTGCACGCCCTTGGTGCAGAGCTACAGCCAATGGGCGTGTAGCTCTTGTCATTGTATGATGATAGTCCAGATTGTGAATGACATTCATTCACAAATCTGACTGTCATGTACAGTATGGGCTGCACGCCCATTGGCTCTCAGCTCTGCACCAATGGGCGCAGCCCCACCGCCAGTCAGTCAGAGGGTGGCGGGCGGCAGGCGGGTGGATGCTGCGCCGCCGCCGCCGGGGGGAAGCGGGTGGTGGGGCTGGGTGGGTGGGGTGGGGGGGACACTAGACACCAGGGAGATGTTTGGGCAAGGTAATATCCATTCTGCCCGCGATCGGGCATTACGGTCCACTGACCACCAGGGAGATATTCGCTGGGGGGCACTTTACTTACCGCCCGCGATCGGGCACTGGGGGGTTCTGTTAGATCTGCCCGCGAATGGGCACTGGGGGTTCTTATTACATTCTGCCTACCGCATCGGGCACTGGGGGTTCATATTTTACATTCTGCCCACGATCGGGCATTAAGGTCCACTGACCACCGGGATGAACGGGAGGGGAGCCACATTGATGCCCGCGATCAGGCGAGGGTGCGTCGGTCCCCGACGGCTGCTGCCTGGCAGGGCGCCAGGCGCAAGTCCTCGGGGATCGGTGCACCTACATGCTAATGGCATGCAAATGGGGCTATAATGACATGCAAATGGCCCCCCTGCACCTTGCATGTATTATAGCCCCATTTGCATGTCACCTTTTGAATATCGTGGATTTGCGCATGGTGCACTGGTACTTGCGCCACCTCAAGTTGACTGCTCCACTCTGTCAACTTGCGCTTGCGCAAGTTCCACTGCGCCATGCACAGTGGCTGTGGCTGGGGAGTGATATTCAAAGGAGTTGCTCAATAGCGCAACTCCTTTGAATATCGCACAGGACACACCCCTGCGCATCTATTTTGCGCAGCGCAAGGACTTGCACCTTTGAATGGCGCAGTTTGAATATCCAGCCCATCGAGTTTTGTGGCTTTTGTATATATTCAGTGATTAGCTCGCCATGCATTAGTGACTTCTTGAAACATTTACTCTGTAGATCAGTACAGAAGGAATCCATCAAGTCTATTGGATTTAGTCCTTTAGTTCATTATTTGTGTACCATTCGAGTGAGGACTTAAAGTAAAAGAGGGATACACGTGACTGAGCATGTGGATACATTTTGATAAGCATCAAACATTTTTCTCAGAAAAATGCCAAACTTCTTAAAACTTCTCTTTGAACCTCTGCTGATCAACCTTTAGGATACTCTTTTAATAGATTTTACGGATTTAGCATATTGCCTTCTTTATAGGCTGCAATGAGCCCACCTGCACTATGAGGTGCTGCCTCGTAGTTCAGCTGTCCACCTCTTGATCAGCTACAGTATGCCACAACAGGAAACTCTGATTGCCTCTTGAATCTGATTTCCTAATGCTGGCAGCAGCCCCCTTCCCTGTACTCAGAAAATAATCACAGACTAATTTTCCCCCAAGGCTGGCTCTTCACTTGCTGCCGCTCTGATTTGCTGCTGTCACTGATTGGACCATGCTCTTGTTATCTGCACTGCTCCCTACTGCCACTAGATCTCTGTTGCTCCCTGCTGCTTTGATCCACTGAATCTGGACTACTATGCTCACACTAACACTAGTCCTCCTGGATCTCTGACCTGCACAGCTGCTCCTATAGTCTGGTAACCCTGCCTTCACCTGCTGCTACTGCTACTCTCTCCATAATAAACACTGCAGTACTCCAGTCTCTGCAGGATTGCTTCTGTCCCAGTCTGCTAGAATCCTAAAGTTTCTTTGTTCCTTACAATCCCCCACTGGCTGGCTTCCTGCACAACAGTAGCCAATCAGTGTAGTGATTCCCTTAACTCTGGAGAAGTAACTAATCAGAGCTGCACCAGAAAGACAACAGTAGCCACTCAGTGGAGTGATTCTCTTAACTATGGCTGAAGTAACAAATCAGAGCTGCACCAGAAAATCAGTTAGCTAACTGAAGAGGCAAGGGAACAGACTCGGGGTAGCCAATTGGAGATCCTTCCTGATGCTTCCAATCAATTCCACTCAAGTCTTAGTCAGTCCACCTCTGCCCCTCTCCTGCCTGACTTGCCTGGAAGAGTTCAAAGGGGCCTTTTAAAACTGCACCATCATGATAACAGCTGGTGAACAACTAGGGTTCCAAGTTGTGTTTGATGCCGCAGTACATCATTCAAGGCATGAAAACATCACCAGATGGCACAGATCGAGCATTATCACAGAGTCTGGGTGTGGGCATAAAGTTATATAACTGCAGGCATGGTTGAGGCTATTGTGGGTATGGTGGAGGGAGGAAGGTGAAGGCACAACAAAGGAGAAAAGGAAGGAGAGGGGGGACATGATAGAAACGTTCAAGTACCTCAAGGGAATCAACAAAGTCCAAGAGGGTAGCATCTTTCAAAAGAGGTGTGCAAGAACAAGAGGGCACAATTTGAAGATGGGGGCGGCTCAGAGGTAATTTAAGGAGTATTTTTCACAGAGAGAGGGTTGTGGATGCATGGGAACCTTCCGCAGGAGGTTGTGGAGTCAAAAACAGTGGTGGAATTCAAGCATGCATGGGACAGTCATAAGGCTATTTTAGGGGGTGGGGGTAGGAAGAAGTAGGCTGCTGGTTAACTAGGATCTGCAGCTTATCCAGTAGGTAGGGAAATGGGCAGACTGGGTGGGCCAAGCGGTCCTTATCTGCTGTCAAATTCTATGTTTCTATGTTTCTATGTAACAGAGGCTGTGTTGCAGGGACAATACCGCACAGGCTGTATTGGGTCAGAATGAAACAGGCTGTGTTGAGAACTGATCTTCACTAAAGACAAAGTCTATATGCTGACATATGAGACAAATGATGAGAAACAGTGCAGTGATCTGCTGCACACTAAAGAAGTGACACAAGTACACGTGTAGATTCCAAAAGTAGCATGCAGTAGTTTCACTTATGCTTTCCCTATGCCAACTACACTACACCTTGTACAGCTACACTATGCAAAAAGTGCAGAGTGGGAGCTCACAGGTCCACAGTGATCATCAAACCTGCTGATTTCAGAATAGATGTACCAGGACGAATGAGCACAGGATCCGTCAGTTTTCAAAATGAATGTGCCAAGTTGCAGCTTGTTGGGCTGGGATAAACACTAAACCCATCAATTAAAAAATGAATGTGTTGGATGGGAGCTGGTGGGTCCAGTATGAGCATCAAACCTGCCAATTTAAATCAGAGGTACAGCAACAGGGGGAAGGGAAGGGGACAGAGCACTGATCTGTTGTGTACTACTTGTGGTGATGCCAAAAGTAGCATGAAATAGTTCCACTTTCCCCACTCCATTAACCATGCTATGCCTTGCACAGCTTTACTCTGCAGCAACAAAACGTTGTCAGATTACTTAGTGAAGTGGGAGTGAATAAGGATCAAAATGAACTCAGAAGCTAACTGCTGCTTTACAAAAGTACCCTTAGACTGGTTATCTACAGCTCTGTCACCTCTATCATTGATTACGGGCTTGCAATCTATGGCTCTGCCTCTGCCACTGCCTTTCGCAGGATATCGCTGGCACTCAACAAAGCATGCAGACTTCTAACGGGCGCTGCCCGTCATACGCAAACCTGTGACCTGTATGCAGTGGCTAGGTGGCTTTCACTCCTCAGCAGGATACAGTATCATACCTGCCTATTAACCAAAAAGGTTTTCCTCGGGATTGTGCCCCCAGGTGCTGAAAAGCTCCTCACTGTCCACTGCAGCACCCAGCATACTAAAAGTGCGCAACAACAAACCTTCAAAGTCCCCAGATGCCGGACCACAATGGGTCAGAGGGCCTTCTCCCATAGAGCTCCACAGTGGTACAATACTCTCAACAAAGAAACACTTGCAGCTGCTACCCTTGGCCCCTTTAAAAGGTAATTCTGACAACACCTCACCTCAACTAGCAAATGTGACTGCTTCGCCTAAGATGTTCATCTCTCCTCTGCACTTTAGCAGTTACTTGGCACTAACCCCCCTTATCCTACTTCCCCCTTCTCACCCTCCCCTCCCCCACTGCCCTACCTCACCCTACCACCCCCTTCTCTAAGGCACTTCTGGACTACTGTTCCCCCTACTCCCTCCTACTATGCACGTCTCTCGCCTCACCCCTTCTCCTTAGACAATGGCCTCTCTGCCTGCCTACCCTTTCCATACCCACCTACCCGACCCTCTCAAAATTTCAGCTTATGTTTGATGTTTTACTCTGTAATTTGTCTTAATCTATCTGACTGTGGCTCACTTGTAAGACTGTGGATTGTTTTTTTTTTTTCTCTTTAGGGCTCAGACTTCTTACTGTTTTCATGACTCTGTAACTTTGGCTACCTTTGTATGTATGTTTACCCTCCATCACTTGACGTGGAACCTTTGTAAACAAGCAGTTCTTGCTCAAAGGTACCTGTAATCCTAGAAATCAATAAATAAATAAAATTAAAAAAAATGTCATTTTTTATGCTTGAGGGCTGTGTCAGGCACTTAACAAACATCAGACCATATTTAGTAACTTAGCATATTAATTAACATGCACCCCACAACATTGAGTTTAATTCTGTACTACTGTCTCACTGGCCCTAGCTATAATGGGGCCCTGTGCAAACCTCCTTGCTGCGGCCCCATATCAGAAGTTGGGAAGCCCCAAGGAACATCCTCATCCCTACCACGACCTCCCTATATCTTCATTTTGAGCTAGTTTTGTGATATTTTTGTACTAAAAATCAGACATGGGGACCAAGAAGAAAGAAGGCCAGCTGAACAGCTGAGGCTTTTGGGGGACCCCTCTGCTGTTGGGGCCCTGTGTGAATACACAGTTTGCACCATGCGAAGGCTGGCTCTATGACTGAGCAAGCTAAAATTTTTGTTTTCACACACTGACAGGAATCAGATACTCACTCAAAGCAGAACTTGCTTACTATGGGATGTGTCTGCTGCCCCAGATCAGTTTAAGAAGGCAGTCAGAATAGAAAAGGACCAAACCAAGGAAAGAATAGACAACTCAGTTAAGAAGGAGGATAAAACCTTTTATAAGTACATTAGGCAGCGAAGAAAGACCAAGGGAGGAATAGTGAGGCTTAATAAAGGGGAAGGGGTGGGCAGAGGGTGACAGTGGAAAAGCAGGGATACTGAACAAATACTTCTGCTCAGTATTCACAAAAGAAGAGGAGGGGGAGGTACATAAATCAAACAATAGAAGCACTCTGGATAGGGGGGGTTGATACCAGTTCATTCACAGAAGAAAGGGTCATGAAAGGACTCCCAAAACTGAAGGTGGACAAAGCAATGGGGCCTGATGGGATTCACCCCAGAATTCTAAAAAAACAAAGGGGAGAACTAGTGACACCACTGACTACCCTTTTCAACAAATCATGGTACGATGGTGTGGTACCTGAGAACTGGAGGAGGGTGGATGTGATTCCCTTTCATAAAAGTGGGAGCAAGGCAGAGGTAGGAAACTACAGGCCTGTTAGTTTGAGCTCAGTGGTAGGGAAAATGATGGAATCACTTCTGAAAGAAAGAATTGTTGAGTACCTAGAGGCCAGTGGGGCACAGGACCCAAGGCAGCATGGATTCACAGCAGGAAGGCCATGTCAGAAGAATCTAATAGATTTCTTTGACTGGGTGACCAAAGTAGTAGACCAGGGAGGGGCTGTGGACATGGCCTGCCTAGACTTTAGCTAGGCATTTGACACAGTCCCATACAAAAGATTAATAAACAAGTTAGTCAGCCTGGGAGTGGGTCCCAGGGTGGTAGCCTGGGTAAAAAATTGGCTGGACAACAGGACACAGAGGGTAATAGTAAACGGAGTCCACTCCGAAGAAAGGGGGGTTACTAGAGGGGGTACCCCAGGGTTCAGTACTGGGACCAGTCCTCTTTAATGTCTTTATAGGCAATATTGCAGAGGGACTGGAAGGAAAAGTATGCCTCTTTGCAGACAATGGAAAGATCTGCATTAGGGTTGATACACAAGAAGGGGTGGAAAGGATAAGAAGGGACTTGGCAAGGATGGAGGAATGGTGAAAAGTATGACAGCTTAGATTCAATGCAAAGTGCAAAGTAATGCACCTGGGAAAGAATAACCCAGGGGTAGAGTACCCAATGGGGGGGGTATTAACAACAACAAAAATGGACAGGGACCTGGGCGTAGTCATATCACATGACCTAAAGGTAGGCAAGCAATGTGAGAAGGCAGTAAGGAGGGCTGGGGGATACTGGGATGCAAAGGGAGAGGCATCACCAGTAGAAAACAGGAAGTTGCTATCCCTCTGTATAGACAGTTGGTGAGACTTCATCTGGTGTACTGCGTGCAGTTCTGGCTACTCCATCTTTGCAAGGACATAGACAGGATGGAGGCAGTCCAGAGGAGGGCAACTAAAATGGTTCAGGGTCTGCACCAGAAGCCATATGAAGAGAGATTAAAGGAGCTTAATATGTATACCCTTGAGGAAAGGAGCGAGAGGACGGACATGATAGAAACTTTCAAGTACCTCAAGGGAATCAACAAAGTCCTAGAAGGTAGCATCTTTCAGAAAACAGATGTGCAAGAACAAGGGGACACAATTTGAAGATAGAGGGGAGATGGCTCAAGGGTAATGAGAGGAAGTATTTTTTCAAGGAGAGGATGATGGACACATGGAACAACCTTCCTGAGGAGGTTATGGGGTCAAAAACAGTGGAAGAATTCAAGAATGGATGGGACAGACATAAGGCAATTCTAGTGGGGGGATAGGAGGAAGTAGGTTGTTGGTTAATTAGGATCTGCAGCCTATCCAATAGGTAGGGAAATGGGCAGACTGGGTGGGCCAAGTGGTCCTTATCTTCCATCAAAGTCTATGCTTCTAAGAAAACACCTCCAGTGAAATGAAATCTTCTGAATCCAACCCCCCTCTCCCTTGCCCTACCATTTCATTGCCTGCTCTCCACAAGTAAGCCATCCCTGCAATGTGCTAGCTGTTGAGACCAAACTTAGAAATAACTTGAGCAGCATAAAAGCTTTTTACTTGTCTCCTCCTTCACCTGCCATCACACTGCTCACTTTCTGCAATAGGTAGGGACACAATTGATCACTCATTTGTCCCATTTACTGTTGGGTTCACTGGTTCAGCTGCAGTTATGACTGGAATAACTAGTACATTTGATTGTTTGGAGTGCTGTGCTTGTGCAATACATGGTCTGAAGCATAATTAGTTTGTAGTCTATATGACTTTTTATGCTCAGAAGCCCGGAAGGAGAGTGGTATGCCATCAGAGGAGACAGGGAGGATGGTGTGAACAAAGAAACAAGTGTCTGGAGGATGCTTGGGGCATGTGCACGTAAGCAATGTTCAGTGGAGGGCGTGGTTAGTGTCACCTGCTACCCCCACCAAATCCCAGTCTTAGCCTTGCAATTCACTGGTTCTTCGAGCAACTATGTATGGAGTAACTAGTGCATACATTCCTTGGAGCATTTTGCTTATGCAACGTATGGATTTCAAGCATCATGAGCATGTAGTCTATGTGGTCTTTTGCTCTCTCCGTTCACAATGAATTAGTACCCTTTCAGGGTACCAGTGGCACAGGAACCCTCTTTAGGAGAGTTCCGCCCCTTGAGATGCCACAGGATGGCAAGCCCTTTGGCTAAAGCTACCTTAGGGAAGACGCTCAAAGAGTGGAAGCCGAAAGGCATGTGTAGAAGTATCAGAACATTGATGTCCGCTAAGGAGATAGGGAAGGCCATGAGGATCAATGACCAGCTAAGAAAATAAGAGGAAGAGCCACTTTCCGAGTCCCAAATACAATTAACTAGAAAAAAAGGAGGAAGGGCCACTATCTGAGTCCCAACTCACCCAGTGAATACAACTAACTAAATACTAGCAAGCTAACTAAGTTTATGACCATCAGCATGGAGAAGAGGACAGTCCCTTTGTAGAGAAAAAAAATCTGTGAATTCAAGGTTTCGGGTCACCATCCCTCCAGGCACTGGATGAAATAATTAACCCAGGCATAATCGGTGATAAACTGCTGCAACCTAAGGATTACAGTGCATTCTGCTTGTATGCACCTCAGATATATGCACATTCCAGTTATATGCACAAAAATGGTAGGTATACTGTCACCGCAGCGACTCCCCAACGGCGGAGACCATCACAGCGACAGGATTTGGACATGTCGCTGTGATGGTCTCTGCACAGCCAGGGGACTGCCTCTCAGGGTGTTTGCCCCCCCCCCCCCCGGTCCAACTCCGACTCGGAGTTGGAATCCTAGAGACCAGGGGGTGTGGTGGGCAGAGCCCCCCGATGGAAACATGGAGGCATCCCCGACACCACATTGTCAACACTCGGCAATGTGGCTGTCACTCTCGGGGATGTCTCCGTGGCTGCTGTCGCTGTGGCGTGGTAAAACCTAAATGGTGTGGCCCATTCCCAATCCTATGTGCTTAATGATAACAAATTTGCTTGTATGCACAGCAGATTTCAGTTGTATGCTTTTACCTCAAGAAAGGGGCGCCAAATACATTAATACTGTCAATTACACCTGTTAAATAGGTGCTACGCGCACTGCCAGTGGTCAAATACATGTGAATTTTAATCAGTTTCAGCCTGTCTGTCACAGCCAACAGCCATGGAGAAAACAAATAACTCAGATAGCTTGCACCGTGCAATATCTGATGAAATGGTGTGTTTGATATGAGTCTGATACATTCAGTAATAGTAAAAGTGAGTAGTAAGTGAGTAAATATGTTTTACTGAATGGTTCCATTGATATCAATACTATTTCAGTTGTATACAGTTTCAGATGCATGCACAGAAGTGGGTTGTTCCAAACATATGCATATATTAGGAACTGACTGTATGTGAGCTTTTTCTTCTGACCTGAGGATGCCCACCACAGAGGAGATGAAGGCTTGCCCTCTGGCATCATAGCAGGTGCCTTGACAAAGAATGCTGGGGTTCAAAACACACAACTGAAATCAAGAAGACTGGACACTGCTACTTCAGGTCTGGCAGTCCAAAACATTCCTGACAAGGCTCATGGATAAGAAACCAATACCGTGAGGGGATCAGTTAGGTGCAGTACAAAGCCAGAGATGGCAAAAGCTTACTGGTCATTACAGTATGAGGCCACAGAGGGCAAATGCACACTGAGCGTCTGTGGGACAGAGAATGGGCATATGGCTAGTTGTTGAAGGGGTGTGAGCTTTTTTGACACTGGGATGTATGCTTCCTGGTGGTCGTTGAGGTGTTTGCCTGACAGTTGTAGGCAGGGTAGGAATAATGGATGGTAAGGGTAATGCTAAGCTCCAGGGAATGGAGTGAATAGCTGCCAGGGAAGGCTGGTGGGAATTATGGAGCAGCAAAGGGCAGGCCCACTGAAAGCTTGCAGTGGCCATAATGTAAGCAGGAGGCATAGGCAAAGAACAGGAGACAGGCAGAGGCTGAGGCAAACAGCAAGCAAGACCTGAAAGCAAAAGGAAAGCACAGCCCCAGCAATGGCTGAACAAGAGAAGAGGCCAGGCAGCATACAGGACCAAGCAAGGCACAATTACAAAGGAAAGAGGGAGCCCAGCCCCAAGGGGCCACCTATTTATTTTATTTTTTATTTATTCTAGGATTTCAAGTACTTTTGAGCCAAGGCTCTTTTACAAAGGTTCCACGTCAGAAATAACAAACAACAAGGAAGCAAAAGTGAAATAACAGTAAACAATTCATGTACAACGGTGCTAATTGAAAGGGGTCGATTATAGGAAGAGTAAGGTGTAGAGGAGGAGGAGAAGTGTAGGTAGTTAACAGAGACAGCTATAGTAAAATGGTGAACACAGCTAGGACGCATGTGCCCACAAGGAATGGGTAGGGTCAGGCGCACAGGGGTGGCAGAGAAACAGGGATGAGAGGAGTGGGGGAGGATGAAGATGCAGCCGGAGGCATTTGTCGAAAAATAAATGGGAAGGAGTGATAGAAGAAAAAAAGGGGTCAGGGTGAGGGGTGGGAAATAAGTGCTATAATGGGGCAAGGAGAGACTAATGAGGTGGTATGAAGACCTGAGATTTGAAGTGGCGCCTCAAGAGCTGAGGGAAGGGGGACTGGGGGGGCCTGGGGTTAAGCAGTACAGTTGAAGCCTCTTAAAGGGGATGCCTCTGTGCCTCTGTGGATGGGTTTTTGTCCCCTTTAAGTGGGCGTCTCTAATAACAGAAGATCTTTATTGACAAAAAAATGTTAAAAAGTATTTAAAAACAGTACAGAGTTTTGCTACCTTGGACATTAATGTACCCGGCTCCTGCAGCACTTCGATAACCTTCACTTTATCTGCCAAGGGAATATCCACTCGTTTAGACTCCAACCAGACAGATAAATGTGCACAGGCAATAGCAAGAGACAAAACCTATGTCGATTAGCAGTTTGTGACTCTTTTTATGCAGTATGTACTGATTCAATTTGATTAGCCACACCTGATTAGGTGTGAAATGTCAAGTGTCTTAGGTGATAATGATAGATAATGACAGGATAGCAAAGGAAACAGCCACAAAACCATCCCCATTAAAGGGATTCCTATGTCCCCTTTAAAGGTGTGATACTTCCATTTAGTTACATAGCCACTTAATCGGTGCCTGAGGGATCGTCCCCTTAAAGCGAACATCCCCATTAAGCATGTCCCCATTAAGTGGCTTCAACTGTATATAAGTTAGGATTAAAGCTGTGTAGGCCATCAGCTAGGAGAGGCAGTCACAGAAGCTAGAGGTAATAAGATGGTCCCGGAGCCTGGTTTTGAACAGACCTAGCGTTGAGGCAGAGGAGATGGTGTGGCTGAGACCATCCATCCATAGAGGAGCCCTATAGGCAAAGGAGCGTTTAACACTCTTCCCGCCTCCAACAAAGCGTTCAGTCCGATTAGGCTGGATAAAGCTTCCAGCAAGCAGAACACAGTTCACACAGTGAGGAACCAAATCACGACCCACTTTCAATACACAGCACATTTACATGTAAAGGATTTTACGGTACCAGCAAGCAGAACACAGTTCACAGAGTGGGGAACCAAATCACGACCCACTTTCAATACACAGCACATTTACATGTAAGGAAATTCTACTGTACCAAGCAAACCGCTCTCCGGTCACGATCACAGAGTCTCTGCACAAACCGGGGATTCAAAAGCAGCTGGAAATCCAGACAGGCCGATCGCATTCAGCAAATCTTCAGTTTTCTTCAGGTTAAAGCCTGGTCACAGTCTAGTGGCTTAAATATACCTCACAACTTGGATTCAGTCCGAATAAACTATTTTCCCTTTCAGGGACAGCAGGCAGACAGGCAGGCCAAAACTCAGCCCTTTCACAGTTCTCCCATGCCAAACTACAGAGAACTGCTGCTCAAAAACACTTGAGCTGTTACTTCTACACTTCTCAGCTCAAAAAACTGAAACTAGCTGCAGCAGCCTAGGAAATTCCCCAAGATCCAAAAGGTTCAGGTGGCTGATCCTCCTGTCAGTTACAACAAAGGCAAAGGTGCAAAAAGGCGCAAAAAGCCCAAAACTACAATTCCTACAGATTTTGACTCCAGACAGCTCCTGTAGTCCAGCTCCATTTTAGGTCCCACCAGTACTGATTGGTCTAATTCGCAGTCCAGGACCAAGATAGTGGAGATAAACAAAACAGTCCTTGCTGCAAAGAAGGCAGGTTAGACAAACTACATTATCATTATCACTCTAAATGATTTTCAGCAAATAGTTACATCTTTCAACAGAGCTCCCTCTCAGATTACTTATGACTACAATCCAGACAACTCTTAAAGAGACAGTACACAGAGGCTATACAGGCACTCTCTGGCAATCACATTTAAACTGATAAAATGCAGGACACCAGCCTGGCAGTGAGCATTTAGACAAGCTCGAGGAATACTTATTGGGAACCCTCATTTGTAAGGGGGTTACACTATACAGTATTCAAATAAAAAAAAAGACAGTTTATTCCATCAATGTCTCCAGAGCTGTGGAGAAGCATGAGATTTACCAAAGATACATTGTGCCAACAGTTCATGTTCCAAACTAAGGATAACAGTAAGTGTTGTAGAGTCTTGCTGTTGAAAACTATATTTACATCTGGCTTGCCATAAAAGGAACTTAATACAAGTAAGAATTAAGCAAAAAGTTCCAGGGTCCAAACCAGGAAAAGCATTAGAAAATCCCCCCACTGATTCTTCATAAGTGATAACAGTTCCACTGTGGATTATCCCATCTGTGTGCTATCAAAGTCCAGAAAGATTTGACAAAAGGACAAGTAATAAACAAATGTTTCATAGTCTCTTCCTGTTGCTCACAATTTTGTCTTGGGCACATCGTTTCTGACTGACATTAACGTTTAGCATTACCTTTAATACCAAGTCTCCCATGGCAACAGAGACATGGTACATCCCACATTCTGGCTGGAGTCTGAACATCTGTCAAATAAAGTTCAAGATTCGCCATCCTATTCCTAGAAATCCCTTTAAACTCAGGTTCATCAGAAAATGCCTGCTGTTGTATAACACCATAAATCTGTTGTCTTTTAATAACAGATACTTGTGAGATAGTCAATTTCCACATTTTAAGTTTAGCCAGGGCAGGTTTGAAAAAAGTGGGGACTGTCTGAAATGCATGGGGTAGCACAGTGAACTGTTTCCATTTATCTAGGAAGGGTACTAACCAAGTGCGGGCAAACTGTTTCCATATAGCAAATGAAGGTGTTGAAAAGGAAGAGAGATTCATAAAAAGGAACAAACTATAAAAAAAAACTGATAGGGTTAAGTATGCCCAGACCACCTTATTTGACCGGTAAATATAAAACTTCACGTTTAATTGGGTTCAGCCTGCTTCCCAAAAAGACTTGGAATACGAGACTTAAAGTGGGTTCAAGGCGTACAAGGATAGGATACACCACACTCAAGTAAGTAAATAATGACAACAAGAAGGTTTTTACCAAAGCAACTCTTTTTTTTTGTTGTCAAGATTTCCAAAGTGCAACATTCTGTTTTCCCAGATTAAGTTTTTCTTCCCAATCATAAGAACCCATGTCTCCAGTACTATAAGTAATCCCAAGAATTTTAATAGGATCAGGAGAGGTTGGGATACCTACAAAGTTCTGAATGGGTTCTGTACATGCACTAAGAATAAGACCTCTCTACTCTTAGTCTTAGTCACAGAAGCCCCTGCAAACTATGAATACCTGTCTACCTGTCACATGACTTGTAGGCCGGGGGGCCAGTTACCAGAAGGCAGACGTCATCCACATATGCTGTCACTTTAACCTCTACTGGGGAGCCAGAGGGGCTGATACCATAAACCTTTGAGCTGTCTTTCAAGGTTCTTAAAAGGGGGTCAATACAAAAAATGTACAGGAGGGACTCACGGGGCACCCTTGTCCGACCCCTTTACAAATTGGAATAGGGGGTCCTAGAAAACCATTTACCAAGGGAATAGATGTGGAAATACTATAAATGGAGAAAATCCAGTCACAAAATTGCAAGAGGAATCCATATGTTAATAGAGTCTGTTTCATTAATGAGTGAGACACCTTGTGAAAGGCTTTTTCCTGGGCAAGGGAAATTACATAGCCGTGAATGACATCCTCACCTCCTAAGGTAGCCAGTTCTTGAAGAACAAGAAGATTGTCCAAAATGTGTCATTCTTTCACAGAACAAGTTTGTTCTGGAGAGATTAAATAAGGAGCCGAATTTGCCAATCGGGCAGTCGATTATTTCATCAGGATTTTCATGTCCGTGTTCAAGAGGCTCAAATGCTCATTTTTCTTAAAAAGAAAGATTTGCATAGCAACTCCCAGTCGAGGGTCAATTTGTTTCTCAAAAAGTATCCAGTTAAAATACTATCAACAAGACTTCACTTAAATTCCACTCAGTATTTTTTGTAGAATTCAGCAGTAAGTCCATCATACTCAGGGATGGTATCATTTCTCAGGGATGAAATAGCCAAATCAATTTCTTGGGAAGTCAGAGGGGCCAGAAGGGCATGTGCTATAGCAGGAGGCATGTTAGGTGGAGAGAAAGAATGCAAGTATTCTAATGGGTCTGGCTGTGGCTGTGGAGGAGCTGTAGACACAGTAGTAACATGGTCATGTACAACATTTAAGATTTCTTTAGTGGTGTGAACTACCGCACCATCTTTATCTAGTAAAGAATCCATAGCTTGGGATGCTGCTCGTGCTCTACAGTTCTGAAAGATATCTCCAAAAGCACCCTTTCCCAGGGAACACATTCTATGTTCATGCAACAAAGAAGTTGCCCTGGAGTACTGGAGAGATTCCATTTCCCTCTTAATATTAGCTATCTGGGAGGTGTAATTAGCCCAGCCTTCATGAACAAGGGACAACCGAGTAGCCAGCTGGGATCTGAGAGTCAGATACTTCTTATATTACTTAGTATGTCTGGCAGTGGCAGTCTGTTGGTACAACAATCTAATATCTTGCTTAGTATCACCCCATCAAGAGCTAAAATCACTGGTTAGGCAACAGATTTTCTAGCTCTGAGCAGATCAAGGACCTGGGCATCTATATCTGGTATATTCAGTAAAGTGTTGTTCAATTTTCAGTAACCCTTTCCAAAAGTTCTGCTTTCAGTGAGACCCACCAGGAATTCTACTAAAGCATAGTCAGAGGTTTCAATCGGTTGTGTTTTAGCATCATACATCGAAATAAATTTGGGAGAAAAAAGAAAATCAATCTGTGTAGCCAGGTTACCTTTATAAAAAGTATGACCTCTCTGGGCATGAAGGCAACTATAGGCATCAATGAGACCTATGGTAGAAATGACTGAACGTTAACAGTTAGTGTCACAGAATTCCTTAGACATTTTAGCCCCTCTAACTGATCTGGACAGTACACAGTTGAAATCTTCTGCCCATAGTAAATGTTCAGAGGTACATAAATAAGGTTTAGCTTAGTTAAAAGGTCTATCCTATCTTTCTTTTTTGTGGAGCATATATGTTAATAGCCCTCCATGCTGCATTAGCATAACCAAAATCTAGAAGAAGAGACCTAGCAGGAAGGATGTCTAGGATTCTGGTTATGGTGAATCCAGTAATTTGAAATAATACACCAACCCCATCACATACATCAGGTCCAAAAGAAAAGAAGGAATGGCCCCAACACCACATTCCCTGTGTGGAAGAGATGAGAGTGGTAGTGTGTAGGCGAGTGTCTTGAACAAAACAGATGTCATACTGTAAATCTTTCAATAATGTAAGAGTAACAAGCCTTCTCCTAGCATTCTTAATGCTATTGACATTCAAGGTAGAGACCATGACAATTAAAGAAGACATGAGTCAGAAATGTCAAGAAACTTTATCCAGTCGAGCACTACGTCCTGTACACGCACCAAGGTTCTTCCGTCTACCTCGAGTTGCAGCTGGGGGGCTCCTCAGAGTCAGAAGTAACCATTCATTGGGAGGAGACTGTGGAAGACTGTTCAGAATCCTCTCCAGAGTCAGAATCCTGAGCACTGGTAGAAAGCACCTCAAAACGATTGTGAGTGGAAACTTTCGCAGTTGAATTAAGAGTTTTAGATATTTTATACTTAGGAGTGGATTGTTTCAACACCCTCCTTTTAGATACCAAAGTCATATCTGGTGGTGGCATATGACACTGCTGGTCTGAAGTCCCAACACTCGGGAAGGCTGGTACAGACAAAAGTTGTACAGGAGGGAGAACAGTAGGTTGATCAGTGATGTCCGTTGGGGTGGATACCACAGGGTCCATTTGCTTGTCATGCTCCACAGGTGGAAGATCCACAGAGTTTTGTTCCTTATTAGCATACGAGTCCATAACACTAGTAACAGGTGGCAGGATATCCCTGGGGTCAGCAGGAGGCCCCTGGCAGACTGCCCGGTCCTGTTGAAGCGAGAATGATCAAAATCCTTTTTCTGCGCTGTAGTGAGGATAGAATGCTGATCAGGGTGATCAGATCTTTTGTGAGTAGCCCACAGACAGGACCTGTATGAATGGCCAACTTCTTCGCACCAGTTGCACTTCATGTCATTATTACAATCAGCACTCACAAGTCCATAGCTCAAACAAAGACTACATTTGATTCTGTCGTAGGCAGAACTGAGGTGTAAGAAGGAGCTACACTACTTGAAGAATGTCTTAGGTTGTTCAGGATAGAAACAATGGCCCCTATCCTGACCCAGAAAGAAGCAGCTTGGAAGATGCTGGGGTGCTACCTGAGTTTGGCACAGTTTAACTTTAAAATGCCAACCCCCAGTCCACAGATGTTCCTCATCAAAAATGGGTTGGTGGCCCAACAGGTCACAGCATTGAGATAGCCAGTGAGTAATATCATGTACAGCCACTCCTTCATTCCAAAAAAGAATGGTGACTGTTCTAAAAGCTGGTTTCATCAATGGGATAGCCTGAAAGGGGAGCCGCAGCTGAGAACAGTGGAATTGTTCATATTTAGCCCAAAATCGGGCAAGACCCATTGGAGTTTTGGGATGTACTATAATAGGGCAAGCGGAGCTAGATGGGCATAGCTCACATCAGCCAACATATACCTACCCCTGGGATCAGACACCCCTTTCATTAAGAAGGTGCTGGATTTGGTGGCAGACAATACTAAAAGAATGTTAATCCTTGTAGGAGACTGTAATTTACTAATGAACATCTCTAAAGACTCCATAGTCACTGGTCATGCCAGATCTCTGGCATCCCATAAATTCTTCTGCAGCTACATGGCAGCCTTGGGGTGGCAAGACGTTTGGAGGAGCGCCATCCCAGTCAGTCAGAATACACCCACTACTCAGCCCCACATTTCACATATAGCAGAATCGACTATGACTTTGTTAAAATCGAGGATGTGGCCAGGGTGACATCATGTGGAATTTGACCTATTTCCTACTTGGATCATGTGCCATTATAGGTGGAAATTGATTTGGGAACACAGCGCAGAAGGACACTGTGAAGACTAGACTCCTACCTGCAAGATGAAGAGTTCATTGGGAGGGTTAGAGATCACATTAAAGATACTGTAAGGATAAATTACACCCCTGACACTCAGCCCACCATACTGTGTGATACAGTTAAGGCAGTGCTTAGAGGACATTTGATTAGCTATGCAGCACACAGAAACAAGGAAAGATGGGCACAGAGGGATGACTTAAACGCTACCCTGAAATTCCTCCAACATTAACAGAGCACGCTAGCAGACCCCACACAAATAAACAAAATAAAAAAGCAGCTTGATTATATTGCCATGGAACAAACAGCGAGAGCTCTTAGGTATCTGAGACAAAAATACTATGACGGAGGCCCAAGAGCAGCATGTCTGCTAGCCCATAGAGTGAGGGGATGCAGGAAAAGGGCCACAGTGACTAAAAGCCAACACCCAAACACCAGAATACACTTAAGACAAGACACATATGATAGCAGAGGCCTTCTCAATATACTATCAGAAATTATAGCAGGCAGACCCAGTCCCACAACCTGCAGCCCTAGATGAATTCCTATGGCCTCTGAAGCTCCCCTACATAGGAGCCCAAATGAAAGACATGGTACAAAGTCAAATTACAGGCCTGGAGGTAGTGGCAGCCATCAGCTGCCTTAAGACCAACAAATCCGTCTTTTGGATGAGACGTTAAACCGAGGTCCCATCTGCCTGGATTCGTGGTAGTTCAGGTGGATGTTAAAAGATCCCATGGCATACTTGAAAAGTGAAATTTCCCCAGTGTCTATTGAAATTTCCCTCATTCAAATAAAATACCACCAACAGCTTAATCTGGTTCAAGGTCAGTTAGCATTCATCTGTATCCCCCTCCCTCAGGTCGTGTCTGAAAATAGGCAGGATTTGTCTAGTGCACTTACCTGGTCAACAAAAGCTAAATAAATAAATAAATAAAATGCCCAGGTCCGGATGGAAATTCTGAGGAATTCTATAAAACATACTCCCCTGAGATACAGCCACTACTGCTGAGAGCATCAAATTGGATTATGGAAGGCAATAATCTCCCCCAGCATGGAATCAGACCACAGTCTCTATGATACCAAAACCAGGGAAGCCAACAGACAGTTGTAAGTCCTATAGATTCATCTTTGTACTAAATATTGATTACAAAATATTTACCTCGATCATAGCTAAAAGACTAGACAAGATACTCCTGCAGGTAATCCACCCAGACCAAACGGGATTCATAAATACTAATCCATTTATGTAAGATGTGGAGCTTTTGCAAATGAGTCTCTGACTCAAAGGGTTGTAATTCCTAGACCTTAAATAAATAAAATAAGTGCTAGGCAGACCATGCACAGTATCAAGCAATCCCTAAATATTATACAACAAGCCACAAAGCGAAATATTCCCTTGCTTGCCCTCAGCCTCAATGCTGAAAAGGCGTTTGACAGGGTATCTTGGCCCTTTCTACAGGCTGCTCTGTCACACTACGCCTTCTCTCAAAAATTTCATAAAGTAATAGTGCACTTGTGGCACAGGTTAGAGTTAATGGTCATCTCTCCTTCACATTCCAACTACAGAGGGGCACCAGACAGGGCTGTCCATTTTCCCTGTTATTTTTCACCATTTACATAGAACCCTTGGCCCAGGCTATTCGCACTTACCCAAACATAGAGGAATTTATGGGACTAGAAGGAGGGGAACACTGTATATCTCTATATGTGGATGACATCATGCTATGCTCAACAAAACCAATAAATGACCTCCACACAGTGTGGTCCATTATATGCCAGTTTGGTTGGCTAGAAGGGTATAAGTTGAATGAGAATAAGACAGAAGCCCTGACCATTCAATATGTCCCCGAGGAAACACTGAAAGCTTAGTTCCCCTTAAGATGGGAGTTAACACAGATGAAATAGCTAGGTATCCAATGCACATCAATGGCTGCTTAGTTGTACGAGGCAAATTTTGGACCCCTCCAGAGCCAACTGCAAAAAGACCTGGAGATGTGGACGCTACTGCCATTGACTCTGGAGAGAAGGGTGGTCTTGTCAAAGTATTTTTATTTTTTTCTAAACCTTGCAATTCTGGTTCCTCGGGGAGCTTGGAGGACATGGAACAGATGGCTGACCAACTTCCTCTGGCAGGGGTGAAAACCCAGAATAGCCCTAGCAACACTGAGTAGGCCTAAAGGTGGGAAGGCTTGGCACTACCAGATTTAAAGATTTATTATGAGGCTGCCCGACTACAGCCAATCATGTGCTGGTTGAGAGAGACCCCAGAACAAGAATGGGCACAAGTGGAGAGGGAACTGGTTCATAATTCCCCCCTCAGAGTTAGGGATACTGGATGACAGAGGCCTATAAAGCATTAATACATGTACATCCACCTTTGTACTTATACCATTGCAAACCTGGAAAAAAATGGGTACAAAAGATAAAATAGAAGGTGACATGTTGTGGCTGCTCCCACTACACCTGAACTCAGATTTTATACCAGATACCTTAGATATGAGGTATAGACTTTGGTACCAAATGGGAATTAAGACCCCACTCCACTTGATAGGGGAAAGGGGAATTAAACCATTTCAACTGTTAACCCAGCAATTCAGCCTAACCCCTAATGAACAATTGTGCTACTTTCAAGTGAGAGCATATATTACAAATTTAATGAGGGGCAAGGATAACTCAAATAGCATACACCCTTTACTAGAAATAGCGAAGGGGGCAATGCAGGGGCTGGAGCTGCCACATCTGATCTCCAAGCTGTATAAAACCCTACAGGCATTAAGCATAACCACACCACCAGGAGCCTTTAACAAATGGGCACAAGAACTGGGATAGCCTATCAAGAAAGAAATGTGGGAAAGGGGGTGTCGAAATGTTAACAAAGTCTCCTTATCTATGATGTAGAGAGAGTTTGGCTGGAATTGCATTATTAGCTTTTTTATAACCCCAGTCCAACAGGTAAACAGAAACACAGCACCCAGTGCCCACTGCTGGAGGCAATGCGGGGACCCACATGCTGACCACCTCCACATAATGTGGGAATGTCCCAAACTTGCCCCCTTCCAAAAAGATTTAGAGGCTGCATTTCAGGAAATTCTCTCTCCACAGCTCTCTCTCACTAGGAAATTGGTTTTGTTCTTCATCTATCCGCGAGAGATTAAAGACCCAGCAATTAGATATCTGTTGGGTATAGGAATGGCAGCCATCAGGAAAATCATAACACAAAGATGGCTTACTGATAAAATACCAAAAATTGAAGACTGGATGCTAATAATAAACAACGGTAATATTGAAACAATAACAATAATAATGCAACAAACTGGGGCTATACACACTGGAGACCAGGAGGGAGAGAGGGGACATGTCAGAGACCTTCAATACGTCAAGGGGATAAACAAAGAGGGCCCGGGGTGCTTATTCCAAATGAAGGACACCACTACTAGGAGGCATAACCACAGAATGCAGGGGGGACACTTCAGAGGTAACATGAGGGGGCGATTCTTTACAGAATGGGTGGTAGATGCCTGGAATGGGCTTCTGAAGGAGGCTGTGGGGGCAGAGACAGTGTCAGGATTCAAGAGGGCCTGGGACAGGCATAAAGGGTTATGGGGGTTCTTAAGGAGGGAGGCGATAGTCTAGCGGGGGATAAGGGCAGACTGGATGGACCATGGGGTCCTCTTCTTCCATCAAGTTCTATGATTCTATGAATTTACAAATCTGAAATTCTAACCTACAGACTAAGGGATCAACTGGAGAAGGGCAGGAATAGATGGAACTGCTGGCTACTGTACACCATGACGAAGGATCCAGTGTTTGCACCATGAGGACCCTTCCCTCCCTGGTAAGGTAGGAAACACTCAGTTATTTGGGAGACCAACAGGTAAGCACCCATCCTTCCCCCTTAGCTATGGAACCTCACAAGGAGGAAGTAAGGTGCTCAGGAGGTTCAACAATAGCTTGGTCCACATTGAGCTCTATATCGGAATCTGTAAAAAAATTATTCAATACAGCAGCATTGGATGTGTGTGTGTGTGTGTGTGTTGGGGGGGGTTCTCCTTTGAACGTTCCTGAACAAAAGAAGTAGGAGTAGTAGGCTGGGAGCAGGGAGACTCCAGAATGGGACTGTGGTCAGGATCTGGGAGCCATTGTCCAGAGCTGGATTTCTTCCAGCCCAGTACTAATCAAGGAGTTTTCTAGGGACCAGGGTGTTTTTTTAACAAATGCAGATGAGGGCTTCTGTGAAGAGCTGGAGCGTCCTTTCTGTAACAAACGTGGTCTTTCCCCATGACTACCTCTTAAATTTGAATGTGCAGCATAACAGTCTGATCGGAAACAGTACTTACAGGCAGCAGAGAAGCAGAGATCTAAAGAGTAGAATGCACAACTTCACAGGGCTGCACAGTTTTGAGTTTTTCCAGGAATACATCAGAACGAACAGAAGGTATGGGGTGGTGGCTCCTTTGATGAGCCTTTGTCATTCAGGTCTGCAGCTGGAAGATTGTAAGTAGCTGACAGTGAAGCTGTCACAGGAGCAGAAACATCCAATGGTACAGGAACGGGCAGAGGCTGACATGAAGCCTTGTCCTCCTCATGAAGTAAGTTGAACACAAAATGCCTTTTCTCCTGCAAAAGCATTTTAATCCATTCTTCTTCATTTTGGGTCCTGAAGCTGCGTTCAGGCACTGTAACAGGTGGCAAGACATCTTCCGGCTGTGCAGCTTGGTCAGAAATGGGCGCAGCAGGCAAATTCTTGATCTCTTCAGTGGGACCTGCAGGTACACCAGCGTCCTCCTTGCTCCATGGACTGTCCACCATGATGGACCACAGCTCCCCCTACTGAAAACAGATGGGGACTTTCCCTGGTGTTCTGGCCAGATTTCCCCACATTCACTAAAATAAATACCACCAACAGCTTAATCTGGTTCAATTTCAGTTGGTTGCCATCTGTATCTTCCCCTTTCCCCGGGACAAGACTGAAAACAGGCAGAATTGTCTTACCCTCCTTAACAAAAACTAAATAAATAAAATTGTAAAAATCAATGCTGTTCCAAACTGGCCAGTACAAGATAAGGTGTCCCACTGACTGTTTCAAAACCTGGCAAAAAAAGTGCTGGGTGGAAGCTGGCTGGCCCAGGATGAGCTCCGACCAAAAAAGAAATGAGAAGCTGAATGGTGCCAGCAGATGGGGTGAGTGATTAGGGAGATTTAAAAAAAGGATGAAAAAAAACATCACAAGTTCTGGCTGGGAACTGGTAGAGCTGCGGATTTAAAAAAATACATATTTTTTTTCCCTAAACTCTCTCAGAGGTAAAAATGCTTTTAAATACCTTCGGCAATCGCCTTTCACAATATTCTGACATAATAGCAAATGGATTTACACATTTTTTACACATTGTGTCATATACAAACTTACGGTCTTGCCGAGCACATGGGAATTCCCTTGCAATCTTTAGTCATGTTGTCTTTACACAAAGATGACAAAGTAATACAATATGACTAAACATGGGTAGTGAAGTGTCATATGTTTGTTAAACCTTGGTTATGAGCTTGTACAGTACATGATACAATATGTAACTTGCTTTTCTGCTATATTAGAATATCTTAGAAGAGACTGTCCAACTCTGCAGATTACTTCTCCCTTTTCTCTGGATGCCCTAAAAGAGCACAATGCTTCCCAATTTCTCCAGTGTCTCTAGGGATCAGAAGGTGTTGCCACCGATAAAGTGTAGAAGCATTATGATGTAACAAGATAGGGTAGGGTACTAACAAAATGATTGCCTCAGTTCTATTTTTAAGCAGTGTCTGTGACTCAGAAGGTTGCACACTTGCCTCTGAGGCCGGCAGATCAGAAGGTTGTGAGTTCTAGCCCCACCCCAGAAATTTGGGATTAATCCCGGTACTGACACTGTAGTGCAGCATGCAGTAGGTGCTGCACTTCTGAGGTACCGTATGTCTTTCAGAAGAGATGTTAAACCAAGGTCCCATGTGTTTGCTTCAGTAGTTTTTCAGGTTTACGTTAAAGATCCCACAGCATTTCTCAACCCCCCCACTCACTAAAAATAATACTAACAGCTTAACCTGATTCAACATATCAGTTTGCATCTGTACATAACCCTCCCCCACAATGATGGGGCTTACCTACCTCCTTGCTGCCCATCCAAGAAAGTCATCAGTTCTCCTGATCATTCTGCCCCCCGAGGCTGCAGCCTGTGTGCGGACCAGAGGAGTGTGTATGCATGTCACCAGCAATGAACAGGGTAGATACAAACTCAGGCACTAACAAAAATAACAGAGATCAGACTGAAAATTATTTTTGCAACAAATCTACTGCAAACTCAGCTTTGATAAGCACTGGTAAGAATTCCAGCGCTTCGACTTGGGCTAAGTGTTTATTGGTGGGAGTCTATGTGAGCCTCCGCTTCCTTGGCAGTTCAGAAGATTTGTGCTGCTGACTGCAGAATGATTCGAGCAGCTACATACTCAAACGTGTGAGCTGCTCCCAGCTCAAATATTATCTTCATGGTCCTCTGTGCTCCTCACCCAATGGACTGAACAGTTCTCACTGCCGCAACCTACAGCCAGCACCCAAGACCTCTTTCATGTACTCCAGCCCCAATGGACACCAGAAAAGGTATAAAGGGGCTCAGAAACAAATGAGGGGGACAGGGAAGGAAGCCATGAGTTTGGCAGCATTGTGCCTATGAATTAACATGGCTGTCAGCCACATTTCAATAGGAACTTGCTCTGCCTAGGGGAAGACAGACTCCAGCGCTCTCAACAGGGGGAGGAATGCCCTGTTTTGCTATAGGCACAACTGGAAAGCAGAGCACTGTCATGCCTATCATAACTGGGGGCTGGGGGGCCTCAGTTAAAACAACAGCAGGGCAGCTACCCTATGAAACAGCTTTGGTAAACAAGCACCTTTTCCCCTGTTATGGAATACCATCATCTTACCAAACACTGACATGCTAACAATCAATCAAAGGTCAGGGATCTTGGCATGAGATACCAGAAGGATTCTGTGAGAGTGACTGCACAGAATGTTTAGCATCCTTTCTCCCAGCCAATACAGCATACAGTGAATATTCTGCATACTAATTTGAGTGACTAAGTGACCGACAGATGTCGGCACCAATCAGATGCTGCCTTTACCCAGAGAAATGTTGATGGCAGATCCAAAACAAGGCAGTGGGCAGTAAGCTCTCACAGTGTGGGGGGGGGGCTTCTATTCTTGGGCAGGGCCAACTCAGGGAAGCCTAATGAAGACGAAGTTAGTGCTATGCTTCAAAGCCAGGCAGGGTGCAAGTTAAGGGCTGCTGGCCCCAATAAACATAAAAAACAGAGAAAAACTCACACTCTGGAGCTAGGGGAGTGATACCCCAGTGATGGAGACAATAAATGCCAAAAATGCCAAAAGTCAAGTTGTTGTTTCAAAGAAAATATAATTTATTTCTGAATCACTCCAACGTACACAAGTGATCCGCTTTCAGGTGCCCCAGCACTTCATCACTTAAGGCTTCATCAGGGACCAACTCTGGGAAGCCTGCCTGAGTTTCCACAGCCAGCCTTCATGAGGTGACACTCTTTACTGAAACAGACTGTTCCTGTGAAAGAAGGTAAAGGCATGCTGCTACAGCAGGGTGCCACAGCTCCTAACCTGTGTGTGACCAGAGCCTGAGTGAGTACTGCCGTGCTGAAGCCTGCATCAAGACTGCAGACAGTCAGGGGAAAGGTCAGTTACTGCTGCTGCTAGGCACTGGCTAACGTAACACGAGGATCTAGAAGCCCAGACATGTGTGTGGCATGTGGCCTCTTCTTCCTAGACTGGTCTATCTTGCAGAGAAGGAGAGATGAGTCAGAGAGGTCCTAGCGACTGCTGAGGTAGAAAGTCTCAAGTAGGGTTGCCACCTTCGGATGAGGCAAAAACCGGATCCTAAGCTCCGCCTCTAGCCCCATCCCTTTTCATGACTCATCATGCATTGCTCCTCCTAGAAAGCCAATGGTTATATCAATAAAATACAACACTTAAAGCCATACCTCTCAACCTTCTGCCCCACAAATCAGGGACAAGGCTTAAAAAAATCAAGGACAAAGGACCAAAATCAGGGACACGTCTTAAAAATTAGAGATATCCACCCAGAAGGCTGGTAGAATATGGGGCTTAGTGCAGAATGCATTTTCTAAAGAAGAAAATGTTTGTAACTTTAATGCTTGATATTATTTTGTGCTTACAATTTCCACCGTTTAGCCACGGAAACACAAATTTTAGGAGGGACAGAGTAAAATTTTGAGGCAAAGACAGGGACGTCCCTGAAAATCAGGGACAGTTGAGTGGTATGCTTAAAACAGTTCAACAAAAATCTTAAGATACTGTACTGTACCTGTTAAAGTTACTTTCCTAGGTTCTTCCTAATTATTTATTTACTTATGTATGTATTGATTGATTTATTAAAATTAGTTTACCAGATAAACATACAGAGATAAAATAAATCTCATTTACAGATATGATGTGGGGGAGACAAGGGAACTACTTTAAATAGCATACAACAGTATACTTGGTATATAATAATACATAATAAAGAAATTGTTTTCTATAATGTGTACTGTATATTTTTCTGGCTCCATTTCCTTTTAATGTCCACAGTAATATTTCAAAGTCAAAGAAGTGGCCACATTTTTTTCTTGAGGAAAAACATAATTTAAAACATTTAAAATGCCTAAATGATGTTAGAGATGAAAATGTTTACCAGCAAATGAAAGTGGAAGACAACTGGCTGTGTTGGTGTTACAAAAGGTGGGGACAGCTTTGCTGCTATGCCACTTTAAGATACAGTGGAAAAGATTAGGTTAAGTAAGTGCTAATGGTGTTAATGGCCATACTTTACACCTCCCAGCTTGACTGCTTTCACAAACAAAAGCCTATACTGACAACAGAACTTATTTATAACCTGGACATGTAGTTAAAACAATGAATGAGATGACAAAATCTGTTTCAAAAGTATGTGAGCACTCAAAATGGCTCAAAAACCTGACCAGCACAGAGCAAAACCGGATTACCTGATAAGGACCCTGAAGACCTGACCACCAGGAAAAAACTGACAGGTGGCAATCCTAAGTCTGATCCACATCCTGGCACCTGATATGTGAATTATCGAGCTGCTCACCCCTCCCCACCCCACCCCCCACAACTGTCGACTGCAGCTGCTCTTGAGAACCTGCATCTGCAAAGAGGAGGAGAAGAAACCAAGTTGTCATGGAAGCTGGTAACACCACAACCATGAATACTCTCGGGGCTTGCCCTGCAACTGGGATTTTGTAAATGTTTACCACCAAAGCTACAACAGTGGCCATCGGGCCAGGATCCACTAATTCCTCAGCTGAGGTTTGCCATTTCAGCAGCTGCACGGCCTTTGGGGTTTGGGTTTAACAAAAGTGTTTTATTTTGTTTAAAGTGCACCACCACCAGTCAACCCACAGCAGCTTCAACAGAATAAGACAAGAAACAGAGTGCGCAAGAAATAAATACGCAAAATGCCCCCTGAGGAACAATCCACATGGGTTTGAAGTGCTGGGGTTTGATGCTGCCTTTTCGGACCAAATTAAACCTGTTTGCAGCACACCTCAAGCATTTTGCCCATTTATTTCTTGTGCACTCTGTTTCTTGTCTCATTTAGTTTCTAAATTATTGAGTGCTGCATTCTTTTTGTTACGCCAGTCAAGCTCTCCTTTTTGCAACTTTAATGGGCCTGCACCGTTTCTTTGGCTTGATACCCCTGGAAGTACAGGGAGCTCCCACAAGGCTTAAAAGGGTTTAAATTGGTACGAGTGAGAAGTGGATAGTGCCCTCAGTAGACGTGGGCTGGTAATGCTACAGGTTGCAGTATTTCCGTTGCCACTGTACTGCATTGCTTGGTAGGGGCTGGGCACTACTGCTGATTTGAAGTGTGTTAACTGGTTCAGCCTAGCCTGGCACCTACCGTTGGCCTCAGGACCTCAGTACCGTAAAGGCTCATGAGTTCATTCAAATGGTAGTTACACTGCATTCCCATGTACTCTGTGAATATCCACCAATAAATATTTTATTGGTATTTTACATTTTGTCTCATGAACATATTATTAGTAATAATAAGTCTTTACTTGCACTTTGTCAATTTAAAGATTCCATTGTGATTTTTTCATGTCTAGGGAGACAGTGTGGGGAGGTGGGAGGTATTGGATCCCAGCGGGTACACCACTCTGACACCAGGCGTACATAAACTTAACTCTGGGTGGAGGCATCGTACAAACTTAAAATATCTGGATATAAACCCACAGTCCAGGAAAATAAGAACCCAGGCCCCCTAGCCTTGTTTGAACTGACAAGGCAGAGCTAGAAATCGTAACATCCATTGTGACCTGGTTACATATATTCCCCCTTCCCCTGCCCCGCTGGATAGAAACGTAGAAGTTGACGGCAGATAAGGACCGCAAAGCTCACCCAATCTATTTTTTCTACCTTATGAATGTGCCATAGGCCTTTACTCTATCAATGGCCTATCTATTCATACTCATCTGTATTGATCCCTAATGCCTATCCCATGCCTGTTTGAAGCCCTACACTGTATTCATATCCACCACTTCCTGAGGTAGGCCATTCCATGCATCTGCTACCCTTTCTGTGAAAAAGAACTTCCTCACATTACCCCTTAATCAGCCTCCTCTAATGTCATGTTGTGTCTTGTCCTACTAGTTTTTTTATATTGAAACATGTTAGACTCTTTCACTTTGTTAATGCCCTTAAGATGTTTGAATGTTTCGATCATACCACCTCTCTCCCTCCTTTGCTCTAGGGTATACATATTGAGCTCTGTTAATATATCCTCACATGTTTTCAGATGCAGTCCCTGCACCATTTTGGTTGCCCTTCTCTGGACTGCCTCCATTTTGTTAATGTTTGTGTGCAGGTGCAGCCTCCAGTACTGCATGCAGTACTCCAGATGGGGCCTAACCAGTGTCTTATAAAGAGGGATTATTACCTCTGTCTTACAACTTGTGATACATCTACTAATACACCTGAACATCCCTCTAGCCTTACCTGCTGCTTTAGTGGTCTGCTTGGATGATTTCAGGTCATCTGTGATGACGATGCCCAAATCTCTTTCTTCTCTTGTGATTGGCAGCAACTCCTCTCCCAACCTACAGGGAGCTTCAGGGTTTCTCTTCCTTATGTGCATGATCTTGCGCTTCTTTGCATTAAACCCCAGTTGCCACTCTTCCGACCATTCTGCCAGTTTTTCCAGATCTCTTCTCATTCTGTCTACCCCATCTGGATCATCTACTCTGTTGCAGATCTTGGTGTCATCTGCAAACAGGCAAACCTTAACCTCCAGTCCATCTGCAATGTCACTGATGAAGATATTGAAGAGGACTGGCCCCAGGATTGATCCCTGAGGTATCCCACTTGTGACTTGCATCTCTTCTGACTGTATGCCGTTTACCACCACTCTCTGTTTTCTGCCCGCCAACCAGTTTGCCACCCAGTTGACCAACCTCTGACCCACACCGAGCCTACCCAGCTTATTAATCAATCTTCTGTGTGGAACAATATCAAAAGGTTTGTTGAAGTCAAGGTAGGTGACAAAAAACTGCACCCCCTTGGTCCACCACTCTGGTTACCCAGTCAAATAAATCTATCAGATTAGTTTGACAGGACCTTCCTGTTGTAAACCCATGCTGTCTTGGATCCTGTGCTCCTATGGATTCCAGGTGTTGCACTATCCTCTCCTAAATGAGTGCCTCCATAATCTTGCCCACTACTGAGGTAAGACTGACTGGTCTGTAGATCCCTGTCTCCTCCCTGCTACCACTCTTTCTTATGGAGCAGGATCACATGAGCCCTTCTCCAGTCTTCTGGGACCTCTCCTGTGTTCAGAGGCTCACTAAACAGTTCTGCTAATGGCTCTGCTAGTTTCTCCCTTAGCTCCTTTAGTACCCTGGTATGTATGCCATCATGTCCCATTGCCTTGTCCACCCTGAGTTTAGCAAGCTCTTGTAGGACCCTTCCTTTTGTGAAGGGACTAGTGCACACCCCGTGTCCATGGTGCTGAGCTATGGGCCCTGCCCTACCTTCTCCTCAGTAAATACTGAACAGAAGTATCTATTTAGGATAGATGCTTTTCCTTGGTCCTCCTCCACACACTCCCCCTTATCCCCTTTGACTGTAGCAATACCCCCTCTGGACTGTCTCCTTTCACCAATGTATCTATAGAAAGTCTTGTCCCCTTCTTTTACTGATCGTGCTAGTATTTCCTTGGTTTGGGAATTTGCCTGCCTTACTGCCTTCCCTGCTTCCCTTAGGGAAGTTTGGCATGCCTCCCTATCTTAGTCCCGCTGCATTCCTGAATGCCAACCTTTTGGCTCTGATCTTTTCTGCTACTGTTTTTGAGAACCAAAGTGGTTCCCTCCATCTGGGAGGCCGAAAATAGGCGGAATTGCCTAGCCCTCCTTTCCCAATCAACAAAAACTAAATAAAATAAAAAAAATAGCATGACATGGCAGTCAACTGTTCCGATGGGATCTGTTTCATAGAACGTGTGAGAGATCATCAGCTAGCAATAACAGCTACCTTGCTGTTTTTGGCCTCTCCCAGGTACATAAGGTGCACCAATCAGTTCAGGGCATTAATGGAGGGAGAGGACAGCACCTCAATCTCAACCCCAGAAAAAACAGAGATGCCACATTTTATGTATGCCCCCCTCATGGGACAGGGGGACTTACTAACCCTCAGCCCCTCCGGCGCAGTTTAGGGAGCTTCTGGCACCTTTGGGATTTTGGATGCTCTGCCAGTAGAGGGCAGCACTTATGGGAGCATTTAAGGCAGGGATAGAGGTTTTATTCGGGGAAGAGAGGTGCACAGGTCGGCAGAGTGGGAAGCAGGTCCCCCTCCCCCACCCATTTAGGCAGGTTGGCTCAGCAGCGGCGGTGCGCTGGTTCTAAGAAGGTCTCTGTGGGAGGAAGCAAGCTCAGGCAGTAGCGGTCGTGGGGTCCTGGGTTATCTTAGAAGCCACAGAGCAGGAGGAATTAGTGGATGGAGGCATCGGGACAACAAGAAGAGGGGAAACTTTACAGCACCTGCAGGGAAACCACAATTGCCTACAGAAGAAGAATGGTGACTCAGGATCTTGTTTAAGGTAGGACAGCTAGGCCAGTTGGGTTGTTGCAGTTGTGGCAGGGTTGCAGCAGGGGGTCACTGGTTGGTGGCAGCTCCAGTGTCTTAATTTCCTTGTTTGCATGTCGGCCTAGGGCTAGGGTTGGAAGGGAGGACCGCGGACTGGGACTCATAGGTAAAGCTACCAACAGTCCCTATTTTCCCAGGAAAGTCCCTATTTTAGGCAGCATGTCCCAGTGTCCCCACAAGTTTTGAAAAATGTCACTTTTATCCTGGTTTTTGCCTACTTGTCCCAGTTGTGTCCCTTTTTTGTTTGCTGACTGCTAATCTGTGAGTGACAGTTATTTCAGTGCCACTGTGGCGCTGCTCAAGTGGGACAACAGTTTGCAACTTAAGCCCCTGCGCCTATGTTGCTCCGCAAGCATGTCAGCAGGAGCATGGTAAAGTATGTTCCTTCCTGTTAGATTAGACTGGGTAGTAGTAGTGCAAACAAGTGCATGTGGATGTCTGCCTGCCTGCCAGCAGCAGAGAGGGACTCTAGACAGAAGAGACCGGCAGCAATGAACTAAGGTACCCAAACATGATCAGCTGTAGGGAAGTGTGTGAAAACAATCTGGGGTGGTGGTGAGAGTCACTGAAGTGAAGTTTGCTCAGCAAATGAGGGGACAGTAAATGGGTTGGATGGGACTGTTAGGAGGAGCAATACATGCAGCTTGAATGTCGGAACGCAATTAAATGCAATTTTGCTTCTAATGAACTTTCATTAGATTCATGATTTGGAACGTGCTGCAGCAGAATGATGTATTGTTTTAATGTGGATGTTTGCTATTGGTGTTACTGTAGGGTGGCATGGCCAAAGCAAGCAGTAAAATTTAATTGATTGCATGCAGCGTTGTCTGTAGCAGTGCCTGTGGGAGTGACATGGTGGGAGGGGGAGCATGGTCAGGATGGACCCTGTCTCAGTTTTAGGCCTCAGAAAGCTGGTAGCTTTACTCATAAGGGCCTGCCATGCCAGTGTCTGGGGCAGGTCCCGGAACCCACCATGCTCGTGTCTGGGGTAGGTCTTTAGGCCAATAGGAGCTGCGGTGCCTTAAGGGATGCAGTAATCGAAAGGAAGGGAGCCACCACTCTGTAGTTGGGCTGCTCAGCTCCATGGTGAGAGCTCCCGCTGGAAGGCAACAGAAATCTTTTGCACTGTGTGGGCAGTTTCTGGAAAGGACCAAGGGAATTGGCACTACTGGGAGCAGCAATGGAGGCTAGGTTGCTCATCCCCCCCCCCCAGGTACTTTTTTTCGCTCGGTGGCAGAAGGAGGAGTAAATCACTCCCCTGCAGAGGAATCTGAGAACAGGAAAAGGTTTGAGGCAAGTCTAACAAGGGTTTCTCTGGAAGAAGCTAAGGTACATACCAGGTGCAGGTGCTATCATTTAGTCCTGAAGATGCTGTTTGGTGATCTGCTGTATGCTGACATGAGATATCTGTGCCTAAGTGCTGCCATTCTCTCCATGTGTTTGAAGTTAGCCCCACGGAGCTGTTTGTCAAAGTTTTTAGTGATTTTTTCCTGTGTCGTCTAATCATTTCTGGTCCAGGGAATTAACTTGCCTTTTTTTTTTTTTAATGAAGAAGTCTGAGTCAGTGAGTTCCTCTGATGTATTTAATGAATTGACTGTTACTCATTTTATTTTGAATGAACTTTCCCCATAGTCCTAAGGTTGGTTCCGGAGATTATTTTCCATTCCTGGCCTGCTGGGTCCTGAAGCAGTGAGCGGTGGAGATATCAGCATCGTGTCTCTGGTGGTGTTCCTGCTGGGGGCCTCAGAAGCTTCAGAGGGCATTTGAAGCCATTCTACTTGGGGGGGAGGAGACATCTAAAGGTAAGGTGCTGCTCTGGTTTTTATTCCATGCTTCAGGCTTGACTGCCGTAGGATGAATTTGGATGGCACTTGTGGTCTGGGCCACCTTCCCCTTCTTAACATCAGATACCCCTAGACAATGGGGAAGGGGGGCTTACAGACATGGGGTCTCATCTGGGATTCTTTCTGTGCCCCAGCAGAGTGTTAACTTCCGCTCCCCCTGAAAACAGACTTAGGAGGGTCAGCGGGACTGGCCATCCCAGGCCTGGAAAATGTGGTGCAGTTTTTGCTGACGAGGCCTGTTGGTGGTGCCTAGCCCTATGTGCTCGCTCTCTCTCTCTCTCTCTCTCTCTCTCTCTCCCTGGCACCGCTGTGGTGGAGAAGTGATCACTTGCCTGGCTTTAGTGATTCTGATTAGTGGAATGCAGACTGTGTTGATGGAGAGCTGGAAAGGAGTTGCCATTTTGTGAGAATTGTGAAAGCAAGAGAGAGAGAGAGGGTAGCAAAACGCAAAAAGAGATAGAGAGACAGTTTGAAGGTGAGAGTAGCTAAACTGTGGTACTGTAAACACCAGAAATCAGAGAGATTCTAAGGTAAAGGTGTGACTTGTGCTCAGCAATGAGAAATGGCAGAGGGATTTACCTCAAAAGAGGAACCTCAAGTGACGGTTGCAGTCTCCCTGCGTACGTGGCCGTGGAATTTGGCAGGGAGGGGACAGGCTGACGAATGGTGTCTTAGATGTAGCTCTCGTGGGGAAGTGGTACATCTGCCATTGTGCTCCATTTGCTCCAGTGCTGCCTCTGGAGGCTTTTGGATGCCCACCCTATACCTTCTCTTAGGAGTACCCTGCTAGTGTGTCCACTGGCACTGCATCGTTGTTATCCCAAAGCAGTGTGGAGGTTGGTGCTGGTGCTAAATCAGAACTGCAGAAAAGTGTGGAAACTGAAAGGGGGAAAGGACGGGGTACCCAGATGTAAAGATGGAGATGGTGGAGGAAGTAAAAAGGGCGGAGAGGGGGAGCACAGCCATCTGCTCAGCTCCTCCTCCTTGACTGTCGGCTATCCCCGTGGCAGACGGAGGAGCAGGGGCTTTCAGAAGGCATCAGGGGGTCCCCCAGGGCCCAAGGGATCTATGGCAGGGTCCCTAACCAGTGACAGTAAACCCACTACTCCATCTGTAGCAGAAGCCCCAACCTGTGCGCACCCGCACTGTAATTCAGGTGGGAGCCACTGGAGTCTGGACTGAATGTGAAGAAATAAAGGATGATCCTGAGGCAGATGTGACTGAAGGACCCTCTAAATAATATCAATTCTCAGATCATGAAATCCAGCAGACCATTCCTAGGCCCCATCACCACCCCCCCTGCCATCTCTTTACCAGACAAGACCCCATGCCTTGAGGCGCAGTCAAAGGCTTTAAGGGCATGGATGGATGGACTGTTGAGCAACGACCCAGTAAATCCAGTGTATAGATCTGGGGTGTGGTTGGAGCCAGGCATGGCAAGGTGCATCAGGATCCGGGATCTGCCGGAATGATCACAGGCAGAACGCTTAGTTAGGTGAAGATGGCAAGCAGAATACCCCCAGTTGGAATACCCTTACATATCAGAGAGTACGTGGAACGTTGTAGAGGAGATGAAAGGCGAATAGATATTCAGGGAGACACTGAGTAAGTTGTGGTCCTGACCTGGAAGCTCTGGCCAAGCCTCCCACAGCTCATCCGAGAGGCAAGGGCAATGTGCCACACTGGGATTTGGGCACGTCTTACTCTTTTTAAACATTTTGCCCTGGTTTAAGATGTGGCTAGTTGCTGAGTGAAATTTTATATCATATCCAAGGACTCTTTTGGAGGTTCAATGATCAAGCCTGATCCCGATTATTTTTTTCCTCCAGGTGGAGGTCCCACCCTCTACAGCCCACCGTTTGGAACTGTGGACTGTGCCAGGTCTGCTATTAGCCCTCTGAATCAGGAATAGAACTTGCATCTTTATGAAGGTTCAGTTTGTGTTTCCAAAGGTTTTAGAAAGAAAAAGGAACTTTCTAAAAGAGCCTGCAACTAGGGACTGACCCAAGTGACAGTGGGTATGGGCCAGTCACCCTGTGATGTGTTTCCTGTTTTGAAAAAAAAAAAAAGAGAATTTGTCAGAATCAAGGATTTTTTTTCAAATCAAAAAGACTGTTACATTCTTTTAATTAGTATGTGCTATTAAATATTACTGAGCAAAGTTATGCTCTGTTTTCGTATGACTATAGTATGGCTGGAACATGCGAGTGGTATGAAAAAGAGAGTGTGAATGTGACCATTAATTATTCAAGTATCGAGTAAATCACTGTGTTTAACATTTTTAGCTATGTCTATAGTTAAGTCACGCAGCCTGGCACACATCAAAGTTTAAGATCATAGGTTTTAGGGTATAGGGTTGGTATTGGCAGGGAGGGGAAGTATTAGGCCTGCTGGGTGGATATCCAGGTTGGGCTTTAGAGTGTGCATTACTCAGCTCGGCTGTAAGAGTTCACCCTGGGAGTCTTCCCCCATTTCCAGGAGGAAACGGGTTATTAAGTAGGGAGAGAGTGTAAGCCACCCCTTACTAGCCCTCAGCAGCCCCCCTCGTGCCATTTAAACAGCTTCTGGAACCTTTGGGATTTTGGGTTCTCTGCCAGTAGGAGCAGCACTTAGGGGAGTACTTAAGGCAGGGTTAGAGTCTTTTTTTGGGACAGTGAGGCAGAAGTCGGTGTAGAGGGAAGCAGAGCAGTTCGGGAGGTCCCCCCACTTAGGCAGGTTGGCTCAGTAGCGGTGGTGCACCAGTTCTAAGGAGGTCTCTGTGGGAGGGAGCCAGCTCAGGCAGTAGTGGTCAGGGGGTCCTGGATTATCTTAGGTGTCCCAGAGCAGGAGGAAGTAGTGGATGGAGGCATGGGGACAACAAGAAGAGGGGAAAGTTTACAGCATCTGCAGGGAAACCACAATTGCCTGCAGAAGAAGAATGGGGACTCAGGATCTCATTTAAGATAGGAGAGCCAGGTTGAAGGGGCTGTTGCAGATATGTCAGGGTTGCAGCAGGTGTCACTGGTTGGTGGTAGCTCCAGCATCTCAATTTCCTTCTTGGGACACTGGCCTAGGGGCAGGGCTGGAAGGGATGACCGCAGCCTGGGACTTGTAGGGGATTAATCCCTGAATTCTAAAAGAACTAAGGGGAGAATTAGTGACACCACTGACTACCCTTTTTGACAAATCATGGGAGGATGGTGTAGTACCCAAGGACTGGAGGAGGTCAGTTGTGATTCCCCTTCACAAAAGTGGGAGCAAAGCAGAGGCAGAAAACTACAAACCTGTTAGCTTGACTTCAGTGGTAGGAAAAATGATGTAATCACTTCTGAAAGAAAGAATTGTTGAATACCTGGAGGCCAGTGGTGCACAGGACCCAAGGCACTATGGATTCACAGCGGGAAGGTCATGCCAGGCAAATCTAAGAGATTTCTTTGACTGGGTGACCAAAGTAGTAGACCAGGGAGGGGTTGTGGACATGACCTACCTACATTTTAGCAAGGCATTTGACACAGTCCTACACAAAAGATTAATAAACAAATTAGCCAGCCTGGGAGTGGGTTCCAGGGTGGAAGCCTGGGTTAAAAATTGGCTGGACAGCAGGACATAGAGGGTAATAGTAAATGGAGTCCACTCCGAAGAAACGGGGGTTAGTAGTGGGGTACTGCAGGGTTCAGTACTGGGTCCAGTTCTTTATAATGTCTTTATGAGTGACATTGCAGAGGGACCAGAAGGAAAAGTATGCCTCTTTGCAGATGACACAAAGATCAGCAACAGGGTTGATACACGGTGGGGGGTGGAAAGGATGAGAAGGGAATTGGCAAGGTTGGAAGAATGGTCTAAAGTATGGCAGCTTAGATTCAATGCAAATAAGTGCAAAGTAATGCACCTGTGAAACAAAAACGCAGGGGAAGAGTACACAATGGGGGGGCTATTAACAACAACACAAATGGAAAGGGACCTGGGGTAGTCACACTATATCAGATGACCTAAAGGTAAGCAGGCAATGTGAGAAGGCAGTAAGGATGGCTGGGGGGATACTGGGATGTATAGGGAGAGGCATCACCTGTAGAAAACAGGAAGTCATTATCCCTCTGAACAGACAGTTGGTGAGACCCTACCTAGAGTATTGCATGCAGTTTTGGAGATCCCATCTCCGCAAGGACACAGACAGGATGGAGGCAGTCCAGAGGAGGGAACTAAAATGGTGCAGGGTCTGCAACAGAAGCCGTATGAAGAGAGACTAAAGGAGCTTAATATGTATACATTTGAGGAAAGGAGGGAGAGGGGGAACATGATAGAAACTTTCAAGTACCTCAAGTGAATCAACAAAGTCCAAGAGAGTAGCATCTTTCAGAAAAAGATGTACAAGAACAAGGGGTTACAATTTGAAGACGGGGGGGGGGGTGGCTCAGGGGCAATGTGAGGAAATATTTTTTCACAGAGAGGGTGGTGGATGCAAGGAACAGCCTTCCTGAGGAGGTTGTGGGGTCAAAAACAGTGGGGGAAATCAAGAATGGATGGGAGAGACATAAGTTAATTCTGGTGGGAGGTAGGAAGAAGTACAGTAGGCTATTGGTTAACTATGATCTGCAGCTTATCCAATAGTGCATTACCTACAATGAATTTCCTGTCCAGATTTGACCAAATTACTCCTTGGAAGAAGTCCAGGCATTGGATCAAACTATTGACTATATTTTGGCATGCCAATGGGGGAACTATTGATAATGATTTACTAATTCTACTATAAAATGTATCTGCAGCCCAAAAGGGTATTTTTTATTTCTTGGCAGAAAACTACTAGAGATAGTTTAACATTCCAACAAACTGTTTTGCTTGTTAATAATCATGAAACCAGCAAAGGTTTTTACTCATCTTTATTGTGCAGCCATCTTAAACACTCACTGCTCCAGCCAAGCAAACTTCCCATAACACCCCACACTCTAGGGGCTGTCTACAAATCATCAGCTTCTTACATTTACCTTAGGGACCATCTAATAAGTATGTTAAATTCCTATAACATCACATCTTCCTCACTTAAAGAAAAGTTCTATATTATTTTCAAACTGAATTATTGGATTACAGTAACTTGGCTGAATTATTGTCATTATTATTTTAAATTCTTACAAACTGAGGTTTCAAATTAAACTAAACCTAATCTTGAGAGGAGAGGTCACTAATACTTCACTCTAGAGTGAGTCTTTACTACTCACTCCATTGTACTTATCTAACAAGTTTCAATCAATCTGTCTGGACATCGAATTTCTCTTTTGGGTCTCGCTTCCTTCTCTGTTGACGTTTCAGTGGATGCACACTGCTCCAAATCGTCCTTGCTATCACTCTCTTTGATGTTATCTTGACTGACTGCTGTGAAGGTTGGTAAGTCAACTTCAGTCAAATTGGCATCTTCAACCTTTGGCAGAAGTCTTAAATCCACACGATTCCACCTCACCTCTGTTCCTTTTTCTGCTTCAATCTGGTATGACTTTGGTGCAATTTGTGCTTGTACAGTGCTCCTTTTCAGGCACATTCCTTTGTCGTAGTCTCTAAGGTGCACTTGATCTCCAGGCCTTAAATCAGATAAGTTTCTTGCTCTCCTATCATGTTAACTGTTTTTGCTTTTCCTTTTGTTTTTCTTTGCTTTGTTTCACCTGTTCTGAGTCATGAGTCTTCAGAAGCTCTTCGTGTATTGGCAGATTTGTCCTGATCCTCCTTCCCATAATCATTTGCGCTGGAGAAAGCCCATTCTGTAATAATACACTTCTGTAGATCAGTAGGCTTTTGTAAAAATCTTCTTTTCCATCATGTGTTTTCTTCATTACACTTTTCACAGTTTTTACTGAGCTCTCTGCCAGTCCATTTGATCTTGGAAAATTGGGACTAGAAGTACTGTATAAGAATTCCCATTCATAGGCGAAATGTTTAACTCAGCACTGGAAAACTGTGGACCATTATCAGTGAACACTTCGTTTAGAACACCATGTCTTGCAAAGACTGACTTCATGCTGGTGATTACAGCTTTACTGGTAGTTGTAGGCAGTGTTGCTACCTCTGGATAATTTGAGTAATAATCTGTTACAACTATATGGGTTTGCCCATTAAACTCAAACAAGTCGGCACCTACTTTCTGATATGGTCTGCCTGGCACTGGATGAGGATGTAAGGACTGGCTTGGCTGCTTTGGTCTGTAGGTGAGACACAATTCACAGGTTGCAGTTACCTGGGCAATATATTGATTCATTCTTGGCCAATACATTACTTCTCTGGCTCTTCGCTTGCATTTTTCTTCTCCTAAGTGCCCTTCATATATTTTGCATAGCATTTCTTTGCAAAGTTTTCTTGGCATAACAAATTTGTTGCCTTTGAAAATAATGTCATTGACAACAGATAGGTCACTTCTACACGTCCAAAAATCATGAATAGACAACGGACAGGCACTTTTCTCCTTTGGCCAACCTTTTAATATGGTATTTCTCAGGATTCTTATTGTTTCATCTGCCTCTGTTTCTCTTCTGATCTGCTCTTGTCTCTCATTGGACACAAGAAGAGAGGTCACGATCATGTCAACGTATGCCTTTATTTCTCTGTCTGTTTGACTTTTCCAGGCTTTCACTCTTGTCTACAGCACGTGAAAGTGTGTCGGCAGTGTACATGTACTTTCCAGGACTATAGATCAACTGAACATCGTACTTTTGTAATCTAATTGGCATTCTCTGTATTCTCATTGGACAGTCATTTACATACTTGGCCATTATAGCTACTAGAGGCTTGTGGTCTTTTTCCACTGTGAAGGCCTGACCATACACATACTGATGAAATCGCTCACAAGCATAAGTTATTGCTAGTAACTCTTTTTCTATTTGGGCATACCATGTCTCGACGCTCGTCAAGGCTCTGGAAGCATATGCTACAGGTTGCCAGATTACTTCATAATTTTGCAGAAGTACTGAGCCCAAGCCAAACTGTGAAGCATCAGCTGATATTCTTGTTTCTTTAGCAGGATCACAGAATCTTAACACTTGTTCTTCTGTAATAGCCTTCTTCAGATTTTTCCAGCTTTGCTCCTGTTCATGTTCATGTGACCACATCCATTCATTTTTCTGCTCCAACAGCCATCTGAGTGGGGCTGATTGTGCTGAAAGTTGAGGGATAAACTTCCCTAGGTAATTAATCATCCCTAAGAACCTCCTGACATCATCTTTGCAGCTGGGCTTTTGCATATTCACTATCACAGATGTCTTCTTAGGGTCAGGTTTAATGTCCTGATCTATAACAATATCACCCACAAAAGTCAGTGCTTTTACACAAAACTCACATTTTTCTTTGTTGAGTTTAAGATTTGCTTTTCTTGTCAGATTCAGCACTTGTCTCAACCATACCTCTCAAGTGTCCCTGATTTTCAGGGATGTCCCTGATTTCACCTCAAAATTTTACTCTGTCCCTCCTGAAATCTGTGTTTCCCTGACTAAACAGTGATGATTGTAAGAATAAAATTATGTCAAACAATAAAGCTGCAGACTTCTTATTCTTCAGAAAATGTATTATACACTGAGTCCCTTATTCTGCCAGCTTTCTGAGTAGATATCATCAATTTTAAAAATGTGTCCCTGATTTTGGGCCTTTGTCCCTGATTTTTTTTAAGCCTTGTCCCTGATTTATGAGGCAGGAGGTTGAGAGGTATGGTCTCAACCTGAAGTGTGGAACCCCACACAGTGATGTCATCCATCATGGTTTCAACACCTGGAATATGCTCAAAAAACATGAATTATTTTATGGTAAACTTCTAGAGCAGACAGTATCCCATACAGCAGACGAATAAATCTGTATCTTCCTTCTGGAGTATTAAACGTACATAACTTTGAACATAGCCTTATCTAGCTTCATTTGCCACAATCCTGAAGAAGCATCCAGTTTCCTAAACCATTTAGCACCAGCAAACTGTGACATTATCTCTTCTCTGCTAGGTAACTTGATATGCTCCCTTTTATAGCTCTGTTTAAGTCTCTGGGGTCAAGACATATTCTGAGCTGGCCATTTTTCTTCTCAACTATGACTAAAGAACTCACCCAGTTTGTAGGTTCATCAATTCTCTTGATTACACCTGTGGCTTCCATGCGGTTCAGCTCTTCTTTCAGTTTGTCCCTCAGTGCGAATGGCACTTTCCTGCAGGGTGTATTATGGGTGGCACTTGGTCATCTATGTTTATTTTGTGCTCCCCAGGCAAACATCCTAGACCTTTGAACACATTGCTGTACTCCGTAAATAACGATTCACATTTTGCTTCAGCTTGTTATGTCTCGACAAACACTCTACTCACTAAATTGAGTTTCTCACAGGCACTTATGCCTAGAATTGGTTGTACATCCTTCTCTACAATTAACAGAGACATCTTGAGCTGCTGGCCTTTGTGCTTCAGAGCTACCATGCAGCTCCCTTTTACTGGAATATTCTCTCCTGTATAACCAGTTTCTTTTATCTTGGCTGGGTGAATTCTAGATTTTACATGCAGAGTTTCATAGTATTGCAATGAAATCAAGTTCACCTGTGCTCCTGTGTCAAGCTTGAATGGTATGATAGTCTCATTCACAGTTAAAGGTACAATCCATTCCTTTTTTTTCAGAAACACACAGCTGCACGCAATCTACAAAGAACTCTTCCGGCTCATCTTCTTCGACAGTGTGAACTTTATTTTGTTCACTTTTTGTTTTGCAGCATTTAGCAAAATGGTTATTTTTGCCACACTTACTGCAGGACTTCCCATAGGCAGGACAAGCTTTAGGTTTATGGTTATTTCTACATCTACTGCATGCTTTCTGATTAAGCTGCTGCGCCTTCTGCTGCTTTGTTTTGGAAAAATATTTCTTGTTTATCTCAAGCTTCTTTAGTGCGTGCACAGTGCCCTCATTTTCTTTGTTCAGCTCTTTAGCCTTTGATTTGGTAGTTTCAGCAGCTCTACACATGTTTATAGCTTTGTCCAAAGTTAAATCTTGCTCCCTAAGCAGTCTTTCTCTGAGCCCATTGTCTGTGATTCCGCATATGATTCTATCCTTAAGCAGTGATTCTTTCAGATCTCCAAACTCGCACGTTTTGCAGAGTGAATGTAACTCTGTTAAATACTGATCAAAGCTATCACCCTTTTTCTTGTCGCTTGTGAAAAACTTATATCTCTGGTAGGTTACGTTTCATTTCGGTACAAAGTACTCTTCAAATTTTTTCATAATTACATCAAGATCCATGTCCTCACCATCATTGAACTGGAAACTGTTGTAAATGTCTAACACATCTTCCCCAACTACATGTAGAAAGATGGAGGCCTTTGCTTTGCCATCTTTGCTTTCAGCGCCACTAGCAGGTAAATAAATGTTAAATGTTTGTTTAAATCTCTTCCAATTTTCAGCTACATTTCCAGACAATTGTATACCTGACGGAGGATTTAGTTTATTCATCTTTTTTTTCTCTCTTTTTTTTTCACCAGACTGTCTTCTTCTAGAGTTCTTTTTTATGTTCTTGTCTGTCTTTTCAGGTTTTGATATCCGCTTCTGACACCATATTTTGCTTGTTAATAATCATGAAACCAGCATAAGTTTTTACTCATCTTTATTGTGCAGCCATCTTAAACACACACTGCTCCAGCCAAGCAAACTTCCCATAACACCCCACACTCTAGGAGCTGTCTATAAATCATCAGCTTCTTACATTTACCTTAGGGAACCGTCTAATAAGTATGTTAAATTCCTATAACATCGCACAAACTATTAACAGTGCTTTGGGGGAGCAAAGTGCTGCTGCTGGACCACTTATTTAAGCTGAAAGAATACTTACGAGATTAATGAACTGTATTCTGCTAACTGCATTCTGCTTTTATCAAAACGTAAGAAGTGCAATCTAAAACACAGTTTAGCTACAATGTAGAGTGTATCTTTTAGATAAATAAGGTTTTATAGCCAAGCTCTTTTTTACAGTATTTTGCTTCTCTGAGCGTATCTTTAAGACAGATAAGGTTTTTAACAAAGATATTATTTTTGTTGATTGAGCTAATAACTTTAGGTCAAGTTTAAACCTCTTACCTATGAAAAAACCTAGCATTGCCCGCTACGTTTCACAGCGTTACTTACTCTACTCTCTAAGACTCAGCTGTCTGCTAACTTAAAGTTAAAAGCCGCCTGATAAGAGACAGACAGACTGTGGAGCCAGGTGCTGTGACTTCAAGGTCGTGACTTAATTAAAACATGCAAGTAATGGGGCCAAGTCTTAGATTGCCGGCTTGTAATAGTATAGAAAACAAGCATGGGATGGCAGTGGATGCATCTGTACCATGCATAAGAAGCACTGCTAAGGACTTAGATTGACAAGATAGAAGCTGAATTTCTCCTATAAAAAGCTACTTACCAGAGAGAAAGAGATAGAGGGGTCTTTTTATGTTTGCTTGCATGCAGGTGCAAGAAACATAGTACCACCTTTGTAGGTGTGCCACCCCACTTCCAATGCCCTGCTCCTTCTTACAGGCACAGCCTCACCCCACCAATAAATGTCCGAGCTGTCTATGACAGCAGTACAAATGCAGTGGCGTACAGTTCAAAGCAAAAGACCGCTACAATGAGCGGTGATAACGTGTAGGCAATTTGCATACTGCCATCGGCAGTACGCAAAGTGCCTACATGTCAGCACTGCATCTGAACAGCTGTCATAGACAGCTCCGTTTTTCTTGGATCCCCTCCCAACAAACACCCAAGCAGCACGCTGGGAGCCCACCCAGCTGCATCTCCATGTGCTCCCACCCCGCACACTGTAAGGCCGATGGGGATGCCCAGTCCCCATCGGCTCCACTGCCCCCAAACAGACTTCCAGGTGCCACGCTAGGAGCCCACCCCAGTGTGGCAAAAGTCTGTATGGCCAACAGGGGTGCCCAATCCCCTGTCGGCTCCACTGCCCCCCCAAACATACTTTTAGCTGCCACACTGGGAGCCCTCCCTAGCATGGAAAAAGTCCAGCATCATCTCAAGAAAAAAAACCAAAAAAACACCTGGAACAAAAAACAGTCCCTTGTTGACTCTCTCACCTCCCTCCTCAACCTGTGCCCACCCTCTGCGTACCCCACCTCCCCACATCCCCACCTCATCCCTTACTTTCCTCCGGATGTGGTCACGACGATCTTGAGTGGACTGGGAACACGTCTGTACTCTTCAAAGCCAACTGTGAACTGAAGAAATGCCGGTAAGCTGTATAATGGCATACATGTTTTTTTTTTTTTACTTTCGTGCATATCTCAGCCATTTTGGGGAATTCTTTCACCAAATTTTCAACATGGGGTTCTTGGGACCCCACCTATTGAACTCAGTCACTGTCATTTTGTTATCTGGTCCTGAAAGGTGTTATCGCTGTCACTGCATGGAACCACCTTTCAGGACTGATTAATGAAACAACAGTGTCACAGTTCATGAGGTAGGCCCCCAAAAACCCTATGCTGAAAATTTGGTGAAAAATTTCCCCAAAATGACTGTTTTATGAGTGTGCATTGTGCAGTTCCTACACACGCTCGTAACTTTGAGAATATTGAATATTTTCACTCCAGATTTTCAACACTGCCATTTTACCACACCTCCTTATGAACAGTGCAGCTGTCATTTTTCACATCTTGCCCAAAATGTATTTTCGCACATGTAGCGCACATTGGCACGGTCGGTATGCGAAATCAGTGTTCAGGACACATTAAGAAAATCACAGCGATGCTGTTCATGAGCAGAGTGTTAAAATGGTTATGTTGAAAATTTGGCGACAAAAGTCCATAAAATGACTGTGTTACGAGTGTGCATTGCACAATTTCCACCACCCTCATAAGTTCATGAATTTGTAATAGTTTCAGTCCAGATTTTCAACAGTGATATTTTTCCACACCTCCTTATGAACAGCACAGCTGTCATTTTTCACACCCTGGCCAAAATGTGTTTTCGCATGTAACCCCTAGATGGCGCTATCCCAGGGGCTACTACCCCTGCCTGATTTGCCACTAACAAGTTGAGGGCCTGGATCCAATGGCGGGTGCCTCCACCAGAGGTCAGGGTTTGCAATAGTTAAACTAACGTGTCACAGCCCTCTGGGACACTGCAACCCCTTTCTTCCCACTAGTGGCCCACACAATATATCAGAATTACCTTCACAGTATACACTTACCCCAGGTCTGGTTCGGCACTGGGACCTCCTGTGAAATGAGATACAGTGCAACAATCACAGTACAGTACTTTAACATAGACAAATACCTCAGGCAGTATAACTTTGCTGAAACAAGCAGCTCTGATTTATTTAGGGGGATATAACAAGGACAGGGGGAAATCAGGTTAATTAGCTTATCACTCTAATAATCTACCTATGGCTCTGTGCACAGGCCTATCCCTATCAGTTACTGTCCCTGGGTACCCAAGCCCTAGTGGCTAGTCCAAACCGTGGCAGCTGGTAGGGGCCCTTTCACACAGAGAAAAGGAGAATTAAACAGTCAGCAGTACAGTAATTCCATTTGGATTTAATGTGGCAATTCAACAGGGAGCAACCCTGAATTAGTACTCACGACCTCCAAATAAGATAGGGTCCTTCAATGTCAGCAGGGCTCACTTGAGGTACACAAACCTCTTCACACATCCATATAAAAGAAGTACTATACCAGGCAGGCTGCATCTGTATCCCGATGCAATTACTGCACAATACGGGAGAACACACAGCAGATTCAGTTCCTGACAGACCGAGTGCAATTTTCAGCAATTCTTCCAGTCTTCTACAGGGTGAGCCTGGTTTCTACTCTTCAGAGATCCTTTGATTCTTTTCACAGGACGGATTCAGTCCGAACAAGCTGTTACACAAGCTGCAGACCGGAACTCTGGGCCTTACACCGTTTTTGACTAAAACTGCACACTGAAAAGCACAGGGCTCCTTCCTTCTTCACTGCCAAAGCTCAACTGAAGCTCCAACTGACAAAACTGGGCACTTCCTTTGAGTTCCTCCCAGTTCTTGACTGGATTGGCTGTCACTCACAATAGACTGCTGCTGTTGGTCCAAAAGGCACTGAAGTCTAAACTACATCTCCCAGTCACTGCCCATACAATCCTCTTGTGGCTGGCTCAGATTATGAGTCCAAGTTCTGATTCGTCCAAGGCACCATTTTAGAGCTAGCTTACCCCACACTGATTGGTCCAGTTCAGCAGTTCAAAACTAGAATGGGGAACTAGCAGACACAGTTCTGACTGCAAAGAAAGCAGGTTAGACAAACTGTAATTTCATTATTACTCTAAATAATTTCTGGCAAACAGTTACATCTTTCAGATAGGTTCCCTTTGCACTCCTAGTGACTGCAAAATGAAGTGAATTGCAGCAGCTCAAGTGGTACTCAGAGAAGCACACAGTCCCCCATACAAACTAATTATGTCTGCAAGCAGACAGCTCTTAAAGAGACAGTACCAGAGGCTCTAAAAACACTCACTGATAAATGGCTTAAATGCCAAACACCATTCAGGCTTGGAGCATTCAAGCAAGCTTCTGGAAGTCTTTTAGGAACCCCCATTTGCAGGGGGTTACACCCTTCCTAGCCTGGGAAAGCTTGGCGTCGCGTCAAGCAAGTACCCATAAGTTTCAACTGCAACCATATACATTTGCATTAGGCTCGCACATGTAATCATCAGTCAATATATCATTTTACCAAGAACACATTTCTGAAACATTGCAGTACGTCACTCTTTACAGTATTACATACACATTGTACCATAACTCAAGTTATTACCTCTTGTACATGAAACCTGAAGAGAGGGCCCTTCCCTATCAGTTACCTTGGGGCTGGACAGGGCAGGGCACCATACTGAAGAGGGCAACACAAGTAACTTGGAGTTAGCACTGGCCGCTCAGTTTGGGCAATGAGCTCGGGGACACATACACTCCTTTATGGACAACATTGAGAGGCAAATCCACAGGCCTCCCAAGGGAATCATAACTGAGGTGCACCACAGGCTTTACAGCTCGACCAGTCTTTCTAGGGGAACTGTTACAGTCTCTGCACTCTGAGCCTCATTTTCAGCATTGTCCACACTTGTCAGGGAGTCTCCATGGGGGTAGAGAGGCTAGAACTTGGGGCACTTTCAGCTCCAGGAGTTACAGTTTCTGAGTCCACAACATTTGGCTCGCATAGAGAGTTTCGGACACTGGCAGTGGACTGTCAGGGCACTCAAAATACTCTTCTTGTTTGGGTGTATCACCAGTCTGCCCCAATCTATCATTTTCCTCCCCTGAAAGCTCAAACAGTTCAACCATGCACAATGATTCCATTTCATCTGATCTGATGCTTTGCACTTCACTTTCTGGGAGCATTGGCTCCAGGGATGAAGCTGGGGCTTAAACAGTCCAGAAGGCCCAGCTTTGTCTCCAGTATTGACTAGGGGATTGCCCGAAACAATTGACTCAGTTCGTAAGAAGGATAGTATTCAAAGTCACTCTCACTTTCTTCCGATATGGACTGACAGTCATGCTCAACTGGGACTTGTGGAGGGAACACTTTAACTTTGCTTCTGTAGGTGCAGACTTTCTTGATCTTTTCTTAGCAGCAGCTCTAGTCACTGGTCCAGAGGGCATCTTCTAGGGGCTCAGACTCAATTAAGATTTGTCAATGGGCAGTAAATGATTTCTATGCATTGTTTTACATCTTTTGAATTATTCTCAGGCCTTACTTTGTACACTGGCAGATCATCTAGTTTGCCCACTACAATGTGAGGAGATGGTGCCATCTGTCAGCAATCTTGTGCTTGCCATGCAATCCCAGATTTCTTAGCAATACCCGATCTCCTCCTGGAGTTCCTGTGCTTTCACCTTTTATCATACCTTTCTTTGTTGGCCAGATTTCTTTTGGCAGCCATGGTTTGAGCCAGTTGTGCATGAGTTAGCTGGGCCTTTAACTTTTGCACATACTGTAAATAGTTGTCAGCCTGAACCCCATCAGGAGAGACCCCAAAACACACATCTACTGGTAGTCGAGCTTCTCTTCCAAACATCAGGCGGTAGGGGGAGAATCCAGTGGCATCACTTTTGGTGCAGTTATAAGCATGTACCAGGGTGCTAATTTGTTGGCTCCATCTAGGCTTGTCCTTTGGGTGCAGGGTGCCTAGCATATCTAGCAAAGTGCGGTTGAAACGTTCAGGCTGTGGGTCCCCCTGGGGGTGGTAAGGAGTGGTTCTGGACTTTCGCACTCCCCACAGAGAAAGCATCTCTTTGATCAGACGACTCTCAAAGTCTCTCCCTTGATCAGAATGGATTCTTTGTGGAACCCCATAGTGAACAAAAAAGTTTTCTACAAGTACTTTGGCCACAGTGGATGCTTTCTGGTCTTTGGTGGGGAAAGCTTGGGCATATCTCGTGAAATGGTCAGTGACCACCAGCACATTACTGATATTTCTTTGATCTGACTCCAAACTTAGAAAATCAATACAGACCAGCTCCATGGGTGCACTGGTGGTGATGTTAACAAGGGGAGCAGCCCTCTGGGGCAAAGCTTTCCTCTGTAAGCAGCGACTACAAGTTCGAATGTGTTGCTCCACATCAGCCCCCATCTTAGGCCAATAGAATCTGGATCTCACCAAGTCAAGTGTTCTGTCTATACCAAGGTGCCCCATGTGGTTGTGCAAGGACCTCAGTACTGAGTCTCGAAAGGCAGTGGGCAGCACTAGTTGTTGTTTGTCTACTTGTCCCCCTCTGTCTACTGTTTCTCTGTATAACAGTTTATTGATCAGTTTCAACTTAGGACCTTCTTTGTATAACAGTGCAGTTCTCAAATCAGTGGAGCGTAATTTGGACACATCTTTTCCTGCATAGAGGGCTTCTAAAGCTGCTTTGATCATGGGATCGCGGGATTGAGCCCGCCGAATACTGTCATTGTCCAGCTGAGGCAGTGCACCAATGTCTATTGCAGAAAAGTGGCAATAAGCAGCAGGTATGCAATTCTCAGAGGCTCCCAAGCAATCCACCATGCAGTCCACTGCGTCCGTGGACATTTGTTCCTCCCTGTCAAACTTCCGGCAGAGTGCCCGAATGTCAGGTTCTGCCAATCGGACCCAATCATTCTGGGGAACAGGCCTCCGGGAGAGAGCATCAGCATCTATGTGGTTCAGACCTGCTCGGTATTCAGAGCATAGTCATATGTAGATAATGCAGAAAGCCACCTATGGCCAGTGGCATCCAACTAGCTGAGGTCTGCACATAGGTCAAAGGATTATTGTCAGTTTTACTAGTATTTTAGCCCCATACAAGTACTCATGGAATTGGTCAACAATAGCCCACTTCAAAGCTAGGAACTCTAACTTATGTACAGGATAGTTCTTTTCGGATGGGGTCAGGCTTCTACTGGCAAAGGCCACTGGTCTCAGGCCATTCTCGTGCTCTTGGTACAACACAGCCCCAACCCTTGCAAGCTAGCATCAGTGTGCAGGACGAAGGTTTTCTTGGATCGGCATAGGCCAGCACTGGAGCATGGGTAAGTTGATATGATCTCATGAAAAGCAGTCTCACAATCAGAGTCCAGCGGGCCCCAAATACTTCACTCGGATGAAAATACACTCTTTCAGTCTTGAGGGATGCTGACTTTTGGTATTTTTGTGGGTTGGGGATACCTTGAGTAAGGTTAAGTAAAGGGCGGATCACTCTTGAATAGTCCTTGATGAAGCGCCGATAATAACCACAGAATCCCAGGAATCTTTGCAGTTCTTTTAGATTTTTGGGCTGTGGCCAGGTGGTCAAGGCCTCAACTTTACTTGGGTCGGTTCTCTATTCCTCGGTGGATACTATGTGTCCCACATACTTTACTGATGTTTGAAAAATTGACACTTATCAATGGACAGTTTAAGGCCAAAGTCCTCCAGTCGGTCCAATACCTTAAATAATCTGCTCTCATGTTCCTCAGTGAGCTGCCAAACACAATAACATCATCTAGGTATACCAGGCACTCTAGTAAGTTCATGTCCCCCACTGCACGCTCCATCAATCGTTGAAAAGTGGCTGGGGCACCTGAAATCCTTGAGCATCCTCATGAATTCATAGAATAGCGGACAGATAAAGGCTGTCTTTTCACGGTCCTCTGGGGCCATCGGGATCTGATAGTACCCTGCGGAGATCCAGCACAGAGAACCACTTGCTCCCGTTTAGGCAGTCCAAAGCATCCTGAATGCGGGCATTGTGTACCGATCAGGATAGTCCGCGGTTTAAGGTGCGATAATCCACAACACATCCTTACTGTTCCATTCTTTTCCTCACTACCACAATGGGGAAGCATAAGGGCTTCTGGATTCTTGTATTACACCAGCAGCTAACATCTTGCAGATGCCGTCTTCACATCATCTATGTCAGCAGGTGCCAGGCGCTGAGACCTCTCACGAAATGGTCTTTCGTCATGCAGCGGATATTGTGCTCAGCTCCTTGCACGCATCCTACATCCCATTCCTTTAAAGAAAACACCTGGTCTCTCTGGGCAAGCTTCTCACTGATCTTCACTTTCCATTCAGCTGGCAGCGGGAGTCGCGAAATCAAACAAGTCAGGCGTTACTCTGTCATTCTTCTGAACTCTTGCTGCTGGGTAGCACTGCAGTGTCTGCACAATGCACATTAGCCAGGATGCAACCTCTGTTACCTCGAATGTCTCTTTCAGACACATTATGAACTTGGACCATTACCCTTCTGGCATAAGCATGGGCTCTAGCGGGCAAAATACTAAGCTTGACCAGCAGTCCCTCTGGCAATTTTCCATCGCCTGGTGCATCCAACATTAATATTTTATTCTTAACATCCTTTCTGATACGGACCTCTCCCTGTAGGTACACTGGGCATTTGGCGCCAGGATCAGAGACTCAGGATCCTTCTTCCATACAATTCCAACCGGTTCCTCTGGTTCTGTTTTTTCAGCATCTCTCTGTGCCTCATAGGCCTTCTTAATTAAAGCCGGAACTCTTAAAGCTCTACTAGTCTTTGACCCCTGTTTTTCATAACACAACTGTGCCAGCCTTCCGAACATATGAGCATTTGTTCCAATCAACAAAGGGACACCATCATACAGTCCAGTGGGGGGACACACTAAGGCTAGGGTCTCTACTTGTTCGGCCACTCCAGCCACGGAGGTGGGGAAAGACAGCCAAATTCGGATATACCCGGAATAGGGGTAGGCCTTCTCACTTAACCCCCATACATGCAGTCCTTCTAATGGTTGTAAAGGTACGCCTGACAAATGCTTCTGATACCAATCTTGGAACATAATTGTCACTTGGGAGCCACTGTCTAATATAGCTCTTGTAGACATCCTGTTCACCTTTACAGTGGTCTCCATGGAGGGACCCACTATTCTGGACCAGTCTGGAGAGGCGGTGGTAGGGGGCCTGGGCAACTGACCTTGCCACAAAAGGACGTGAATTAGCATTTTTGGTGCCCTCACTGGGATCATGTGCACCTCTTAACCACTGATTTCTTCTCCGAAGCTCTCCTTGTAGCCTATATGCAACTTTGTCAGTGTCTTTTGGGGACTGGCATTTCCTTTTCATGTGCCATCTTTCCCACAATTATAGCAAAACATACTTTCTGGAGTTTGAGCTGGCCGAGGCGCCACACTGGGAGCCAGGGCGGGGTATTACTAACTGGAAACCTTGGTGCCATCTCTGTCTGCGGGTGATAAGCATTTGGAGACATCTCGTCAGTTTCTCCACTTCCATGGTCAAGGAATCGAGTTCGAGCTGTTATCAGCAGGAGATACATGGGTGGTACCCCACCCCATAGCAGATGCAGTCGGATATAGGTCAGGGCCCGTACTTGCAGGCGTGGCCTTCATAAAGGGACTGTTTTTGAATTCCCGGATCTCTCTCAACAGTTCACTTCATTGTGACATATCTTTTTCCTTGTCAGAGCACTCATTGACTGCCAACCTCTGCCCCTGAACTTCACTTGATGGGTCACCCTCAGTCACTCGGTCGTAGCCGCAGCTATTGGTGCAGGTCCCTCCGAGGTCGTCTTTTCTCAACTCCTCGAATTTCTCTCATTAACTCATCATAGGAGGGTGGGGATTCCAGTCGATCTGCCAGGTGTAACTGAAGCAACAGCAGTTCTGAGAAGGGGGCAGACTTAAGGATCCTGTCCAGCCTGGTTCGGTCCAGTTCAATCGCTGGCAAACTACCTTTTCTGAGGCATTCTTGCAACAATTTTTCCAGCCGAGATACATACACAGACAACAACTCCCCTTGGTACTGTTGTGCATCTCTTACTCTCCACCATAGGTCCTCATCAGAATCTGGGCTCCCATACACATTCTCCAAGGCCTCAAGATAGGCCTGTGCAGTCGCTTCAGGGTTACTGGCCCGTTTAGCACGGATGGTAGCCAGGGCAGGACCTCGGAGGCTCTCACTAACCCTCTTTCGCTTTTCACCTTCCGAGCATTGCCATTCTAGCACTTGGGGGGCAACATAGTCTATCCAGGTCTCCCAGTCATCCTCCCCTTGGGGGGTGGGGAGGGTGCCAGAGAAGATCTTCAACCTTCGGTAAGAGTCGTGACTAATGGCAGGTGCAGAAATAGGAGTCTGCATTGGTTCAGACACCATTACGGGCACTGGAGCAGGAGAGGGTGTTGGGGGAGGAACACCCCCAGGTGGCAAGAATAGTTTCTTCAAGTCCTCCACAGTTTTCCCCTCTCCCAGCAACCATTCAGCAAATTTCTCCTCAAAAGTTTCAGATAGTGGTGGGGGCTGATTCCCCGGTCTTTACTGTCCTTATTATCACTCTCCAAGCAGTGAGGGCTCCCTCTGGGGTAATGGTCTGTGGCACTTTGGAGCTATCTATGGGATCCTTAAACTCTACTAGGGCCAGGAAAGTGTGGGTGAGCAGATTAGCATGCCGACCCACCACCACAGGGTTTTGTAAACCTTCCACCTTGGAAAGTACTCCCTGCACAGTGTCCGTATTGATACCCAGGGGGATGTCCAGGATAAGCATAGCATTTTGGGGGTCGATCTCCTCCCCAGTACACCACTCCACCAGCCGGTGCACAGCCACTTCTGTCGGGGTACCCATTTTTTTCTTAACAGTGGTTCGTAAATATGGCCACTAGAGGACACACAATCCCAGCGGTGAGCCTCCAAGATGTAACCCCTAGATGGCGCTATCCCAGGGCTACTACCCTGCCTGATTTGCCACTAACAGGTTGAGGGCCTGGATCCAATGGCGGGTGCCTCCACCCAGAGGTCAGGGTTTGCAATAGTTAAACTAACTTGGTCACAGCCCTCTGGGACACTGCATCCCCTTTCTTCCCACTAGTGGCCCACACAATATATCAAATTACCTTCACAGTATACACTTACCCCCAGGTCTGGTTCGGCACTGGGACCTCCTGTGAAATGAGATACAGTGCAACAATCACAGTACAGTACTTTAACATAGACAAATACCTCAGGCAGTATAACTTTGCTGAAACAAGCAGCTCTGATTTATTTAGGGGATATAACAAGGACAGGGGAAATCAGGTTAATTAGCTTATCACTCTAATAATCTACCTATGGCTCTGTGCACAGGCCTATCCCTATCAGTTACTGTCCCTGGTACCCAAGCCCTAGTGGCTAGTCCAAACCGTGGCAGCTGGTAGGGGCCCTTTCACACAGAGAAAAGGAGAATTAAACAGTCAGCAGTACAGTAATTCCATTTGGATTTAATGTGGCAATTCAACAGGAGCAACCCTGAATTAGTACTCACGACCTCCAAATAAGATAGGGTCCTTCAATGTCAGCAGGGCTCACTTGAGGTACACAAACCTCTTCACACATCCATATAAAAGAAAGTACTATACCAGGCAGGCTGCATCTGTATCCCGATCGAATTACTGCACAATCCGGAGAACACACAGCAGATTCAGTTCCTGACAGACCGAGTGCAATTTTCAGCAATTCTTCCAGTCTTCTACAGGGTGAGCCTGGTTTCTACTCTTCAGAGATCCTTTGATTCTTTTCACAGGACGGATTCAGTCCTAACAAGCTGTTACACAAGCTGCAGACCGGAACTCTGGGCCTTACACACGTTTTTGACTAAAACTGCACACTGAAAAGCACAGGGCTCTTCCTTCTTCACTGCCAAAGCTCAACTGAAGCTCCAACTGACAAAACTGGGCACTTCCTTTGAGTTCCTCCCAGTTCTTGACTGGATTGGCTGTCACTCACAATAGACTGCTGCTGTTGGTCCAAAAGGCACTGAAGTCTAAACTACATCTCCCAGAGTCACTGCCCATACAATCCTCTTGTGGCTGGCTCAGATTATGAGTCCAAGTTCTGATTCGTCCAAGGCACCATTTTAGAGGCTAGCCCACACTGATTGGTCCAGTTCAGCAGTTCAAAACTAGAATGGGAACTAGCAGACACAGTTCTGACTGCAAAGAAAGCAGGTTAGACAAACTGTAATTTCATTATTACTCTAAATAATTTCTGGCAAACAGTTACATCTTTCAGATAGGTTCCTTTGCACTCCTAGTGACTGCAAAAATGAAGTGAATTAGCAGCAGCTCAAGTGGTACTCAGAGAAGCACACAGTCCCCCCATACAAACTAATTATGTCTGCAAGCAGACAGCTCTTAAAGAGACAGTACCAGAGGCTCTAAAAACACTCACTGATAAATGGCTTAAATGCCAAACACCATTCAGGCTTGGAGCATTCAAGCAAGCTTCTGGAAGTCTTTTGGGAACCCCCATTTGCAGGGGGGTTACACGCACTTCTGGCGCAGAATTTCACTGTGGGAAATTAATGTTTGGGACAGATTAAGAAAATCACAGTGAGCAGAGGTCTCAAAATGCCCATGTTGAAAATCTGCTGTAAAAAAATCCCCAAACTAAATTACATTACAGGTGTACCTTGCGCAGTTGCTATGCACGCTAGTGACTTCCAGTATTTTTTTGTATTTTCACTCCAGATTTTCAGCAATGTCATTTTTTACACCTCCTCATGAACAGTACACCTGTCACTTTTCACATCCTTTTCAAAATGTGTTTTCACACCTATGGCACCAAATGGCGCAGTCTCTGTGCAAAATCACCTTTTGCCTAACAAACTGATAGTATTACCGTGTTCATGTGGTGGGGGTCACAAAAAGCCCATGTGGAAAACTTGGAGTAAAAATACCAAGAAACGCTCAGGGCATTAGGATTTTCAACCATAACGTCCTACCCTGTAGGGACTGACAGGCATTAGGGGTGTGACTTGGGATTGTCGACAGTAATGCTAATGCCATTCCACCCCCACCCTGCAGCCAGTGACAGGCATCGACGTGCACCTTGGACCCTTTGCCCCCAGAGTTCCTCACATTCACCTGTACTGCGCCCATTTCAGTGTATTTCCTTATGGAATGAGGTGAATGTAAAGCCCAAACACCCCAAGACACACCTCAACACTTGTCAGTGTCTGAAGGGTAGGGTGAGGTGAAATGTCGTGACCGTCATGGGCGATGACCCAAAGGCACACTTCAATGCCTGTCCATCTCTGCAGGGTGAGGGTGGAGTTGGAGTCAGTTCAATACTTCAATGCCATTCCTATACTGCATCTGTCCAGCTCCTGCAATTCCACTGCTAATGCCAGCAAGCAAACACTCAACATTGACAAATGCTTGTTTCTTTTGAGTCAGCTCGGCATGTGGACCAGCTGCAGAGGATTACCCTCAGGGCTTCATTAATCTGAGAATTGGTTTGAACTAAAGGTGGTAAGATAGCTGCATTTTTTCCTGGCTTTATAATAAGGCAAGGGCAGGGTGACTTGTTTAAAAAATTATTTTCTATTTGTTAGGGAATACATTACTAATCCTAGTTGTGATTATTTGCTGGTTTATTCATTCTGCATGAGTTGCTGTCAGTAAAATTTACTTTAATAATCATTACTTAGAAATGGATATAACTAATCATTTTAAAGTTGTAGAAAATTAATTAGCTGACTGTCAAATAAAAAAACAGAGATTTCTATGACCACTGCTATATTGGTCACCTGGGGACACTAAAGTTAACCATAGAGGCTTACAAACATTTGTTGATTTGTACAGATCCTGAGTGCCCGGTCCCAATTCACAGAACAGTTGGTTGGATGATGCTGAAAAATGTAGAATTTATAATTGCCCTAGGCATGGTAATTTAGGTTTAAACTGTGTAGTAGCCAGAATCTTTGCCCAATTGGTAAAAGACTATTGTCCTTCTCCCTTTACTCACAAACACCAAAATCAGGGGGATTTTGATGAGTTCAGTGTATCCTCACACAAAAATAAAATACTTCTAATCAGTGAACAGGATAGAGGCAGGGGATATTATTGACTCAGAACATCATGAATTACCAGCCTTGTGTTTAGCGAACCCCGTGAGGTTATACCCTGGCATAAATCAATTACTGGCTATGTCTGCTTCTCTCAATGGTAGTGAAAGTCAGGAAACTGATGTCCATGTACACGGAGAAAGCATAAAAAGCTATGCCCTTGAAACAGCTCCAAACCTGGGCAAAGCAATAGGGGGGGGGAAATGGGCAGACTGAGTGGGCCAAGCAGTCCTTATCTGCCGTCAAAGTCTATGTTTCTATGTAGGGGCCTGCCATGCATGTGTCTTGGGGAGGTTCTGGGACCCACCATGCCTGTGTCTGGGGTGGGTTTTTAGGCCCAGGGGCTGCAGTGCCTTAAGGGAGGCAGTAATCAAAAGGAAGGCAGCCACCGCTCTGTAGCTGGGTTGCTCAGCTCCGTGGTGAGAGCCCAAGCTGGAAGGCAGCAGACATCTTTGGCAGTGTGTGAATGGTTTCTGGAAAGGATCAAGGGAATTGACACTATTGGGAGCAGCCACAGAGGCTAGGTTGCTCATCACCCCAAGGTATTTTTTTCACTCGGTGGCACAAGGAGGAGTAAATCACTCCCCTGCAGAGGAATTTGAAAAATTGGAAAAGGTGTGAGGCAAGTCTAACAAGGGTTTCCCTGGAAGAAGCTAAAATACATACCAGGTGCAGAAACTATCATTTGGTCCTGAAGATGCTGTTTGGTGATCTGCTGTACGCTGACATGAGACATCTGTGCCTAAGTGTTGGCATTCTTTCTACATGTTTGATGCTAGCCCCATGGAGCTGTCTGTCAAAATTTTCAGTGAGTTTCTCCTGTGCCCTCTAATCATTTCTGGGCCAGGGAATTAACTTGCTTTGTCTTTTTATGAAAGAGTCTGAGTCAGTGATTTCCTCTGATGTGTTTAATGAATTGACTGTTACTCATCCTATTTTGAATGAACTTTCCTCATAGTCCTATGGTTGTTCTGGAGATTATTTTCTATTCCTGGCCTGCTGGGTCCTGGAGTGGTGAGTGGTAGGGATATCAGCATCCTGTCTCTGGTGATGTTCCTGCTGGGGGCATAAGAAGCTTCGGAGGGCATTTGAAGCAGTTCTACTCAAGGAGAATACATTTAAAGGTAAGATGCTGCTCTAGTTTTTATTCCATGCTTCAGACTTGACTGCCGTAGGATGAATTTGGATGGCACTTGTGGTCTGGGACCCTTTCCCCTTCTTAACACCTGGTACCCCTCCTTGACAGTGGGGAAGGGGGGCTTACATTTATATTGTATGATGAAAAACGGGACAAACACAGAGCTATTGTACCTAGTGGGCAACTGTAGGGATGGCAGCTCGTTCTTTTCCAGATTTCTTAAGAGTACACAATGTTTGTCAATTGTTCTGGTATCTCCGAGGCTGGCACCAATACATCAGAAAATGTTTTGGTTTAATAAAGGAAAAAGATGAACCAACTGACTGTTTTACAGAAGCTGCAAAAAGAGAAAATATCAGCTAAATTTTTCCCTAAGTCACATTGAAGGAACATGTTTTAAATATATTGGGTAGTTTTAAAGGACTGTGCTGACACTAACCAGTGTAACAATGTTAAAGATGGGGAATAATACAGCAGTACCCAATCGGGTATCTAAAGCTTGGTACTCTGGGGACATCATCATGGGTTTCTGCACACTCTTGAAGGCAGAATGGTCGTCAGTGTCTCCGGTATCTTTTTCAATGGCTTGGATACATAGATTGACTAGTGTTGTGCATGGTAAATATAACAAATACCATTAGAAAACAAGCATTTGTCAATTCCGAATGTTGATTGCGCTGGTGTGTTGAGCTCGCTCACAGCCCCTATGTCACTCGCTCAATCTGTTTCTCCCGGTGCTGCAGGCTGCTGTTTTGTACTGGGCTCCTGCCTGCATTGGCATCTTGTTCTGCCCACTAAGAAATCCGCAGCTGTCCCGACAGAGCTGCGTTGAGGTTGCTCACTCCCCCCCTCTCTCACGCACTCATTCTGTTTCTCCTGGTGCTGCAGGCTGCCCTTTTGTACTGGGCTCTTGCCTCTGTTGGTGGCTTTTTCTGCCCACAAAGAAATCTGCAGCAGTCCCAACACAGGTCAGTTGAGCCTGCTGGGTCCCCTCTCTCACTCACTCCTCGTTCTGTTTCTGCGGTAGCTGCAGGCTGCCCCGCTGTACTGGGCTCCTGCCTGTTGGCACCTTTTTAACCACAAAGAAATCCTCAGCTGTCCCGACAGAGCTCCATTGAGGGCGCTCACTCCCCCTGTGTCACTCAACTCATTCTGTTTCTCCTGGTGCTGCAGCCTGCCCTTTTGTACTGGGCTTCTGGCTCTGTTGGCACCTTTTTCTGCCCACAAAGAAATCTGCAGCAGTCCCGACAATGCTCTGTTGAGCTTGCTCAGTCCCCTTCTCTCACTCGCTCATTCCGTTTCTGGTGGCATTGCAGGCTGCCCTTTTCTATTGGGCTCCTGCCTGCATTGCCACCATCTGTAGCAGCTACAATACAGCTCCGTTGAGCTTGCTCACTCCTCCTCTCTCACTCTTTCATTCTGGTTTTCCTGCCACTGCAGGCTGCCATTTTGTACTGGGCCCCTGCATGCATTGCTGCCTTTTTCTGCCCACAAACACATCTGCAGCAGTCCCAACAGAGCTCCGTTGAGCTCACTGACTCCCCCTCCCTCACTCACTCTTTCTGTGTCTCCTCCTGCTGTAGGCTGCCCTTTTGTACTGGGCTCCTGCCTGCATTGGTGGCTTGTTCTGGCCAGAAAGAAATCTGAAGCAGTCCCGACACAGCTCCACTGAGCTCGCTCACTCCTGTCTCACAGTCACTCATTCCGTTTCTGCCTGCGCTGCAAGCTGGCCTTTTATACTGGGCTCCTGCCTGTGTTGCCGCATTTTCTGCCCACAAAGAAATCCACAGCAATCACAATAGAGCTCCATTGAGCTCGCTCACTACCGCTCTGTCACTCACTTGTTCTGTTTCTCTTGGTGTTGCAGGCTGCACTTGTGGACGGGGCTGCTGGCTGCATTGGCACCTTTGTCTGTCCACAAATAAATCCGCAGCTGTACTGACAAAGCTCCATTGAGCTCACTCAGTCTCCCTCTGTCATGTGCTCATTCTGTTTGTCTTGGCGCTGCAAGTGGCCCTTTTGTACAGGGCTTTTGCATGCATTGGTGCCTTTTTCTGCCAACAAAGAAATCCTCAGCATTCCTGATAGAGGTCTGTTGAGCTCACTCAGTCCCCCGTCCCACTCACTCATACTGTTTCTCCCACCGCTGCAGGCTGGCCTTTGCTACTGGGCCCCTGCCTGCATTGACACCTTTTTCTGCCCAAAAAGAAATCTGCAGCAGTCCTGACAGTGCTCCAGTGAGTTTGCTCACTCCCCCTCCCTCACTCACTGTCTCGTTCTGTTTCTCCCAGTGCTGCAGGCTGCCCTTTTGTATTGGCCTCTTGCATTGGGGCCTTTTTCTGCCCACAAACAAATCCAGAGCAGTCCCGATAGAGCTCAATTCAGCTCGGTCACTCCCCCCTCTCACTTGTTCCATCTTAACCTATCCCAAATACTGATGTTCCACAGCGACCGTGCTATTCTCCGTCAGGAGTGCAAAACCATATTTTAGCCAGGATGTGAAAAATGACAGCTGTACTGTTCATAAGGAGATGTGAAAGAATGCCACTGTTGAAAACGTGGCATGAAAATATTACAGATTTGCGAAGTTACAAGGGTGCGTGGAAACAGTTGAATGCACGCTTGTAACACAGTCATGTTATGGAGTTTTGACACCAAATTTCCAACATAGCGATTTTAGGACCTCTGCTCATGAACAGTGCCACTGTCATTTTCTTAATCTGTCCCGAACACTGATTTCCCACAGCAATCACGTTATTCTGTGCTGCAACTGTGAAACCACATTTCACTCAGGATGTGAAAAATGACAGCTGTACTGCTCATAAGGAGGTGTGAAAAAATGCCACTGTTGAAAATCTGGTATGACAAAATTACAAAGCTGCAAAGTTACAAGGGAGCGTGGAAAGTGTGCAACACACACTTGCAACACAGTCATTTGATGGACTATCATCACCAAATTTTCAGCATAGGCATTTTAGGACCTCTGCTCATGAACAGTATCACTGTCATTTTATTACTCTGTCCTGGACAGTAATTTCCCACAGCGACCACTCTATTCTGCGCCAGAACTGTGAAAACACATTTCGGCCAGGATGGGAAAAATGACAGCTCTACTGTTCATATGTACATGTGGGAAAATGGCAATGTTGAAAATCTGGAATGAAAATATACCTTTGCAAAGTTACGAGCGTGCGTGTAAACTGCGCAATGCACACTCGTAACACAGTCATTTTATGGAGTATCATTATCAAATTTTCAACATAGCCATTTCAGGACCTCTACTCATGAACAGTGTCACTGTCATTTTCTTAATCTGTCCTGAACACTGATTTCTGACAGGATGTCAACAATGACAGCTGTACTGTTCACAAGGAGGTATGACAAAATGCCAATATTGAAAATCTGGCTTCAAAATATTGTAAATTCATGAAGTTACGAGCGTGCGTAGCAACTGTGCAGTGCACGCTTGTAAAACAGTAATTTTTGGGATTTTTCCCAGCAAATTTGCAACATAGGCTTTTTGACAGCCCACCTCATGAACATTGGCACTGTCGTTTCGTTAATCGGCCCCCAAAAGTGATTCTGCGCAGTGACCACAAAATCACCTTTCAGGGATGATTAACACCATGACAGTTGAAGTATTCATGAGGAGGGGTCCCAAAAACCCCATGTTGAAAATTTGGTGAAAAAATTCTAAAAAATGCCTGAGATATGCAGCAAACTTGAAAAAAAAAACATATTTACACCATTATACAGCTTACCAGCATTTCCTCAGTTTGCGGTCGGCTTTGAAGAGTGCAGACGTGTTCCCGGTCCACCGAAGATCGTCGTGCCAGACTTCCGAGGTAAGTTTGGGGTGAGGGTAGGTGTGGGGAGGCAGGGTGCACAGTGGGTGGGTGCGGGTTACAGGAAGGGGGTCTGGGAGACCACGAGGGACCATTTTTCCTTTACAGGTAAAAAAAAAAAAAAGACAATGCAGGACAGTTTTTAACTTCACAGGGGCATTTGGAATCTCCCTTTTGGGGGGGCGCTGTAGCCGACGGGGGATTGGGCACCCCTGTCGGCAAACATCAAAAGGGGAGATTCCTTTCTGCTGACAGGGATTGGGCACCCCCATCGGCAAACAAAAGGGGGGGTTCCCTTTCTGCTGACAGGGATTGGGCACCCCGTCGGCAAATAACAAAAGGGAAGGGAATCCTTTCTGTCAATAGGGATTGGGCACTCCATCAGCAAATAACAAAGGGGGGGAATAATTCCTTTTTGCCAGTGGGGATTGGGCACCCTGTCAGCAGACAATGAAATGGGAGGGCACATTATGCTGACGGGGAGTGGACTCCCCTGTCAGCAGATAAACATTGTGGGCAGGGGGGTTATATTGTTTGCAAACTGGGCGGCAACCCACCGCCATGTTCACAAACAATATTAGGCTAGCTAGAGCCACCCTGCAATGATGGGTCGCTCCCTCACTGCAGCGAATGGCTTATGCTGCTATGACGAGGCGGCCCCTGATTGCAGTGGCTGATTTGTCACAAGTTGGTGTGAACATTCCAAACTTGTGCCACCAGCAGCCTGCAATGGCACCAGGTGAAGCGGGACAAGCCTTTGCAGGCCGTGGGGGCATTGGCCACAACAGTGCCATGCCTCCACAGCCTGCTTCTCAGCAAGCTGTGCCAATATGTTTCTTGCGCTGTGCACAATCAACATAAAAAGAAAGAGTGTTTTGTGCATGTTTGCTGAACAGATCTTTTAGCCCTTGTTTGTGTAACTAAGCTAAAGAATTTGTTATTATTACACAACCAGTGGCAGTGGTGAAACAAAACAAACATATGAGCACATGGACACAGTGCAGCAATCTGATGCATACTAATGAGATGATCTGATTCCACTGCAGGTGCCAAAAGCAGTATGCATCAGTTCTGCTTCTGCTGTCTCATTCTTTTCCCCAGTTCTGGTGGCACTGCTGGAGAAGGAACTGAGGGTCTGGGTCCAGCATTTTTTCCACAGTATGTTAGTTGAAGTCCCATCCTAAAATCCACTCCATATTAGTCCACAAAAGACACCCCGTCCTCAACCCACCATCAAGTGTGTATGCTACCAACTCACCACAGTGATCAAGTTGTCAAAATGGAGAACAGATTCAAGTGTACAAGAGTTAGCAGCCATTGCCATAAAGAAGCACCATCACTAGTGGACAGCAGTAACAGAGATCAGCATCTGGCAGGCCAAGTTAAGGATGGCCAACATGTGATAAGGGTGGTGGGGGCAGTACATGCACCAGAACACTGGACCTTCCTAGGAGAAGTAAGGAAAAGCCTGCTGAGAGAGAGAGAGAGAGAGAGAGAGAGAGAGAGAGAGAGAGACTGTAAGATAAACACTGGGCAGTTCATAGTTAGGGCAGTCAATGAGGTGGAGGGGCATTGCTGAACCAGGATGATAGACTGGATGAGAGGGTTTGTCTACATGGAGATCGGGTAGAACAAGTGTCATTCAGGGCCAAAAATGAAACTGGGGCAGAACAAATATTGTTGTCTATGTTGACACAAACAACACAGGAAGCACACATCCTTAGGATATAAAGAGGTCATTCAAATTACCTGGAATGTTCCTGAAGGGTTTCATCAAGGGTGCTCTTTTCTGAAATTCTCCCAGTCCTGGCACTTGTGAAAATTAGCAGAAGACCACAAAGATGGCTAGAGCTTGGCTATTGGTATGGTATGGTACAAGAGGTAAAGTTTTGTTTTTCTTGCCACTGGAGGATCTTTTGGGGCAGGGGAAGACTGTATACCCAGGATGGCATGTTCCTGCATTAGAAGGGGCTGGAGGTACTGGTCAGGGGAATGGAAAATGCAGTTATGGGGGGATTTAAACTAGAGGACGGGAAGGGGTTGGAGGTAGTTACAGGGAAACACAGTGGGAAGGGCAGCAGAACAGAGGGGTGTCAGAAGAGGAGACCCCAGGAAGGCAAGGCAAGAAAGCATAGGGAGGCAACTATTCTCACTTGTATGCTGGCTACTATTAGTAGAGCACCCAGTGACAAGGGTGAGCTCAAGGGCCTACTGCAGTTTGAGGGCCAGAAGACAGTGGCACTCAGAAACATAGTGACCCTGAGTCATGGTGGAGAACAAGAGGATATTGGGGGCACTTTCAGAGAGTCTATCTGGGTCAAGTTAGAGCAAATGGGATTTTGAAAAAGTCCCTCGGGGTGTGCTAGAGACCCTCAAACAACTCAGTGGGATTATGAGTCCCAGCTGGTAAGGAAAATTACAGTGACAGCCAAATAAGATGCGGTGGTGATTCTGGGGATACCAGCCTCATGGGCATAAACTAGGGTCTCAGAAGGGCTAATGGCAGGGCTGAGACTGAGTTCTTGTCAAACTTCAAAGACTACTTCCTACATCAGCTCTCCAAAAAGGGATTAGGTTTGAGGCAACCTTTGACCTTGTCCTCTGCAGTGGGGATGCGATCATCTCCACTGTAAACGTCAAAGAACCAGTGAGGACAGTGACAACAAATGAGTCACCTTTTACCTGGTGATAGTCCCATGGGGTTGATGGGATACACCCTAGGATCACAATGAAGCTAAAGAAACAACTGATTGTGCCACTTGCAAAAAATCTTTTAGGAGTCTGTCCAGATAGGTGTGGTGCCACAGGACTGGAAAGTTGCTAATATGGTACCCATCTTCAAAACGGAAGTGGCTAGTCTGCTGGTACACTGATAGCACTACTGCTCATGATGCCGGTGACCTGGGTTCAGGAACAAGCCTGGGGCACCAGATGGCTGGCTGGAAAGAGGAGGACTAAGCATCCCACAGGACACTCTCCTTCTCCTCCTCTGGGGAGGAAGAGGGGTATGTTCTGCTGCATGACCACCACCTGGGTGACCATGGGTGGTGACGCATGCAGGAACAAGCTTTGGGGAGGGAAGAAATGCAGACTGGCTGGGCAATGCCAACGTATGTTGTGCATGCCTGCACCCACTCTTAGCCAGCATCTCAACTAGGATGGGAAGAACATGGAAAATCCCCAACTACTACAGCATGATGGACCTGCTCTGCCCACAGGCTCTGCACCTACTGAGATGGACTCTCTTCTGGTGCCAGTGACTTGCTGAATTCCATGAGAAGTGGCCCAGCCTGCTGACCTCCATTGTGGTGAGGGTATACCATAAGTGACTGCTGGGAGGAAGGTAAGTCCTGAGAGATGGCGGGGTGACAGGGTTGGCATGAAGCGGATCACTAAAAGTGGCCGAGAGACAGTTGGTGCAAGGTGAAAAAAGTGTAACAAAAGAAAAAAAATCAAAAGGAGCAAGATTAGGCCCTGGCAGCTACAGGGCTGTCAGCCTGACATTAGTGCTCGCAAGGTCCTGGAAGCATTTTTTCAGGGCGAAGTCATGCATTACTTGGTTAAGGCTTCAGTTCTTGCCCTCTTTCATCATGGCTTTATGAGAGACAGCTCACGCCTAATGAATGGGATCAGTATCTTTAAGGTTATGATTAGGGACGTGGACAGGAACAGGGCTATACACTTAGTCAATCTGGAGTCTACCAAGCTCTTTGATACTATGGCGCATTGCAAGAATCTGGGCAAAGTACATTGACGTGGCATACACAACACATATACATGGCGGACTAACTGACGTGGGGCAGGAAGCATAGGTCTGTGCTGTACAGGCACTAGTCATTCTGTTCAGCATTTTCAGCAATGCTGTGGAAGCTGGGGTTAACAGCAGGCTGCTTAAGGTCACAGAAGACACTACGTTGCCTAGAGTGGTTGACTCCTTTTGATGATGGAGACAAACTTGAGGATCCTGAACCTGCTGGGTGATTGGCTGGACTCCTTGGCCCCGATTCTGAAAAGGGCTGACATGGCCCAGAGACTACATCACAATATGCAGCTCGCTGGTGTGGAGAAAAAACATTTCTGCATCTGCGGAAATGCTGTTTTCAGCATTTGGTGAGCAAGGGTGCCAAACACAGGTGTAGCACTTCAGCATAGCTTCGCATGGAATTTGAGTACAAACTGCTGTAAATCATGGAAATGGTTGTAAAATTGTTCTTGCTATAAAAATCACATGTATACAGGAAAAGTTGTGGTTCTGCATGGAAAGCCCCCTCCCATGCATAATTTCTGTTGCCCATGTGCATTTTTTGAAGTCTTTGGAAATTCGGCACCTGGAGTCTCAGATTCGATGTTATCAAATGCAAGGTGCTACACTCGGGGAGGAAAAACTGAGATGGGAAATATGAGGGTTGATCAAAAAATGCGCAGCCCGACAAAGAAAGAAATGCACTACAAACCTATTATTATTTTCAATGTATAGTTATGCTAATATGAATAGAATATGATCTACTGGTATAATGATCAAATGTTTTCTTTTGGAGGTACATGCTGGACAAAGTTTGATAGGTGCTGATCATTTCAGAATGGAGAAAACTGAGATCAGAGCAATCATCAAGTACCTCCAGATGTAAAGGAATGACTCCAATGCAAATCCATGAGGATGTGGTCAACACACTTGGGACAGAAACCCCTTCATATTCAACTGTCAGGAAATGGGCTGCTGAATTTTAGCATGGCAGAAATCTTGAAGATGATCTCATGTCAGGGCACCCAAAGGGAGGTGACCACTGAGGAGAACATTGACACAGTCCATCAAATGGTGATGAAAGACAGACAAGTAACTGTACAGCATGTAGGCAGCACCGTGGGCATCAGTTCTGGGGCAGTACAGCCAATCTTGACTGAAAACCTGGGCATGAGCAAAGTGTCAGCAAGATGGGTGTCAAGAATGTTGACACCCAATCAGAAATGAGTCAGAAGGGACACTTCAAGCCAACTTCTTGCACAATACAAGAAGGATCCAGCAAACTTTATCAGCTTTATTGTAACACTGGATGAAACCTGGGTTCACCATTTTGATCCTGAATCTAAACAGTAAAGCAAACAATGGAAACATCATGTATCTTCAACACCAAAGATGTTCAAGCAGATCACCTCAAGTGACAAAATCATGGCTTCGGTCCTCTGGGACTCTGAAGGGGTGATCATGATTGATTATCTTGAAAAAGGAAAGACAATAACTGTTGAGCACTATGCTGAACAACTGCCCAGGCAGAGGGAAGCCATCAAAGCCAACTGCCATGGAAAATTGAGGTGAAGTGTTTTGCTCCTGCAAGACAGTGATTCACCCACACAACACAGGCTGCAATGGCTGCTGCAACAGAATGTGGGTAGGAACTGCTTCCTCACCCAACCTACTCACCAGATCTTGTTCCTTCAGAGTGCTGCCTGTTACCAAAAACTGAAGGCTGAACTCCGTGGAAAGAGATTTGCTGATGATAAAGAGGGGATAGCTGCCGTGGAGGGGTTTTCTGGGGGGCTAAGACATAGAATTCTACCATGAGGGGATAACAATGCTAGAACCACACTGGACTAAGTGTACTGAACTGAAAGGAAACTATGTTGAAAACTAAACTAATACTAGGTTCATAGTGCATTTTCTTCTGTGTCAGGACACAAACTTCTTGATTGGCTCTTGTATACATTGTGTGGGGTCTGTCTTGCTCATGTGGCAAAGGAAAAGGACCTGGAGGTTGTACTAAACAAGGGGATAAAACTTGGTGAACAGTGTGTGTCTGTTGTCAATGGGCTGGCAGAATGTTGGGTTTCTTCAAAATGGGGGTCATCAGTGTGGCAGGGAAAGTAACTGTGACTCTTTGCAAGACCCTGGTCAGGTCCCACCTGGAGCACTACACACAGTTATGGGCTGTTCCTTACAATAAGCACACAGTGGCAGCTGAGTAGGTGAAAAACAGGGCCACTAAAATGATCACTGGTATGGAAGACCAAGACTATGAGGAGAGGTTGGAGGACCCTAATGCACTGAAAAAATGGGGTATCCGAGGACACGATCTGAGTCTTCCGTACACTCAAGGGCAACAGCAACATCAAATATACAGAGATATTTGACCTGGTGCCCACCAGTAGGACACAGAGACATATCCTGGAGCTCAGTGGTGGTAAAATCAGGGGTAATGCTGGAAAAACATCTTCTCACAGAGGATCGGGAGACTGTGGAACAGCTTTCCAGTACTGATGGTGGATTTAAAGACAATACAGGTCTTCAAGGTGTTAGTGAAGTCTTGTAAGAGACAGCATGGTCAAGTGGTGGTCAGACTTGGTAACTGCAAGAAAACACAGGTTTAAACCCACCAGAGCTAAAAATACCCAGTGTGTGACCTTAGGCAAGTCACTTAACCTCCCTGTGCTCCAGTCAGTCCACTGTACTACAGAATTGAGGAGTAGTGCACTTCTTAGTTTAATTAAAGTTTTTGGCACATAGCTCCTTTGGTGTGTGCCGTACCATTATTTTTATGCAGAAATGGGTGCAGGACCCCACTGGAAAAAAGATGTAGCATTTCAGCAGGGCTATCCTGGGTAAATAAATTTGTTTCAAAAAAGTAAACTTGGAGAAATCTTTGTCTACCAAAGGAATCCCTACATACTCTAGGTAACAGAGTGGGCAGGAAACTCTTTACGTTAGTAAATGTTTGCATGGCACTCTTATTCTTACCTGTTTATTATGTGTGTCTGTTTTGGGGGGAGGACTTGATGGAACTACAGTCCCATCTGACATTACTATGTTCAGTGTCTGAATGAGTGTTCATTGCACAGTACATATCTTTGTATTATGCATTACATGCGGTGCCACATGCATGTATATTTTGGGATACATATTTTCATGGTAGTATATGTACTTTATACCACCAAATATTACAGAAACATAGAAGCATGCATTTAGTGCCTTCCAGGGACTTTCTGTAATTTGATTCAATACTGTAATAATTACATGTGTTTTTCTGAAAAATATGTCATTCAAAATGTGATATAATTATTTCAGGATGATGTCTGCGGAGATAAGTACCCCCTTATTAACTTTAAATAGCAAAACTGTCAGTTCCATTACATTTCAAGTGATGTGTCACAGAATGATGTGGTTGGTACGACCCTTTTCCCAATCTTATTTTTGTTTCTACCTAAAATACTTAGTATATGCCAATTAAAAGATTAAACGGTCACAGGGATGTGGCGATACAATTTCAGCAGTACGATAATAAATCACATAAATAAATCACATTTGGCAAAATCCTCAAGCTTTGTGGTGGGAATCCTTTGCAGGTCGTATAATTTAAAGGAGAAATGCGATCCCGCACAAGCTACTTTAACCTTCTCTCAGCTATAACAAGGAATTGATTTCTAGATCACTAAGAAAGTAATGCTGTAATTTCTGTAATGTAAATGGACTTATTTTTGTTCCTTCCATTCTGGAGCAGCCCTGCTTCAATAAGATGACCTCGCAGACCCGTCCTGCCTTGTCTCTTGCTTATGCTCCATCGCCTCTTACCAGACTTGCCTCTCCACAGCAGGGACTGCGAAGGTCCCAACTTACCCCTTCAGGACAGCCAAGTTCTGAGTAGTGAGGTGGGCAGTTGGCTTCATGGGGCCAGAAAGTGCTGGCATCATACTGAGATGATGTTGGGGATTTAACCATTTTCTCTCTTTCACTTGGGATTTTGATCAAGTGGCTCAGTGGAGAGTGCACGTACAGCGTGCCTTGCATGCTGGAACCAACTGGTTTCTACACTTCCTTGTGACAGCTCTGGCTGCACCGCCACCTGTGGTAACCTAACTGGAGGCAGTACAGTGGATGCGTACTCTGTCGATCCCAAAGTGGAAAGTGTTCCTGAGCCTGGGTCACCGGCATTGTCAGTGGTAGCCCTATCGCAATGCTGAAGGGTCGTCTATTATTTAATAGTTATGATAAAGTGCCACTCCATGTTTCTATATTTACAATTGCTCAATCAGCTGTAGTGAGCACACTCACAAATATATAATGCTGGGACCCCCAAACAGCAGTTATCTACTTCAGTAGAGAATCTCATAAACCAACTCCATTCAGCTATTACAATTTTCTGGAACATACCAATTTAAACTTTCACCTTCCCATGTTTTGTAGCACATTTTTGACAATTTATTTACTTAATTTAAAATTTGTTCCAACCAGGCCCAGTGGCACTAGGGATGAGGTGCTGGACGCCACACTTCACGTCACAGGGTTAACCGGGTTGGGAACAAGCCGGGTCATTGGGGTTGGAGGGAGAGGGAGGCAGGATCAAGCTGCTGTTGGGAAGCTCTCACTCCCAGGAGGTTAGGCATCGTCCTGACTAGCAGGCAGTGTCGGGAGGGGAGGGCGCGGTTAGGCACTTGGCGGAAGCCATGTCTCTGCACAGCTCCCTACCTAGATGTTGGTTCATCACGCTGGTGTCCTCAGGGGTGGGGTTGAGGGACTTACGCAGCTACCATAATAACCACGCAAAAATCCCAACCCCACAGCCATACAGCGTGATCCCCCATATGGGGGGATAGGTGCTTCAGATCGGGGGCACGCCACCACCGAGCCTGGGCCAGCCATGGTGGAAAAATATATCATAATAAAAATAAAAATGTGTTTCAACCAGGACAGCTCTGTTTGATGCAGTACCTTGTTTGTTTTTTTTTGGGGGGGGAGGGGGTCCTGGGAAACAGCATCTAACTAACAGAGGAATATGTTTCTAACCTGTAGCAGTGGTTCTGTTACTGGTATTCAGTTTATATCCACACTATGGAATATTACACTAAGCATGCTTACAACCCAGAACAGCCACCATTCAAGCACATGTGCTCTGGTTTTTGCTCCCATTGCTCTCAAATGCGGACACTGGAAAACAAACTTGAAAAAGCAAGTCTGACCGGGGTGGTTGGGCAGGCTGTGTGGATGCAAACTGAATACTACCAGCAGAACCATGGATACAGGTAAGTAACCTGTTCTTCTAACCAGATTCAGTACAATCCACACTACTGCATACTCTCAGCAGTCCTCCAGAAGAAGATAGCGAGGCACGGACCTCTATTTCTGGCAAAGAAAGACTGGAGGACTGCTGTAATAGAAAATGACCATGTGTGAATAAGCCCTGGGTGCAGTGCTGCAGATTTCTACTATGGGGATGCTTCGGCAGCAGCCACAGAAATAGCAGTGTTTCTGCTAGGGTATGCGCATAGCCTCACAGGTGACTCCTGACCAGCTGACAGCAGAGAATGATGCAGGATGTGATCCTCCTGGCAAATGTCTGCATGGTTGCAGGTCTGCCTTAAGTGGCTTTCACATATATTAAAAGAGCTGAATGTGTCTTCATGACGTTCTGCTGTGTGCTCCTTGTAAAGAGAAGAACCCTGCATATATCTAGAGTATGGAGTGTGTGTTTGGCAGCGAAAAAGCCTCTAGTTTCTAGAGGTTTCTCAGAAGAAGTCAACTTACAGAACCAATGGTAGAGTCTAGAACAGTCCCAACACCTGGAGTTTTATTCATTCAGGAACCAGACAGTCCAATACATTAAGGATCACATGGTACATCCATACATTGAGGATCACCTTGTGGATTAGGAAAAATATAGGGAAGGCATACAGATGCCCCCCCAACGATGGGCAGACAAAGGTGTCCCTTAGCAGAGTGCCCTGCTAAAGGGATGGGTGCAGCTTCCTGTTATCCTAGGAATCAAACTGGTCAGCCAATGGTGTTCCCCACATAAATAACACTTGGGACATCACCTTCGGATGCAGGGCTCACTTATGGGACACCCACTCTCCATACACTGCTGAGGGCATCCACTAACTGGATGCTTGAGCCTGCTATGTGGACCACCACCAGGTTCACAGTCATGAAAACTACAAGATATGTCCTTACTGCCATGAAGTTCTGTTTTTATACTTAAAGTTGATTACTGAGTTTCAATACAACAAACAAACATTTATATTTTTTATTTGAAAATTGCTGACTGGGAAAAGCTCAATGAGTCAAGGCTCATTTCCAGGTGCAACAAGGGAAACAGGAACAGAAGCAGCAATACAATTACAATAAACAAAACATTTGACAAACATTTGGTAAAAATGGTACAAAAAGTGGCACACAAAATAAAGTGCAGAATCACATCGTACTGCACATGACATATGCATCTGGGTGCTTATCATACCATATATACAAGACTACTGTCTACATGGAATACTGTATGGACAGACAAAGAAAAGATGTGCAAAAATTAATCTTTGTGAGAGAGATCTTAATAAATTACAAAAAAAAAATTCGGGTAACAACGTCAGGTTAAGGAGAATCAAATCATTAAGTTGACCCCCTTTACACAATACACAAAAATGCAGGTATAAGATGTGAAAGGCCAAAGGATATCCTTTCCAAATAAATTGTGTCCAGAAATGCAATCCTCCATCCCATAAGAGTTGGACCTCTAATACTCCTCCACAACTGCAACATTTGTTTTTTAGCAACCGAGATAGTATTACTGTTGTATATCATTACTTGTGGCCACAGAAGCCTTTAAATGATTACCAAAAATACAGATGGAGGCAGTAAACTACTCCTCCATCACCAATAATTAGTCCAACACATACAAACATACGAAATTGCAAGCATAAAGGCCTTATGGTCTATCAAGTCTGCTCAATTGTGCATCTAGCAGCCCTTATACTGCAGCTGCCCCTATCCTCCCTTCCCCCCCTCCAGTGACCTTCCCCCTTACCCTGTCCCATCCCCTTTAGAAGCAGCCCACTGTTCTACAGGATATCACTTCCTATGGCAGTGCATTCCACCCAGATACCACCCTCTCCATAAAAAAAATGTCTTCTCATTTCCCTCCTGAACAATCCCACCCTTCCAATCTCAGATCATGTCATTGAGTGTCCCTCCCCCTCCTTAATTTGAAAAGTCCCTCTGTGCCCATCTGATTTATTCCCTTCATGTACATGAAGGTTTCAGTCATGTCCCCCCATCCCTCCTTTTTTCCAGGGAGTACATGTTCAACTCCCTCAGCCTGCTCTCGTGGGGTAAGTTCCCTAGCCCGGGATCATTTTGTTGCCATCGCTGCACCCCCCAGTAACCTAATGTCCTTCTTGGTACGGTCACGGAACTGTATGCAGTACTCCAGGTGTGATCTAACCAGTGTCCTGTGTAGCAGCAGGATCACCTCCTCCCTCTTGGAGGATATGCCTCTGGCAATACAACCCAGCATCCTGTTGGCCTTTGCAGCTGCCTTTCTGCACTGTGCTGAGTTGTTCATTGCTCCCATTATGATCCTCCCCAGATCCTTCTCCTTTTCTGTCTTGGCTAGTTGAATCCCCCTTAGCGGATTCCTCCTCTTTGGGGGGTTTTGTGCCGAAATGTAGCACCTTGTATTTCTTGTCATTGAACCTCAGCTGCCAAGTGTCAGACCAGGCCTCCAATTTTGCCAGATCATCTTGCAACCCCTGCCACCCTTCTAAGTCATCCACTACTGCTCCCATCTTGGTGTTGTCTGCAAACAGACTGATCTTGCTCTTGATGCCTATTGAGATGTCTTCTATGAAGATCTCAAGCAACACTGGCCCCAGTACAGAGCCTTCTGGCACCCCGCTTGTCACTGCCCTGGGAGATGAGCACTCCCCCCCACCGCCACCCTCTGCTGTCTCCCTTGCAGTCAATTCACTACCCATCCCACCATCTTCACCCCGGCCCTGTGCCTTCCAGCTTACTTCCTAGCCTCCCATGTGGCACTAAGTCAAATGCCTTACTGAAGTCCAGGTACAGGACATCCACTGCATAGCCCCTGTCTGACTGCCTGGTTACCCAGTCATAGTACTCCACCAGGTTGATCTGACAGGATCTGCCTGAGACAAACCCGTGCTGTATGCAGCCCATTAACCTCCACGAGGGAAACCAGCCTCTCCTTCAGGACTGTCTCCATCAGCTTTCCCACGATGGATGTGAGGCTTACTGGTAGTTCCCTGGCTCATCCTTGGGGCTGCTCTTGTAGAGGGGTACCACCTGCACCATCCTCCAGTTCTGAGGTACACTTCCTGAGTCCAGGGAGGCATTGAACAGATTTGCCAAGGGTTCTGCCAGGACTTCTGAAAGCTTTTTCAGCACCCTGAGGTGTATGCTATCTTACCCAAGCACCTTGTCCACCCTCAGTGCCCTCAAGCCCTCTAGTACTCTGTCCACTGATATTTTCCTATCTGTCACCTCCTCCTCCCACCCCACTTGGGTACAGCTCTCCCTTTCTCTTTAGTAAATACTGAGCAGAAGTACTTGTTTAATGCTTCTGCCTGTTCTGCCCATTTCCACCCACCCCATCCCTCTTTATCTTTACTATTTTGTCCTTACAACTCCTTTTCTCCCTGATGTACCTGAAGAAGTCCTTCTCCCCCTCTTTGATGCCCTGTGCTAGCCTGAGATCCCTGGATGCCTTGGCTGACCTGACTGCCCTTGTCATCTCCCTCCACTCCTTCAGGTATTTATTTATTTTTTTTTATTTTAGTCTTTGGTAACCAGGTAAGGCCCACTAGGCACAAGTGCCTGTTTTCAGGGGCGAGCTGGGAGCACTGGGTGGTTAAGTGACTTGCTCAGAGTCACACAGTGTGCAAGTGGAGGTTGTGAAACTCAAACCCAGGTCTCATCTGCTGGATGTACCAAGCTCGTTCACAGCTCATTACTCTAACCTCTAGGCTGTACCGCCAGCCCAGAGGTATTCCTATCTGTCTCCCCTCTCTCTGTTTTTTTGTACCTTCTAAAGGCAGCTTTTTTCTTCCTTACTTTTTCCACGACCCCCCCTGCTCACCCAGCTAGGCTTCTTGGCCCTAGCCCTCTTACTCTGGACCCTTGTACATGTTACAGTTGCCTCTTCAACTCCCACTTTAATGACCCCCCACTTCTGATTAGTGCCATATTTGGATGGATCCTGGCCGGATACCCCTGTAGTATTTCCCTCATCCTCCCACAGTCGGCCCTCCTGAAGTCTAACACCTTTGTGCCTGTTCCTACTCCCCCTTTCCTCATGTTTATCATGAACCACACCGAGTGGTGGTCACTCCCTGCCAGCGGTTCCTCCACCCCCAGCTCCCTCACAAACTCACCACTTGCCAGCACGAGGACTAGGGAGTTCCCTAACCTGGCTGACTCATTGACCATCTGCAATAGGAATTTTTAATGCTTCTTAAGACTCTTGGATTTTTGAACACAACCACAATCATGTGAAAGAGGCTGCCAACAGGGTCCCTGCACTTACTGTATCTAGTATGTGGAAGTAAATTCATTTAGTGCAACCTATGGGGTGTGTAATATAAATTGCTCAATATTTTAAATTGAGTGATTCAAGGTTCTTCTACAGAGTACTCAGACATGATGAATTTCAAGCACTTTGCAGAGAAAGAGGAGGTTACAGATGGGGCCTTGGTTTCTGAAAGTGCTAGAATAAGGTAAGATGCTTTCAGAAGTGATATGACCACAGCACGTTTGAGAAAGTCATGGAAGACACCAAAGGCAATGGTGTGGTTAACAAACAGAATAACAGACTGGAAATTATCAGTAACAAAGCTGTAATTCCAATTTGGGATTATGGTGACATAAACCATGAGAGAAACCATGAGAGCGAAGCTCATGTGGCTGTGATGACACTGAAATTCCAAAACTAATGGCGAGCAAGCAGCTACAAAAGAAAGGGTGTGCATTTGTACTGGATATATGCATAGCTGAGTACTTTAAGAGCATCAGGCATAGGCGGAGTGCCCTCAACCAAATGTACTGCGAGTATATCCCAGTATGAATGCACACCCTGGACTGTGCTACTGTACTTGCAAAAACTAACCCACGGTGTCACCAACCCCCTTCACAAATTTTCGTTTGTAGGCCCCCTGCTTACATCAATCAAGACACTTATGAAATCACCCATGCAGAAGCTAAACCTTAGATATTCAGTTTACTACCAATGACATTCTCATGTTTTGTGTCCCTCCAACTTGTAAATCTTTTGCTGATAAAGTAGTACATCTGTTGAATACGTCTGTAGTACTACGGTTGTCAATCAAGATGTCAGCTTTGTAACATTGGCTAGATTGTTTTAGTGAGTTGCTTATAATGACTCACAGGTCCCTTTCCTCAGAAGCAGGGTACAAAACTGGCACCAGCCTACTGACCAAATGTTGGTGGATTCTGCATCAGGCTAGTAAAATTTCCTTTAATTAGCCCTGCTGGCTAGTAATGGAGGCAGTAACCTTTCAGTGTGTACACCACTTCAGCTAGTAGCAGGGCTGCGAAGCCACATGATTTTTTCAGTCATTAGACCTGCTGGCTAGTGCCTAAAGAACTTAATTTTGACCCCTGAGAAGTAGTGCCCAGCTTAACCCTTTACGTTCAAAATTCCATCCTTGGGTTCTTATTCCGTAAGTGCATCATCTTGCACTTTCTGGCATTGAATTTCAACTGCCAAACCTCAGACCACCTCTGCAACTTATACAGGTCTGCAACTCCCCTACCCCTCCTTCCTGTTCACCCTGCTACAGAACTTAGTGTCATCTGCAAAAAGAAACATCTTGCTCTGTATCCCTTCTGCTATGTCGCTGATGAACATATTGAAAAGGACTGAATCTAGGACTGACCCTTTGGGCACTCCACTTGTAACCTCGCTCTCCTCTAACTGGGCTCCATTTTATCACCACCCTCTGCTCCCCCGCCCCCCGCCAACCAACTACCCGCCCATTGAACTTTCTTTTTTACTTGATCCCACCCCCAATGCTCTGTGTGGCCTATCTGCACATATCAGACAGGAACATAGAAACATAGACTTTGACGGCAGATAAGGACCGCTAGGCCCATCTAGTCTGCCCATTTCCCTACCTACAGGATAGGCCGCAGATCCTAGTTAACCAACAGCCTATTTCTTCCTACCCCCCACAAGAATTGCCTTATGTCTGTCCCATGCATTCTTGAATTCTCCCACAGTTTTAGACCCTACAACCTCCTCAGGAAGGCTGTTCCATGCATCCACTATCCTCTCTGTGAAATAATACTTCCTCACATTGCCCCTGAACCGCCCTCCTTCTATCTTTAAATTGTGTCCCCTTGTTCTTGCAAGTCTCTTTTTCTGAAAGATGCTACCCTCTTGGACTTTGTTGATTCCACTGAGGTACTTAAAAGTTTCTATCATGTCCCCCTCTCCCTTCTTTCCTCAAGGGTATACATATTAAGCTCCTTTAGTCTCTCCTCATACAGCTTCTCTTGCAGACCCTGCACCATTTTAGTTGCCCTCCTCTGGACTGCCTCTATCCTGTCTATGTCCTTGCGGAGATGGGGTCTCCAGAACTGGACACAGTACTCCAGATGGGGTCTCACCAACTGTCTGTACAGAGGGATAACAACTTCCTGTTTTCTGCTGATGATGCCTCTCCCTATACATCCCAGTATACCCCAGCCCTCCCTACTGCCTTCTCACATTGCTTGCTAACCTTAAGGTCATCTGATATGATTACCCCAGGTCCCTTTCCTTTTTGTTGTTGTTACTGCCTCCCACCCATTGTGTATTCTTCCCCTGGGTTCTTGTTTCCCAGGTGCATTATTTTGCACTTCTTTGCATTGAATCCTAGCTGCCATACTTCTGACCATTCCTCCAACCTTGCCAAGTCCCTTTTCATCCTTTCCACGCCTCCTTGTGTATCAACCCTGTTGCAGATCTTTGTGTCATCTGCAAAAAGGCATACTTTTCCTTCCAGTCCCTCTGCAATGTCACTGATGAAGACATTAAAAAGGACTGGACCCAATACTGAACCCTGCGGTACCCCACTAGTAACCCCCCTTTCTTCAGAGTGGACTCCATTTACAATTACCTTCTGTGTCCTGTTGACCAGCCAATGTTTTACCCAGGCTACCACCCTGGGTCCCACTCCCAGGCTGGTTAATTTGACTATTAATCTTTTGTGGGACTGTGTCAAATGCCTTGCTAAAGTCTAGGTAGGCCATGTCCACAGCCCCTCCCTGGTCTACTACTTTGGTCACCCAGTCAAAGAAATCTATTAGATTTCTCTGACATGACCTTCCCGCTGTGAACCCATGCTGCCTTGGGTCCTGTGCTCCACTGGCCTCTAGGTACTCAACTATTCTTTCCTTCAGAAGTGACTCCATCACTTTCCTACACAGAGGTCAGACTGACAGGTCTGTAGTTTCCTGCCTCTGTCTTGGTCCCACTTTTGTGAAGGGAATCACATCCGCCTTCCTCCAGTCCTCGGGTACCACACCATCCTCCCATGATTTATTAAAAGAGTAGCCAGTGGTTTCACTAGTTCCTCCCTTAATTTTTAGAATTCTGGGTGAATTCCATCAGGACCCATTGCTTTGTCCACCTTCAGTTTTAGGAGTTCTTGCAGAACCCTTTCTTCTGTGAAAGGACTGGATCGACCCTCTATCAAGAGTGCTTCTGTTAATTGGATTAGGCACTTCCCCTCCTCTTTGTGAATACTGAGCAGAAATATTCATTCAGTATTCCTGCTTTTTCACTGTCCCCTCTGCCCACCCACTCGCTCATTCTATTCAGCCTCACTATCCCTCCCTTGTCTTTTCACGCCGCTGATGTACCTATAAAAGGTTTTATCCCCTTCTAACTGAGTTGGCTATCTTTTCCTCAGTTTGGGCCTTTGCTATTCTGACTTCTCCCTGCTTCCTTCTGCCTTAACTGGTACAGCTCTCTGTCCTGCTCCTTCTGTGTTTCCTTATACTCTGGAATGCTATCTTTTCTTCCTATTCACAGCCACCTCTTTTGAGAACCATAGTGGCTTTTTCTTTCATTTTGATTTGTTTATTTGCTTCACACAAAGGCTTGTTGCCTCTGTGATGGCAGTTTTGATAATTCCCCATTGTTGCTCACACCTCCTTCTAGCCTGTTTGCTAGTGCTTTCTGAGGCACTTCCCATCTTGCCAAAGTCACCCCTCCTAAAGTCCAGTACCTCACTTTTGTATGGCTTGACTCTGTAGCTGAGTTTAACGTGAACCACAGTGTTTGATGGTCACTGTCCCAGATGGCAACCCACTTCTAGATCTGAGATCCTCTCACTGCCCCCGTTTGAGAGTATGAGGTCTAAGATTGCTCCTCATGAGTGGGTTCCAAACTAGTGTCTAATGCCTGCCACCTGTGGGCATCAAGAATGGCCCTGCTCTTGGATGTGGCTGCAGCAAATGTGCTCCAGTTAACATCTGGCATATTCAGGTCTCCCATCAACAGTATCTCCCTTTCTCTGCCATTCTAAGAATGCCTTCTATCATATCCTTGTCCATTTCTTCCCCCTGACATGGGGGTCTGTACACAACCCCTGTGCGGATTGTGGTGCCCTTTCCAGTCTCCAAGGTTACCCACAGTGACTCCTCTCCTACCTGTTTACTCTTTTGTTCAGTTGCTTTTATCCCTTCCTTTACATAGAGAGCTACTCCTCCTCCCCCTGCACTGAAGCTGCTGTAACTTGGCAGTGAGTGATAAAAGGAGCTGAAGGGTTCTTCAAGGGAGTGTGAGAAAACTACCTTTGTGCATTGAAGTGCCTGACTTTGTATGACTTGCCAGTTTGGTTTGTTGGTTAGGTAGCAGAACAAAAAGCAGAGTCAAGTTTTAATCTGTGTTTGCAGTGCAGCAGGAAACCACCAGAGCCCACAGTTTTTTCTTCCCTGAACCAAGAGATCTTAGTTGTGCAGGGTGTAATGGTGCAGTTTGTAGTGATCCCTCTCTGTCTCTGTCCGGTTGCTTTCAGTGGGCCCAATTCACAAAGCCCTGAGAATGACGCATGGTGCCTGTGACAAGCATAAATGGCGCAAGTGGCACCTTGCATCAAACTATGCCCCTGGAGCTATTCGCAAATGCAGCCTACAACAAATGCAGGCTGCATGAGCCAAAGGGGACTTGCACCAGCCATGCCCCACAGAATGGGCTGCAGCATGGTGCTAGGGGATTTGCGGCAGCTGCCGGCTGCCATCTCCCCAAAAGCGGAATTTCCAAAACCCTACCAGAGGGAGTATTTCTGAGTACCCTTAGACCAGCCAAGGCTGGTCTAAGGGTACTTGGAATATGTCCCTCTGGGATATGTGTCAATGTGCCGTGCATCTGTCCTCCCCAACTCTGAAAATTAAAGCAAGTCTCTCCCTGGTGGTATAGTGCCCACCCCAATCCACGAGGTAGCTGTATCATACTTGTGCATCAGCCGCCATCCTGGCAGCATAAGTCCGCCTCCGAACCCTGATTCTGCCTGTATTATTTATTAAATAATCTGTCCCCTTTGTGGAGGTATAGTGCCCCCATTCCCAATGCCACTGTGGTATATAATTAATAAATACCACCACCTCCGATCTCAGATGCTACCATTTTATGTAATAAATAAAATGCCCTCCATTCGATAGCTGCTGCTGTCCCATGATGCACGCCCCACTTACCTGGGCATCCAAGTAGCTGTCCCCCACCTCACTCATGGTGAGTGCTCACCACTTGGTTCCCCCATCCCGTATAGAGCTGGCATTAGCAGAGCCTCCTTCTCACCTCAAGGCTTAGCACTCACTCAACTGTCATTGAGTGCGCCGGCCAGCACAGCAGCACTAATGACAGTTTGTCTAGCAGCAGAGAGAGAGGAGGAGGGCTAAGCTGGTGCCAGATCTGTTATGGGATGGGGAGAGTTGGCTGGGTTGCACTACCTGCTTGGGTGGGGCCACTAGATCCTAGGTAAGGGGGTTTTCATCATATTATGACAACAGCAGCATCGGGGATTGGGAGGGCATTTTATTTATTACATAAAATGGCATCTGAGATCGGGGAGGTTGGGGCATTCTATTAATTATATACTACAGCAGCATCGGGGATGGGGGTCACTATACCCCCATGAGGGGCACAGGTTATTTAATAAATAATATGGGCAGAATCGGGATTTCAGGGAGGTGGGCCACTATATCGCCAGGGAAGGCAGCTGTGTTTAATAAGTATAATACAGACCATTTCGGGGTTCAGGGAGGGGGGAACTAGACCACCAGTGGAAGGGGTTTTATTTCCTGTACTTGGGCATCGGGGATGGGGGGGACCACCTGTGTTTGCACAAGGGGCCTGCAGTAGACCATTCCCATGCACCAGGTGTTTGTCACATAGGAGGGGTTGCCACAAGTGTGGGGACTTAGGTGCCAGGACCCCGCCTGTACCAGACTCTGGTGCAGGGTCCCTGGCGCACTGAGCCTTGGCACAAGTTGCTGGTTGCTGCAGCTTGCACCAATCCTAGCCCTGTTTGTGAATCAAGCCTAGTCTGTCTTGTTTTTTCTTGCTTCTGTCTGTGACAGTATGTGGTGATGCAGAGATGAGGTTGTCCTTCCAGTGCAGGTCAGGCCTCTCCTGTTTCCAGCAATTAGTAACCAAATCCTCTGATTCACAGGCAGCTCCTTCTGTGGTTCTCTCCCTGAATCTGCCCCACAAGGCACATCCTAGCATCCTGTCCTATACTGCTGGCTAAAACCAACACCTGGCAGCAGTTATGATCAGGCAGGTTCAGTCGCAGTCTCAGGCTCTGACTGTAACACAACCAAAGTCTCTGTGTAAGCTGCAGTTTTCAGCTTCAAGTTCATGCAGCGCTCAGCACACAATAAGCTCTCTTTGTTGTAGGGAGGAGTACTGCTTCATATTTTGTTTTGCATCTAAGGCAGGGCAGCCGAGCTCATGGACAAATCCAGCAGCCCTCCTGATCTTGCTTCCCAGACCAGCCTCACAGAACTTGCCCATGCCCCAAGCGGGGCCTCAGGATCCTGGCGGCATCATCGGATGCCGCTGCCGAGCCCATGAACAAATCCAGCCGCCCTCCTGGTCCTGCTTCCCGGACCAGTCTCACAGAACTCACCTGTGCCCCGAGCGGCGCCTCAGGACCCCAGCGGCATCATCTGATGCTGCCGCTGAGCCCATCTACAAATCCAGCCGCCCTCCTGGTCCTGCTTCCTGGACCAGCCTCACAGAACTCTCCCACACCCCGAGTGGCACCTCAGGACCCCGGTGGCATCATCGGATGCCACTGCCAAGCCCACGGACAAATCCAGCTGCCCCCCGGTCCTGCTTCCTGGACCAGCCTCACAGAACTCGCCCGTGCCCAGAGTGGCACCTCAGGACCCTGGCAGCATCATCGGACAATGATGCCCAGCCCATGGACAATTCCAGCCGCCCTCCTGGTCCTGCTTCCCGGACCAACCTCACAGGTACTACTGCCAGAACTCCCGGAGCCGCACAGCTCTCGGTGGCTCCCTGATTGGTGCGCCTGCTGACTTAGCGGCTCCTGATTGGACCAGCGGATAGCCCTAAGCTCCAGATTGGTGCACCTTGTTAGACCATGCTAGCCAAGCAGTTTTACGGCTTTTGGAGCTCTACTGCAGGATTGTTTTTCAGTGGTTTAAATCTGAGGACAGAAATAAGAGTACCAGCCTGTTTTTATGTTTGCTTGCACGCATGTGCAAGAAACATAGTGCCATCATCTGAGTTTTCGTAGGTGTAAGCACCCTGTCTTCCAATGCAGTCAGTGTGTTTGCAGGCGTGGCCACAGTTCCCCAATTAATGCTGCAGCTGTCTATGACAGCAGTTGAAAAAGCAGTGCCATACAGTTCAAAGGGAGATCTTCGCCTCAGTGAGCAGCGATAAGATATCGCGTGCTCATGCACGCTCCCCCCCCCACACACACACACACATATTGCATGCTCATGCTTGGACCCTCCCTCATGCACACACTGTGTAGCCGATGGGGGTGCCCAATCCCCCGTTGGCTCCACTGCCCCCCAAGAGACTATCGGGTGCCACACTGGGAGCCCACCCCAGCGTGGCAACAGTTCGCATGGCCGACGGGGGTGCCCTATCCCCCATTGGCTCCACTGCCCCCCCAAAACAACCTTCCAGCTGCCACGTTGGGAGCCCACCCCAGCATGGCAAACGTCCCACGCATCCAAGAAAAAACCTGAAAGAAAAAACATTCCTCACTGACTGTCCTGACCCCTGCCCCCCACCTGCGCCCACCCTCTGCGCATCCTGCCTCCCCACACACACATCTCACCCCATACTTACCTCCGGAGGCTGGCACGATGATCTTCGGTGGACCGGGAAGACATCTGCACTCTTCAAAGCCGACCACGAACTGAGGAAATGCCGGTAAGCTGTATAATGTAATAAATAGGGTTTTTTCAACTTTGGTGCATATCTCGGGCATTTTGTGGAATTGTTTCACTAAGTTTTCAACATAGGGTTTTTGGGACCCCACCTAATGAATTCTGTACTGTCATTTTGTTAATCAGGCCCAAAAGGTGATTTCGCGGTCACTGCGTGGAACCACCTTTCAGGGTTGATTTATGAAATGACAGTGTCACAGTTCGTGAGGTAGGCTTCCAAAAACCCCTATGTTGAAAATTTGGTGAACAAATTCCCAAAAATGACTGTTTTACTAGCATGCTATGCTGTTCCCAAAGACGTCAGAAAGTTTGCAATTTTCAATATTTTCACTCCAGATTTTCAAAATTGTTATTTTAGCACACTTCCTTATGAGAAGTATAGCTGTCATTTTTCACATCTCGCTAAAATGTGTTTCCGCCTATGTAGCGCACAATGGCGCAGTTGGTGTGCCAAAATCAATATTCAGGACAGATTAAGAAATCACAGTGACACCATTCATGAGCAGAGGTGTTAAAATGGCTATGTTAAAAATTTGGTGAAAAAAGTCCATAAAATGACAGTGTTACGAGCGACCATTGCGCTGTTTCCATGCACCCTCGTAAGTTCATGGATTTCTAATATTTTTAGTCCAGATTTTCACCACTGGCATTTTTCAACACTTCCTTATGAACAGTACAGCTGTCATTTTTCACACCACGGCCAAAATGTGTTTTCGCACTTCCAGCGCAGAAATGCGTGGTCGCTGTGGTAAAACACTGTTCGGGACAGATTAAGAAAATCACAGTGACACTGTTCATGAGCAGAGGTTCAAAAATCCCTGTGTTGACAATCTGCTGTAAAAAATCCCCAAACTAGTTGCATTACAGGTGTGCGTTGCACATTTTCTACGCACACTCGTGACTTCACCAGTTTTTTTAATATTTTCACTGCAGATTTTCAACATTGCCATTTTTTGCACCTCCCCATGAACTGAGATGAAATGAGCTGTCATTTTTCACATCCTGTTTGAAATGTGTTTTCGCATCTGTGGTGCCAAATGGCATAGTCACTGTGCGAAATCAGCTTTCGTCTAACAAACTGATATTGCCACTGTTCAGAAGGTGGTGGTCACAAAAAACCCATGTTGAAAATTTGGAGTGAAAATGCCAATGAACACCTGAGGCATTAGGGTTTTCCAACCATAACACCCCACCCTGTAGAGACTGACAGGCATCAGGGGTGTGACTTGGGATTCTCACCTGTAATGCTCACAGCATTCCACACCCTGCAGCCAGTGAGAGGCATCGAGGTGTACCTTAGACTCATCGGCCCCAAAGTTCACCCCATTCTCCTATACAGGACCCATCTCACCATATTTCCTGATGGAATGGGGGTGAGTATAAGGGCCAAAGACCCCGAGGGACACCATGACACAAGTCAGTGTCTGCAGGGTAGAGTGTGGTGAAATGGCGTGCCCGTTATGCCTGACGACCCAAAGGCACACCCCAATGCCTGTCAGTCTCTGCAGGGTGGTGGTGAGTTTGCTTCAGTTTAATACTTCATTGCCATTCCTATTATGCAGCTCTGTAACTTCTACACTACCACTGCCAGTGCCAGCAAGCAAACATTCGGCATTGACAAATGCTTGTTTAGTAATGCGAGTACTATGCCTACAGGTCTCTGATAGTTCTAGCTAGTGTTATTTCAGCATAGTACTTAAAGCATAAAAAGCACTATTGTTTACGCTATAAAAGTGTTGGATGTAATCTACTGTATCTGTAACCGCATTGTTTTCTAAGTGATTAACAGCCCTGTTTTGGAATTACTAGTCAGTTGCATGCCCTCAAACTCGCTACAGTAATCTTTAGTTTAGAGATAAACTAAGCTGCTTATCTCCTGTGTTGCCTTCTGCTACTGTACTTCTTTACTGCCCAGGGTTTTCTGGGAGCCTGCCCTTCCTCCCACTGGCTGTTTTCATCTCCCTCAACTGTGCTCCTCTTGCACCATCTTCACTGACCCAATTGCACCTATCCTTAACTCCTGTACTAAGCAATCTTTCTGCAGACAGCCCCCGGCCCTCACCCCCCTTGGCTATTATTCTGACTATTCCTAAACCTCCCTCCTTTGTGTCTCTTAAACTCTCCCTCTCCTACCTTGAATTGATAATTTCACCCTTTTGCCCTCAAGTAATACCCCCACCCCTGCTGACGCGCTCCTGCCTGTCTCCGCCTCTCTATTGTTCCCTGTCATTCTCTCCTATAACTAACGCTGTACCCTCTTTCCCTCGCAGAACTCGCCTGCACCCTGAGCGGTGCCTCAGGACCCCAGTGGCATTCACTAAAAATATCACCAACAGCTTAAATCTGGTTCAAGGTCAGTTGGCATTCATCTGTATCCCCTTCCCCCAGGCCGTGCCTGAAACTAGGCAGGATTTGTCAAGTTCACTTACCCGGTCAACAAAAACTAAATAAATAAATAAATCATCAGACACCGCCACCAAGCCCACAGACAAATCCAGCCGCTATCCTGGTCCTGCTTCCTGGACCAGCCTCACAGGTACTACTGCCAGAACTCCCGGAGCCGCACAGCTCTCGGCAGGTCCCTGATTGGTGCACCTACTGACTTAGCGGCTCCTTATTGGATCAGTGGGGAGCCCTAAGCTCCCGATTGGTGCACCTCATTAGACCATGCTAGCCAAGCAGTTTTATGGCTTTTGGAGCCCTACTGCAGGATTGTAGCGGTTTCAATCTGAGGAGAGAAATAAGAGTACCAGCCTGTTTTTTCTGTCCCGCTCCCCCACCCCCTCCCAGGCCTCCTATTAAATACTCTACTTGCCCCGCCTCCAAAACCTGCTCTTACATTACTGGCGACAAGTACCATATCTCCTGTCTACCGCCCTCCCCATAGCTGACATCCTAGTGATCCTCGTGACCGATCCTCTTTTCTCTTACGAACCATGGGCACAATTTGGATCACTGCCTCCTTTGTGCTATCAGTTAGGGCACTAACAGCTATGAACCTACTTCTAATCTACTCCTTCATATTCTGCATACCCCCCCAATACCTCTCACAAGTTATTACCCTGTTCCCCCCTCTCTACGGCTGAATTAACTCATCCACCCATGCCCCCTCCCACTTTATCTCTACCAGCCACCACCTGGTCCTACTATCCTATGAGCCCCCCACTCTGTTCCTATGCCCACCTTTGGTCAACCCTCCACCTAATTACCTCCCACGCTTCCCAAGCTGTCTGCCCTAAAACGTCTCTTAAGCGGCGCTTTCCCACATCAAGGTTCTATTACATACTTCCTCACTATTTAACTCTTGCCTTATTACTCCTTGCAGCTGGGGACATACACCCAAACCCCAGCCCAGCACCAGCTGTCTTTCCTGCTAACTCAATGATCAACCTCCCCCCTGCTGAGGCCACCACTGCTACTCAGGTTGGTTTCTTCCCCTGGGGACTACGAATACTCCACCTAAACATTCGTAGCCTAGCCCCCAAGCTCAATCTGCTCCAGGTACTAGCAGCCCAACATGCCCCTGACATTATCATCATATCAGAGACCTGGCTAAACCCTAACTTCAAGGACCCAATCATAGCCATCCCAGGATTCAATGTCACTCGACAAGACCGACCCACCCAAGGCGGAGGAGTTGCTATCTACACCAACTCAAACTTACATTTCTCTGTCACACTCACTAAATCAGAGCCCTAAGCCACTGAACTGCTCATGCTCAAATTGCCCCCTCCCTTCTCACTCCCTGTATACGTTGCTGGTATATACTGCTGCCCTGGCCCCCCCGACAGCAACAGTCACCGGTATTCTAAGCCACCTAGCCTCCCTAGCCCCGTCGGGTGAACTTTATATTATGGGGGAATTTAATCACAACTGGCCATCTCCCTCTTTCAACAAAGCTCGTTCCGAGATAACAGCCCTCAATCTTACCCAAACCATCTCGGAACTGACACGTTCAAACCCCAAGACTGGCAATTACTCCCTACTTGATTGGGCTCTCACCTCTCACCCCCACCGGGTCGTCAACTCTGGCCTACTTCCAGACTCTATAAGCGACCATAACATCACTTACTTAGTCCACAAAATCCATCGGATTCAGTCCCCTCCCAAATTTCTACTGCAACGGTCATACAAAACACTAAACCTCACCCCCTCCTGGAAGAACTAGCTCACTCAACCTGGGCTTTCACCTTAGAAGTAATAACATGGATGATGCCCTTACACATTTCCAAAACACCTTCCTCAGCATCTGGGATAAACATGCCCCCTTGCTTTGCATTAGGGTCCAGGGGACACACCTTCCCTGGATTTCCCCCGAACTAATAGCATGCCAAAATGCCCGGGACAAGGCGTGGAGAACTTACAAAACTACGCTCCTCCCAGGTGACAACATCACCCACTGCATGCTCCGAAACAAGTGCACCAAGGCCACCCTACTAGCCAAAGCCAAATATTTCAACAACACCCTTAACGCCAGTCTTGGTAGGCCATCTAAATTTTGGAAAGTCATCAACTCCCTTTTCTCCCCCCCATCAACAAATCCTTCCCCTCTTCTGATCACAAAAGGGACTCTCCTCTCAGTCCCTCTCTCGGTTGCCTCTGAGTGCAACTCCTACTTCACCACATGTGCTACTACCCTCCTTGCCTCCCTTCCAGCTGTAACCACACCCACTCACCATGCTGAAACTCATAGACCTCCCGGCCTGAACACATTCTCCTTCAGGATCATTTCTCCTATGGAAGCCCTACTCACCTTGAACCCCTCCAAGGGAAAGTCCCCTGATGGGTTGGACACCAAACTCCTCTACCTATCTGCCCCGGCCATTGCATCTCCCCTTGCCACCCTTCTAAACCTTTTGTTCCAATCGAATCCATTCCTTATGGAGGAAGCATGCCACATCCCAAAGAGGGGATCCCACCACCACGGGCATCACCTAGCCTCTCCTCCCCGCCTCGCAAAACTTCAGGAGCACCTTGTGCTTTCACAGCTCTCCGACTACCTCTCTGAATCCAACTTCTTCATGCCTTTCCAGTCTGGATTTAAGAGAAAAACACTCTACTACCACCTCCCTACTAAGACTCACGGATTCCATCCTCTCAGGAATGGACAAAGGTCTAATTACATCAGCCATCTTTGTCAACTTAGCCAAAGCTTTCGACACTGTATCCCACCCCCGTTGTTATTCTGCCTATCTGAAGCTGGGTTATCCATGACTGCCACCAACTGGTTCAGAGCCTACCTGAAAGGCAGAACTCAGTCTGTAAAAATTGCTAATTCCACCTCACCTCCACTCCCTATTGTCACTGGTGTTCTCCAGGGCTCAGTTCTCAGCCCCATTCTCTTTTCCATACTGCTAAATGACTTGCCACAAACCAGCTCAACTACTTCAATACATATGTATTCAGATGACACAGTCCTCTTTTCCTCCGGCCGGACCCATGAGGAGGTCAATTCCAGTCTACAGGCTGATTTCAACAAGGTACAGCTCTGGTTTAACTCCCACCAACTCTCCCTCAATGCCATGAAGACAGTCTCCTTGACCTTCGGCACTAGGCAAAGACTATCCAGACTTACATCACCCCCGCTCTTCCACACCCTTGATGGGATAGTCCTTGAGGATGTGTCCTCCTTTAGGTGTCTAGGGGTCTGGCTTGACTGACACCTATCCGTCTTAGCCCATGTGGACGCTATCCAGAAAAAACTGTGCCCTAAGCTTGGCGCTGTCTATAGGAATCGCAGTAGTCTCCCACTACCCGTGAGATGTGAAATTGTGCAGAAAATGATACTACCCACTTTCAACTACTGCGATATAGTCTACAGTGCTGCCCCCAAGTCCACCCTATCCAGACTGGACCCTCTTTTCAATGTTTTCTGCCGTTTTGCCCTTGATGCCTTCCCCCTCGTATCCACCACTGCGACCTTTTCCATTCGCTGACCCTCCCATCCCTGAGCAACCGGTGACTACTTCACAGTGCTAAATCTGCTTCTAACTTCTGGCTCAGTTCCCTTCCACCCTATCTCACCTCCTCCCTATCATCTCCTCCAACCCCCTCTCATGCCCTCAGGTCTACTGATTCCCGACTATTGGTAATCCCTCACCGTCGGACATCTGCAGGCCAATCGGCCTTCTCCTACCAACTTCTGAAGCTTTGGAATGACCTGCCGGTCCAAATCCGCCATTCCTCCTCTAGGCATTCTCTATCCTCTGCCCTCATAAACTACTACGTGGTAAACTGTTCATGCACCTGACCTCTCTCCCCCCCTCTAGCCAACCCCCCTTCCCCTCCTTCCTATTACTACCCCCCATCACTCCCCCTACATCCTTTGCGGCCTGACCAGCAGCTTTAGCTAATGGCTGCAAATGCTGGCATAAATTTCTACCAACCTCCGCCCTTACCCCATACTGCATTTCTGCTTTGTCTCCCTGTCAAACGTATTCCCTTAGTTAGTGACCGTCACCCATGTTTAGTGTAACATCATCCAGGTCTAATCCTTACTCCTTGTTCTCCCTTGGCTGCTAAACCTTCCTTATACTGTTTCCCTACTTGATGTACTCCCCCACACACAAGGTAGTTGCACAGCCCTGTAAGCAATGTGTAACTCTAATTCAATTCAATGTAAGTAATGTATGTATGCAAGCAATGTATGTAATAATGTACCCCCTTATATACAACTTGATGTACCCCCTTACATACAAGGCAGTTGCACAGCCCTGTAAGCAATGTGTAACTCTTAATTCAATTCAATGTAAGTAATGTCTATATGTAAGTAATGTATGTATGTATGTAAGCAATGTAAGTAATGTATGTATGTAAACAATGTAATTAATGATACTCTCAGTTCATGACTCCAATGTGTAACTCAATACTATGTATCATGTACTTACCTGCTCTCCTCTGTACCCACTCAGGAAGCACCGTGAGACGAGCATCTTGTTGCTCAGTGTGCCCTTCCTGGTGAAACACTTCAATAAATAAATAAATAAAATATACAGTCTGTCTCTGCAACACAAGCTGTATCTGACAGCAGCACTCAGCTCCTAGTCTGTTCAACTGATATATGCATACCAAATTGGGTTCAGCACAGTCCCTGCTGCTCACAGGGGAATCCACAGCTCTGAGTGGTCATCTGAGCTAGCAATCAAGCCAGGCAGTCCTGGAGGTAAGTCACTCAGCAGGCAACTGGTGACTGTAATGGCACCTGCTATAAGTCCCTGTCGAGTCCTACAACCCCTCTGCCTCTCTTCAAGTAGCTTCCCCTCACTGGTAGGCCAGTTAGCCTCTGACCTCGCTGTCATGCCTTTCCGAGGGATGAGTTGACAGAAATGGCTGCCTAACTGTATGTAATCCATAGCTAGTTTTCCACAAAAGTCCTTTTTATACAAACTCTGCAGTTTGCACAGGATTTCACACCCCAAACCAGTTCTGCATAAGTGCAATCTCATATCTGGTTCAGTGTGTCTAAAGATCGGGTGATTTCCAGTCTTGTCAGTAATACTAGTATCTTGCACTGTCAGCACTGGCTGACAGCTTTGACGTGCAAATGAAAAAGGAGTGTTAAAGGTATAGTTGCCCCATGGGGGCTATACTTGTAAATTGTACTGTACGGAAGAAAAGAGACTTGAGAACCAGTTAAATGTAATTATGTTAAAAAATGTAAAAAAAAACCTAAATTTATGTTGAATTTAACTGTCAGCACAAATCCTACTACAGCAGAAGAACTGAGTATAACCCTTCTAAAGAACAAGCATGGCTCATATAAACAGTATGAGATGTACAGTACATTTCTGTTTGCTCACTGGCCTACTGTTTATTCATGCATCAGTTTTCAGGGGGGCAGTTACATTTTACTCTCTTATTCATAAAGCAATTTTTAATTTTACTGTTGTTTTTTGCACTCTTATGGTTTTACTCCACTCCTGACACATCACTGCCTGTTAGGAGTTCAGTAACACAACAATAGTAAAATAAAGTAAAAAAAGCAAACAAAAAAACAAAAACGTTTCAGATGTTTCATGAATAGTGGATACAATAAAGCTAAAATAATAAGGGATCCATGAATATAAAAAGTTCATGTGTATAGGCCATTGACTTAAAAGGAAAACAGACAATAATGTTTACATTTTTTATCATAGCTCGAGGGAGCACTCCCCACCAATCGGAGCACTCCTTACCTCTGCGCGTGAGACACTCTTATTCTCAGAAGAGCATCCCATGTGCAGACGTCATGGAAACGAGCACGTTCAGGGAACAGTTTTAAGAAAAAAAGTACATTATTCATCATACTTGATCAATAATATACTAATATGTCCCCCGTCACCACTCCTTCCTTTATCAGCGTGATTTCACTTGCCTTCAGCTTGAGCCAGAATGGCATGGGGTCATAATGTTGCACGTACAACAGCACTGCACAACAATGCCACAGTCAAAACAGCAAAATCAAAAAACAGTCAGTAACAACACTGACTCAAACAGCCACACACACCAGAGGAAGAAATGGGAAACATTCCCATTTCTTTGTTTTTTGAGGGGGGCTCTGCCCCACGCACACCCCAACATGAGGAGGGCTTCCTCCCCACACCTCCATAAATTAACCAACTCTGAGGGGTGTGGATCGAGGAAAAGGGGGAATGCGGAGCGGGAACTTAGTTTTTTTTGCAAAAAAAATCCTCAGAAATAACATGCTGGGAAACAGGGAATCAAACCCCAGTCCCCAGCTCTCCAGTGCGCCAGGTGCTTGTGCCTTAACCACTCCACCACAGGAGCAGCTTGACCAGGTACAGCACCTGTGTCCTTGTCAGCCCTATCTTTAGTTCCTAGTCAGCGACAGGGGTAGCAGTAGTTTCCTACTGCTATTATATCCCTGTTGCTGTAACTCATTCCGCACTTTAGACCGCACTGTTATCCTTGCACTGTTTCGGCAGCGCTATATTAACCTGGTACCAGCCACAACACCTCAGCTTCACTTCGCTGTTCTCACTCTGAATGTGCACGAAACCACTTTTAAACAGCAACGAGTGGCTCTGGGGGACATATTAACATACAATAGAAGTGTGAATTTGGGCACGTGGGAAGCCTTTTTTTATCACCTCAGTGTATTGTTTTGTGCATTTATTTTGAAATAATCCTACTTTTAACTTGCTTAGGGTCCCATATCAGTGCAGCTTTTTTCACACCCAGTATTCATTTTTTAAATTATTTAGCAGTTCTAGAACCCATGACATCAGTTAAGCAGAAGACCACAATGAAATGGAACACAGTGACATCTGTTTAGCAGGTGTCACTGTGGGTGTTCCATGTCATTGTTGTCTTTTTTTTTGTTTGTTTACAGTTAGTTTATACCACTCCAGGATGGCCCCATCATCAGGGACCAACCCCATCCACCCCAATTACCCAGGCCTCTTATGGACTTACCATAACTTAACTGTCTTCCTCATGGCTTTCCACCATTGCAGGGATGACATCAAGGCCATGTAATGGATCCTTGGAAGGGAAGCACACCATCAGCCAGGTGTTGGGCTTGTCAGGTGTCGGTCCCATCATGCTGCCCATCCATGCTTTTCTCCTCCATTTTTGTTGCCTCCACCTGGGAGGACAGCATGTACTGTTGCCTAGATACTTCCCACACACACTCCTGCATGTAGGACGTCAGTAAGCACCGCACCTCCCATCCTCAATTTCCATCCCTGGTGCCCAACCCCCAGCCAATGCTAAGGGTCAGAACTACACTGTATGCAGCAGCTCTCCCTCCCTGGAAGAGGAAAGCAGTCTTACGGACCAGGGGTGCCGACGGGGGGGGGGGGACAGCCAGGACAACTGTCCCGGGCCCAGGTGGCTCGGGGGGCCCATATTTACACATTTATATGTCTTGGGGATTGGGGGGCTCCAGACCTAAAGGTGTGTCCCGGGCCTAGAAATGTCTACCAGCACCCCTGCTATGGACACTCCCCCCCGCCAACCTTCCAATGACTCTAGTTTGCTCCTGAACATGGCTTGTCAGCACCACAAGCTGTAACTCTACCACTGCTCCAGTGGACCAGCCTTCACTCCATTATTGTCTTAAACTCCGCTGATGCCACTGGGTTCCAGAACTACTAAGTAATTAAAACATAAATATTAAGCCAGAAAATGGCTACATCAATAATATGGGGCCCTGCAAAAGGAAAAAGGAAGACTTGTAAAACAAACACACCAAACAAACACTGGGGTTATTAAACAGACTTCACATATGTTCCACGTTTACAATTATATTCTGACACCAAGGCAATGTTTGTTTTTTATCTGTTTTTCTATAAACTATTTTAGCTGATGTGGGAGGTATGAGGTGAACTGGAAATACATTTCCTTTTTCCTTTTTGCTGTCCCAGGCTTGCGGGCAAGCTTTCAGCTGGGTGGGAATAGCTGAGCCCCTTTGATATAAAAGTGGCTATCTGTGTACCATAAACAAATGGCTGGGCAAGTCAGATGCACCCTGCTGAGCTGTGAGCAATGGGAACAATGGAAACTCCAGTTCCAGTTCCAATTCTGTCCAGGAGGTGGGCTCAAAGATCAAAGAACTATCCAGGGTGTGATGTAGGGCAAAGGGACAAGCCTGCCAGGGTTTTTTCTGACACTGTATTCTGCCACGAAATGTCAGTCTTATCTTGGGATTTGGAAGCCACACTATTGCTGTTTAGTCTGCTAGGACTCCAGAGATCCCAGTTAGGTGAACCAAAAAGGGCCGCTCAAGCAGGAATTGCAGTGCAGGCGGTGACAAACATCAGTGGAGAAAGGAAACCTACGTGCATACACAGTGTGTGCAAATGAGATCTTAGCCGGGATAAACTTAAATTATCTACCTACAAGTCAGAACTAGTAAGTGTTATTCCGTGTGAATTCTATCTGTTCAAATGTTTTTTTCCTTTTCTGTAGTGTTGCATTCCTGTAGTATTCAGAGTGTATTATCCTGTACCATATGTAAATATCATGGGGAATATGATTTTTATATACTTCATACTCTCTGTGACGGTGTTTTTAAATGTATAGATAACCTGGGGTAACTGGCAAGTCCATGATTTGTTTCCAAACAGACAGGCTATTAAATTGTGCAAAGCACACCTGCACCTAGCACCGGGTAGGTGAAAAGTGTAGTTCCAGATGTGACAAAAAGGGTGCATCATTTTCCCTTTGGGAAAGCTCACTGTATTTTGTGAGCAGTGGCTGTGGTGGGAGTCTGACCCCCTAAAGATACCCCAAGTGAGAGTCAAGCTGGCTGAGGGCAGCATAACAAGGTATCAATTCAGTCATCTGAAGGTCATGAAAACTGGTAGCACTTTGCGGACTGAGTTCTGGGAGGACCAGTTTGTGACATGTATTAAAAAATGTAAACAACATTGTTTATGGTTTCTTTAATTAGGGAATAATATAGAATTAATTTCACCACTGTTTGCCAGGGAGATGGGGATATGAAAATCACAGTATCAGCTACTAGTTAATATAACTTCTACTTCATAAACTGGGCAGTTTTGAGACTTTGCTGAGCGACTGTAGCGGACCGTGTGAGAGGACCTTGGTGGCAGCTGGGGTGTATGCTGCAGAATTTTCTGACAGAAAGAGTTGCAAGTAATTCACTTTACTGCAAGTGAAGTGAGTGGTGTGTAATTTGTGGAGGGACAGATTTGCAATATTTTGATGGGCAGTTTAAATCAGGCCTGCAATGGGGAGCAGGGAGTTTCTATCGATGCAAAATCTTTCTACCTGAACAATGTTCCCAAGGACCAAACAGGGTGTTGAGACGTGGAGGTTTTTTTTTATTCCATTTATTCCATTTTCCAGGTAAACATTACAAACACATTTATAGGTGTATTGAGACAGGAAGGGAGAGGAACACTTCGAGGTCCCGGAGCACTAAGAAGCATAAAAAGGGGACCTAGGTGAGTGACAAGGTCAAAAGAAAATCACAGCCACTGTGGCTGAAATGCACCAAATTCTTTTAGGTCACATGTGAACTGGATGGGCCACTATATTACAGGGAGTATTTTACCTGGTACAGCGTAGCAAAACACTACACAATTGTCATCAACTGCTATACATAATTATTTCTGTAGAACAGTCACATGCTACGCATTCAGTTTCACCCAAAAGTGGTTGCACAGTTGCTTAGCACAAGCTTGCTGCACGTGCACAATGATGCATGTTATTTTCCAAAAGCTACTCCACTTAGTTTTTGTATCACAGCAGTTGCTACAAACAACACAAAGAGGTTAAAGAGAGAGGTTAAACACAGCCAGGGAGGTTAAGTAACTTGCATAAGGTAAGTGTTAGTTTTGAGTCTTATAGTTGGGTATGCAGGTTCACAACTCTGGTGTTTTAACCATTAAGCTAATGAGGAAAGATAGAGAGCACACACTGAATAAAAATAAACAAGGAAAGAACTGTAAAAAGATGAAATGTAAAACAGAAGGAAAAAAAGATGAAGTTCAGAAACAGGAGAAAGAACATAAACAGAAAAGAGCCAGAAGATTGTCAGAGGGGTGGGGTAGGGTGGAGTGGGATTATGGTGGACCTAGAGTCTCTTCTGACTTAAAATTACTGTTACAAAAAAACAGAAGAATTGTAAGTCAGTGAATGTGGGAGTAGAGGTGGGACGAGATCTGGCAGGCTAAACAAAACTTGCAATATATACGACCTTCAGTGCTACCTAAGTTTGCCTGTTGCTACACAAAATTCATTTTGTACAGCAGTCACCACTACACAAAGACTGTCAAGTTTCCCTGTATTAGGTTAAATGAACAGTAAAAATTCATGATGCCCAAATGTATTAGTCAAAGTGGCAACTGGGCACATAAAAAGTTAACCAAATTCAATTTATTAAAGCCACTGGTTATGGTGATGAGCCTTAGTGTACACCCAGGGGACTATCTAGGAGCAGGATCGAGTTGTGCCACTTGTTTAAGTGCCTGAAAGTATGGCAAAAAAGAACTTAGAAAGAAAGGAATCAGGAACAAGAAACTATGCAGGACTAAGGTTTTACCATTAACTTTCCATTCCATGCGCACTATAGCATATTTGCACAAGCAGAACATGGGGGGGGGGGGCAGCTGGAGAACTGTAAGGGCTGCCGTTTGACAGTCTTACTGGGTGCTCTGGAATGCTGGTGGATGCCCAGTTTGCAAGAGGCTAATGGCCCTTGGTGCAGAATGAGCTGCCCTCAGGGTTTAAGTGCAGTACCTGAGAAGCAATTTAGTTTGAGGACCACTATGGTATGCAAGCACACTGCCTCACTGCGTACATTACAGTGTGTTAGCACTAAAGGATAGACTGCAATGGGGTGGGCAGGTGGGGGCAGGGGAAGGAATGGAACTAGCATGGGTGGGACCTCAAGGGTTAAAACCCAAAATTGGTTTGCACCACTGGTAAAATCAGTTCAGGACAACTGCTCCACCAAAGAAGCAGCAGTTGTGATCCCAGAGGGTATGGCTCCATCCAGAAGGATGTCCCAGTGGAGAAGTGGGCAGGAAGCACCAGATAAAAGATACACATCTTAGTTGTGAGAGACTCCATAGATAGAGGGACAGTGAGGCTAATGTGCAGCTCTAACCCAGGAAGCGAGAACCGTTCTATGTCTCTCAGGGATGATCACAGAAAGGGTAATCTCCCAGTTGGAGAGGCTGACCAGAGTGTGTGTGTGGCGGGGGGGGGCACTGTTGTACACCTAAGTACCACTGACCTGGCAAATCATAATGTAGAAGAGGTTAAGGGCTGTTTCAGAGAATTGAATAGTAAGTTGAGGTCAGTCACAGGTATGATAGCCTTCTCGGAGGTGCTGCTGGTGCCACAGGCAGGACAGTGCAGAAAGGATAAAATAACAGAATTCAACATGTGGCTAAAGGGTTGGTACAAGGAGAAGGAGTTTCACTTTAGGGGACTAAGGTCCTTTCTGGGGTGACAGCAGGCTGTGCACAAAGGATGGCCTGCATCTGCGTGGGGGAGATGGACCACCAGTGCATTAGGCCAAAAGCCAGATGGAACACTTAGCAAGTTTTTAAACTAGGCAATGCGAAGAGCAGTGATGGAGCATGAGAACACTCACAAACACACAAAGGAAGTCAAGTTGGCTCTACCCAAAACACACGGAGCATAAGAGAAAAGTGAAAGCAGGCAGGGAAAATGTCGAAATAGTGGACTTTCAAAAATCAGTGCGGATGGGAAGACTAGAGGAGAGAGGAAGAGCAAGTGGAAAGTAATGTATACAAATGCACGGTGCCTGGGAAAAATGGATGCCACCTACCCACCTCACTGCAGACCATTCTGGCAGTAGGGACAGTAACTGGAACCTGGGCTAATCAGAATAAGCGCTGGCATCTAATAAATGTCCCTGACTGTAGCCTTTTTAGAAAGGATAGACAGAATGCCAAGGGAGTGTGTGTGATAGTCAAGTAAAACAGAGTTTATGATGTACTGTGTTTGTCTCAGGAAATGATGACGTGGAGTCTCTACAGCTCCACGTGATAGATAAGAGGGGGCATATTTAGAACATAAGAGATCAATGGACTGCCAAACGGAGGGGGGGGGGTTGCAGTTACATGCAACAAACATGCAACTAGTGTAATTGCCCCTGTTGCATGTAATTAATGATTATCACCTTGCTGTTACATTGTGACTGACACTTGAAATAAAATGTGACTAAAACAGACTGAGAAAGGGGAGTGGGTGTTTAGGTAGCCAATAATGCAGAACAGAATTATAACCCATGGGAGACGTCAATCTTCCAGACATAGACTGAGACATAATGGTGGCAACAAGTCAAGTCAGACAGATGTTTATAGAAGTAACACATGGCTACTTTCTCACTTAATGGGTGTGGGAAACAATGGGGAGGGATACATTTTGGACCAAGTATTGTCCAACCAGGACATTATCATGGAAAACTTGATTGAGGATCGATTTGGACAGAATGCTCACAACACTATTAAATTCAACATTGTGCTAGATTATCAGCAACTGAAATCCAGCACTATGGTTCTTGTCTTTTGGGAAGCTGACTTAAGTAAAATTGTAGAATTAATCGACGGCCAGCTGAAAGGTTTATGGGAAATAGAGGGGGTGGAAAAAATGGGGAGCAATAAAAGGGGTTGTCACAGAAAACCACCCAAGAGTAAAGAAAATCTGTTAGTAAAGCAAAAAACAAAACCTTTCTAGCTAGACAGACAGGAAGCAGAAACGGGGACAAAGAAAGCTTTCAGGTGATACAAGAAGAATGAGGCCATCAAGGTGCAGTATAAGGAAAAGACAGTGAAAAGCAAGGAAATCATTAGAAGAGTAAAAGCAAACACAGAACTAAGGGTAGCAGAGGTCGTCATAAAGAACAATAAAACTTTTCTCAAGTACATAAGAGCAAGACAGGAGACAAGGGAAAGCACAGAAAGGATGAGAAAAAGATGGGGAAAGTGCAGAGAAAGACGAAGGGAAGGCAAACACACTAAATGAGTATTTCAGGTCTGTGTTCTCAGTGGAAGCAACAGGACCAATTCCAGACACAAGGTAAGTTATGAGAGTACTGACAGCCACAAAAAGGGGGCTAGGTTATATACCTATACATAAACAAGCCCTCAGGTCCAGAAACACTGCACCAAAAGTAGACAAGACAGGCCACTGAAGTACCCTTTGCAGACCTATTCAATGAGTCACTAACAGAGATGTGCAGGTGGACTGGATCTGGCAAACAAGGACCCTCACCCTGCACAAGGGTGCGGACAGAGAACAATGAAAATAACAGACCGGTGAGGCATATGTCAACAGTGGGCAAGTTATTGGAGACCATAATAAAGAACAGACAGTTGAATTCCTAGAGGAAAACTGGCTTATAGACAGGAAACAACATTGATTCACAATCACAGAAGTCAATTTTTGTCAAATTAACTCGATTATATATATTTTTTTCAATTTAGTACTGTAACACAGATAGTAAAGAGGGATCATGCAATTGACATCTTGTATAGGAATTCAACAAGGCACTTCACTCAACTCTGTGTACAAATCACACAGATACACAGATGCTGATGGCAGAGAAGCACTCTTGGCTCATCCAGTCTGCCCACCTTACCTAACTATTCTGCTCAGCACTTGTAACAATCCTCACCTTTCCTGCTGTCTCCCCCCCCACAATTTTCCTAACTAACATTATCAGCCTGTCACATCCCTTGCAGCTGCTGACTTGCTTTGCCTGTGTAACTTCTTCAAGTAGCTTTACTCCACCTATCTATCACCCTTTCCATTAAGAAGTGCTTATGGACGTCCTTTCTGAATCTCCCTACTGCCAGCTTTAGTGAATTCCCTCTTATCCCCATGTTTAAACTCCAGAAGAATAGTTCCTTGGCATCTGCTCTATTTATCCCATGCAGGTACTTGCAGTGGGAGCTGGGGGCTGGGGGCGGTCACCCCTCCTGGCTGCCCCAGTGTGAGTATGTCTCACTTATGTCACCCCTTTCCCTCCTTTTCACAAGGCAGTACATATTCAAGTCCTGCAGCCCCTCCTCGTATGTTGTGTCCTCAAGGCCATGGAGCATCTTAGTTCCCCTAAACTGTTATCCTAAATATTCATTTTGTTTATGATGAAGTTTGTTCACAATACATTTTGTACATTTCATATATTCTTATTTATACTTCTGTGTAATCACTGTAATCAGGACAGCTTTGAAAACAGGGTCACATTGGTCCTAACTGTTGAATCCTGTTTAAAAATAACATTTTTACCACTACTGTTACTACTATATTTGACTCGGTGCTGTATAGGAGGTTAGTAAAAAAGATAAGAGACTTACAGCAGGGCTAAGGGAAGCACTAACTATAGAAGGTGTCTAGGGACCTGATCGACCAGTAGGACACGGATGGCAGTCCTGATCAGAAAGTTCTCATATCAGGAGGGTCACTTGAGGCGTAAAAAGAGGAAATCATCAAAGAAGCTTTGTCAAAGGTAGTCAAGGCAAAGATGAGTAGATTATGTCCATGTAACCCCCCCTACAAATGGGAGTTCCTAAAATGTCTTCCTGGGCTTGCCCAATGCCCACTGCCAGGATGGTGGTCTGTGTCTGCAGTAGTTAACTGCCTGCACGTGAGTGCCCTGATTGGCCTCCGTGCCTGTCTCTTTAAGAGCTATCTATTTTCGTAGGGTATAATTAGTCTGGGTGGGGACCGAGTGGTTTCAGGCTCTAGTCCTGCCTGGGCTGTGGTATTGCTGCTCCATTCTGCCGTCGCTATGCGCGCAGAGGGAGCCCTTATAGGATCTATGATTGTTTGCTGATTACCTGCTTTAATAATAATAATACAGAAGTTTGTCTAACCTGCCTTGCTTTGCAGCATGGACTGTTTTGCATAGAGCCACCGTTTTGGTTCTGGACTGCCAATTTGGACCAATCGGTACCTCGGGGGACCCTAAAATGGAAATTGTCCCCGGAGGTCTTGTGGAATTGAATTTCTGTAGGGATAGTAGTTTTTAGTGTTTGGCATCTAAATGGACTTGGAGGGGAGCCCTTTCTGTGAGAGACAGATGGATCAACCAATTGAACGTTTTGGATCACTGGGAAATCCCAGAGCTGCCTGCAGCAGTGTGTTAGTTGAGAGTCGGAGTTGAGAGAGTGAACAGCTCGAGCCATTCAAGCAGCAGCTCTTGCGTGGTGGGGCAGGGATTCGTCGGGAAGGCTGTGTCTGGCCTGCTTGCTACCATCTTCCAGTGTGAAGAAGCTTGTGCAACTAAAATTGGACTACATCCAAATATTTTTATGGAGACCTGGATCCTGAATTGAAAGAGTGAATTTCACCTGGTGTAGACCGAAGACTTGCTCCAGAAGCAATCGGCCTCTCAGGAACTTGAAAAGAACCGCAGAGCAAACTGTTTGCACAGCATTCCTGCCTATTTGCAACCTGACTTCATCTGTACTGTGGTATCTTCTTGTTTTGCTTGCAAGTGTGCTGAATGTGCTGTGTGGGTCACAATTTGGTTCCCCACCTTTGAATGCGTTATGCTAGCTGGAAGCTGCTCCAGCACTTAAACGGACTTGATCCGAACTGTCTGCTCTGGTCTGGACCCTACCATCTCAGCCTAGACTGCCGCTCCCGCCGCAGAGATTTATCAGACGAAAGACCCGGTCAGAAATTTGGCTCCCTGCTCAACACCATCGAACAGGCATCTACCACTACGGTGTGTCATGTGGGCCCTGCTTCCCCTGGCAAGCCAGAACACCAACCAGAGATCTTCATCTCATCAGTCCTGCCTCCTGGTCTGGGTAGCGTGAGTAGCCACCAGGGTAGCTCCCTACAACAAAGTTGCAATCATTGTGTGTCATCTGATTTTATTGTTTGGGTTGGTCACCACGAACTGAACCATCTGGCTCCGGAATACAAATTTTGGGTTAAAGTGCATGTTGGTTGTTTTCTTTCCTAAGGGCCCCAACAACAGTTACAACGCTGGCCTACCCCAGGCACCACTTCAGGCTAGCCTGAATAACAACTGGGTACCCAGAGTGTGTGACTGTGATAGAGGGACTCTTAGTGCATGCACGCTTAACCTGAATAAATCAGATCTAAAATTAGCTGCTAGATTGCCCCACCCTTGTTCACACCCCCTGAATAAATCAGATACTAGTCTTTCTGCATCCAACTTGGCTAGTGTGTACCTCTGTGGAAAGGATACTGTATTGCCATTAAACTGTTATTTTGCAGGTCTTGTTTTACAGGGGGTCTCCAGGGCCTTTGCAGCTGATCCAGCACTGGTGGTAAGTGTACCTAGTGTGGATTCAATACTGTATTTGTATGTCATATGTGATTGTTTATCTGCTGAACTGGTTAAGCCACTAGAGGGGTTAGAGGGGGGTTATAGTGTCCCGGAGGACTATACCCATAGCAGCTACGCTACCCCTAAATCAACCCTCCGGGTGGAGGCACCTATTTGCCGAGCTCAGGCCCTTCAACCTGTGCTTAGTCACACAGGCAGGAGTACTAGCCCTTGGGACAGCGCCACCTAGGGGTTACATCCGTACAGTATCTGGAGTGTGATGATTTAATTAATATAATTGATGATACATCCAGAATTTTCACTGCTGCAGTCTATAAAACAGTATTTTAGACACTTCAAGAAATTGCTGTCCAAATGGCTGATCTAATAGAGACATATATGTATGTATAGAATTTCAATTTATCCTTTGTATCCAGGTTTTATTTAGGAAACCAATGTAAATGAGCTTTAGCTCACTTGCCTGCATCCTGCAAAAAGCATATTTTACTATTACTGTACTGTACTACTATAGTCTGTGCAAGCTAGGGACTATGCCCATCTATGCTGGAGCTGTGCATTGTGGGAACTGTACTCCCAGGTATCCAGATCTTCCACTGAAGGCAGACGATGCAAAGGTGAGTCGACTTCAGTGTCCACTGAAAGAGAAGTCTAGGAGGCTAGTCACACTGCTGCTTAACTTTACTGACTCGGAAGCAAGGAAAGTGGACAGTAAACACTTAGTATATTTTGTTTGCTACAGAGAAGCATGGGAGAAATCAGGTAGTGCTGTGGGAAAAGGGGGCATAAACATTAAGTGCAGGGAGAATGGGATGTATGAGCTAGTGAAGGAAGGCAGGAGAGAAGAGGGCTTTGTGTGTGTAAGGTGTAACTTGGCTGGCCCCTTGCAGGAGAAGATTAGGGAGCTGAAGAACAGGTTGGGTAGAGTGTGCTACATCAGGGCACTGTAGACATTTGTCCACCACTCCCTGTTAAGCATGCATGGGGAAGGGGAGGGATATAGTGGAGGAGAAACCCATTGAGGTAGTGGCAGAGGGAGAGAATAGGGTGGGGAGGAAGAGACAATGGAACAGGGAGAAGCATAGAACAAGAGAGGAACTAGATATAAAAGAAATAAACCCTGAAGCAGAATCACTATGGGTAAAGGCAGAAGGTATTAGAGGATAAACTGTTCTCATTGGGGAATGCTGTAGGCCATCAGACTGTAAGCAAGAGATAGACCTGACAGTAAGTTTTGAAACTGAAAAGGCAACTATAGATAGGGATGTTTTACTGGGTGGGCAATTTCAATCATGGAGACATAAACCAGGAAACACAGACAGCAGGAAGTAGAGCAGGGCAGCTTTTCATAGAAACAGCAAATGACTGCAGTCTTAATCAGTATGTAAGCCAGGAAACTAGAGAAGGGGTAATTCTAGACTTGGTTTTTAAGTAACAAGGAGAATGATGTAACTGACTGCAGGATGCTAGAACCACTTGTAGGAAGCAATCATAATGTGATCATGTTTAAAATTAAAAAGAAATCAGTAAGGGGTCTGAAGGAGGCAGACTTGCTTCAGGGAGCGTTGAGATTCCTACCTGCCCTCCAAGTTACAGACAGGGAGTTACAGGCCATGGAAAATCCTTGGAATAATACTCTTCAGCTTTGGTCTCATCTCTTAGCACAGCATACATTAGATATCAGCACCTCCCAGATTCCCATTGTGGCCAGCCCAAATTTCTCTTTAGCAAAAATGGGTCTACAAGTAGGAGGTGACAGCGTGGGGGCCTCCCAATACTGGGTCAACTTTTTCTAGCAGGGAATTAAAACAATTCACTAAGTTACAAGAGGAGTTCAATATTCCCAAATCAGACTTGTTTTGATACTTCCAGATTATGAACTACGTAAAAAGGGATCCCTCAAGTTGCAGATCCTCCTGCCCTTGGATCCCATGACAGATTATCTTTTGAAAGGTACCCAAGTCCACAAGGAGGAATCACTTATCGCACCTGGTGCAGCGTCTAGAAGTCCTAGATCCTGAGCCAAGGATGAACATATTCAAGCAAGATGGCACGAGCAGCTCGGGCACTCCCCTAACAGAGGCCCAATAGCAGGTGATCTCAGGAGAGGCACATAAAACGACAGCCAGTAACTCCTGGTGCAAATTCAAATGGAAAGTGAGTGGTGAGGTTTTTTCAGAATTCTAGTTTTCACAAAGCATTATCATATCTCAAACACGGATTGATTCTGAAACTGGTGCATCATTAAGGTCATTTACCTCCAGAGATAGGGTACCTGAAAAAATCTGCAAGATATTGGGGGTCCATACCCCTTTGCACCTGTAGGACAGAGTTCTGGGGCTGAAACTCCCAGTGGGAAGTACCTCTTTCATATTATGACAGCAGCATTCTCCAAGGCCCTCACCAGTAGATGTTAACAGAGAATATTGGAAATGGAGAAAATTACCATGAAACTCAGGCTTCCTTTAACAAGAGATGGCATAATGTTTCTTCAAATCTTGCAAAAGTAGAAGGTGCACAGAGGGCTTCACCTTAACTTTAAGTAAAGGTTCCCTGGGGGGACCCACAGGCCCCCCCCCTCCTCCGTCTCCTCTCAATCCCTCTCTGCTCTCGGTGTGCCATGGAGAATGGAAAGGAATCTTGCATGGATGACAGTTTAGGGATTAAGGATATGCATTCCTCTGAAGGGTGGTATAAAAAAGTAGGTACTCTAGTATCCTTTCCCTTTTACACCTTTTGCTCCCAAGGCATTTCCTCCTTTAGAAAACAGTTGTGTTCCACAGGGGTGATAGGGGGTTTGATAAATGTGTAATAAAGACACAAGGCAATCAATAGTGCAAAAATGTTATTGTACTGTCTTACAACATGAGTCATATTTTGAGAAAGCATAATTTAAATAAATAAATAAAAATTATCGAAAACTTTGGTGATTACCTTTGAGCATAAGTGCTCATTTACAAAGGTTCCACATCAAATAGATATAGTCACAAAAAACATTAGAAGTACAATAAGCAGTTCCAGTGGAAATGCAGTTGAGTCAACCTCCAAGCTCTTGAGGCAGAACAATAACATACAGTTTTGAAAACGTCGATACAGATCACTGTATATAAAGTCTCAGAATATGTACAGTGAGAAACCGAATAAAACATACAAACATACAAAGAAGCCAGCAAGATAAGGCCATTTGGTCTCTCTAATCTGCTCGTATTGCAGGGTTCACAGTTTAAGTTACTAACCTTGCCTTCCATTCTTTCCGTCTGCCTCATCCCTCACCTTTACCATCCCCTTAAGTCTATCCCAGCCACTATTGAAGCTGCACATCATCTTCATTGAGATCACCTCTTCCGTCAGCGCAGTCCAACTGGCTACCACTCTCTCTGTGAAAAAATGCTTCCCAGCCTCCCTCCAAAACTCGCCCCCAACCTAAGACTGTGTCCCCTCATATTTTGGTTGCCACTTAGCTTACAGAGGCCCGTATTATCCACCCTATTTATTCCCTTCAAGTACCTGAAGGTCTCAATCATGTCTCCTCTCTCTCCTCTTTTCCACAGAGTACATGTTCAGGGCCCCAATCTCTTCTCATAAACTCTACCCTGCTGTCCCCTTATCACCTTAGTTGCTCTCCTCTAGACAGTCTCCAGCAGGGTAATGTCCTTTTAAAGGTGTGGGCACCAGTACTACACTCCATGTCCCAGATGTGGCCTCATCAGTGACCTGTACAGGGGCAGTATAACCTCCTCACACATACTGCTATGCAGCTCAACATTTTATTTGTCCTTGTTGCTACTTTCCTGCACTGTATGGAGTACTTCAGGTCCCTAGTGATCATCACTCCCAGATCCTTCAACTCCTCCTCCTCCTCTGTTTCAGACACCCAGACCCCTCCCAAGTAATACTCTGTCTAGGGATTCATGGCTCCAAGGTGCACAACTTTGCACTGAAGCCAAGTTGCCAAATCCTGGACAACACCTCAGGCTTATTCAGATCGTCCTGTAGGTCCTGTATCCCTTTGACTGTGTCCACCCTCCCACAGAGCTTGATGCCATCCATGAATAGGCACATTTTGCCATTAATGCTATCCCCAATACCACTGATGAAGACATTGAACACCACCAGTCCCAGCACCAAGCCCTGTGGGACTCCACTAATCACTCCCCTGGTGCCAGATAACTCTCCCCCCACCAACACCCTTTGTGTCCTGTTCCCCAGCCAGTTTTCTACCATCTGGTCATCTTTTCTCCAAACCTGAGCTCCACCAACTTCATGGCCAACCTCTTGTGGGGTACAGAGTCAAAGACCTTGCTGAAGTCCAGGTATAGGATGTCCACCACTTGGCCCCTGACCACTGCCTTACTGACCCAGTCAAGGAAGTCACTCAGGTTTGTTTGACATGTTCTCTTTTCCATAAACCTATGCTGCCCCATATTCTGGAAACCATACTCCACTAGATACCCTGCCAAGCATTCCTTAAGAATGGTCTCCATGAGCCTGCAGCTGATTGAGGTCAGACTGACTGGTCTATAATTCCCTGGGTCTTCCTTGGGACCACTCTTATGCAGGGGCACCACATGTGCCATTCTCCAGTCCTGCAGTACCACACCTGACTCCAATGAACTACTGAACAGGCCTGCTAGAGACCCTGCGAACTCCCCTGCCAGTTCCCTCAGCACCCTTGGGTGTATGTCATCCGAGCTTGGTAATTTGTCCACCTTCAATGCTAGCAGCCCATCCCTCACTCTAGCCTCCTCTACCACCACATCCCCTGCTACCCTCTCCCCCAACTCCTATTCTCCTCCCTGTAGGCATTGGTCCATCTTTCTCCCTGATGAAGACAGAAGTATTCATTCATTACCTCTGCTTTTGCCCTGTTCTCCTCCACCCACTCATCCCCTTTCCAAAGCTTAACAATCTTGTCCTTCTTATCCCCTTTCTCACTCAAATTGTGATAAGAGTCCTTCTTCCCCTTCTCAATTCCCTCAGCTATATGCAGTTACTTCTGTGCCTTTGCCTGTTGGACTACCTTCCTTGCCTCACTAGCCAACTTTAGGTAATTTTCCCAATCCACCTCTCTCTTGGTCTTTTTGAATTTCCTATAGGGGCAATCTCTTGTCCCTTACTGCTTGAGTGACATCAGTACTGAACCAGCTGGGTGCTTTGGTCCTGGAATTCTTCCTTCTGAGCCTAACACACTCCTCTGTGGCAAGCATTATTCCATCTTTAATTATGAACCACTTTTGGTCCACCCCATATCTATCCTGATGCCTGCCAGGTGCCTCCTTAGCACCTCCCCCATCTTCCTGAGGTCCATCCTCCTAAAATCCAGGACCCTGGTCCTAAAGGGAATGTTTTCCCTGCCCATATGCAACCAGAACCACACTGTGCAAAGGACTCTTCCATCCAGGTGCTTCTTGACCATTATTTCTTGTATGTTTAGTAGACGACTTGGTGCCTTGTACTGTTTAATGGTTACAATTGCATAGGACTTCAAAGGCAGACCGCAAAGATCTCTTAAACATGGGGAAATTCAGCAGAGGATCAGGCAATACGTTTAATCAGTTAGCGGCCCTGACAGCAAACTACCTCTTTCCCAGCTGAATACACTGAAAAGGAGACTTAAGAGCATTCCTGGCCATGTTCCTGATGTTGTACTGGCTGGAGATGGTGCAGAGGTACTTTGTTGAAGTAAGAGGTGTTAGGCTCAAGAACACCTTTCTGAGTAGCAAACAGGTCTGGAGCTTCATCCTGCTGAGTAAAGGTAGCCGGTCAGCGAGTGTGTAAAGGGTATAACTATGAGTGTGGTTATCTGTTCCAAGTACCAAGCAGCATGGCTTATTACACACCAGCTTTACTCTGTTTAGCACTGTGTCACAGGCAGCAGCACAGACAGGGAGCCCATTGTTCCTGTTATGGTACAAAGCATCCAGTCTTCTGATAACTATGGCCATCATACTGTCAGCATGAGGTGCAAAAAATAATGTCATCCAGAGCTACTCCAAGGTATTTGAAGATCTCCGCCTGTTCATGGTTTCGACCTTGGCCACTTCAGATGACAAAAGGTGGAAATTTCCTCTTATGCGGGAAGCTAGAGAAGAACACGGCCTTTGTTTTTTTGTAACTCAGAAATAGTTTATTGTTTGAGAACCAGCTTTCAAGTGACCTAAAGTTACTTTGGAGAGCAACTGTAAGGCTGTCACGGTCAGGCCGGGGGTGCTGCATCATACATGGGAGGAGACAGTGATACTGAGGAAGGGGGGACCCTTACCAATCGGCGGGTCTGGGGAGAGGGGGAGGCATCACTGGCAGCAGGGGGGAAGGCTAAGCAAGGAGAAGAGGTAGCGGAAGTGGAAATCACAGCAGAGAGAGTGAGGGAAGCCCTCGGTCCCTTAAGATGGAGAAAGCACCGGGGCCAGATAAATTACATCCCAGAGTCCTGAAGGAACTTGCGGATGTCCTGGCAAAACCCCTGGCAGAGCTTTTCACCATCTCTCTGAGGACAGGGTGGGTGCCCCAGGACTGGAAGGTGGCACATATAGTGCCTATCCACAAGGGGATCAAGGGAGGTGGCAGGGAACTACAGGCCTGTCAGCCTGACATCGGTGTTGGGCAAGGTGATGGAGGGCATTGTCAAGGAGAGGCTAGGGGGGACCTGGAAAAGTCAGGGTGCCTGGACGATAGACAGCATGGATTCGTCCCGGGGAAATCATGTCAGACAAACCTTATGGAGTTCTATGACTGGGTGATGAGTGCCTTCGACCTGGGTAGACCAGTGGACGTCCTCTTTCTAGAGTTCAGCAAGGCATTTGACTCTATTCCTCATGTGGGCCTGTTGGATAAGCTGGGAGAAATGGGGGTGGGGAACACAGATGATCAGATGGATAGGCAATTGGCTCCAGGACCAGACCCAGAGGGTCGTAGTTGGCGGGATAGTCTCATCTCCAAGGAAGATCATTAGTGGAGTCCCACAGGGATCAGTCCTTGGGCCCCTCCTGTTCAACGCCTACGTCTCTGACATAAGGACAGGTATCAGGAGTGAGATGAGTCTCTTTGTGGATGACTCAAAACTGGGGGCAGTGGTGGATGGGGAGGAGGGGAGGGTCGCCCTACAGGGGGACCTGGAGGCTCTGGAAAGATGGTCTAGAAAGTGGAAGCTGAGGTTCAATGCAGGGAAATGCAAGGTACTGCACCTGGGGGCCAGAAACCCGGGCCAAGTGTACACCCTGGGGGCAAATGCTACAAGTCTCGATGGCTGAGAGGGACCTGGGGGTAGTGGTGGATGTCAAGATGAAGAACTCGGAGACTTGTAGGAGGGCAGCACAAGACCAACAGGATGCTGGGATGCATCACTAGGGGGATCACCTCCAGAAGGAGGGAAGTGATACTCCCTCTGTATAACTGCTTGGTGAGGCCGCACCCGAGTACTGCATGCAGTTTTGGAGGACACACTTAAAGAGGGACATTAAACTCCTGGAGAGGGTCCAGAGGAGGCAACCAAAATGATTTGGGGCTTGGGGACAGGACCTATGAGGAGAGGCTCGAAGAGCTATATATACACATTGGAAGAGAAGGGACCGGGGGCACATGATAGAGGTCTTCAGGTACATGAAGGGGTAAATAGGGAGGAACAGTCAGGTGCTTCAAAGGAAGGAGGAGGGGGCCACTAGGGGCATGGGTGGAAGCTGGAGGGGGGAAGATTCAGGGGAGAAAGGAGGAAGTGCTACTTCACTGAGAGGGTGGTGGAGCCATGGAATGTGCTGCCTAGGGGGCTAGTGGGGGCAGAGATGGTGGAGGGGTTCAAGAGGGGGTGGGACAGGTACAGGGGAAGGGTTCTGGAAGCAAAACCCAATGCAGCAAGAATATCCGGAACTGGGAAGGGAGAAGCCAAAGAAGGCGAGGGGGGCAGCAAGGTCAGCTCCCAGTGTGGGGGCTGACCAAACGAGCAGATGGGAAAGACCGTTAGGCCTATTCTGCTGGCATTTTAGTATGTTAGTATGTTAGATGGCAGCATCACTGGCACAGAGGAGTGCACTGTCTTTCTGTCAAGCATTGGGCAGTTGAATTATGAAAAGGCCAAAAGGAGTGGGCCTAAGACGAACCTCTGGGGGACACCAATACATACACCCCTAATATTGGAGTTCACTTGTCACTATACAGAAAACTAATAAACTTCAATGTTAAAAAAATTTGTAATGAAAAATGGACAAACAATGTATTATATTTACAGAAAATACAGTCAAATGACAGAATATGTCAAGAAATGAAACTGGCAGACAGGTGTAACCCCCTTACAAATGGGGGTTCCTAAAATGTCTTCCTAGGCTTGCCTAATGCCCACTGCCAGGCTGGTGTTTTGTGTTCTAGCAGTTTAAAAGTACTTGCATGTGAGTGCCCTATTAGCCTCCCTGTCTGTCTCTTTAAGAGGCATCATTTTCATGGGTTGTAATTATTCTGGGTGGGGGCCGAGTGGTTTTAGGCATGAGTCCCGTCCGGGCTGCAATACAGCCACTTCATTCTGCCATCGCTAATTGCGCAGAGGAAGCCCTACTAAAATCTGTGATTGCTTGCTGATTATCTGCTTTAATAATAATAATAATAATAATGTTGTAGTTTGTCTAACTTGCCTTCCTTTGCATCACGAACTTTCTGTTTGCACTACAATCTTGGTTCTGAACTCCAGTTTGGACCAATAAGTACCTTTGGGGACCCTAGAATGGAGACTGTCCCAAGGGGTCTTGTGGGAGTGAATTTCTGTAGGAACTGTAGTTTTTACTGTTTGACACCTAAATGGATCTGGAGGGGGAGCCCTTGCTGTGACAGACAGATGGATCAACCAACCGAACCTTTTGGATCACTGGGAAGTCCCAGAGCTGCCTGTAGCAGTGAGTCAGTGTGTAGTTGGAGTTGAGAGAGTGAACAGCTTGAGTAATTGGAGCAGCTGCTCCTGCATAGTAGCGTGGTGGAATTAGCGGGAAGGCTGTGTCTGGCCTGCCTGCTACCATCTTTCAAGTGAAGAAGTCTGCATTAATATCTCAGACTTTATCCAAATTTGCTGTGATTGTGACCGGAATCCTGAATTGTGACAACGTGAAATTCACCTGGTGTGGACCGAAGATTTGCCTCGGTACAGTTGGCCTGTCAGGACTTGAGACAACCGCAGAGTGTATGGTTTGCGCAGAGACACTGTTCACTGCAACTGGACTGTCATCCGAACTGTGGTATTTGCCCATCCCTTACTATAATTGTGCTGAGTGTGCAGTGTGGGTCATGATTTGGTTCCCCACATTGCTTGAATGTGCCACGCTGGCTGGAAGCTGTATCCGGTACTTTACTGGACTGTATCCAAACTGTTCACCTGGTCTGGGCCTCAAAATCTTGGCCTAGACTGCTGTTCACACTGCAGAGAATCATCCAACGGAAGACTTGCTTGGGGGATTTGGCTCTCTGCTCAACACCATAGAACAGGATTCAACCACCACGGTGCATTGTGTGGGCCCTGCTTCCCCTGGCAAACCAGCAAATCATCCTGAGGTCTTCATTTCGTCCATCCTGCATCCTGCTCTGGTAGCGTGAGTAAACATCAGGGTAGCTCCCTGCAACAAAGCTCAAATCAAAGTGTGTCACCTGATTTAATTGTTTTAATTGGTCATTATGAACTGAGCCCTCTAGCTCCAGAATACAAATTGCAGGTTAAAGTCCATGTTGTGTTTTTTCCTTCCTAAGGGCCCCAACAACAGCTGCAACGTCGGCCTACCTCGGGCAACGCTTCACGCTAGCCTGCAGACCAACTGGGTACCTAGAGTGTGTGTGACTGTGTTAGACGGATTCTTAGAGGCATGCATGCTTAGCCAGATTAAATTAGATCCAGAATCAAACACCAAATTACTGCCCCTCCCTTGTTCACGTCCCCCAATAAATCAGATCTAAATCTTTTTGCATTTACCCTGGCTATTGTGTACCTTTGTGGTGGGGATACTGTGTTGCTATTGTCTTTCTCCATTGCAGGTCTTGTTTTACAAGGGGTCTCCAGGGCCAGTGCAGCTGATCCAGCCCTGGTGGTAAGTGTGCCAAGTGTGGGTATAACATTGCATTCTGGTGTTCAGTGTAACTGTCTAATTGCTGACCAGTATAAGCCACTAGAGGGGTTGGGGGGGGTGATATCAGAGTCCCGGAGGGTTGTACCCAGAGCAGCTACGCTACCCTGAAATCAACCTTCCGGGTGGAGGCACCCATTGATAGAACTCAGGCCCCTCAACCTGCGCTTAGTCACGCAGGCAGGGGTAGTATCCCTTGGGATAGTGCCACCTAGGGGTTACACAGAGATGTCAGGGAAGAATGCAGAGAAACAACTGGGTATGACAAGAAGGGAATGGAACTAGTGTGGCTAAGAGATTAAAATATAAAGAGAAATAAGGGGATAACAGAACAGATCAAATTGAAATATTCAAGGGATGCCAAGGATTGATGCATGAAAAAAAATGTTTTAAGAAAGTAATAAAGTAGGAAAAAACAAGATTGGAAATGCAACTTGCAACAGGAAGTTGTTACCTAATAGAGCCTAATGTATGGACCACAGTGCACAACAATGCTGTGTTTGCTTTGAGAGGTTGTTGTGACAACCATTAGACCTCAAGAGCGTTGTTGTGCACTGAGGCTCAAGTACTGGCTTTTATAGTATGTGGGTTACCTTGCACAACAGTCAACAGTTTCAGAACTGGCAGAATTAATGTATAATATGAACTTATGAGGTTTTCCCTGTCTCCCCTTCACACACCATGTCCTGAAGCCCCACCAGACTGACTCAGATACGCAGAGCCCACAGCACAAACAACCCAGTCGTGATTTTGGTCAAATTTAATTTTTAATACATTAAGAGTCACAGGATTAATTACAAACACTGTAACTTCAAAAGAAAATGTATGTCATTATACAGTAGTTATTAAACAGTGAAATATGTCAAGTGACAAGATGGGCAGTGTCAACGTCCACTGAAAATGTTTTTTTTTTTTTTAAACAGAAACAGTGTGCGAGTTGAGAAAAAGCAGTTTTCATTCTGACTGCAGTCTGATTGCAGCCACTAGTCACTGGTTTGAAAACACCACTGAAGCCATCACGATTGCTTGTTCTTGTTGTTACTGTTTACAGCTGAGACTGACAAGAAAAAAACAAGCATTTGTCAATGCCGAATGTTGATTGCTTATATGTGCTGTTTAGGTATTTGGAAGTGAAAGTACCATGCCTAAGAACTGTCATGTGCCCCCTCCTCCCCAAGACATCCACTGTGTCTTTCTATTCAGTATTCACAGAAGAGGGGAAGGGGGAGGGGCAATGGCCACAGCAGTACAACAGTTGCAAAGGCTATAGGCCTGTCAGCCTCACTTCAGTAGTGGGGAAGATCATGGAGACATTGGTTATAGAAAGGATAGTGGGGCATGTAGAAGCCATCGGAGCCCAGGACCATGGGCAACATGGATTCACAGTGGGGAGGTCATGTCAGACAAATCTGGTTGATCTCTTTGACTGGGTGACAAAGGAAGTAAATCAGGGTGGGGCAGTGGACAACGCTTACCTTGATGTAAGGGTGATAAACTAGCTGAGTAGGCTGGGCATGGGGGAAAGGGTGGTAAACTGAGTTAGAAACTGGGTAACAGACGTAGGCAGAGAGTGGTGGTAAATGGGGTGTAGTCTGGGGAGAGGGGGTGACCAGTAGAGTGCAGCAGGGATTGGTCCTGGGGCCAGTCCTGTTCAGTGTCTTCATTAGTGACATTGCAGAAGGGCTGAAGGGAAAGGTCTGTCTGTTTGCAGATGACACCAAGATCTGTAAGACAGTGGATACCCCAGAGGGGGTAGAGAAAATGAGGAGGGACCTGGGGAAGCTTGAGAAATGGTCTGAGGACTGGCAATTGAAGTTTAATTCAAAAAAAATGCCGGATTATGCACCTGGGACACAGAAACCCTGGGGAAAGGTACAGGATTGGGGGGGAGGGAGTTGCTGACAGTCACAAAGAAGGAAAGGGACCTGGGGGTTGTTGTTTCAGATTACCTGAAAATGTCAACATGGTAAGGAGGCTGGGAGGGCCAGTGACATGCTGGGGTGCATAGCCAGGGGTATCACCAGCATAAGGAGAGAGGTAGTGATGCCATTATATAAAACCATGGTCAGGCTTCACATGGAGTACTGTGTGCAGTTCTGGAGGTCGCACCTTTGTTAGGATATTAACAGGCTGGAGATGGTACAGAGAAGGGTGAATGAGATGGTACAGAGTTTGCAACACAATACTTATGAGGAGAAATTAAGGGACCTCAATATATACTGAGTAGAAGAGAGGAGGGAAAGAGGGGATAGGATAGAAACATTCAAGTACCTCAAGGGTATAAGTATAACTACTGAGAAGCAGAAGACAGCTGCTATAGACACATGTGCCAGCATCAGTGTGATGTTCTTTTGTTCTTCTAAATCTGTAATCTCCAGTATTTCAGTAACCACATGACCACATTGCCTTCTGTAGGCAATTTTATGTTGGTTGATGCCTGGTGTCAGATGGCAGACAGAGGGCTCACCAGATTGTGTTGCCATTTGAACAACTTCAAAGAGTGTTCTTTTACTGGTAAGCATTTTGGAAAGCTGGTGAAGGCCTCACAATTTTTATTATGATTGTATCTCCTTATGTCTTTCCCGTTTGGCCCCCCATCCCCACACCCCAACAGTCATCAGTGGCCACAGCTGCAGCCTTCTTGCCAAGATGGTGGGTGAGAAACATTGAAACATAGAATTTGACGGCACATAAGGACTGCTTGGCCCACCTAGTCTACCCATTTCCCTACCTGATGGATAAGCTGCAGATTCTAGTTAAACAGCTTACTTCCTCCTACCCCCCAGTAGAACTGCCTTATGTCTGTCCATTAGCAGCTGCCTTCAGAGTCTGTGAAGTCTTTCGTCTTTCAGTGCCGCTTATTGGTCATCTTCCAACACAGGCTAAGCGCTGCCAGCTGAAAAGTAACTCAGGGCAAGCAGGTTTCAAAGTGGGGAAGAAATGGAGTGAGCAAGAATGAAGTACTCATTCAGATGCGGCATCGATTTTAAGATCAGCATACTGGTGTGGACACTACAAATAGAACCCCAGCTCTTTAAGCAGCCTTATGAAGAGTAAAGGCTTCTCGAAGCACTGGGGTTGTGTTTATTGTACTGTAAGTGGACTGCATCTAATTCGGTAATTTACTGTACCTTACATCTGGATGTATGGTAGGACCAACTTTAAATAAACACTGCGCCTGTAATAACACATGATGCCACAGAAACAAAGAATTTGTCAGCAGAAAAGGACCGTTCAACCCATCCAGTCTGCCCAAATGTTCTCTACCTGCTTGTAACTCCTGCCTGTATATGTTACTGCATGTCTTATTCTGCCCGCGTCCATCAAGACTTCCTTGTGAATGAGCTTGCTTAATGGATTTTTCCTGCAGTTAACTTGAACATACTCCACTTCCATAGCCCTACTGATCTCCGTTGACCCCCTCCTTCCCCTTTTTCAAATATACCCCTATGTTTATCCCATGCATGCTTCATGCCCCCTACAATTTTAGGTTCCACCACTTCTCCTGGCAATCTGTTTAAGGCATCTACCACCCCTTCAGTAAAGAAATATTTCTTCACATCTATCTTGAATGTCCCCTCCCCCAGCTTCACTGTATGTCCCTTGGTTTGGGTGCTTGTCCTCATTTGAAGAAAACTCCCCAACTGTACCCTTTTTACCCCTGTGAGGTACTTTGTAGGTCTTGATCATGTCACCTGTCGCCCTCCTCTCTTCCAGAGTGTACATGTTGAGATTCTTCAGCCTTTCCTTGTAGGGATTCCTGTGAAAATTCTGAACCATTTTAGTTACCTTCCTCTGTAAAACCTCCACCTTATGTCCTTTCTGAAGTGTGGACTCTAAAACCGGACACAGTACTGCAGCTGGGGGTATACCATGGAGTGAGACAATGGCAGCACAACATCCCTCCTCCTCCTACTGGAGATGCCACTCCTTATGCACCCCAGAATCCAATTTGCCCTGCCCATAGCCTTGTGACACTGTACTGCCATCTTGAGGTCCTCTGATATAATAACCTCAAGGACCCTTTCACGTCTAGTGAGTATCAGTACTTCCCCCCATCCTATACCCAGCACTGGGGTTCCTATGCCCTAGGTACATGATTTTACACTTGTTGGCACTGAACCCCAAGTACGTAAGAAAATGGAATTGATTTGAATGAATTGCAGGCTATTAAGCAGCTTTTTGGTGAGTGTGTGTGTGTGAGGGGGGGTTGGGCTCTGCTACTGTAAGTATTTGTTTTTGATTTGGTATAATATGTGAACAGACTAACCCTGCTCCCCACTCCATGCGCTATATCGGAGATAAAGAGCCCAAATAGCATTGGGCCAAGCATTGAGCCCTGTGGCACCCCACTTGTCACTGTTCTGGGTGCTGAGAGCTACCCCACCACCACTACCACCCTCTGCACCCTCCCCTGTAACCAGTTCTCTATCCATTTAGTCAGAACACCTTCCACCAGTACCCCTCCTTCTCCTCACTATTCTCCTCCTTGGCATGTGTCCCTCCTCCCGGTAGTCCACACCCTTTCTCCTCCTTATTCTTACCGGGTGGTGGTGTCTTCTGTATTACACTCAGACCAATCTGCCTGCCCCCTTCCAGGGTTACTACACCTCTGCCTTTACCTATATCTAGGGTGGTGAGCTCATCAGTCTCCCATGTCAGGACCTTTATACCAACCTCAGTCTTTTGACCCCCCCACCTCACCATTTGTTTAAATCCACCTTAGCAGAGATATACCCCACTAATCCTGGCTTTTTTATTTCAATTTTTTTCTAAGTTTGTCACAGGGCTACAGTCGGCTTGGTCATCCCGATCCCTGCCCCCGACATTAGGCTGACCTGCTCACCTCCACAGATTACCCCTGTGCTGGGGTGGTGAGGAGCTACCCAGGTCGACCTACCAGAGCAGGATCCAGTTGAGGAGGCACCATTCGGGGTGGGCGGGAGGGTCGGAAGCTCATGCTGCCTGACCGTAGCCCATTTTCCACTTTTCTCCCCTTTGCAGAGTGTGGGTGTACAATGACGCTTAGGCACAGCATGCCAACGTCCACCACCCATTACTACACCACTGTAGTAGCATCCACGGTCATCACCAGGGGCTGCTACAGAGTAGTGGGTCCCTGGATCCCGCCCCGGGATGGGAAAGCAGTCCTCGGGACACTCAATCCTATCCCTCCCTTGCCAACCCCTGGCGGCCAGGGCTTGCGTCCGAACCCAGGTCGCCAGTGTGGTGCAAGGTGTGGCGTCCAGCGCCTCAACCCTCAATGCCAGTGACCCGGCAGCAATGCTACCTTTAATACTCCCCTCCCCTTCCTGCTCCAGTGTACCCTGTCCCCTGCGTACAAGTCACTATTCCCCCCAGACCCTACCCCCAGTTAGTCACTAACCCATAATGTTTTTTGTGGCACAAATCCCTTAGCCACTCCAACTCCTCAAGCCTACCCCTCCTCCCCATGCTTGCACATGGTACCGATAGTACCTCCAAGAATGCCACCGACTTCCCCACACCTTCACACTGCCTGCCCAAGTAGTCAAACCTCCCCCTCACTACTTCCACAGTGTTCTCCACAAAGTCATTTGTACCCACGTGCAACATTAAATATGGTTTCTTCCTCCCCCTTGCTACACGCTTGAGCAGTGCCTGCCCTCCCTCTCCTGCAGTCAACCTGGGGACAGCTTCGACCCAAATATGGCTGTGCCTTTCCACCCCATCTCACCCATTTCAGTACAGAATCCCCCAGGATGAGTACCCCCTGCCCCTTACCCCCCTTTCCCTTCTAATGCCCCTTCCACCACCCCAGCATTCATTCTTCCCTGTCCCTTACCCCTGCCAACTGCACCCTCTGTAGACTGTGACTTCTGTGTCTGTACCCCCTACTTCTGCCTCACCCCTTTTCTCTGCCTTATTCCTCCCATCCCCCTTGAACCCCTTCCCAGCCTGACTACTTCCTACTGGGCTTCCCATGTCAACCTCACCTCCTCCTCTGCTGATTTCCAACCCCTCTCTTATCCCGCTGTTGTCGATTTAGAGCCCCCATTCCCTTCTACCCCAATAGTGATGCCCTCCATCCTTCCCTTCTCTGTAGCCTTCTCCTTCAGTTGCCAACCCTCCTTCCTTACTTGCCCCTTCTACTCTTTTGTCCTCACTATCTCTTCCCCACCTGTTGCCATCCCTCTCATGCCCGCTTGTCCTCCCCCCTTCAGTATGTTCTTGCTCCCCCTCTCTGTCCGATAGCAGAGTTTGAATCTATTCCTAGTCGATACCTGTCCTACATCTCTTCCACCTATCAATTCCCCCTCCTAGTTGTTCCCCTCTGTGCCACCCCTGGTCCCTCCTACCTGCAGCCATCTACTCTCTCCCCTAGTACTCCCCGTGTCTCTTCCTCCCCATCATGAGTCCCCCACCCTTGCCTCAGCACCCCTTCCTTCTCCTCTCTTTTCTGCTAGTGCCTCTGATACTGGGGTTGGTTTCAGTCCCTAGTTATTCTTCCTCCATCCCCTTTGCCATCCCTATTCCCCCAGGATGTCTACCATAGTCATTTGCACTGCCACTTAGACTCCTCCCTAATCTCCACAGTTTCTCCCTTTAAACTAGCCAGTCATCTACAGACCATACACCCCCCATCCTCCAAGTCCAGTCCAGGATCATGGCAGACTCACACCCTGTACACCCCTCCACCCTTCCAAATATGCCTGCCCTATTGACATGTAGCACCTGCTCCATTTTGGCCCCCATCTTATGTTACGGGCTGTCACTCCCAGGTTCTGTACCCTACTACAACTGTTAGGCCCCTATTTACTCAAATTCTTGCCCCCCCCCACACTAGTCCCCCTACTGCCCCCTTGCCGACCGGGGTAATTCAGTCTCAAATCTCATCCGTTACATACTATATTACTGTAGCAATTCTAAAGCCTCCTTGTCCATTTTTCACTTCTCAGCTACCATACTTTCTGTTCTCAGCTGTCATATAGTTTCATTTAGCCCAGTTAGACATCCTATTGCACTCCAAGTATTACTCAGCTCAGTTAGAGAAATAAACAGAACAAATACATATGTATTATAACAGCAGTCATAACAGTATAGCTCAGTACTTAGCTCAGTTAGAGAAAGAAACAAAACAACTAAATCTGCATTATTACAGTAATCCTAAAGTATCCAATCATTGCTTTGTCTCCACTCCAGAGACCCTGCTGTAATATAGGACCGGACCACAGAGGACCATGGGCGGGAGGGTGGGCAACTGTAAAGTCCTGGCAGAGCTCCATTGAGCTCTCTCACTCCCCCTCTCTCACTCGCTCATTCTATTTCTCCTGACGCTGTAGTCTGCCCTTTTGTACTGGGGTCTTGCTTGCATTGGTGCCTTTCTCTGTCCACAAAGAAATCCGCAGCTGTCCTAACAGAGCTCCGTTGAGGTCGCTCACCCCCCCTCTCTCACTCGCTCATTCTGTTTCTCCTGGCACTGCAGGCTGCCTTTTTGTACTGGGCCCCTGCCTGCATTGCTGCTTTTTTCTGCCCACAAAGAAATCCGCAACAGTCCCAACAGAGCTCCGTTGAGCTCACTCACTCCCTCCCTTCCTCACTCGCTCGTTCTGTTTCTCCCGGCGCTGCAGGCTGCTCCTTTTGTACTGGGCTCCTGCCTCGTTGGTGCCTTTATCTGCCCACAAAGAAATCTGCAGCAGTCCCGACAGAGCTCAGTTGAGCTTGGTCACCCCCCTCTCTCACTCGCTCGACCCTAATCTGTCCCAAACACTGATTTCCGAAAGCAACTGCGCTATTCTGCGCCGGAAGCATGAAAATACATTCCGGCCAGGATGTGAAAAATGATAGCTGTACTGTTCATAAGGAGGTATGAAAAATTGCCAGTGTCGAAAATCTGGCATGAAGATATTACTAATTTGCTAAGTTACAAGGATGCGTGGAAACTGCACAATGCACACTCATAACACAGTCATTTTATGGAGTTTCATCACAAAATTTTCAACATAGGCATTTTAGGACCTCTGCTCATAAACAGTGTCACTGTGATTTTATTAATGCGTCCCAAACACTGATTCCCCACAGCGGCCCCAGTATTCTGCGCCGGCAGTACAAAAACACATTTTGGCCAGGATGTGAAAAAAGACAGCTGTACTGTTCATAAGGAGGTGCAGAAAAATGGCAATGTTGAAAATCTGGAGTGAAAATGTTGCAAATTTGCGAAGTTACGAGCATGCATGGAACCTGCGCAATGCACGCTTGTAACACACTCATTTTATGGACTTTCGTCACAATATTTTCAACATAGGCATTTTAGGACCTCTGCTCATGAACAGTGTCACTGTGATTTTCTCAGTGTGTCCTGAACACTGATTTCCCACAGCGACCGCGCTATTCTGCACCGGAACTGCAAAAACACATTTCGGCCAGGATGTGAATAAATGACAGCAGTACTGTTCATAAGGAGGTGCGTAAAAATGGCAATGTTGAAAATCTGGAGTGAAAATATTGCAAATTGGCAAAGTTACAAGCGTGCGTAGCAACTGCGCAATGCACGCTTGTAAAGCAGTCATTTTTTGGATTTTTCCCACCAAATTTGCAACACAGACTTTTTGAGAGCCCACCTCATGAACACTAGCACTGTCATTTCGTTAATCAGTCCTGAAAGACAATTCCGCACAGTGACCGTGAAATCACCTTTCGGGACTGATTAACACCATGATAGTGGCTGAATTCATGAGGAGGGGGCCCAATAACCCCATGTTGAAAATTTGGTGCCAAAATACCAGAAAATGCCTGAGATATGCAAAAAAGTTGAAAAAGCCCTATTTCTGCCACTATACAGCTTACTGGCATTTCCTCAGTTCGTGGGTCGGCTTTGAAGAGTACAGACGTGTTCCCGGTCCGCAGAAGATCTTCGAGCCAGACTCTGGAGGTAAGCATGGGATGATGGGGGTGTGGGGAGGCAGGGGCGCAGTTGGTGGGTGCAGGTTGTGGGAGGGGGCAGGGAGACCGCGAGGAACCGTTTTCTTTTTTACAGGTTTAAAAAACATTGCGGGATGCTTTTTTCTTTACAGGGGCATTGGGCACGCTGGGGTAGGCTCCCAGCATGCCACCTGAATGTTTCTTGGGGGGCTGTAGATGATGAGGGATTGGGCACCTCCATCTGCACATATGGAGAGCTGGGGAAGGGACAAGAGCCGAGGGGGATTGGGCACCCACTCGGCATAAACCGAACATTTTGGCGCGGGGGGGAACCATTATGCTGATGGGCAGTGGGCTCCCCCATTGGCAACCTGAACTCGAACGGGGACTGAAGCCGATGGGGATTGGGGTCCCCGTCAGCAAAGAAACACTGTTGTGGGGGGCACATGCTGCCGAGGGGGATTGGGCACCCCCTCAGCCCTGGGGGCTCAGCCATATTGTCTGTGAACACGGCAGCAAGCCACCGCCATGTTCACAAACAATATTACAGTACCAACGGGTCACTCCCTCATTGCAGCGGAATTCTTGATGCTGCAATGACGAGGTGGCCCCTCATTGTAGCAGCTGAAATGTTTCAAGGTTGTGGCACGCTGGCTGAACTAGTGTTAGCAGCAGTGTGCCACCCCATTGAGGAAAGCAGGCCAAGCCTCAAAGGGTAGTGCGGGCACCGGCCACAACAGTGCCGCACCTCCACAACCTGCTTTGGCAGCAAGCTGCCTTAATGTGTTTCTTGCACATGCGCACAATCAACATAAACAGCGATCGGTGAAGATGAAAGGGAACGTGCAGTGCATGAGCATTCTTTATTGTTGTACCCTAGTAGTGACATACTCACGATTGTACAACAGCAGTTTGACATCACTACTAGGGTACAACAACTCTGGGAATTCATTGAATTTCATTCATAATAGCCCTTACCCATATACTATAAGAATGTTATAGGTATGTGAACAGAAAGAAGAAAACTAACAATACAGTGGAACCACTAAAAGTTAAGGGGAACATAATCACAGACCAGAAACAGACTGCAGAGGAACTTCATACATTTTTATGTTTGCTTCCATGCATGTGCAAAAAACATAGTGCCACCATACAAATTTTCATATGTGTGCCACTCAGCTTCCAATGACCTGCTCCTTCTTGCAGGCGCTGTCCCACTGCACCAATAAATGTTGGAGCTGTCTATGACAGCAGTTCAGATGCAGTGGTGTACAGTTGAAAGTGAAAGACCGCTGCCATCAGCGTTGGTAACGTGTAGGCAATTTGCATGCTGCCGTCGGCAGGCAATTACATACTGCCGTCGGCAGTATTCAAAGTGCCTACACTCAGCACTGCATCTGAACACAGCTGTCATAGATAGCTCCCTTGTTTTCTAGTTCCCCCCTCCCCAAACCCTCAAGTATCATGCTGGGAGCTCACCCCAGCGTGCTCTTGCGCCCCCGCTGCACCGTATGGCGACAGGGTGCCGATCCCCGTCGGCTCCACTGCCCCACAACAAAGGCTTCCAGGTGCCATGCAGGGCTCACCCCAGCGTATGGCAAAGTCAGTATGGCGACGGGGTGCCAATCCCGTCATCCCGCGTTACCCCCAAAAAAAAAACAGACTCGGTTGCCTCACTGGGAGCCCACCCCAGCGTGGCAACGCTGTAAGCGGTCAGAGGGGTGCCCAATCCCCGTCAGCTCCACAGGTCCCCCCAAAAAAGCTTCCAGCTGCCATGCTGGGAGCCCACCCCAGCGTGGCAAAAGTCCTATGTCGTCTTCTGAAAAGAAAAGAAAAAACTGAAAAAAAAATGGTCCCTCATTGACTGTCTTGCCCCCCCAACCCACGCCCACCCTCTGCGCACCCACCTCCCCACACACACCCTGACCCCATACTTACCTCCGGAGCCCAGTGCAACAATCTTCGATGGACCGGGAACATGTCTGCACTCTTCAAAGCCGACGGTGAACTGAAGAAATGCTGGTAAGTTGTATAATGGCATAAATTTTTTTTTTCCAACTTTGGTGCATATCTCAGCCATTTTGGGGAATTGTTTCACCAAATTTTCAACATGGGGTTCTTGGGGCCCCACCTCATGAAATCAGTCACTGTCATTTTGTTATTCAGTCTCGAAAGGTGATTTTGCGGTCACTGCGTGAAACCACCTTTCGGGACCGAGTAACAAAACTACAGTGTCACAGTTCATGAGGTAGGCCCCCAAAAACCCTGTGTTGAAAATTTGGTGAAAAAATTCCTAAAAATGACTGTTTTACGAGTGGGCATTGCGCAGCTCCTACGCATGCTCGTAACTTTGAGAATGTTTAATATTTTCACTCTAGATTTTCAATATTGCCATTTTACCACATCTCTTTATGAACAGTACAGCTGTCATTTTTCATATCTTGCCCAAAATTTGTTTTCGCACATGTAGCGCACATTGGCGTGGTCAGTGTGCGAAATCAATGTTCGGTGCACATTAAGAAAATCATAGTGACATTGTTCATGAGTAGAGGTGTTAAAATGGCTATGTTGAAAATTTGGTGACAAAAGTCCATAAAATGACTCTGTTACGAGCGTGCATTGAGCAGTTTCCACGCACCATCGTAAGTTCACAAATTTGTAATATTTGCAGTCCAGATTTTCCACATTGAAATTTTTCCACACCTCCTTATGAACAGTATAGCTGTCATTTTTCACACCCTGGCCAAAATGTGTTTTCACACTTCCGGAGCAGACTAGTGGTCACTGTGGGAAATTGGTGTTCGGGACAGATTACGAAAATCACAGTGACACTGTTCATGAGTGGAGGTCCCAAAATGCCCGTTGAAAATCTGCTGTAAAAAAAAATTGTCACAGTAATTACATTACGGGTGTGCATTGTGAAGTTTTACGCATGCTCGTGACTTCACCAGTTTTTGTATATTTTCACTCCAGATTTTCAACAATGCCATTTTTTACACCTCCTCATGAACAGTACACCTGTCACTTTTCACATCCTGTTCGAAATGTGTTTTCACACCTGTGGCGCCAAACGGTGCAGTCGCTGTGCAAAATCACCTTTCACTTAACAAACTGATAGTGTCACTGTTCATGTGGTGGGGTCACAAACAGCCCGTGTGGAAAACTTGGAGTAAAAATACCAAGAAACACCCAGGGTGTTAGGGTTTTCGGTGATAACGCCCTACCCTGTAGAGACTGACAGGCGTCAGGGTTGTGACTTGGGATTGTCGACAGTAATGGTCATGCCATTCCACCCCCCACCCTGCAGCCAGTGACAGGCATCGAGGTGCACCTTGAACACTTTGCCCCCAGAGTTCAACCCTTTCTCCTATACTGCGCCCATTTCAGTGTATTTCCTTATGGAATGAGATGAATGAAAAGCCCAAACACCCCAAGGCACACCTCGACACTTGTCAGTGTCTGAAGGGTAGGGTGAGGTAAAATGTCGTGACCATCATGGGCGATGACCCAAAGGCACACCCCAATGCCTGTTCAGCTCTGCAGAGCGAGGGTGGAGTTGCCGTCAGTTCAATACTTCAATGCCATTCCTATACTGCATCTGTCTAACTCCTGCACTTCCACTGCTAATGCCAGCAAGCAAACATTCGGCATTGACAAATGCTTGTTCTGCTCTGTTCGTGCTTTGAAGGATTTACTGACTGGAGGTACTTAATGTGCATGGATGGAAATGCCAAAATGACAGTGACAGTAATATGTCCTAGAAATAAGGTGCTAAGAGAAGCTGCTGACATTCAAGGTGGATAAATCAGCTGGACCAGATGGCAGACACCAAAAAGTCCTGAGGGAAACAGCTGAGAAATCAGCAAATCCAATAACTTTATTTACCTTATCTACTGAAACGGGGAAGGGGGGGCATACTTTTCTCTCACAGATGTTCCAGGTAGAAAATGGAGAGCACTACTAAACGCTAACATTCGCGACCTTTTGATCATAAAAATTCAGCAGGGGATCAGTTGTCTCCTGCCTGCTCAGCGTCTTCATGGCTGTACACTTTACCTCCTTTCTCTCTTTGCAGCTGATCTCTTCCCCGAGCTGTCCACCAGACTGAGACCTCCCTCTGCACCTTCAGCAGTCGTAGTAGCCCCTGCGGCCCCAACCAGGCTGGACTGGAATAATTTTTGCCACTGGAATGCAACTCATGGAAAATGAATTAGACTGGCTTTTATTTTGCACCTGTGCTGCAAATTATTCCAGCGATACAGGGGTCACCATACTTCATTAAAAAAATAGAATAAGCAGCTCCATGGGGCTATTAACTTTTTTACATTACTGTCTGGACATGTTAAGCCAGCAGAAACTAAATGAATTCAGGCAGACACAAACAAGGATTCTCCTCTGCCTACTATCTCTAACTCAGGTGTTCCACCCAAAACTTACTCGAACACAGATCCCTGCAATCGTATGGCTTCTAGAGCATCTGGTAAGACAACCTTCCCTTTTCTCTCCTTTGGGTCACTTCCACCGGCACTGGTCGTCCCCCCCTTTACTGTGGCGTGGGAAGGCGAGCAGCCTTCCCACCTGGACCCCTGGGTGCTGACCACAAGCTACAAGGGCATCCAGGAATTTTCCTGAGAACCCAGGCCCTGACCCAGCTTCAGATGCTGGCACTATTTCTGGGCCAAAGCCAACCCTGCTGCAATCACTCGGCTCTGCCTCAACACCCCATGGCCCCAACTCACTCTGTGGATTCTGCTGTTACTGACTTTCTCGGGGATCACTGCCAGTCCACATCCCTGCTTCAACTCCTGGGCTTGAATTAAACTCCAGCATGGGCCACCCTTCAAGGTCTGCCATTCCTTTGGCCTGTGACCCACCTGGACCTCTATGTACCGGCACCCCAGGACCAGTCCCTCCAAACAGGCCCCCTGTTTTGGGGGAAAGGCTCCCCAGCTCCCTCAACTACCCAGGCTGCCCTGCCACACCAAGTATGAGGGGAACCACTGCCACCAGTTCCCCTACTGGGAGGGCACTGCCACTGCCCTCCCAACCCTGACGACCTGGGATAAAACACAAACAGGCTTCCTAAGGGCTCCTACTCTCTCTCTGGGCTTGCTAAAGCATCCTACTGCCCTAGCCTCCAATGATGCAGGACCTGACTACCTGTGTCCCCACGGAGCTCCATACCCCCACTCCTCATCGACCACGGTGCATGGAAACCATCCTGACTGCACTCTTTTGGGGGGTTTCCCCTCTGGCCCTCCTGGACCACTGAACTTCTCACTTACCCACCTTATCTGCTCCTGACTCTACTCTTCCAGCTTCCCCCCTCCATCCCCAGGCCTAATGCATGGGCTGGAAAGGCCCCACTACTTCCTGTCAGTCCTCTTATATCTTATATACCCATTCCTTAATCTCTACTGCCACCTTGAGGCATCCAGAGCAATATCCCCAGAGTACTAAACCCATTTCCTAGCTTGGGTGGGGGTGGGTGGTAGGAGGGGGAAAAGGGATGCCCAACAATGGGAACATAAGCCCTGCATTTACATGGGGCTTACACACTTTTGGTAGAAAGCGTGGACTGGTATGCAAGGACACCATGTCCTTATGGAAAATCAGGTAAGGAGGCTCATGCATCAGAGACTGAAGCTCAGAAATTCTGCAACCTGAAGTTATGGTGACTAAAAACAGAATCTTCCATGAAAGGCGGCATACCTCACAAGTCCCAACAGGCTCAAATGGAGCCAGGGTCAATTTCTCAAGAATTAAATTAAGGTCCCAAGGTGGAACTGGTTAATGAACTGGGATGCATGTATGGAATACCCTTAAGGAATGTACGGGACACTTCTAGTTGTGCTATTACCCATTAATAGTGGCATGGAAAACTGAAATGGCAGCCAAGTGCACCTTGATGGACGAGTACTGGAGACTAGAGTCAGATAAAGATAGCAGCTAGGCTAGTACAGTATTGATAGGACAAGCAAATGGGTCCTCAGATTGGAAAGCACACCATATGAAGAAAGGCTTCCACTTTAGTGACTAGGTGCATCTGGTGGAAGGCATCCTAGCTGCCAACAAGACATCAGCTACCCTAGAAGAAACCCTGAAACATGCAATGGCTACAACTTTAGGACCCATGCATGCAAATGTAGAGACAGCAGGTTGACCTTTCAAGCAGAATTATGCCGATCTGGAAAGGACTTGATCCCTGGGGGAAGGAGGTCGGGAAATATACCTGCTGCAAGAGCTTCTTTCAGCAGGTCTGGATGGACTAGAGAATACAAGTCCTGTGACAGCAGACCTCAACACAGCGGCAACTGAACAGGAGGCTCCACTGTTAGATATCTGCGGAGGCAAGAAGGGAGCCACCGTATAGGGAAGCCTGTTCTGCCCGCAGTTTCAGTAGAACCCTCTGAATGAGAGGTATCAGAGGGAATGCATAAAGGAACCTCTCTTTCCAGAAGAAGCACAATGTGTCTCACCAGAAAAATTCAGGCCCTGGCACAAACAAGCAGAAAAGCATCACTTCTGCATTGTGCAGAGATGCAAAAAGGTCCAAATCTGGACAATCCCACCTTGGGAAGACGTCATTTACCATGGAGGTCAGCAGTTCCCACTCATGTATCCATGACTGGAACTAAGTCAGTCTGTCTGCTAAGACATTTTGACTTCCTTGAGAAACACGTCTGTCAGTGGAAGGCCATGAGGCAGTGCCCATTGCCATACTCTCATCACTTCCCTGCACAGGGTTTTAGCGTGCATGCCCCTTTGCTTGTTGATGTAGTGCATCACACTGACATTTTCAGTTCATATCAACAGGAGACCTGAAATGAGGTGTTCTGCAAAGGCCTGTAGATGAAGGAGAATAGCCCTCATCACCAGAACACTGATGTGGCTCAATCCATAACCCCTGGGTCTGGAACTAGCCCAGGTGGGCATCAATTCCACAACAGGGTGTGCAGCTCTATAGACTCAGTGAGTACAGTAAAGAGTCACTGCAAGTCACCGGTATAGGGTCAGCTCAGCCGCTGGGTATTTTTATTTCAGAACCAAAATCCAAAGTTCACAACAGCATTCAATCATAGTATTACATAATCCATTTCTTTTCTAAAGTGCAGTATGAGGCTGTGCAAATTTTAACAAAAAGGTGCTTAGTGCAAAGTGGCATCCATCAGCTTATTACAAGCTATTCACTGGGGCATTGGTGAGAGGTCTGGCTTGGAACAAGCTGACAGATGCAACTTTTCACTGAACTGTATAGGGAAAGGGGGAGATGTGATGAAAACCATCTGTTCCAACTCATCTGTCAGTTGATCCCACTGTTCCCAAAGTATCCATTGTGGGATTTGCATATGGAGGTGAGCCATGGGGACTGTCACAACTGCATCTGCCACAAGTCCCAGGAGATGAAGCATTGTCCAGGTGGACACAAAATGGTTCCTGTGTACCAGATGGGTCTGGGCATCCAGGGCCCTGGCCCTGTCTGTAAGCAGAAAGGCACTGACCACCACTAGGTCCAGTACTACACCTATGTACTAGAGGAGCTGGTAGGGCAGGAGATAGATTTCAGTACACTGACCAAAACACCTAGGTCCTCAGACAACTGCTGCGTTCTAGATACTGTGTACTGGACTACTTCCCTGGACGAGCATTATAGTAGCCAGTCATCCAGATAAGGGAAGACAAAAAAGCCCTTCCTTCCAGAGGGCTACTGCTACAACTGCAAAGCATTTGGCAAATACACGCTTCCACCAAGTCACTTCGATGACTTCATTGTTGAAATCTCCGACAGAGACAGGAGAAGTGCTGAAAGGCAAAATTTCGTCTGTCAGAAATCACTGTGTTTTCTGCAGGGGCTATGCCCCCCGCACCCCCAATTCTAAAATAACCAACTCCGAGTCAGAGTTGATTAGAAGGGGGCAAAACACCAGCGAAACAGTGAAATTCATACAATGAGGCCATTACAGTGACTATCTTGAAATTGTCGCTGTAATGGTCTTCGCTGTAAAAATTTTAATGTTTCGCCGTTATACACAAATACTCATGGTGCCGAGGATAAGCCAAAGGGCAGTACACAAAACTGATGATGGCTGTCCTCCAGCATAAAGCCAAGGTACTGCCTGTGGCATTTTCAAACTTTGATATTAAGGTAAGCATCCTTTATGTCCAGAGCAGAGAGCCAATCCCTGTTTTGCAGCAGGGGGATTAGAGCCCACGTAGACACTATTTTAAACTTTTTTGTATTCAATGACTTTGTTCAAGTCTCTGAAGTCCAATATAGGATGCAGGTCTTCTGTCGATTTGGGAACCAGAAAGTATCTTGACTAGATCCCCCCTATTCCTTTCCCTAGGAGAGACAGCTTCGATTGCTTTCTTTAGAAGTAGTGACTGCACTTCTCTCAGAAGGGACAACTGGCCTGGAGGATAATGAGGAGGTGGAAGGTGCACTGGAAGGTTGGATAGCAATTCCAGGGCATGGCCCTTTTCTACTATTTCAAGGACCCATTAATCTGTGGTGATTGCCCTCCATTTTGACAGGTGAAGGAGGCCCCCCAAGGCAACAATGGAGGATGAAGTAGTGGGAATCAGAAGGTGCCAGGGGTGGCAGGACCACCTGAACCAGTACCCCTTTGGTGATCTTGTATTGGCCACTAGTGCTGGGGACACCTGGAAAAGGAACTACCTCCTCGACTACGGGACTGTTAATGAGAGCTACGGCTGCCATGGTCTGTTGGCTTGTGAAATGCTCCTATGCCACGCCCCCTTGTATTTTGTGGGGTCAGTGATTTTACAAACCTCAAAGTCATTTTGGATGATTGAAGGTCCTTGAAAGCACTATCAACATCTATCCCAAAAAACTTGCAGCCTCTAAAAGGGGCATTCAGTGTGGCTTGTTGTACATCAGTAGCAAAGTCAGCCATCCTAAGCCATAAATATCTCCTGAGGCAAATGCGAGAGGCAGCATCCCTGGCAAAGGAGGCATCATATGCTGAATGTAACAGATGCTTACCAGTATCAATACCAGCCAAAGTGGCTTTAAGGAGCACTGTTTTGTAGGACTATCAGGCAGCGCCTGAAAAGCAGTCATGGCAGATTTCCACAGGCTATTATTTTTTAATTTTTATTGATAGGGTTATGCATATGGCAAAGCATGTACATAACAACAACTCAGTGATAAGACCCCAAACCAGAGTCATACAGGATATAGCATATATCACAGGTGATATAAAAAAGTACCTAGCTACTAGCCCATAGTCTCAGTTCTTTGTGAAGGATGCAATAGTCCAGACAGGTGAGTCCATAGGGCATCACACTCTCACCACAGTAAATGGCTAATCCAGTCAATTCACCAGATCTCCCTGCTCCTCACAGGAGTACATGGTTATGGGGCAGCTAGGAACCCATATACAGCAATGATGAATAGTGTGAAGATAGCCTGGGCTCAGTTAAGTTACTATATATTGCGCCCCAACACATGCAAATACCTAACTACTGTACCGTGTTGGGAATAGGGTTTTAAAACACAGGATATAAAGTCCAGAAATAATGTGTGCACTTGCACACAGAAAATAACAAATATTACGGTTATAGTAAGCAAACATTGCCTATATGGGAAAATACCTATACACCAGTAAAATAACAGTGAGCAACCATCAAATCCCTGTCACTAATACAGGGCTGAGTATCCAACTTTGTCAGTTAGTGTTCTTAAATGAAGAAACAAACAAAAAAAACTATCAGACATATCCAACTTTGCAGATTAGAGCAACCCATGAACACAAGATGTCAATCAGCATCACTGTCTGCTGTCTGTGTCTCTGGGGTCTCCAGTGATGCACAAACAACGTGCTTTGCAAATTCTGCAGCCATCTCCGGATCAGTATATATGCTGGTTTCTCCCCCCTCCCCGAGTGTGGCTGCAGCAGCGTGCAATGACACCAATGGGCGAGCTGTGCATGCTTCCACACAGCACGCCAGGTATCTGCTCAGCCTCCACCCACTCTGTCTACAGGACTGGTGGCACAAACCCCCAGCTACCACTAGGGACCAGGCATGCACCGGTCTCTGAACCCACCCCTCCCCAGGAGAGGAGAGCTGTCCTCTGGACGCTCGATCCACTCCTTCCCCTGCCGATAAGGGCACAGTTTTATGCACATTGAAAAAATGGGTGCCCCATATTTTGGACATTTGTCCCACATTTTGTCCCACATTGCCTGGAGGTTGAGAGGTATGGGTAAGGCACAGGTGGCCTCTTCCTCAGACTGAACTGAGACTGTATGGACAGCAGTATCCAGTACTGAGGTTCACATGCTCAACAAACAGGTTTGAGGGACATTTTTCTGACTGAATGCATGCGGGGTTCCAGGGTGGGGGGTTGTACAAACAAATACAGAGAAGATGCATGAGAAGCTATGTGGCCAAGCCAGGAGACAAATAAGGATGAGGTTCGACTTGGTCTGATGTCCTCTTTCTGCTCCCGTGGCCCTGCATGCCCTATAACACAATACAATGAAACAATCTGCATGAGTCTCCTTTATTGAGTATTAAATGCATGTGACACCTAAAACTTGAAACATCAAATGCATGTGGCATGATAAAGGTGAAATTATACTGTGTGTCCCATTAAAATATATTTCGATGGTGGGGTGAACAGTCCAACAAAGTTTTCTAAATTTTTTATGTTCCATAAGTACTGTTCAACTGTTTTGAGATTTAGAGGTTTAAATTTGCCTAATAAGATTTAGAAAGTTAAAGTTGGCTGCAGTTAAGTAAATGTAGTCTATTGTTGCTCTCTGTAGAGGGGATTAAATGCAAGAGAGTCCTAACAGAGACCTTTCTTAGGCAGTAGGGTGGTAAAGAGATGTTAAACTAAAAGCATCACATAGAGACATAGAGGGGTGAAGTGATGCACAGAAAACAACTTTTATCCCAGTGAGAGCTCTTGGTGAGACCGCCAAATTCTTGATAAAATGGGCTTTGTTGGAAGTTCTGAAGGAGACCCTGAAGTTCCTTTAATCATGGACCAAACAGGTGGAGGAGTCAGGGAGCAAATCCACAACTGGGTGAGGTAAAAATGTAACTGGTTCAGATTTTAGCAATGACAAAGCCCACTGAATACCAGAGGTCATGTTTTCAAATGTGTATCTGTTCACGATGTTCTGGGTTATAGTGGGATACAGCTATATGTTACGTGTGTGTGTGTGTGGGGGGGGTCTTAAGGGAGAAATCCAGAGTTGCGAGTATCTTCCAGTATGTAAAACAATTTATTCTAAGCTATGGAAAAGTGTAAAAGCAAGATTTGCATTGCAAATATGAATAGACCATACAAAATTATTCAATGGAACATTAAAGGGGCACAGATGCAACATAAATGATGTCAGATATCATGTCATTTAAGAAAATCAGGGACGGACATAGGGTTCATACAGGAATCTCATATAACTGACTCACACATCCACTCATTCATGAGGCAGTGGGTGTTACAGGCCTATGGAACAGGATTAGACAATAAAAAGAGGGGGGTTGCTATTACCTTTGCTTGGTCAGTAAAATTCTGGAGCAAGAAATTAAGAGGCATACAAGGAAGATATATTATCCTTATTGGGCTTATAGATGGGGGAAAAGATCTTGCTGGGGAACTTTTTTGGATTATATTCTGATGCTACCATTCACAGATGTCAAGGGTCTAGTGACACTATAATCAAACATTCCCTTGATACTGGGGGAGACAGGAATTTAGTTTTCCAGACCGACATAGACAGGGCATGGAGCTAGAGCTGGGCTGTCGGCAAATGCAAATAACTGGTTACACTCATACCTGTCAAACAGGTACCAATCTGTCCGCATTGGCTCGGTTTCATCCACCCTACTCCCAGTCACCACTGGAGTCCCCCAAGGGTCGGTTCTTGGACCCCTACTGTTCTCTATATTTCTCAATGACCTGCCAGCTGCCTGCCCAAATACGGCCATCCACATGTACGCGGACGACATGGTGTTGTTCGCCTCTGGTCCATCCCCTAGTGCGGTGGCAGCCTGTCTACAAAGGATTTGACTGGCCCAACATTGGCTTACCTCAAACCAACTAGTCCTAAACTCAAAAAACTGTGTCCCTCACCTTGGCTCCAGCTGAGCTTCTGCTTGTAGCTTACTGCATACCCAAGTTCTACACGTTGGACAGCTCCCCACTGGAGACATGCACCTCCTATCGTTATCTAGGGGTCTGGTTAGATCAACACCTAAACTTCTCTGCACACATTGATGCTATGCACAAAAAACTGAACCCCATGTTGGGTGCCCTCTACCGAAACTAACACTGCATACCCCTGCCAACCAGGCAAGAAATAGTCAAAAAAATGATCCTCCCTATATTTGACTATGGTGATATTGTCTATGTCACGGCCCCTCAAACATCCCTAGCAAGGCTAGACCCCCCTTCTCAACTCTTTCTGCCGCTTTTCGCTGGATCACCCTCCCAGCACCCACCACTGTGCCCTCTATATCAATCTTTGAACATCACCTCATTACAGAACAGAAGATCACGCCACTGCGCTAGAACCTCGGCAAAGTTCTGGTCAAATTCACTCCCATCCTACCTGGCTGCCTCTTTAACTGCCTTAACCCCTCCATCCTATGCGCTCCGTAACAGCGACGCCAGGCTCCTCCATATCCCACATAGATCCACTCGGTCTGGACAGGCTGCTTTCAGTTATAGGCTACCCAAACTATGGAATTCCTTGGCAACCATGATTAGACACTCCTCAAGTACTCCCCAACTAAATGCCCTTCTCAATTCGCACTTCTCGTCCACCTGCTCCTGTTACCCCACCTAACTCCCCCTGTTCTCCTGTACCCACCCAGCCTATGAACCAAGACTGGTCTCTCCACTGTTTTTTGACCTGCTCAATTGCAAAACACTGTATACTGTACAACACTCTGCATTCCCTCAATCTGATCCGTTCGCATTAGGTATGTTACACACTGCTGTTATATTACTCCAAATGTATGATGTTTGCTTTCTTTCATTGCTCCTCTGTATGTGTTATTGATTGTATCATGTTCCCATTGTACCCAAAAAAAACCAGGGCGCATCTGGAATCGAGCGGTACTCTGCTCAGCATGCCTTCCTGGTAAATCTCTTAAATAAATAAATAAATGGAGGAGATCAACTAGCCTGACATCAGTGCAGAGAGTGTTGAAAGAACTGACTGACACTCTGGGGCTGCTTTGACCCATGGAGCATGTTACGCCTTGGAGAGAAAGACTATACATTTTCATTAAGCTCCTCACCAGACGTCTTCCAGGATCGATTATTTCCTTATTGCACAGGCCCTCACCCTGGGGATATGCACGTGTGAGGTATCAGCCTGAGTGACGTCAGGCCACTCGCCTGTAGTTTTAGATTGGTGGATTCCCTGCAAGGGGAAGGCCTCAAACAACTTGTACAACAACCCAGAAGATACAGGGCTATCCTAGATCTAGTACTAACAGGGAAAGGATAACATATCTTCAGGTAGGTCACCTGGGGGCCAGTGACCATCACATGGTATGGTTCAATTTGGCCACTAGAACAAAATCATCCCATTCCAAGGTAAAAATATATACTGGATGTGATTATCAAATATAATTGATGAACAGATCAGTGTGGTTTACTGTGTTAGGGTGTGTGGGCCATACTTCCAGTATCATTTTTTCTGATTATGTGGCTGCCTATACCGGTATTTTTGGCCTCTCCCAGAATGGATATTAATATATATTTTTTCTAACATTTTGAGGACTATTGGCTGTACTGGACACAACTTTTATTTATTTAGTTGGCATGGAGGTAAAGCACAGACACTGTGGGGGGTAAAAGCCTTCAGATCAGCAATTAATATTATACAATTACTGTAGCTCAGCATGGGCCACCGTTGTCTTAGTGGGTTGCAGACTACGTTACAACACCACAAATGCACTGATCCCTCATAGTGGCATGCCAACACCACCTGTCACAAGTAGGGAATAGTATTACATATTTATTGCTGACTTCAATGTCTTTTCTTGCGCCTCCCCTTTCCCCCACTTAGTAGTCTGCTTTACCCAGGATATTAAATAAGCTGAAAAAAAATTAATTAGCCATTTCATGCAGGAAAGTGTGAATCAGCTGTGAAAATGCTTAGCATCTGACTAGCCTGATTATCAAAATTAAACAAAATTGGCCCCTGGAGGCCCAGATTTTATGGGAAGGGTTTATTTGATGGGGCACCAGGGTTGGAAGGTGGATGGGTGTGGTATGGGATCTTAGTTATACTATCTGAGGTATGCTCCCCATTTCCATGGGTGCCTTAGACCAGGCTGTTTAGGGCTGGTTCCCTTTGGGCAACAGACCACTGTTTATCAAATACAATATTTGTCTACTTGGATTTGAATGGCACTAGACACTGTACCTTTTTTAGGCTTGCAACTATGACTTTTACTGAATTTGGACCTTTGTAAATAGTTTATGGATGAATTTTCTTAATTTTAGTTGGTTTTTGTATGTGTTTCTACAGTTTGAACTTTATGAAATATTAATAAAAAGATTATGCAAAAAAAAGATTTTAGTCATGTAGTCTCCTGTGCCATGTGGTCTCACGTAAAAAATGATTAGCAGCCTACTGCTCGCATTTCTGGCAATGGTCAGCATCACCCCACTTAGCATGGTGTCCTGCTACGCTATACCAGCTATTTAACACCCTGACTTTACCCCATGGCAGTTACTGTACTGGAAGCTGAAGTGGTTTGGCTAAATTATCAAAACCATGCCAAATTCATGGAGCCCAACTTAAAGTCAAACTTATGTTGCCCTTCACCTATTTCTCTCATAATTTGTCAGGAGGACAGCAAAGCCTGCAAAATGGTGAAAATACAAGCAGTGCTGAGAAAGGGGGCTCAACATGTCAACAATTTTTTTATGAGAAAAGCAGCCCCTGACCATAGAAGACACAGAAGACTCAAATGTCAACTGCATATCACGGCCCAACCCTGACTGCATACCTCCCTTGTTGCCTTGTGCTGAATCCCATCAAAAACAGGCAGCTTCGGGTAATCATTTAAGACCAACTACTGCCACTTACTTCCCACCATTCAGGAGCAGTTTGATCTTCCTTGGGTTTAGTGATAACCAGCCGGAGGCCATGTAGACTATGATTTTAAACAGACACTGTTCTAAACAAAACAATGGAGACACCTTGCCTGGGGGTGGGGGTGGGGGGCTGGTATGGCTAAGTATCATCAGCATAGCAATGAAACCCCAAACTACACTTTCTAATGATCTCCCACAGCAGAATTAAATACACCGCAAACAGCACGAGAAAGGGAAATGATCTCTAGGGAACACCACAGTCTACAGCATTTGGAACAAACATACTGCTACTAACTGCTCTCTCCCATACAGAAAAGAAGAAAGTTATTCAAAAACAGTCCCACTCAATCATGACATGTTCCAGCCTGGTCAACAATTTGTGATGGTCCACAGCATCTAAAGCTGAAGACAGGTTGCTGAGAAGGAGGACGGACACCTCTACTTGATCTCTCACAAAGTGGAGATCACTGCACACTCTGACAATGACTGCCTTACTGCTATGACGACTGCAGAAGCCAGACTGAAATGGCTCAAAGATTACATTATCATTATGGTGAATCGCCAGCTGCATCGCCACCACTTTCTCGACAACCTTTGCTATAAAAACATGGTTGAAAACTGAATGATAATAGAGGAGGTCATTGGGCTCTAGCAATGCCTTCTTAAGAAGAGGCCTAACCACCACCACTTTAAAGATGATGTAGGCAACCCTCTCTAAAAGGCATTGACAATCTCCACTGGTACCAAGACTGATATCATCGCATCCAGTCCAGCCTTAATCAGCTGGGTTAGAGCAGAGCCCAGTCTAGAAGTGTTGCTTTGTAGCCCCCCTGACCACCTTGCAGACTCCTTCCTCGTGCAACTCTCAGAACCTATCCTAGGGCTAATAAGAGCAATTGATTAGGACAATGAAATCCAGTGCGCACTTGTACAGAAATATTTGCACAAATTGGAATACTCATAATCCAATCAGATCGCCTTGTTTATTCAAGCTATTCTATAAGCCTAGTTACTGATAGTTTCCTACATGTTACTTCTTTTGTAATGTATAGATAAGCCAAATGATACCACTGAAATTGATGCAAAAAACTTCCTGTAATACTATACTTTAAATCCTGTAATACCATACTTGCAATCTCATAATACTATCATTAAGAGCTTGAAATGCTATCTTTCTGAGCTCTCAATGATAGTATTATAAGACAGATCGATGTCCGCGCAACAATGAATTCCTTGTGCTTATCACGGGTCAACTTTTACTACAACTGTTGTGTACAGTAAAAGCTGAATCACCCCGACAACAAATGCTGAAAAATTGGTCTGGCAAAGTGGCTGAGAGTGAGACTCCATTTGAATAAGTTGGCGGCACATGCTTGTGTCAAACAATAATTTTTCCCTCTACCTTCTGTTGGTGGGCTGATCCAGGTAGCTGCAAAAGAGAGCTATCACCCAGTTTAATCAAACGCACAATGGAGAACTGCAATAAGGAGCCCACCAGCTGGAGCCGGACCATCTCCCAGGTAATTAAGGGCAATGGGCTTACCTTTTCTTTCAAATTGCTGCTAGCAGGTGGAGAGCAGAGATGCATGGAGAGAGAGGGGAACAAAATAAGTCTCTAAACATCAGGAGGAGCTGTTGGGAGAAATCTAGATTTTATTGCACTGTCTAGCAACTGGTTCCAGCAACTTACAACAACTTTTCGCACTACAACTAACAACTAAAAAAAGTGAAGAAACAATTCTCTTTCACTCTAATCTCTGCCTCTGCAAAAACAAACAAAGGAAAAAAATCAAACCCCAGAATTTTTGGTATTGTTGACAATGTTACATACTCCGATTGTGACTCACACTACTTGACAGATTTGCAGTACATTTTGTATTTGCAGAGATCAGCACCCTGGAGCCATAATATTACAGAAAAAAAAATGGGGTACTGTGAATCAAGTCAGCTATAATACCATCTTGAGGTTTTTTGTGACATTTTGGAACCTCTTGAGCTTTGCTCCACGAGGTCACGTCATCACAACAGCAGGGGTCATAATGCCACAGTCATTGCATACATGCATATATCGCTTTAAATCATGCAATATATTGCATGCAGCATAAGTCTTTATTAATGCAGGGGCTCTGCCCCCCACCCCTGCACCCCAGCCTCCTGTACCCCCAACTAAAATGGTGGAGGTTCAGTAAATATCGCACAAAGTGTGAAAAAAGGAAGCAATTAATGCATCTGGGACCGGGAATTGAACCTGGTCCTAAACGCTTTGCCTGCTTCCGCCTCTGCCAGTGGCTCATCCCTTCAAGCCATAGCAGCTGCTCGGCGGCAGCCTGTCCCAACAGAGGTGATGTCCTCTGCCTCTGACAGTGCGAGGGTGCAGTACCATGCAGAGGACCATTTGCGGTATTGCACCCTCTCGCTGTCCTATACTGTGCTGTTGCAGTTTCAGGGTGTTATTGTATGCTATTACGCATACAACATTTTCACCCAGTACCCACCAGAACTTCTTGATGGTATTATAGCCTCGTAATGCACAGTCCCCTATCAATTATTTTATTTGTAATACATAAAAACTCTTGTAGCATTCTATCTAGTAATACTATTTATCTGATGTCAGAATGAAGTTATTATGATTTTTCTGATGTCACAACAATGGTATTATGAGGTTGTTTATTTTTTTTTTTTTTTAAGATTGATATTTTATTGTATTTCTTGGACATTTACAGAGATTAATCTTGCACAAACAACAGCCTAAATACATAATATGTAAAATTAAGAATGAAATAAGATACAATCTGAACTAAACATAACACACACTATAAAAATTAACTAAGGCTGTAATATAAAACTGAATAAGCAAAGTGGAATAGCAGGAAATACACACCTACAAGTTAGTACAAGTAAATTCGTGAACTCATCAAACTGTAAAATCTTGGAAGGCAGACCAAGTAGCATTAAACAATTCAGTCTGATTAAGCAATAAATAACAAACTCTCTCATTCTGAGCTAGTACAGTCATACTGTTATACCATTCAGCTACTGTAGGTGTATTATGAGTTTTTGATGTTACCGATTCCCTTTGGGAAAAAAAATGGCCACCCATTTATCCCAACTGTGGTAATGTAAGGAGTAGAGCATGGGAGACAGACAGGTTGAAACAGGAGGGAGAGGCTCAAATGAAAAGGTAGTTTTCTTCTGGGAAAGAACCATGTTGGCCAGATCTGTACAGGGTTTGTATTTATTTATTAACTTAGTTAATTAAAACTTTTACCAGGAAAAGCCTACTGAGCTATGGAACAACTAGTTTCTAAGGCTGTGCTGGGAAAGGAGGTGCACAGAAATAAAATGCAATACAATAAGTAGCACAACACAAAACTATGTAAAATAATACTGCTCATTCAAGTCACTATGAATAAGTAATATAAGACTATGCAAAATCCAGGAACAGGAACAAGTAAAGTATGTGATTTGAGCTAAGACCCCAGTACATGTAATCCAAAATGGAGCAATGTGCATACATGTGGAATATTAGCAAACAGCCACAAAAAAGAAATACTATAGTTGAGTAGCTGGGATTTGCACTCAAACTGCTCAGAATACCATGCTGCTGCAGTACCAGCAGTGTCACCAGGATACAACAGAAGCTCTGGTTCCGCCTGAGGCCTTCTGTTGTGTGAGTGAGGGAGTGAATATTATGCCAGCAGAAGAGAGCAGAGATTTTAATTTTTGTATTCCATCCATAGTTTCTCATACAAAGTTTCTCATTCTTTATTAATCAAAAAACTTATTAAAATAGGACTGTCACCTACATTAACTTCCTGGATTAATCAGTGGCTGAACAACAGAACCCAGAGAGTCAGGGTCAATAATGTAATGTCCAGGGAGAGGGGAGTAAACAGCGGGTCCCCCAGGGTTCTGTGCTTGGGCCGGTTCTCTTTAACTTGTTCATTGGAGATATGTATATATCAACAAATAATAAAATGGTAAAATTTGCTGACGACACTAAAATCGGGGGAAAAGCTATCAATCAAATCAAAGATTCTGGTCTACAAACAGAACTATTACTAACTGAGCAATGGGCATGTATGAACGAGATGCACTTTAATGTCACTAAATGTGCAACTCTCCACCTGGGAAGAAATAATCCACTACAAACATATTATTCAAACAATATGGCTATTAAAACTTCTACCGTAGAAAAAGATCTAGGCATCCTGGTCATTAATAAACTGTCTTCCACTTCACATTGTACCAAAATAGCTAACCAAGCAAACGCCACTCTCAGGAGGATTAGCAAAACATTCATAAACAAAACAACAATGTTTACTGCCACTCTACAGATCTCATGTTAGACCATTTTTGGATTACTGTTCCCCCTTCTGGAGCCCTTATTTAATCTCCGATATTAATAAGATTGAAAGCATCCAACATAAAGCAACAAAGCTCATACCTCATCTTTCTAAACTTAACTACACTACCAGATTAGAACACACAGGTTTACTTACACTATCCCAAAGAAGACTTAGGGGGGATTTGCTACTATTATTCAAAATTACAACAAATAGAGATCAGATGCAAAACTGTGGTCTCAAATACTCTACTAGAAAAACTGCTGCAAGACTGTATAACAGACAACTGGAAATCATGAGGCCAAAAACAAACAAAAGAATTAACTTTTTGACTATAAGAGCGCCCAGAATCTGGAACAAATTACCGCAGGAAATAGTCGATTCTCCTAACATATTGTCTTTCAAAAATAAACTTGACAAATGGTTGATCAATTAGGGACCCACTAAATGATCCACAAATGTGGAGGACAATCATGATGGGCTAACTGCCTTCTTTTGTCCAATATCACCAAAGTACCAAAGTTAACATCCCACCTACTGAGTGTAAGAAAGATGGAACAGAAACAACGAAGGGAAAGGGAGGGCATAATATAAAGAAGGAAGAGGAGGAAAGGTGAGGAAACAGGTAAATGGAGGGAGTCTGGGGAAATAGGAGTTGAAGGGCTCATTTGAAAAAATGGATTTAGCTGTGTATTGTATCTGAAACTGAAATAGCATGTCAAATACTGGGATGTGCTTGAACTGTTTTATTGGGGTGGATTAGATGAATGTTTAAAAAAATCATTAAAATGCTTAACATTATTTTATTTTTATGTACCCCCCAAAAAATTTAAGACCATTTTATAAGTGCAATAAGACATTCCAGGGTGTGCTTTGGGGTGGTATAATGGTACTTCTCAGGTGGCTGAAGGCACTCAATGATGCCTTGTGCCTCACAACACACCCGAGGTGTGCCATTATCCCACCACATTGCACACCCTGACATGTCTTATGCTTAATTTTAGAACTGCAAGATGTACAACCTTGCTCAACTCTTCCATGTTGGCACAGTGCATCTGTCTTCTACTTTAGAACTCTGGCTGAGAGGGACCAATGCTACTGTACGTCATACAGTTCCAAAATGATACTGAACACAGGAAAGTAAACCAGAAACATCCAGTGTGGTTACTAATACGGACATATAGATAGAACAGTAACAGAACTGGAACCAGTACTGTGTTTAAAAAAGAACAATAACAGAAGTGGAACCAGTATTTAAAAAAAATATGCTTCTACTGGAAAAAATGACTCTCATGTTCAGTATAGTTCTCCATTAAACTAAAAACAGCAGAGGAAGAAAAGAGTATTAAAATGCAGGCGAGGAGCAGGGAGGAGAATTAAAGAATCAGAGTGCTCTGCAGGCCAATCGGAGTTGTGCTGTAGTGAGTTTAGTCCATGTTGATCATTTGAGCACAAAACTGCAGTTTTTTCAAATAAAAAAGCATGTTTTCTTTTCACGGAGCTTGCTGTGGTCAGTGGTATTTGATTACTGGGCGTGCTGAAGGCAGGAAGTAGATGTGACTGGTGAGAGACATGCAAGAGTGTGAGAGACCCTGGTGAGAGTGACCACCTGATGTTGCAGCTTGGGATTAGGGTACACAGAATCAGTCCTTGGTTAACACAAAGGAGACTAGTGTGCATATAAGCTGAGAAATGAAGTGTGTGCAGTTGGGAGAATACAGGAACAGGATATGTTTTCAAGGCATTTGTTTCAAGTTTCATATTTTAAGAAGAAAGGGGCAGTGCTTGAGTGGGAGCTGCAGAGATGGAAAAGAGTTTGCTGGGAGGGGTGTTGTGGAGTATTTCTACAGACAGGTCACACTTTTGATCAACTCTGTACATCTCGAGAAATTTATTTAAATCTCTCCTAAATACTACTACTAATTACAAATCCAACGACAGATTTGAGAAGATGGTACTTTCCTGTACAGATCGATACCAGGCAGGGCGATGGGACACACACAAAAAACTGGTGGGTGTGGTCCCAAAAGTCCTTCGGTTGCAGAGACACAGGCCACAGCTACATCCACGACATTGATAATTGGTAACGATCCTCTGTGGAGAGCCCTGCAGGCATCAATGCAGGCAATCGACCTTAAAGTGGAGTTGATCCTGCAGAGATTTGTTGAGCAAGATACCAAACTGGAAGTTGCTTTGCAGACAGCTGCTTCTGCTGAATAGATCACCACCCACCCAAAAAATGGAGAGCAATGAGTACCAATGCCCATAGTCTGAGTAACAAGCTTCCTGAATTAGTGGCATTGATGGAGGAGGAACATCTGGATATCGTGGCAGTCACAGAAACATGGTACACACAAAACCATGACTGGGACATAAACATACCAGGATACATTATCCACAGGAGGGACAGGGAGGGTAAAAGAGGAGGAGGAGTAGCTCTTTACATAAGGGAAGGAATCAAAGCAACAGAACAAAATGGAAAACAGGGAGGAGAAGAAGCACTGTGGGTAAATTTGGAGACCGGCAATGGCACCACAATCCGCACAGGGGTTGTATACAGACCCCCTTCTCAGGGGAAGGAAATGGACAAGGAAATGATAGAAAGAATACTTAGAATGGCAGAAAAGGGAGATATTGCTGATGGGTGATCTGAATATGCCAGATGTTAACTGGAGTGCAGTTGCAGCAGCCACTTCAAGAGTGGGGTTATTCTAGATGCCCTAAGTGACATGCATGAAGACAACTAGTAGTGGAGCCCACTCGAGGAGCAAACTTAGACCTGGTTCTCTCAAATGGAGATGAAGAGAGGATCACAGATGTAAGTGGGTAGCCATCTGGGAACTAGCGACCATCGAACAGTATGGTTCACAATAAACACAGCAATAGAGTCAAGCCATACAAAGGCAAAAGTACTGGACTTTAGGAGGGCTGACTTTGCCAAAATGGGTGAGTGCCTAAGGAATGCACTAGCAAATGGGCAGGAAGGAGGGTGGAAGAACAATGGGAATAATAAAACTGCCATCACAGAGGTAACAAGCCTTTGTGTGAAGCAAATTAACAAGCGCGATGTAAGAAACCACTATGGTTCTCAAAGGAAGTGGCAGTGAAGGTTCAAGAGAAAAAGAAAGCATTCAGGAAGTACAAGGAATCACAGAAGGAGCAGGACAGGGAACTGTATCAGTTAAAGCAAAAGGAAGCTGGGAAGGCAATCAGAACAGCAAAGGCCCAAACGGAGGAAAAGATAGCCCACTCAGTTAAGAAGGGGGATAAAACCTTTTATAGGTACATCAGGGAGCGAAGAAAGACCAAGGGAGGGCTACTGAGGCTTAATAAAGAGGAGGGAGGGTGGGCAGAGGGTGACTGTGAAAAGGCAGAGATACTAAACAAATATTTTTGCTCAGTATTTACAAAGGAAGTGGAGGTACCTAAAACAAACAGTAGAAACACTCTGGATACAGAAGTTGATACCAGCCCATTTACAGAAGAAAGGGTTCTGAAAGAACTCTTAAAACTGAAGGTGGACAAAGCAATGGGGCCTGATGGGATTCATCCCAGAATTCTAAAAGAACTAAGGGTAGAACTAGTGACACCACTGACTACCCTCTTTAACAAATCATGGGAGGATGGGGTGGTACCCGAGGACTGGAGAAGAGCAGATGTGATTCCCCTTCACAAAAGTGGGAGCAAGGCAGAAGCAGAAAACTACAGACCTGTTAGTTTAACCTCAGTGGTAGGGAAAATGATGGAATCACTTCTGAAGGAAAGAATTGTTGAGTATCTAGAGGCCAGAGGGGCTCAGGACCCAAGGCAGCATGGATTCACAGTGGGAAGGTCATGCCAGACAAATCTGATAGATTTCTTTGACTGGGTGACCAAAGTAGTAGATCAGGGAGGGGCTGTGGACATGGCCTACCTAGACTTTAGCAAGGCATTTGACACAGTCCCACACAAAAGATTAATATACAAGTTAGCCAGCCTGGGAGTGGGTCCCAAGATGACAGCCTGGGTAAAGAATTGGCTGGAGAACAGGACACAGAGGTAATAGTAAATGGAGTCCACTCTGAAGAAAGGGGGTTACTAGTGGGGTACCGCAGGGTTCAGTATTAGGACTGGTCCTATTCAATGTCTTTATAAGCGACATTGCAGAGGGACTGGAAGGAAAAGTATGTCTCTTTGCAGATGACACAAAGATCTGCAACAGAGTTGATGCACAAGGTGGGGTGGAAAGGATGAGAAGGGACTTGGCAAGGTTAGAGGAATGGTCAAATGTATGGCAGCTTAGATTCAATGCTAAGAAGTGCAAGGTATGCACCTGGGAAACAAAAACCCAGGGGAAGAGTACACAATGGGGGATGAGATACTAACAACAACAAAAATGGAAAGGGACTTGGAGATAGTCATATCAGATGACCTAAAGGTGGGCAAGCAATGTGAGAGGGAAGCAAGGAGGGCTGGGGGGATACTGGGATGCATAGGGAGAGGCATCACCAGTAGAAAACAGGAAGTTATTATCCCTCTGTACAGACAGTTGGTGAGACCCCATCTGGAGTACTGCGTGCAGTTCTGGAGACCCAGTCTCCACAAAGACATAGACAGGACGGAAGCTGTCCAGAGGAGGGCAACTAAAATGGTGCAGGGTCTACACTGGAAGACATATGAAGAGAGACTTAAGGAGCTGAATGTGTATAGCCTCGAGGAAAGGAGGAGGGGGGACATGATAGAAACTTTCAAGTATCTCAAGGAATCAATAAAGTCAAGAGGGTAGCATCTTTCAAAAAGAGGTGTGCAAGAACAAGGAGGCACAATTTGAAGATAGAAGAGCGGCTCAGAGGTAATTTAAGAATATTTTTCACAGAGAGGGTTGTGGATACACGGAACGGCCTTCCGGAGGAGGTTGTGGAGTCAAAAACAGTGGTGGAATTTAAGCATGCATGGGTCATAAGGCAATTCTAGGGGGTGGGGTAGGAAGAAGTAGGCTGCTGGTTAACTAGGACCTGCAGCTTATCCATTAGGTAGGGAAATGGGCAGACTGGGTGGGCCAAGCGGTCCTTATCTGCCGTCAAAATCTATGTTTCTATGTTTAAAAGCAGCTGCAGACAAGAAAGAAAATGTCCTTGAGAAGGAATTCAAATGCATCAAGAAAGGCAAAGGAACAGAAAGAGATGTGGAGCCCAGACCAAAAGTGAGGAAGCAGATAAGAGAAATCAAGAATCATTTCACTGTAGGCAGCCCAGCACTAGAAAGCTTGTTCAGAAGGAGGGTATGGGGAAACAGTGTCAAAGTCCTTAGCCAGATTGAGAAAGACAGCAGAAAGGATGGGTCAGAGATGAGAAGAGATGAGAGGAAAGGGAAGAGGAGTGAGTATCTAGTGGTGAATAGGTGGAGGAGATGGCTGTAGAGGCATCTTGTTCTGACTTAGGGCGGCATGCTGGGAAACAAAGTAGATAAATCCGCTATATTCTGAAGGAGGCTAAACAGGAATTAAAATGAGTAACATATAAATTCAGTTGCTGAGAGCATTCCTGTAGATGATCTGTTTTCACTGGCATTTGGATAGTTTTTTTATGGTTATTTTATTGTTTATGTTTTTACTTATTATTGTTGATGTTTTATCTCTGTTTTGTATCAGCGCTTTGATTTATTGAAAAGCACTTTATTAATAAATTTTGATTGATTGATTGATTGATCTGATGAGATTTCCAGATACTGTAGTGGACTAGGAGATAGAAAAAGCAACACTGCTCCTTCAAGTATGACTAGTGCACTTGAGATCCCAGAGCTGAGAAGTGTGTAACAGGACTACAAGGTGTGGTAGTGTGGATCCTGACAGGAGTAACCCACTGTATGTTCTCATTCCATGCTTTTTACTGATAACACTGTCTCCTCACTCTCTGTCTCTCCTCAGTTGTCTCACTCATTAAAACTTGCCTCAGTTCAGTGTTCACTCAGATTAATGTTTTCAAACCTGAAATGTTCCTTGCGGACAAAAAGCAGTATTCCAATCAAGAAGGGAAGGAGACTGCATTCAGGATACAGGGGTGCTCACACCACAAAATAAACAGTGAGATGGAGTAAGGTGGGCAGTCACCTCCCGAAGGGCTGCCATAAGCACTCAAAACCACAGAATGGCAGAAGGAAAAACTTTATTAAGGTGCTGCAGCATGCATACAACTTTAAAAACAGCCAACACCCCACACCAAAGTCCCAGACAGCATTTTGTGTTGAAAAACACTTTGCAAGGGTCCTAGAGCATAGCTGCAACTTCTCCATTGCCTTCATGAGTAAAACCTTCTAATTTTGAAACTTTATCAGAGTACCAGAGTACCTTTGGAGCCCTCACAGAGATAGGCTGGAGGCCGTATAGAGAAGAGTGACGAAGATGATTCAAGGACTCTATGGGCTCTCATATGAAGGATGCCTGAAATCACTAAACATGTACTCATTTGAGATAAGGAGGGAGAGAGGGGATATGTTTGAGACATTCAGATTCTTGAGAGGCATATAAGAGTGCCCTACTCTGAACTATACAACAGGGTTGACAGCTCAACTACTAGAGGTCATGAATGGAAGTTGCGGGCAGGGAGCTTCAGGAAGGATCTAAGGAAACACTACTTTACCAAGAGAGAAGTGGAACCATGGAATAGCCTACCAGCAGAGGCAGTGGGAGCTAAGACAGTGAGACAGTTCAAGCGTGGGTGGGACAGAGCAAGGGAAAGAACTGTAGCAAGGATGGGCAAATACAACAAGGGGAGGCTAGATCCCAGGACCAGTATAAGGTCTCAGAAACTCATGGGCAGACTAGATGGACCCTTGGTCTCCTTCTGCCATCATTTTCTCAGTTTCTATGTTTCAACCCAGGGTCCTGCTTGACTCCTGACTTATATTAAACCACTACTGTAACCTACTCTATATAACAGTCCACTTCCACCTACAGGATACTGCTTGCCCTAAACCCTATATTGACATTTAACCTACATTGACGTTTTCTCTGAAACTCATCCATGCTTTCACCACCTAGACTACTGCAGCTCCCACTTCATCAATTCCCCCAACTCCTCTCTGCAGATCCAGAACTCTGCATCATGCCTCCTTTCTCAAAACCATAAAAACATATATCACCCTGTCTAAAAAGATCTCCATTGGTTTCTGATCCAGCTAAGCATGTAACAGTCTGTCTCACCTACCCTTTAAAAATACATATGAACTCCACCTTCCTATACTGTACCTCTTCGCTTGCCTCCTATAATCTGCCCCTCCTGCTCTTTACTAAAACATGTATCAACTGTAGGTGTCTTACAGTATATTTATGACTCAAGCACACATTCTAACCAATGTAGGAAGGCCACACAGACAGCTAATAGGCATTTGAGATGTATAAAGAAATCGTTTGTTTCTGGAAATGAACAATGTCTTGCCCCATTATATGGAACGTATGTCAGGCCGCACCTAGATCAACCTTTTGGTCTCCCCATCTAAAGAAGGATGGCATTGGTTGAGAGTGTCCAGAGGAAGGAAACAAGGTAAATTCCAAGATTATGCAGTATGACCAATGGTGAGAGGCTGGATGCATTAGACATGTTAACACTGCAGGACAGAAGAAAACGGGGTGATAGCTCAATGTTATTTTAGATTCTTGAGAGCCCGGACATCACAAAGTCATGTGATCTGGAACTAAAAGCAAGGACTACTAATCTTAGGTCACACAACCAACAACTTTCAATACCCAGAGCTAACACTAATAAAAGGGATAATTTCTTTATAGTCAGAGCACCAAGGGTGTGGAATTCATTACCACAAAACTTATTGAAAGCAGAGATTTCAACAGATTGAAGGGAGTATTTGATAAATATTTAAAGACACTCAAAATAATGGAAAGATATGCCCATTAGGAGTGCGTGACAGTCCAGATGGGTGCAAGCCTACTTCTGTCTTACCAAGCCGAGCAATACCAAACAACATAAAATGCACACAACATCTGAATGTGAAAATTGGTTCAGTAACAGGACTATGACATATAGCAGGCATTTGCAAAACTGTTAATACTGTGTTTGGTCTGTTGTATAAGGTTGGTCACAATCTCACTCCCATGCCCCGTCTTGCCACAGCCCATGGTATACTTCTTCCCAAACTTATATAAAGGTATGGGGCACCAGTATTCTCAGCTTCTGCCACGGTCACATTAAGGAAAAAGGATGTAACATTTACTGCGGGGCCCGGCTACAAATCGTCATGTTCACCACTACACTCTGTACTTCAGGCTTGGCTCCCCCTCAACTTTAGAGGACCCACCACTGGGTGGTGTCATTTGTAGTGTCATTCATAACCAACTGCCCATATCACTTGCCTCACTCTTCCTGCCCATTTGCTACACCTACCTTTTAAGGTCAACTGATTGTGTACTCCTGTCCATTCCCAGCAGGACTAATTTAGGGGATACTGCATTCCTGAATTTCTCCCCTAGGCTCTGGAATGCTGTTCCACTTGATTTACAACTATGGCAAACTATCCAGGGTTGCCACAGTGCTTACCGTAGATATTTACAAAATGCATTCAGTTGTTCCTGTTCTTAGCTGTGCTCACTTGTTTGTTACTCCATACAATGCTTGACCCTTACTACCCTTTGGCACCCTGAATGCAATGTGTTTACACAATTTAATTCCTGCTCTTTTGCTATTGTTATCACACTGTATATTCTATACTATGCTGCTGGCAATGTTTTTTTATAATCTAGCATTGGTCCTGTTTAATGTGTCTTTACCTTATGTTATTTTACTGTATTGCACCACTGTATTACCATCCTAGTGGTAACCTCTCGGGTCATGCCTGAAAATAGGCATATGACGGTCTACTGCACTTACCCCGTAAACAAAAAATAAATAAACATATTTATAATAATATGATTCTTTTTTGCACAAACATTTTTCTCATATGACACAAACCACTGCTCTGAGTCAACCCTATCTCTCTCTCTCTCTCTCTCTCGCTGCCAGTGAGAATATATACAAATACCAGGGAAGATTAGTTTACTCCTGACAAAGCAATCTATCTGTCTGCAGAGTACAAGCTGAAGAAAAGTGTTCTGAGCTCCCCAACTGCTATCTCAATCAGATAGCAGGAAAGCATCTAACACAGTTAGGAGCTACAGCTCCATTATTTGAACAAGCACACAAGAGCCATAAAATAAAGCAGGATAATGAGTCCATGTTCCCAAGATCCTGTTTAATAACTTGCTATCACATTTATTTAATAACAGTTGCTATCACAGGATATAACACATGAATCTAGCCAGGCCAAAACAAAACCATAGGGGTATAAGCAGCAAACAGGAGCAGTGACTCCTCATTCAATGTCTGTGGCTTGCAAAGCTTGGTTAAAAAAATGTGCTCCTTCAATTATTTACTCACAGGTGGTTATCAATGTATCGTCTCATACCTCTTAACTATTCATGATTTTTGCCTCAATTTTTTTTCTGCCCCACCTAAACTTTGTGGTTTTGTGACTGAACAGTGAAGACTGAGAGTACAAAATAATGCCAGATATTAGGGTTACAGACACGTTCTTCTTTTAAAAAAAATGCTTTTTACACTAAGCCCTTTATTCTACCAGCTTCCTGAATGGCCATCACCAATCTCTAAGATGTGTCCCTGAGTTTAGTCTATTGCCCCCCAATTATCGTAAGCTTTGTTCCAGATTTATGGGGCAGGGGCTTTAGAGGTAGGACTCTTCTAATACTCGATAAAATACCGCATTATGTCTTTTTTATTTATTATTTCCTTCTTAATGGCACCATATATTTATGATGGACGTTGAAAATGGGTATTATTAATGCTGCTGGTATGTGGAAGAGATTAGTATTGTCACCTGGTCACACCACAGCAATGATTTTTCATCCTGGGCATTTTCGTGGCACTACCACAATTCATAGATCCAACAGTCACAAATCACAGAAGAGTTATGAGCAACACAACTTTGGTAAAGAAGTAAAAAAAAAAAGTTGGAGAAAAGTAACAATGTGGAAATCTGAAGACCTGTTTACAACACAGTACACATATACCATCTGTCCCAATACCATGATGCCAAAATATGTGGCTGTTAATAGGAAACTGTTAATTTACATAAACCACTGCCCGAGACAGTTGCCAAAGTGCTTAACAGTGCATTCATTTGTCTGGTGGTTTTATCGGCCTGTTGTGTTGGCACAGAGGTGCAACAGCTTGCACTGCATGAGACCACAACATAAAACTACCCTGCTGGGCAGGTTTGGGTAATCTGCACTGACTTCACACACTTGCACACAAATACACACTTGGAAAACAAATCACAGCCACTCATCTAACAGTTTTCCCTGCACTCACTGAGATGACAAATACTGACAAAAAAAATGAATAAATCAGGAAACTTCACATCAGGATAAAGACATGAAAACCAAGCTGGCAGCTGTGACTTCAATTAAGAACAGATTTCTTCCACTGCTCCCACTGAACTCAAGATACTGCAGGTTTCCTGCAAAACAAATACACAGATGTGCTGTGTTTCTGCATTGAAATATTACAATCTGAACTTCTCCATGTAACTGAAAGCAGTTTTATCTGTTTTATACCACTAAACATAACCAAACATCTCTTTGTACTTCATATAAATTGCCATCATCCTCTTCATCATGAAAAATCTGATGTTCGAGCGTACAAAATCTTCAAAAAAATTACAGTGTGCAACATGCAAGACTGGAGAAGCTCTGCTACTGTATGGTTTAAAAAAAAACAACTTAACGGGCTATTCAGCAAAATATTAAAAGAAAACTACTTTTTTGATTGAACACTGAAAAAGTATGAGCTTTAGAATTGCTCTCCAGTGGCGAAAGCCATTATATGACACCAATTTTTCCTTTCCTGAAAATCTGTCTATTTATAATGCTACACTAATACACAGTGGCCAACCACATGATCAGGAGTTTTGATTACTAACAAGAAGGGAAAGGAAAAATCAAACCAGAGTCTTCTGAATTAGAAATGTAAGAATCTATACAGATGAAAGCACATTTGTTGACAGAAGAAATGTCTTTTTAAATTAAAATCCTGAGCTCTAAATCCACAGAAAATAGACTGACATATTGGTCTAATCAACTCAATGAGAATCATTTACACATATGCAGCAGTTCTAATCAGCATCTTAACCATTCTATATTTTTTAAACAATCTTTTTTATTATTATTATTCTTTGGTAACCAATCAATCAATCGAACTTTATTTAACCAGGCAATTACATCACTGAGCAAGCTTATTTTCAAGATGGTCCTGGACACAGAGGACACTTGCTTACAGTAGACAATACTTCATACAGTACAAAAGTAGACATAGGTACAGGCAGTTACAATATACAAACTCAGTACTTGGATGAATCAGACATGTAAAGCAAGTGCAAATATAGGCATTTAAAGTGCAGCGTATACAGGTTGTAGCTTATAGAGTACAAGTGAGGAGAGGAAGGAGGGACATAGAGAAGGGCAGTGGGAAGAAAGGGTATCAGACACATAGTAGAGAGAGAAAATAGGGCAGCCTAATAGAATGAGGCCCCCTGCAAAACTAATTGATGAGAGGGGGGAGGTGGTTGCCCTAAAGGGATGCTGGCTGACACAGGAAATAGGCGGCCCAGGATTACAGAGATTAGCTAGGAAAGGCCCACTGGGCCACAAAGTCCATTTACAGGAGTGACCCAGGAGCACTGGGGAGGCTAAGTGACTTGCTTACTCAGAGTCACACAGTATGCAAGCAAAGGTTATAAGAATCAAACCTTGGTCTGTTGGATGTACCAGGCTCCCTCACAGCTCGTTACTCTAACCTCTAGGCTATACTGCCAGCCCAGTTTTTATTGATATATATATATTTTTTTAATTATTTATAATGATGCTATCTTATAATAGCAAACTGATGATTTTCTCTTGTAATTCTCAGCAATAAAATTCTGGTCCTGTCAATTTCCTGTGAAATACCCCGTCCCCAAGATGATTAGCAGGCTGATGCTTTGAATACAAAACAGTTACTGTGCTGCAGTCTTCCCATACATTTGAATCATTTTCTCTGGGTTAAACGGATAACAACACCTTTTTGCAATTTTTCTTGCAAATGATTTTAAACCCAACTGTAACCCTTTAGGCTTAATTATGCAAAGGCTCTCAACAGCTAACTATGTTTCACATAAATATTGTGATTGTGCAAGAATCCAAGGAATGCCTGCACTGTGAAGTTTGGGTAACAGACAAACAACACACTTTAGCCTGCTCCTACAACCGATTGGCTCTTAGCGGTCAGCGGGGTGATAATATCGATAGTATTGGTAGAAGGCAACACTCCTCTGAGGGTTGAGTTCCAATCCTTAGGATACTGCAGGAATACTGCACCCTCATGGATTATGTCATTCGTTTACTTGTCATCAGTCAACTCCATTTCTATAGCTGTTGGGGAGCTGAGCTTTTGTTTTAGGGTGTTTTTTGTTTTTGTTACTGTTGATAGTAATTCCCTGTAAGTGGGTGTCCCCCATTTTCTCTCTGTTGAAATCTTGTTTGTTTCTGGAGGCTAACATTCTGCCCCCCCCCCCAAAAGTATGCAGCACAATGGGGGTTGTCACATGAATGGAAAGTAAGTGGAGGAAAACAAGGGACAGAACTCATCTTCCGGAAAGGCCCCTGCCTCTCCATTGCAACCTGAGAGGGAGCGAGAACAGAAGTGTGTCTGGGGTAAAGCTGCATGTGTGCATTAAGGAACTGGGAGGGCCATGCAGGACAGTTGCCAATGTCAGGGCAGGACAATAGGTGAGGACTGAGGGTCGGGCATTTACTATGGGAGAGGAAGAACATGTATGTGAAACAAAACAATAAGCTGTTCTGTTCTGGGTGATTCACTGACTGGGTCATTGGGCCTGCACCGCAGTCGGTCAGTGCTTTGAGACTGAAGTTTTATAAGCTCAAGAATAAATAAGATGGCTTAAGATTCAGCTGTGTACCGGGGAAGGGGACTGAATATGAATGTTTACCTTGACTGATTCTACTATGCCACAGTTGAACCTATGACTCATAATTACTTTTATCAATGTATTGTTTATGTTTATAGGAAACACTACAATAATTTTTTTTAATAAGGAACTTTTATCTTTAGACTTATGTAACTGACTCCTGGTACTTAACTTGACCCCTTCCCCCAAATCAAAAGCCCTTTTTATTTATTTTTTTTTCTTCTTGTTTTTCAGTGCTACTCAATTCCCTCCTTTAGTTGCCCACCCCTTGTTTCACTTCAGTTATGCCCCGCCCCCAAATAAATAGAGCCCTGAGCCTAGTTTTACAGTGGCATGAATTTTTATTTTTTTTTTTACTTACCCGGATTCATCTAGGTCAATCATTGTTTTTCAGTTGGCTGCTAAGCGCTGCAATAAAACTGTCATGCTGCCCACTGCACTCTCGCCTGCTCTTGCCTGAACTACGATTTCTGCCACCCCCCCACCTTAACTACTGGGGATTATATGATTTTTTTGAAGAATGTTTTTTTTTTTTTTTCCATTTTGTCAGTCACCAAACTAACCACACGCATATGTTGAGTCTCAGTGCTTCTCTGATGCTTGCTGTAGTGCCATGGTGCACACAGGTTAAGGATCCTTGGGGTTCAATGCTGTGTTCGCATGAGCAAGAGATTTCACGCGACAGAGCTCTAAGTGCACTATGAAAGGCAATCCCAGCAGGTAAAGTCTTGCCATCAGTCCATAACTCTGCTCTTCCTTCAGAAACTCCCACCTAAAAAAAGCCTCTTGAAAATGTTCAGGCACACATACCCAATGGACTGCAAAAGTTTTTCCCTCTCCTCAAGCACACAAACCCCATATGAAAAAAGTTCTAGTCCAGCACCCCATAACCTTCTATATCCTTTTTTGCATCCAGAAAAAAGTATATGGAAAGCAGTACAGTATTGAGACTGTCCCACCTCGGTGTGACCAGAATAGTGAGAGGGCCTCCACAAATATTGAAAACATGCTATCCTCCTGAATGTTAAGCCCTCTAAGAGACAGGGTCCCAGCTTTGGGAGTTTAACTTGATGTGGCCACTGGGCCTGCACCATAGATTCAGTTTCAATCTTTGGGAATTACTAACTCCTAAAAAACTGGTTATCAGTCATGTTTGGAGGTATTTTTAAGATGTTATTAAGGTGTGCACCGAAACTAACTTTATTTCAACTTAAAGTAAAGTTGTAAGAGTACCTTATGGGCTTCTTAGCCCACTACCCTGCTGCAGCAATAGTCAGTGGGTGGTAAAATATTAAAATTTAATGCTGTCCTTTTAGCGAGGAAAATGATCATAACCCTGGCTGCACTGCCTGGCAGCCGATCCTTTCCAAGTTCCTGGTCTGCCTACACCCCCATGCTCAGATATTTTCTGACATCCTGCCAGGGAGAGCACGGGGGCGTGCACCATTGCCTACTACATAGACTACTTTAAAACCTTTACTTTGCTAGTTACGCTACCTTTCACTGAAGTAAGCCACCGCTCAATAATAAGGCCCCTATAGAGTAGAAGAAATTAGAGGGGAGGTACATGGAGGGGGATATTGGTGGGGGGCATGGACCAGACATAAAGATGCTGGCCAGGGAGGAGTTCAGGTCCCACATACAGGAAATTATTAAAGATTATCAAACATATAACTTGGTGGATGGTCCAGACTCCAGGTGTTTCTGGGATGGATTGAAGGCGGTGATGCGAGGGGAGATAATCTTGTTCACTTTGCACCTTAAAATAACTCGCTTAGAGAGACAGAAGGCACTGGAGACTAAATTACAGCAGCTTGAGCATACAGTCAAACAGGGCAGACCCCATAGGGCTGAATTACATGCAGAAATAAAAGAAATAAGGAAAAAGCTAGAAAACATTTTAGATCAACAAATAGAGGGGAAGTTAAGGTACGGGAACCAGAAATATTACGAACATGGCAATAAAGCTAGTAAACTGCTAGTCTTTCATTTGAGAAAGGCCCAGGCTGACAGGAATATCAAAACCCTATGGACCACCAAAAAAGGCATTCCCTCCCAGATTTATACACCAGCTGATATAGCAGAGGCCTTCAAAGAATATTATGGGGCCCCATACAATTTGGAGCTACAGGATCCGGAGCCTGGGGACTCCATTCGAAAATGTTTGGATAAGGTCACCCTCTCTAAACTCACAGAAGACATTAAAACACAACTGGACTCCCCAACAACTTCTATCGAGGTAGCCCAGGTCATATGCAATTTGAAGGGCAGCAAATCCCCAGGTCCAGATGGGTTCAATGCTAAATTCTTCCAAAAATTCAGTAAGCTTTTAGTTCCATACTGGTCCAGGTTTTTAATAAGCATAAGGAAGAGGGTGGATTCCTGGGTTCCTGGAAAGAAGCCTATACAACCATGATTCCAAAGGAAGGAAAACCCCCAGAGTCATGCAGTTCTTATAGACCTATCTCACTCCTGAACGTGGATGCTAAGATTTTTACGAAAATCTTAGCCAATAGGGTTAATCCAGTTTTCCCAAGCCTGGTCCATCTGGACCAGGCAGGCTTTGTATAGAATAGGTACCTAAAAGACAACATAAGACGCTGCTTGAATGTCCTGCATATGGGAGGGAAGGGAAAGGAACAACAAATTGCTATAGTAATCAATGCAGAGAAAGCGTTTAATCGCTTGAGGTGGGACTTCCTTTCAGAAATGTAACTAAGTTTGGATTTGGAGACCAATTCAGATAATGGATATGGGAAATTTACAACACCCCTACAGCTCAGGTCAAAGTGAATGGCACAATATCAGCCACACTGAAAATTAAAAGAGGTACTAGACAGGGATGCCCATCCCCAATCCATTTTGCCCTCAGTATGAAGCCCCTAGCCCAACTTATTAGAACACACAAAGACCTGACTGGTATTACAGTGGGTGGGGAGGAGAATAGAATTTCCCTCTATGCAGATGACACCATGTCATATTTGAGAGACCCGGTGAAAACCTTTCCTATGCTGCTCCAGATTTTGATGAAATATGGCCAAGTCTCAAGATTTAAAATAAATAATGACAAAGCAAAAGTGATTCTAGTGAGTGGCTCACGCACTAGAACATTAGAACTGTTAATTCCCTTCAAATGTGTCTCATCTCAGATTCGATACCTAGGATTCATATTCCCTCAGACCTGAAACAACTATATCATATCAATTATGATAAATTGATTCAAGAGGTCCTAACTGATCTGATGAGATAGACTATCCTCCCGCTGACCCAGAAGCACCAAGTTTGGTCGACAGTAAATGTGTCGACCACCCACTCAGCGACGGCACAATATCAATGCAAGTATTGTGCTGCCCAGGCCCTCAGTGTTTTCTGTGGGGGGCTGTGCTCCCCACCCCCCCATGTGGGGGGTCTTCCCCCAGCACCCCCTGGACTTTAGGATTCTCAACTCCAGGTAGGAGTTGGTCTGAGGAGGGGGCAGGACACTGGGGGAAAGCGAATCACAGAAATGGATCATTACAGCGACTGTTGCTGTAGTAATCATTTTCCGTGTTTCGCTGTCGGAGTGTCGGGCAAAAGGGGGCCACCCCCTGATCCTACCAGGGAGAATCGGATCTATTAAAATGAACATATTCCCCCTAAATGTCCTCCTCCATTTTTTGGTTTTTGTTTAATACTCTCCCCCTTCAGGTCCCAAGTTCAGAGTGTAAAAATCACCAAAGCCTTACATCAGTTCGTATGGGGAGGACAGAGGGCCAGAACTGCATGGGAGACACTGCAGAGAGTGGGGGGGGGTGGCCTTGGGCTTCCCAACTTGCGAACCTATTACCAAATAGCACAATTAGGACCCTGGGTAAACTACCTGACTAACGACCCGAATAACACCTGGGTCTCACTAGAAATTCAAGGTGAGCCAGGACTGAGCCCACCACTGGATTTTAATGGATCCCCAGCCTATCTCACTAAAAAGATATATCGAATCCCTGGATTAAACAAATTTATAGAATATGGGGGGAGATAAAAAAAGATCTAGTAATGGGGGACACATCTAGCAAAACTGAAATTACTCATTGTACCAAATCCCCAGGCTGGACCACGCTTTTCTCCTTTGGAAAAGAAAGGGCCTCAGGTTATTCAGTCAGTTTATTAATTCTGGACAAATTACAACTTTTCAGGCATTACAGCAAGAATTCCAGTTTCCCAATTCACAGTTTTTTAGATACCTCCAGGTAACATCATTTCTTAAAGCAGGAACCAACTTAGCTGACGCACAACAGCCCCTTCACCTGATGATACAAACCATATGGGATTCAGTCCTGGGTTTGGGTGAAAGGAAATTAATTTCCAGATTTATAATAGCTCATAGAGCATCTAAGGATCTGTCACCACCCTTATGTCAAACAGAGTGGGAACTGGAACTAGACACCCAGTTACATGAGGACAGCTGGAGGAGTATCTGGGAAGGGGTCAAGCGCAACTCTGCATCTAATAACTGGAAAGAATTTGAATGGAAAATTGTTTCTTGATTTTTCAATACTTCCACAAGGACAAAGTATTATAACGAGGGGAACTCTGATTTATGCTAGAGAAATTGTGGGGGTAAAGGATCCCATCTCCACATTTTCTGGGAATGCCCCATCTTACGGCCCTTCTGAACCGAAGTGGGTACACACCTGGGGAAGATATTGGCCTGTGAGAATGTACTCAGCTTCCAGAATTTGGTACTAGGTCTCCTACCCAAAGACAAAGGATCCAATGGCTAAATGTCATCCATTGGTAGTCTGTTGGCTGCAGCGGGTAAGGCGATCACCAGACGTTGGCTCTCCCAGATAGCACCAACAGTGGAGGAATGGATTACCATCATAAAGGAGATTTTTAGGGTAGAGAGAATTACTGAAGAACTGCGTCTGCAGAAGGACAAATATTTTCAGATTTGGATGCCCTTCATGCAAATGGTAGTGGAGCTGCAGGGTATCCCTGTTCTGGAGCAACAAGCCTTGGGGTATTGAACTGACAGAACACCCAGATTAGAAGAGGCCCTGGTAACTGACAAGGGGCCAGCAGAGTCTGTGCTTGGCCCCCCCCACTGGTCCCTATTTATTTCCATTTTATTTACAAGAGGGTCTCTGATCCTCAGTCCCCTCTCCCTCATGGGCCTCCCTTCATCCCCCCTCTTTTGCATAAAGTACACACCATAGTATTGCATAAACACACCAGCCATAAGTCAGGGTTCTTATGTTTAATCTTTTTTATTATTCATTATTTTATGTGTATATGTTACTAATAATGGGTCATATGACTTTATGTGGAATCCACCTAAAGTGCATTTGGTATTAAATAAAAGACAGAATCCGTAGTAAATCTGCAGGTCAATGAATCCAGTCAACTTCAACTGGAAGAGAAGAGACATTTACATTAGCAAATCAACTTATTAAGACATTTGTACTTCTTTCTGTCCCACCTTGTCAGTACCTGATGACCTGATTATTATGTATGAATTCTTGTCATATGCTCAATGTTCAATAAAATTTGAAGTTTCAAAAAAAAAAAGAAGCTGCTTCTTTGATATCATAGATCAAGTTGATTTACTCGTATTATTTCAGGCTCTTCCGGGATGGTACTTCTAAAACTAGACCAGCAATCCAAAAGCTGAGAGGAAGTGCCATATTTTAATTGAGGTATATCATGCTTTAATCAACACATTTTATTGCTTGCCTGTTGGTGGTTACTTAATCTGTGAAATACAATTCAGAAAATCCTGTGCTGTAAAACCTGCTGGTGTAAAGATAAGCACTTTATTTAATATCCAATTAAATGTGGTCACCAGAGAAATCACAGCTCGTGAAACTTTATCAGACAGAGATTAATCCATTTCAAGCTCAGCCCAAAATGTCATAGAAGAACTCATGAATTTAGATAGGAATCCATTTATTATCTATAGCCATTTTCATACCGAGCATGAACTGCTTAAACTGCTGACTGTATTAATACTCCAGTTCAATCAAATTCTTAGTCCATGCTGCTGTCATTGATTCTTAGTGCAATTATCGAGCAATGGTGAGGAATAAACTATAGCCTTCCACAGCATTTTTCCATCATTTGTGCAGTAATCATCAGGAAAAGTGTTGTGTGAACGCTGACACACAGCTAAATGACTATGTAACATAGTCCAGTGAAAGAGGGAAGCACTCTTGGTTCATCTTGTCCACTCCTCCTGCCATATGGGTTGGCTATACCCAGTTTAAGTACTGGCACACATTTACGCTCAACTAGTGGGATGTTAGCACTACTCATGCTTTGTAACCCTCAATGCTATTCTCCTTCAAACATCTGTCCAGTATTTCTTTTGTAGCTTGAACAATGCTTGCTTCCACAACCCCAAGTATGTTATGCCACATGCTGATCACACTCTGCATGAAGCAATGCTCTGTGATGTTTCTTCTTATCCTACACCCTCCCCAACCCTCAGTATGAGTACACGCCCTCTAGTTCTGCTTGCAGTCTCAAGCTCAAATAATGTAGTATCTGGAACACCCTGATTATGTCCTACTTCAACATTTCCTTCCCTAGGCTAAATAATTTAAGTACAAAATGTCCAAATTTCCCTTTTGACAGCCACAGATTTTTATTTTTTGTGATTTATTTTTTATTGGTTTTATAATAAGATTCTTACAAAATTAAGCCACAGCAGTCACAGTGTACAGTTGATCTTAAATCATTTCTACAATAGAACAAGTATTACAGCTGTCTAGATGTATGCAACATTGGGGGTGATATTATGAGTTACAAATAACACCATATTCCTGTCAAAACCAGCCTACAGGTGCCACACTGACTAGACCCTATTACCAAGTATTTAGCACTGTGTGTAACTGACCACTTAACAGCTGATGTAGTCTACTTAACTCAAGCCATGTTATTATACATAAACACATCTCCCTCACCCGCCACAGATAATCATAAAAGGAAAGTCATCCCACTAGTAATTAGCCAGTAGAGATGTAGAGCGTAACAATAATAATAAACCTCTTGACAATCCCAAAACTGAATAATTATAAAAAAGAACTAATTTCATATACAATATTTTTATTACGCAGAGTGAATTCCCCCATCTCTGTCACTGACCCATTACCATGATATGTACAGTATAAAGAAATGTCAACAGTGGGCCACATTAAACTGGTGCACATAGTAAAGAAACTACACAGTGAGTTACAGAAGGGGGAGAAGACACAGGGGTATGCCAATGTGGTAGGCGTCTTCATGGAAACTATTAAAGCACAAACTGGCAAAAAGGCCAGCTCACCAAATGTTAATAGTTTAGAATTTGTAGCATTTATTATTGAACAGTTGGTACCAGAAGCATTTAAATGCTATTTGCCAATGTTTTGGAGCCAACCAAGCCAACCATGCTCCTACATCTGGGATAACTGGCCCATGTCTAAAAAATATGCACAGTATATAATATATTCCTAGTCTATATATATATATATATATATATATATATATATACATAGTTACATAAGCCATATAATAAGGGTGATATAAACAAAAAACTCATTCTTGACATCTGCTATATAATGCAACAGTACTGCAGTGTCTTTTCTTTTAAATACTCATACTTACACTTATAAACACTCAACTTATATTAAATTACTCTTTAGATACACTTGCATACCTTGAGTTAATATCTTTTTTTAAGGGATGCATTATGTAACCCCTAAGTGGCGCTATCCCAAGGGCTACTACCCCTGCATGCTTGGCTAGTAGCAGGTTAAGGGGCCTGAATTCTGAAACAGGTGCCTCCACCTGGAGGTCAGGGTTGGTAGTGGTCAAGCTAACCTCCGGGATACTGTATCCCCCCCCTCTTTCCTTACTAGTGGCCGGAACAATACACAATAATCACTTTCACAATACCCCTGATACACCACACAAGTACCCACACTGTTTGTGCCACCTACCAGGGCTTTCCTCTGACCTGGCCCTGGGACCCCCTGTAAAACAAGGTTATACACAGCAAATAACTGCAGTACAGTACTCTTGCACAAACTGGAACCACAGTCAGGGTAAATGGAAAAAAGAGTTAGATCTTATTTATTTAAGGGACTTGAACAAAGGAGGGGCATAATCAGGTTAATTTGCTTAAAGGCTGTATCAATCAAACAGTTATGTATGCACTTCAGGGTCCATAAATGGTCACACACTCTGGGTACCCAGATGGAGAATGGTGGGTTAGCCAAGAACGTTGCAGCTGGTTGGGGCCCTGTGATGGACGAAAACAACATGCACAACACACACTATTTGTAATCCGGAGCAGGAGGGCTCAGTTCGTGAAAAGAAAACAACAAGAAAATCAGATGACACACTTTTAGATTAGGCTGTTGTTGCAGGGAGCTACCCTGATGATTACTCATGATACCCAAGACTGAACAAAGGCTGGATGAAAATTGAGACAGCAGGTGGTTAATCTGGAGTGCCAAGAGAAGCAGGGACCACACGAATCACTGAGGCGTCTTCCTGTTCAAGCATGGAGCAGGGGGCTGATCCCCAGGCATGTCTCTCGTCAATGGCTTTCTCTGTGCAGCGGGTAGTCTGGCTGGGCCAGTGTGGCAAGGCCCTGTCCAAATGGAGACAATTTCGGATACAGTCCGTTTTGGGCTGGATACAGCTTCCAGCAAGCAGAACACAGTTCACACAGTGGGGAACCAAATCATGACCCACTTTCAATACTCAGCACATTTACATGTAAGGAAATTGTACTGTACCAGGCAAATCGTTCTCCGGTCACGATCGCAAAGTCTCTGCACAAACTGGGGATTCAAAAGCAGCTGGAAATCCTGACAGGCCAATCACATTCAGTAAAATCTTTGGTCTTCTTCAGGTATGAGCCTGGTAAAAAATCAGTGGCTTGCTTCATTCTCACAAACTTGGATTTAGTCTGAAATAATTCTCTTCTCTCACCCTCAGGGGCAGCAGGCAGACATGCAGGCCACAACTCAGGTCTTTCCACAGTTCTCCAACACAAAACTACTCAGACAGCTGCTTGGCTGTCTCAAGCTGTTGCCTCTTCAGCTCCCAACTTAGATCTGACTCAACTGCCAGCAAGCCTGGGACTTACCCCAGAATCCAAAAGGTTTGATTGGCTGATCTGTCTGTCAGTCACAACAAAGGCTCCCCCTTCAGGTGCAAAAAGGCGCCAAAAGCCCCAAACTACAATTCCTACAGATTTTGACTCCAGACAGCTCCTATAGTCCAGCTCCATTTTAGGTCCCACCAGAACTGATTGGTCCAATTCACAGTCCCGGGCCAAGATAGTCCTTGCTGCAAAGAAGGCAGGTTAGACAAACTACATTATCATTATCACTCTAAATGATTTTCAGCAAATAGTTACATCTTTCGACAGAGCTCCCTCTCAGATTACTTATGACTGCAATCCAGGCAGCTCTTAAAGAGATAGTACACAGAGGCTATACAGGCACTCGGGCAATCACATTTAAACTGCTAAAATGCAGGACACCAGCCTGGCAGTGAGCATTTAGGCAAGCTCAAGGAAAACTTTTTGGGAACCCCCATTTGTAAGGGGGGGTTACAATTATCTGTACAATATTCTACAAATGGGAAACACCAATGCACATTTATTTCAGTATATACTCTCTTAAGCAATTTACACCCTATACCTGGGGGACAAAAGTATCCTACATTTAGTACTAACAAACATCAAAGATTGCAATATGGTTTGTTCAGTACTTGAACCACTGGGAAATAGTGACCATTATATGATACAGGTAACCCTGAACCATAGATATAGAAACCCCTTACATACTGTTGAATGGTATGATTTCAGTAGGGCCAACTCTGAGGCTATGAATACAGTGCTCACTAGCTGGGAATGGAGAAAATTATTTGGTAACAAAACAGCTACTGAGAAGTAGGTTTGCTTAAAAGAAAAGCCAGTAGTTGTACAGGACACCTGGGTTCCAAATAGAAAAGGAAAAAACATTTATAACAAAATCAGACCAAAATGGATGACTGAAGAAATCCAAAAAAAAAAATAAACAGACAAAAGAGGTCATATAAAAATGAGTTCCATTTGATAACAGCGATTGAACAACAGTGAATGCAGTTTCAGCAATGCAACTACAGTGACTACAAAACCGGCAACATCACATATCGGTGAATGTATTTAATGGTGACATTTATAGGCATACTCAGGAGCACTACACCTGCATCTCCTTTAGCTCAGACCAGATACTGCCATACCTGTATATGCACCCATGGGACTATCATCACCCGTTTTTATGCAGGGGGCTCTGCCCCCTGCACCCCCATGGGGGGGCTATGCCCATGCCCCCCCATCTCCAGAATTCCAACTCTGAGTCGCACCTGGATAGTGGGGGTAACAGCTACCTGAAGTCACTCATTCCTACCATGTGCTGTTATGTGGTGTCTACTGTTAACGCAATTGCCCATCTGGGGTCGCTCATATTATTACATGACACAAAAAGATGGAAGAGTGCTCTAACACATAGTAACTATAACATATACAAGATGGATCTTAAAAACTGCAGAGCTGCTATTAAGAAACACAAACACAACTATGAATTACAGATGACTACAAATAGAACCAACCCTAAAGTTTTTTTATGGTTATATAAATTTCCTAAAGGGAAAAGCAAAGCAAATAGGACCACTAGATATTGACGGCATCCTAATTTCTCAACCAAGGGAGATAGCCGACAGACAGAACAGTTATATTAGTACTTACCATAACAACAGATCTTCAAGGGGATCTCAAGTCATCAGGTCACACCACAGGAATTTCATCATCGGTGAAGCAGGATCGACATTGAAGACTTTTCCAGCAGTACAACTGGGGCCACCCATGCCGATGCAGCCTACTGATGTCATCAACCCTATAAAGGCATTAGCGACCCCGCTCCCTCCTCAGTTCTTTCCCCTATAGACAAATGGAGCAGGCTTCTGCCACCGGTGACCAAGGGGAGAGAAATGTGCCTGGGCTGAAATAGAAGGCTGGAAGCACCAGATAGCCTGTCCTAACAGAGGATCTCAAGAAGGTGGATGATGGGAGGGAAGGCAGACCTGATGACTGAGATTCCCTCGAAGACCTACTGTTATGATAAGTGCTTACATAACAGTTCTATCTTCTTCGGAGGTATCTCAGTCATCAGGTCACACAGTACGAATGAGATCCAAGCTGTTGCAAGCACATGAGGACAGTCTGGGAGGCAGGCAGGCCGAGGCCTAAGATAGAATGCCTCGAAGTACAGCACAGCCAAAGCCTGCATGGGTTCTAGAGGCAATGTCCAGTCTGCAGTGTCTGGTGAAAGTATGGATGGCACTCCAGGTAGCAGCCATGCAGATGTCAGTTGCAGAGACCCCCCTGAAGCAAGCCACGGAGGCAGACATGTCACTCATGGAATGAGCTTTCACTGACCCTGGCAACTCCTTGCCATGCTTAGTATAACAGAAAACAATGCAACTGGCCAATCATTTGGGCAAACATTGTTTGGAAATTTGAACGCCCTCTCATCCTTGGGCGAAATAAACAAACAGCTGCTTAGACTTTCTGCAGTCCTTAGTTTGCAGCAGGTAGTATTTCAAAATCCAGAGCACATCTAAAGCATGGAGCAGTGCTTGCCCTTGATTGGTATGCTCTAGGAAATAAACAGGCAGGTGAATAGACTGGTTCAGGGTAAACTCAGACACCACCTTAGGAAGAAACTTAGGATTTGTGCGCAAAGACACCATGTCTTTGTGAAAAATGAAATAAGGCTCCTCACACCAGAGAGCCCGAACCTCAGAAATACTTTGAGCAGAAGTAATATCAACCAAAAACAATGCTTTCTAAGAAAGGAAGCGTAGCTTGCAAGTCACGGCTGGCTCAAACAGAGACAGGGTGAGTTTCTCCAAAACAAAATTCAAAACCCATGCTGGGACAGGGGTTGCAGATTGGAGGTTTCAGATGCAGGATGCCTCTTGGAAAAATACAGGTCACATCCAACTGAGCAATGGTCCAGCCCTCCACCAACTAAAAGAAGGCTGAAATAGCCGAAAGGTGCACCTTGAGGGATGAATATTGGAGTCTTGAGTCCGCCAATGAGATCAGGTAGTCCAGGATTTGACTGACTAGACAGGAAAAAGGGTTCCAATGGTACTTGGCACTAATGGAGGGCTTCCCTAGCCACCACCAGAACATCAGGAACTTTAAAGCGGGCAATGGCTACATACTCAGGATCCAGGAATACAGGTGAAGGTATCTGAGGTATGGATGGACCAGGGTCCCCTTAGCCTGCATCAAGAGATCTGTGCAGAAAGGCAGGGGGGAGCAAAGGTTCCACTGCTAACTGTTGCAGCAATGGAAACCAAATCTGCCATGGTCAGTAGGGCGCTATCAGGTTCATGCTGGCCCCCTTCATCTGCAGTTTGATTAATACCCTCTGTATAAGAAGGAATGAGGGAAAGTCATACAGGAACCTCCTGCTCCAGGAGAGGGACAATGCATTTCACCAGAAAACTCCAGGTCCTGGATCTAGCAGGCAAAAATTGGGCAGTTTGCTTTGAGTGGGGATGCAAAAAAAGGTCCAACTCTGGATGACCCCATCTGTCGAACAGGTCTTCTGTGACAGATGATAGAAGTTCCCATCCGTGTGTCCTGGACTGAGTCCGGTTGAGGCTGTCTGCTAAGGTGTTCAGCACTCCTGGGACATGGACTGCTGAAAGGTGCAGGCTGTGGTCCAGTGACCAACACCATACCCTCATGGCTTTCATGCACAGGGGGTAAAAATGAGTCCCCCCTTGTTTGTTGATACAGTAGACAACACTGAGATTGTCTGACTGAATCAACAACTGGCCTGAAGAGAGGTGTTTCTGGAAGGCCTGCATGGTGTACAGAACTGCCTGCATCTCTAGGACGTTTGTATGGAGGGACATCTCAAACTAGGACCAGGTACCCTAAGTCTGGAAGGTACCCAGGTGTGCCCCCCCAGCCCAAGCCAGAGGCATCTGTAGTGAGAATCTGCTGGGGAGATGAGTTCAGGAAGGGGACCCCTCTTAAGAGATTTTGGGGTTCCATCTACCACTGAAGGACTCGGGACTGGAGAGGAAACCAGTATCATCTGCTCCAGATTGTTGGTGCATTGGTCCCACTGCATCCAAAGGGTCCATTGGAGCACCCGCACGTGCAGGCAGGCCAGAAGGATGGTAGCAATGGCTGCTGCCATGAGGCCCAAGAGCCACAGGTAAATTCTCAAGGAGACATAGTAGCTCTGAGCCACCACCTGCGCCTGAGAAATAAGACACTCTGCTCTGTTGGGTGGCAGGAAGGCCTTGCCAAGCACAGAGTCCAGAACCACTCATGTGTACTGCAGTCTTCGAGTGAGAGTCAGAATGGACTTGGGCAAGTTGACCGTAATGCCTAGAAAGTGGAACAACTGCCGAGTCCTCTCCAGGGTCCTTAGGAGCTGATACCTGGATGGGGCCTTGAGTAGCCAGTCATCCAGGTAGGGGAAGATGTACCAGCCTTCCCTCCAAAGGGCAGCTGCCACCGCAGCTAAGCATTTTGTAAAAAGCTGTGGTGCAAAGGACAAGCCAAATGGAAAGACTCTGAACTGGTAGTGCTCACCTTGAAAGAGAAACCGAAGGAACCTCCTGTGAGGTGGACACACCAAGGTATGCAGATATGCATCCTGCAAATCAAGGGAGCACAGCCAGTCACCCTCCATGAGCAGGGGTAACAGTCCCGGCAGAGTAATCATGCAAAACCTCTTGTATTGAATGTAGAGGTTGAGGTCCTTGAGATCTAAAATAGGCCTCAGATCCCCAGTTTTTAGGGACCAGGAAGAACCTGGAATAAAACCCTTAGTTTTGCTGCCATATGGGCACTGATGCAATCGCCCTCTTATGCAGAAGGGAGTGTACCTCCTCCTGAAGGACTGCAGCATGGTCAGGAGGGTAGGTGGAGGGTACCAGAGGAGTCTCTGGAGGGTTACTCGAGAAGCTCCAGAGTGTGACCCCTCCCTATTATCTGAAGAATCCAAAAATCTGAGGTAATGGCTCTCCATTGATTGAAATGGAGGGAGAATCAACCTCCGACCACCACCCCTTGGTCAGGGACCAGAAGAGGAGGGTCTGGCAAGGAGTCAGACGGAGGCAGATCCAGCCACAGGGGCTGACCCATTGCCTCTGGGTTACTTCGCAGCAGGGCTGGAGGAGGAGGGGATGGGCAAGGCAGTTCTGGCTTTCCTTTAACCCTGAAATCTGAGGCCCATGCTGGATTTATGAGACACTTTCCGAAAGGGCGGCCTCCACCTGCTTTGGGGCTGGGTATGGTAGAGTGAGTGAACAGATTAGATGGCTCTGCCTGAGGCCTGAAAATCATTGATTATGTCTTGGACATCTGGCCCAAAAAGCTTTGCGCCATTGAAGGGGGCATTCAGAACCGTTTTCTGGACATCTGCCTCAATCCCAGATACCCTTAAACCAGGAGTGACTGCACAGGCAAATGCCGGTAGCAACAGCCCTGGCAATAGCGTCTGACATATCGTACAAGGCCCTGAGAAGATGTTCACTGATGTCCTTGGCAGCCTGAGCGACTTAAGGACCTCCTGCTTCTGGGAACACTCAGGGATTGGCTGGGCAGACACCCTGCCCTTTTTCCATATGATATTCTGATACTTGACCATATGGGAGAGATAATTAGTGATCCTGAGGCCCAGAGTAGGAGGCGGCATAAACCCTCTAACCCCATATGTCAATTCTCCTGGATTCCTTGTTGGGGGGAGGGAACGGGGGTGCTTGGACACCTCAGACCTATCATGATCTACCTTGATGACCACAGAATCGGTCTCAAGCTGAGCAACATAATAAGGCAGGCTCTGGGGGGTCTGATAGAGCTTGTCTGTCCTCTGGGGCATGGCAGAGATCATGTCTTGACAGTACCATGCAGCAGTGGTGGCATTCCTGCACACTGGCAAAATAGTAGGAATGACCGCTGGTGGAGATTTGGGGATCTCCAAAACGTCCACCAGATCCTTTCTGGTGGCATCCTCTTCCTCAGGATAGAACCCCATGGCAGCAGACAGCTGCTCCATGACATTAAAGAAGATAGGATCCTCAAGAGGGAACCTGGGAGTGTGCTTCATAGAGTCATCACTCACTGAAGAGGCTGTAGACCTGCCTGAGGAAAATACCTCCTCTTTGTCCTCTTCCACATGAAGGATGAGGTCTGAACGGTACTCCCCCTCGACGTCGACCAACTGTGGCTTGGGGTCTGATGAATGAAGGACTTACAGTCCCCTGGAGGGCACAGCTCTGAGAGGCCGAACAGGCATTGACATCGATGGGGCAGGCAATGGCACTGGAGATGCTGGCCTAGGAGCACCCAGTTGGTAAACCGATGCTGTCATCAATTGAGTCAAAAAAGAACTGAGGTTGATGGCAGACGTGGGCTGCGGCAAAGGAGGAGGAAGCGTCAGCTCAGAGGATGACAAATCATTTGTCGGGTCTGGAGAGCCCAACAGCCCCAGTGTCTGAGGGCCTGGAGATAAATTAGACCTCGACGGAGGGGCAGAGGTCAGGTCAATAACCTGGCAGCCAATGAAGTGACTGTCGAAGGCTGGCCTCCCTGCGACAAGGGAGAGAGGGCTGTCAGTATGGGCCTGGTAGAGGCAGAGGCCTAGACAGCTGAGGTTATTGGTGCGGCAGCAGCTGACAGAGTACTCCCTGAAGACAAGGAAGAAGCCACCTGAGAGTGGGAGCGCCACTGGGGGAAGTGGTCCTGGTCCATTCTGTGACTTTCCTCTGAGGACTTGCCTCAAGCCTTCAAGGCCAGGAGTTCAACAAACCCACCAGCAATTGGGAAGGAGGGACCTCCAGAGGACTCCTTCCCAGAACTGGCTACCTGCTGTTCCATAAGGAATTTCTTCAGAGCCTTCTTATGATGCCTTTGGGTTGTAAGATTACATTTCTGGCAGAGCTTACAGTCAGGAATGTCGTGGTTAGGCCCAAGACAGAAGACACAGAGGTCGTGGTCATCTGAAGCAGCAATCTTCTTTCCGCAGTGGCAGGGATGGAAGAGATATATTAAAGGAGTAACTCTTGACGTAAACTAGGTAAAAGAATCTCTTTATTTAAAAGAGTTTCCCAAAGAAAAGGGTAAAGAAAACTCGAAGGCAAAAAAGGCGCGAACTGTGACAGCTTCCACGGAGACCCATGTGAGTGGAGTCGATGGCAGGAAAGAATTGAGGAGAGAGCCCACGCCCTTATAGGGTTGATGATGTCAATGTGGGCATGGGTGGCCCCAGTCATACTGCTGGAAAAGTCTTCCGTATGGATCCTACTTCACCGACAGTGAAGTTCCTATGGTGTGACCTGATGAATGAGATACCCCTGAAGAAGATTTAATGTTTATTTTGCTTCTGTTTTTAATAGCACTGTCACCCTTGAAGATAATCTGGAAGAAACCTCAGTCATGACCAAAGATCTAGATCAGTTCCTATTTAATTTGGATAAAATTAGTACAGAACTGAGTAAATTTGACCCTCATAAGGCACCTGGTGCAGACAATATCAACCTACAAACACTAAAGCACTAAAGCATCAAATACTATTAGGGTGACAAGTTGTATCCCTCAGGACTCTGTCCTGGGTCCAGTTTTATTTAATATCTATATTAGTGATCTACATCATGGACTACCTGGCTTTGTAAATTTTCTGCAAACACCAAAATAGCTGGCAGGGCCTACAGCGAAGAGGATACTAAATACAGTATATTCAGGATGCTCTCGATACACTTTATAATTGGACTCAGTTATGGGATATGCAGTTTAACTTGGAAAAGAGTGTGTTCCTGCATGCAGGAAACAATATAAGTAGCAAATATTACCTTAGTGGGGTAGACTTAAAAGAAGTAACTGAGAAAGAGACCTAGGGGTTATAATTTAATCCAACCTGAATTTCAAAAACAATAACTCCAAGGCAGTAGCAAAGGCTAACAAAATTCTGGGCTGTATTAAGAAAAATGTCTCCAGCAGAGATAGGGACATTGTTGTGCTCCTCTGCAGGGCTCTGGTGAGACTGCACTTCAATTACTGTTCACAGTTTTGGTCCCTATATCTGAAAAGAGAAATCCATCAGTTTGAAAGGGTCCACAGGAGGTTAACTAGAACAGTTCGTTGTGTTGAGAAGCTGGACTACAAGGAATAGTTAAACCAACTTGCACTGCCTTGAAAGGAGGCGGTTACAGGGGGAAATCTCATCGTACTGCTTAATTTATGTAAAGAAGGTGATTTGTTTGCAGAAATGGGCTTTGAGTACAAATTCAATAATTAGAGCTCAAGACAACACAACAAGCAACTATGGGGAAACTATTCAAAACAAGCAGAAGAGGCCCTTATTACACCCAAAGGGTGATACACTACTGGAATAGATGTCCCCAGAACATCACGAATGCCTCCAGTGTACAGTGTTTTAAAAATTCTCACATGGACTCTTCAGCAGACATCTGGGATACCACTGTACAGTGGGGAATGGGGGAGGTAGACTCGAAGCGCCGCTGGTGCACATCTAATCTGCTGTACCTAAGTACCTTTTATTCATATTGGGCCCTATTCTCCATGGCACAAAGTGTCTATGCGCCATGTATCTAGGGCGCGCAGACACTCCACAGCCACCACACACCCTGCGCCTGATTCTCCAAGGGGGCGCAGGGCTGGCACGCACCTGATCCCATGTTCAACTAGCGAGTTCCAGGAGGGGCAGTCCAGGGGGCAGTGCAAGAGGTGTGTCCATGCTCCATGCTCGTCTCATAGGCGTGGGGAGCTGGGCGAGGGGGAGCACAGGCTACATGTTTCTAAGGCAGTCGTAGCTGCTGTACATCCCCCTGACTGTATGCCACCTGCAGCTGCAAACCCCATAGAGCCCCCTGCCAGGCTGCCCCTGCCTGACGGAACTGACGCGATGGCAGAAAGCCACCTTCCTCCACTGACTGACCCCTGCACGTGTCCCCCCCCCAGCCACCGGTGGCACACACCCAGGCTGACAGCTCTGCCCTGGCCCTGGGATGCTGACACCCCCCACACACACATAGAGTCACCAGCCCCGTGCCTGCAGACACCCTCTAATTCCCCTCTGCCCAGTACTACACTTCCAGCCATGCCCCCCTGACTACCGCATACAGCTCCCACAGCCCCCATCGGCATTTGGTGGACCCCCCAACCCTGCGGCACTGTCACCCCCTGCCCCCATACTTGCCTGATGGTGCTTTGGAAACAACAGCAGATACAGGGGTTGGGGGTGTTCAGCACCGCATGGGCACTCCTGCACATGGGTATGGTTGGGGGGGGCACACAGGTTGACTGGGGCAGTCTGCATGGGTACGGGTGCCTGTGGTCGGCATTTACGCACCTGGACCCATGCCCACAACACATGCAATCCACTGAGGGACCCTGGATGGGCATCCCACTGGATGCCCGCCTGGGTCTATTATGCCAGCCCTGGCCGCCCTGCATGGCTCTGAGTGCCAGGGGTGCAGGGCCACGGAAGGGTGCCATGCGGTTGCTAGTGGCTGTAAATATGGCCACCGTGCATCATTCTGCGGGTGCGGGACTCCTTGGGCTGGATACACCCCTTGGAGAATCCCCGTCATACTGTCACTACCACTTTAAGTGCAATCTGTTACTCCATCTTAAATTACTGTTTTAACATGGTTTCATCATTTTTTATAAAATTTCTCTTTGTTTTTTTCCTGCTATTCATGACACATTTCTAATCCTTGTTCACTTCTATGCCATACAACGACAGTGTCATCAATGAAATATTTCCAAATACGCGTTTTGTTGTTAAAGTGGTTGTTGTCAGTATGTAGTGTATGTGTCTGCATTCATATGTATCCATATCCATTTACATGGTTGGGCCCTTATCCCCATTGAGAAAGCCATCATTTATGTCTCCATACATGATAGTAGCCAATTAGCATATATGACACCAAAACCCAATTAGCATATATGACACCAACACCATCCATGACTGATGGTAATTAACATTAAGTTATTACTACATGCTATAGCATTATAATTAACACTCTGTTACAAGTATGGGCAAAATATATACATGTTAAGTAATTACAATATTCTACAACATTGTAACTGACACTCTACGACAAGTGTGGACAAACTATATACATGCTATTACAGAACTATTAACATGTGCAACAACCATATGAATAACGCATGTAACAACAGCCTACTAATCACCTACATTACAGCCCTAACAACCTCTCCAACTACAGCTCCTACAAAAATGAAACAGGCCCCCCCACCACATCAGTACCAACCAATATAGGTACTGCCTCCAAATCACTTGCCAAACTAACAACCACACATGGAAATCAAAGTTAAGCTTTGTTAAAAAAAAAAAAAAAAGGCCTCTTGAATCACTTTCCAGACATTTTACATGTTGTGCTCCAACAGGCTTCCTGAGTCACTCACCAAACATTCCACCTGCTCCCTTCCATGACGCAGTCTTTACCAACACTAAAGGAAAAAGCATTGCAGCCAGCCTTCCTTACATAGCAAGCCACTGCACTACAGAATACATAAAGGGACAAAACTATGAAGCATCTCAAATGCTTTACACTACGGAACAATACTACGAACAAACACTTGAAGGAACACTAGAGAACTACGATAATACTCTAACGTAACAGATACACTAAACAAGCTACACAAGAAAACAGCATACTTTTTCTTAAAGCAAAACCTACCAACCTAATGTAATGTATAAAATAAAAGATAGCAAAGTCCAGCATACTCATGAAATCATACCATGTCATGGTTGAACAAGCTCATAATGGCCACACGCCCTTTAGGCTTGCGGCTTGGTCAACCACTCAATGGTATTATTTCCTCGTATGCCACACCTTGCTATCATTTATTCTCTCTCTCTTTCTCTCTCTATATCTATATATATTTATAAAATGGAGATGATAGTATCCTCCAAATCCAAACTTCTGATTGTATAAAACACATCACATGACTATGCGTATATCAGAGTGTGACCGCACACCTCCACTTTTAACCCCCTCTAAAACAATTTTGACATTTTATAAGATAGATAAACCACTCTGAGGTGTGTGGTTATGCTCTGATATATGCACGCCTTGGGTGATTGATGCACTCGGCCCGCAGCCTCGTGTGTAGAAACGCACACCAAGGCGTGCATATATCAGAGCGCAACTGCACACCTCAGAGTGGTTTATCTATTACACATATATATGCCTCATGCGTAGAATGCACACCAAGGCGTGTGTATAGCAGAGCGCAATCGCACACCTCAGAGCAGTTTATCTATTACGTATATATATATTTTTTTTTTAACATATGAAGGGGGCCATGCTGGAGCCCATCACAATGCTGCTTATCTGCAAACAGTGTTCCCTTTCAAATTTGAAATAGTTCTGTCCCTTCGGTGCTTCTTCCAGTGTATCATATCCCTTATCGTGGAGAATGCATGTGTGCATTAGCTGATTCCGGTGTCGCGCACCCAGTGCAGGACTCCAGCAGCAGAGGGAGCCACGCAGCAGAGAGTACATTTAAATTCGTACTGGGACCCTTAATACTGTATTAAGACAAATGAGTCGACTTAATACAGAAATTTATAAACTCTGCAGGGTTGACAAACCTAAAAAACACAGGCAGTAAATAAGAAAGAAAACTGCAACCTGTAAGCATAGCATTAAAATGGCATTCCATTTTAAATGCACTGGTTTCATTATAAGAACAAGGCTGGCACACAATGTAACACTGTAACTGCTTGTTATATAGCATGATAAAACAAAGATAATTAAAAAAATGATGAAAACATGTTAAAACAATCAGTTCAGATAGATTAACAGACTGCACTTGTGGTGGTAGTGACACTATGGGAATAAAAGGTACTTGGCCCATAAATCGCTTAGGAGAGTATATACTGAAATGTGCATTGGTGTTTCCCATTTGTAGGTTATTGTACAAATAATACATTCCATGAAAAGGATATCATTAACTCAAAGTATGCAAATGTTTATGAATTCAAGAATAAGAATTATGCAACATATTTTTTAGAAAGCAGATGTTGCAGTACTGTTGCATTTATATGACAGATCTAAAGAATGACAGTGAATTATTTATCACCCTTATTATATGAGTTATGTAAATATGTTATGTTTGTAATCCTTACCCTGGCCAAGAGTGGCATCTTACAACCAGGACCTCCCTACCTGTTACACAGACAAGGCAACAAACCACAAGTTGGCAGAAAAAAAGTATCACCCCTAGCATTAGGGTAAATACCTGGCTCGGGCATCTAAGTGGTCGGGGGGTTAGGGCACAAAATAAAATTTATATTTAACCCGAGTTTGGGAGAGGGGTGCCAGGCCTATGCTGTGTCTGCTATCTGAGGGGCCCCAAACATTTCACTCAGAGACTCAAAGATGGATTGTCCGCAACCATGAACTTTGGGATTGAATTGCATGGCTTTATTTCTGACAAGATGGTAAAGCAGAAAAGGGTGGTCCCCCAAGTTTGTAACTGTTCAAGACAGATAACAACAACTTTTTTGCAGGCAGAAACATTTTACAATCTGGCAGTACTGTAAATTCCAACGTGAACACTTTTCCATACGATTTATCCATCCCTGTGCTGAGGGACCTCTGGATCTGTACCCAGTGCTTATATTGTGGGGGTTACCACACACAAAAACTTGAAACACCTTATGAGATGGACCACTGTTAGGGCTGTAAGTTTTTCATGGCAAAATTTGCCATTTTTCACGGGTCCTATGTGGGAATAATTAAATGTTTCACGGAAATAACTATTAACTGAAACCACAAAAAAATAAATACAGGCTTTCTAATTTTTAATATCATAAATCATTACAAATATCAGCTAAAATGTTTGAAAGCATTACAGAGCAGTACAGATAAATATAGAATGCACCACGTGAGTACATGTAAAATGTTAAAAGATTTTAAAAATTCTCAATCAGTGCAATTGGGGTTAGTCAGTCAGTCAGGGCAATCAGGGCCAGTCTAGTGTAGTAATAAATGACTTATTTAAGCAAACGAAAATGTGAGGACTTACGCAGTAACCACTTAGCGAGTGATTAACCATGGCTTGTGAAGCAGAGATGTGCTAATTAATGTCTTTGCGGTAATCTGCTATCAATTACACTGTTCTGCTCTGCTGGGATCACAAGAAAACTTGTGAATCCAGTTGCCATTACTTTTTTTGAAGCTGCATTTTTTGATTTAAAGATACAGAGGCATTTTCATGGTGCAGCAGTGTATACATGGAGCTCACAGAGAGAGAGAGTTTTCATGGATACCGCAAACTCTGTGAGTGCCGTGATTTACTTACAGCCCTAATCATGGTTAACATCTGCAGGAAAACTGTTTCTATCTTGTAATCGGTTAGATCCACTCTGCAACCATGAACGAGGTTCTGCTCACTCTGGCCAAACTCAGACTCTGCCATTATATCAGAAAACAAACTGGATTCTCCAGCCACACTGGGCTGCTAAAGACATCCTTACATTTAGCACATAATCAGCACATTTTTGTGGTGAACAAGGGTCCTGAGTGCCTGTGATCTAGCCAGTGTAGGGCACATATAGCACCAGACAACCCAAAGTCTATTTTTAAATGAACCTTGTACTCACGGTTTGGTATTTCTTTGTTACAGGCATATGAAAGAACACTTTAGTCCACAGTTCTCTCACAAATCCACAGCTTTTGAAGAAAACACACACACAGTCTCTTCACTCTGGGCAGCTGTGACAGTCTTTCAGTCTTTCAGGGATCATTCCTAAGAATCACTGACTTCTAGTTCCATTTCCACTCCTGAATGAAAACCTGAACCCTCTGGGGCTCCACTGGATCAGGTCTCCAGCACTTCCAGGCAAACACCTGTTGCTCACCAGACTAGGGTGAGAAAGTAACAAACATAGGTCCTTCACCCAGCCAAGGGACGCTGGCAGGCACCTCTTGCCCTCTAAACTCACAGGGAGCTCCTTCTTCTTCAAACTCCAACTCAGAACTGCCAAGGTTCTAACAGCTTCACTGCAGCTGAGCCAAAAGGGCTTACGCTGCTGTGAAAGTTCTGAAGGCTTATGTGGCTGTGAGAGTTCTGACTGACATCACCTCATTCCCTGCCCAGATTAACCAGGTAAACAATGAGATAATGTATGGTAGAGAGTTTAAAACCCTCTGTTGCTGCCCAGAGACCTTCCTGGTCTAAATACTGATGGGATTCTAGTAACTCCAGGGACTGGGTGGTTACACTCATTGCCAACAGATGAACCTTGCTGTCGGCAGCAAGGGCTTTGGACTGCAATATAGGCCATCCACCCTCTGGGTGTCCTATGGAGAGGGTGGATCAGGTCCTCTCTTACCTATGACTTAACATAGTCAGGTTGCACCAGAGAATATGGAGGTATGCTGAAACAGCTTCAGCCATCTACTAGACAAACTATCTTGGGACCCTTCCTCAGTGGCTCAAAGGTACCTCCTGAAGCATGCCCTGACAGAACTGGTGACCCCTATCTGGCTCAGGACCACCAGCCTAACCATCCCCCTAGCCCACTAGGGAAATGCTATCTACCCTACACTACCCAAGGGGCAGCTTATACCCACACATTTCAAAATGTATGCTGTGTAGTGCTTTGGAAACATACATATGACATTGCTATGCATTTCCCAAAACCCTGTACTACACACTTTAAACCTGAAAAGCAAAATGTCTAACAATTTCCAGTTAAAACATTTCAAAAATACCCAAACGGAGGACTCTGCTGAGCCCCAAACATCCTCTTCTTGTCTTCTTTTCTTCTTTTCTTCTCCCAGGTGCACCTGTAAAAGAAACATCCTACAAAAAAGAAACAACCTGCTAGAAAAATACACACCTACAAGGGAAAACAGCAAACAAATCTCCCACCAGCAGATGCAATCCAATCCCAAAACATTTTTTAAAAAGGTTTTCTACAAAAGGCAGTATAAAAGTATCAAAATAATACATACAAAACATTTCTGGGGGAAGGGTGTATGTATGCTATAAAGTCCTGCTAAAGGGCAAATGTCCCGCGTGCACAAGGCAGTCACATTCAAAAAAGTCACTGTAGGCCAAATCCAGTTCAGAACTGTTCTTGTCACAGACATGAGGTCTACTGGAAACTTTACTCCAGATCCAGATGTCCACTGGATCAACAGAGCAGGGACATCTCTTCTTCAATGGACAGTACTTTAAACAACAGAAGTAAGATAAAATGTTGGCCCTACCATTTCCAAAGTGCAGGCAGATAGTTCTGCATCACTTCTCTGAATCTGATCTGGATCTCTTCTTCTCCTTCAGCTGAAGACAAATCTTCAGAACAGGCTCTTCCACATCACCTCTTGACCTGGTTACTGCTGATCAAGGAAGAAAGCTGCAGTCATGACATCCCTCATTGCTCCCAGGGGGCACACTGTACTCCGATCTCCAAATCTTCCTTCTTCTTCCAATTGCCTGCTGAGGGTGTGGCCTACCGACCACTGGATCTTCTTTCTTCTCAAAGCAGGAACATCCAGGTACTGGCACTCAAGGGTAGTACCACCTTGGGTATGGGCCATGGATGATAGTTGCATCTTGTCAGACAATTCTGATGGTGTGGACTGTCTCTTTGCCCTGACTATCAGTTACTATGACGGAATCAAGATGGAGGGTGTGACCCACTTTCCATTTGCTTTAACTTGTCTTGGCAAATCTTTACTCCTATAAACAAACACATGTCATAGCTGATGGTAGCTCTGGCCTCCTCCAGCAACCATTCTTCCCTGCGGTCCTCAATTTCTTCCCACATCCATCTTTTGAAAAACGTGTATTTTTGTCCAAATTCTCTCTCAGTCCTCCATCTGATCAAGCATTCTTCTTTGCTACTTTTTGTTAGATAGCCTCGCAGCCTGACTTGGGGGTGGCCAGGTCTGGTCAAACCAATCTTGTCGGTTCCAGGCAGGGAAACTGCAGTCTACCCCTGTACTCACTGCTGTTTCTTTTTTTTTGTAGAGCCCTGCTCAGTCTCTGTTGGCTCACTTACTTTCATGGATACTGGTAGCCCAATCTCACTACCAGTCACCTCACTAGGCAATTCAAGTTCCTCTTTCTCCACTTATTCAGACCAGGAGCTGATAGCTGGGTCAGCCCCTGACACAGTCCACTCCTCATTAATTTTTGAGGCAGGCGCCTCCCATTTTAAGGTTTCTTCAATCTAGTCCTCCGCAATCAAGCATGGACTAGGGCCTGCTGCCCATGGATCCAAACACTCAGTTTCTGGCTGGTCCCTCCTGGCCTCTTCCTGGGCTGAAGGATCAATCTCTGCCTGCCACTGTAAATCTCTTTTGGCAACACTTTCAAAAATTCTTTCACAAAATCTTCTGTTTCCTCCTGTCTGCATGCAGATGTCATCAGTGGTTCACAGCTGGGACCCTCACCAAGCATTCATGTTGGGGCTAAACATACATGTTTGGCATTTGCCTTTAAAGTACCAATATCCATGCTTATGCCATATTGTTTTCTACAGTCCTTGCAATGAGGGATCAGCAGCACATCTCTCCCAGTGTTCAGACAGACTACACATATATTCACGGGAAAATATGGCAGGGCAACATTATCTGGGACTCCTTCGCATCCATAAAGCTGTTCAGATGGTTGTAAATCTTTCTCTTGCTGAGTTATCCAGACCCCAGTGTGGAGTGCATACCCTTGTCTCTGACTGGCCATTTTGTCTGCAAAAATAACACATAGGTCTGAGGTTACTGATCTGTTTTACTTACACACGGATACACTTGACTGTTCTAAGAAAAGAAAATGTCTCTGTTTTTCTTTTCCAGACTTTGCAAACATAGAAACATAGAATTTGACGGCAGATAACGACTGTTTGGCCCACCTAGTCTGCCCATTTCCCTACCTAACGGATAAGCTGCAGATCCTACTTAACCAACAGCCTACTTCCTCCTACCCCCCACTAGAATTGCCTTATGCCTGTCCCATGCATTCTTGAATTCCTCCACTGTTTTTGACTCTATGACCTCCTCAGGAAGGCTGTTCCATGCATCTACAACACTCTCTGAAGAAATACTTCCTCACATTACCTCTGAGCCGTCCCCCCACTATCTTCAAATTGTGCTCCCTTGTTCTTGCACATCTCTTTTTCTGAAAGATTCTGCCCTCTTGGATTTTGTTGATTCCCTTGAGGTATTTGAAAGTTTCTAACATGTCCTCCCTCTCCCTCCTTTCCTCGAGGTTATACATCTTAAGCTCCTTTAGTCTTTCTTCATATGGCTTCTGGTGCAGACCCTGTACCATTTTGGTTGCTCTCCTCTGGACAGCCTCCACCCTGTCTATGTCTTTGCGGAGATGGAGTCTCCAGAACTGTACACTGTAAGCCAGATGTGGTCTTACCAACTGTCTGTAGAGGGCCAACACCTTCCTGTTTTCTACTGGTGATGCCTCTCCCTATGCATCCCAGTATCCCTCCAGCCCTCCTTACTGCCTTCTTACATTGCTGGCCCATCTTTAGGTCTTCTGATATGACTACCCCCAAGTCCCTTTCCATTTTTGCTTTCAGTATCTCACCCCCCCCCATTGTGTACTCTTCCCCTGGGTTTTTGTTTCCCAGGTGCATTACTTTGCACTTCTTTGCGTTGAATCTAAGCTGCCATATATTTAACCATTCCTCCAACCTTGCCAAGTCCCTTTTCATCCTTTCCACCCCACCTTGCATATCAACCTTGTTGCAGGCCTGGTGGCGCTGAGGGTTGAGGTGCTGGACGCCACACCTTGTACCAGCCGGCGACCTGGGTTCGGGAGCGAGCTCGGGTCACCGGAGGTCGACGGGGGACAGTGAGGATTGAGCACCCATATGGGCTGCTCTCCTCCCTGTGGGATGGGGTGGGACTACTTGGCATGCCAGCGGCTCCTGGTGGAGACTGGGGGTGCTGTAGCATGTCTGGCTGCATGTAGTTAGCGTGCCCTGATTTGGGCAGGGATTGTGTGCCTCCTACTTCGGGGATGTGCACACGCAAGGGAGGGGGGTAGGGGAACAGAAAAAGGAAAAAACTGGTCTTCAGGGGTAGGCAACGGCACCTGCCCCCATCTCTATTGCTGGGCCCACCCAATCTGACCTTCCAGGTTCCTCCACCTGGGTCCTCTCTCCCATCGGGGTCTGTCTCAAGGAGTGCCCAAAGAGGAGGGGCGGCCCCACCCCAGAGAGATTAAGCTGGGGGTACCGACAGTGGAGTAGAGGAGGAGGAGAGAGGAGGTACAGATGGAGGACTTCAGACTGGGAAGGATCAGGCAGGATGCCTAAGAGAGGCCCCCCAGACCATGACTGGAGGGAAAAAAAAAAAAAACCTGTTGCAGATCTTTGTGTCATCTGCAAAGAGACATACTTTCCCTTCCAGTCCCTCTGCAATGTCACTTATAAAGATATAAAAAAGGACCGGCCCCAGTACTGAACCCTGCGGTACCCCACTAGTAACCCTCTTTTCTTCACTGTGGACTCCATTTACTACTACCCACTGTGTCCTGTTGTCCAGCCAGTGTTTTACCCATGCTACCACCCTGGGACCCACTCCCAGGCTGGCTAATTTGTTTATTAATCTTTTGTGCGGGGCTGTGTCAAATGCCTTGCTAAAGTCTAGGTAGGTCATGTCCACAGCCCCTCCTTGGTCTACTACTTTGGTCACCCAGTCAAAGAAATCAATTAGATTTATTTGACATGACCTTCCTGCTGTGAATCCATGCTGCCTTGGGTCCTGTGCCCCACTGGCCTCTAGGTACTCAACAATTTTTTCCTTCAGAAGTGATTCCATCATTTTCCCTACCACTGAGGTCAAGCTGACAGATCTGTAGTTTCCTGCCTCTGTCTTGCTCGCACTTTTGTGAAGGGGAATCACATCTGCCCTTCTCCAGTCCTCAGGTACCACACTATCCTCCCATGATTTATTAAAAAGGGTAGTCAGTGGTGTTTCTAGTTCTTCCCTTAGTTCTTTTAGAATTCTGGGGTGAGTTCCATCAGGCCCCATTGCTTTATCCACCTTCAGTTTAAAGAGTTCTTTCGGAACCCTTTCTTCTGTGAAAGGACTAATATCAGCCTCCTATCCAGAGTGCTTCTATTGACTGGATTAGGTACCTCCCTCTGCTTTTCCATTGTGAATACTGAGCAGAAATATTCATTCAGTATCCCTGCTTTTTCACTGTCGCTCTCTGCCCAACCACCTTCCTCTTTATTCAGCCTCAGTATCCCTGCCTTCATCTTTCTTTGCTCCCTATTGTACCTATAAAAGGTTTTTTCCCCTTTCTTAACCGAGTTGGCTATCTTTTCCTCGGTTTGGGCCTTTCCTATTCTAACTGCCTTCCCTGCTTCCTTCTGCTTTAATTGGTACAATTCTCTGTTCTGTTCCTTTTGTGTTTCCTTATACTTCCTGAATGCTATCTTTTTCTCCCTTACCTTCCCAGCCACTTCTTTGGAGAACCATAGTGTTGTTTTTTTTGTTTTGATTTGTTTATTTGCTTCACATGAAGGCTTGTTGCCTCGTGATGGCAGTTTTGATGTTTCCTCATTGTTGCTCCACCCCACCTTCTTGCCTGTTTGCTAGTGCTTTTCTGAGGCACTCTACCACTTTGACAAAATCAGCTCTCCTGAAGTCCAGTACCTTCACTTTTGTCTGGCTTGACTCTACAGCTAAGTTTATCGTGAACCACACTGTTTGGTGGTCACTTGTTCCCAGATGGCTACCCACTTCAAGATCAGAGATCCTCTCTCCGTCCCCATTTGAGAGTACCAGGTCTAAGATTGCTCCCTCCTGAGTGGGTTCCAAAACTAGCTGTCTGAGACATGCCCCCTATAGGGCATCAAGAATGTCCCTGCTCTTGGATGTGGCTGCAGCAAAGGTGCTCCAGTTAACATCTGGCATATTCAGGTCCCCCATCAGCAATATCTTCCCTTTCTCTGCCATCCCAAGGATGCCTTCTATCATATCCTTATCCATTTCCTCCCCCTGAGATGGGGGTCTGTATACAACCCCCATGCGGATTGTGGAGCCATATCCAGTCTCCAGGGTGACTCACAGTGCCTCCTCTCCTCCCTGTTTACCCTTTAGTTCTGTTGCTGTGAGCCCTTCCCTTACATAGAGGGCTACTCCTCCTCCTCTTCTTCCCACCCTGTCCCTCCTGTAGACTGTGTACCCTGGTATGTTGACATCCCAGTCATGGTTCTCTGTGTACCATGTTTTTGTAACTGCCACAATATCCAGGTGACCCTCTTCCATCAAGGCCACCATTTTGGGGAGCTTTTTACCTAGACAACGGGCATTGGTACTCATTACCTTCCAATTTTTTGTGGCTTTATTTCTTTTTGCCCGATCCCTGTCCTTACTGCCTTTGTCTTTTTCTCCATTTACCCCTGTCCTTATCCCTATTGACTGCTTTATCTTGGTGTTTACCTCACTAACTACCTTGATTTTTTTTGGGGGGGGGCTAGGATTTCCCTTCTCCTTATCAGTGCCACCCCCTTGGCTAATTTAAATGCTTGCCAATGAAGCATTTAAACCTATCACCTAGGATCCTGGTTCCCCTCCTGGATAGATGCAGACCATCACACCTGTATAGGCCTGCATCCCTCCAGGTGGAGCCCCAGTATCCAATGAAGTCAAATCTCTGAGCTCTGCCCCAGTTTTTCAACCAGTCATTGAATCCCATGGTGCGGAGTACCCTAGCCACATCCATGCCATAGACAGGTAGCAGTTTGGAGAAAGTTACCATGTGTGCTACTTGTCTAAGGCCCTTCCCCAACTCCACAGACTTCTGTTGCACTGGTCTGATCCTATTTTCATCCAGATCATTTGTCCCTAGGTGGATAATGACATCCAGCTCACTCTCCCCTTGCAGCTGCTCCCACGATCCTGAGGATTAATTTCCTATCCCTCCAAGCCATTGCGACAGGCAAGCACCTTACCTCCCTTTCCCCTCCCTCCCTTCCCCAGTTCTACCCCCTTAACAATTGAGTCCCCCACCAGGAGTTGTTTCCTTCCCCTGTGGGGTCCTGTGCCACCCTCCTGTGTGGGTCTCCATTGTGGAGGTTTCCAGCATCCTCCTTGGTCTCTACTGCGGGTGCCTCCATAGAGGAACCATGCTCCACCAGAGTGGTGAATGAATTGTGGAGAGGCACAACTGGAGGGATGCACCTCTGTTCCACCACCCTCACCCTCCCTGAGCCCACTGTGGTCCAACCACTCCTCTTTCTTGGCAACCTCTGAGGTAGTGGCGGTGGCCTGGGTGGTGCCTGGGTGGGGGAGCAGGTTTTCCAAATCATTGCCAGGTCAGCATTGAGACGAGCAACTTCCTCACTCAGACCAGAGAGGTGCTTGCAAATAGGGCAGCATCGCAGTTTCCAGAATGTCTCCCGGAAGACTATTGCTCCACAGCCAGTTCATTGCACCACTCCCCACATGTCTTCTTTACTCTGCTGGGTATGACTATCTGGCCCCTACCCTAATGTGGTGATCCTCGATTATTCCATTGTATCATCATTTCCATATTTTATTCTTTGCAACTACTTCTGTGCTGCTTGCCAATGTTTTGTTACCTTTAGCTGCCCAGATAACCTATTTTCATGGCATTTTGTTTTAGTTTTTTTGGAGGCACTGTACTTACTGGGTCGACTGATGGTGGTCTTCAGTGTTGTGGCCTACTCCGGGGAACAGCAAGTCACTCCCTCACCGCGGACAGTCCCAATTGATGAACTGGCAAATCGGCCGAACTGGGGTGGCTACCCGACTAATGTTACCTGCACAGCAGCTGGGAACCCCCCGAAAATGAAGTTGTTTTGCTCTTTCTGGAGATAATCTGTATTCCACAAAGCTGCACTGTTTTCTACTACTCTCTATTCACATGCTCTCAAACCTGTTTCTTCCTCACACACTGAGCAGTTCCACAAACTCTAGCCAGCGGGAGGGGCTTGTGCATCAGGACCAATTACTCAACACCTTGCAAATGAGCTAAAGGCTCTCTCCCCCACTTCATGGCAATCTTCAAGCTAGGGGACAATTTTAAGCTACAAAAACAAACTTTTTTTTTCTCAGCTTGGATTTCACAGTTTAGCAGTGCTTTCACAGCAATTTCAGTACATTTTTGCACAATTCCTTTAGCAATTCCAACACTGTAATCCATAAGCACTTAAAAACTTTTGTAATCCACAGAAATAAGCATTTTCTTGCCCAAAATCACAGGGAAACTTTGCAATTTTGACATGTAAATAGTTTTTTAACCACTTTTTAGCAGGGCTCACAGTCTCAGCAAAACAGTCTTTGGCATCACAGTTCTCCAACAAAGCACCACAAAACAGCACATTTTCTTCACAGAAAATCACAATGTAGCAGCTCTTTGCAAGGCATTTTCCTTGGCACAAAGCTCAACTTTTGTTTTTTCTTCACAATGATTCCTTGGCATGGCGCACTGCCACCAGACAGAAAAAACACAGACATATCCTCTGCACTTGCATCAGCATGGCAACTTTTTCCTCTCCCCCAAATCTTCAGACAAGCCCCCAATTAAATAACCCTTATCCCGGCCAAGAGTGGCATCTTGCAACCAGTGCCCCCCTACTTGTTACACAGACATGGCAACAAACCACAAGTTGGCAGAAAAAAGGTATCGCCTCGGGCATTAGGGTAAATACCTGGCTCAGGCACCTAAGAGGTTGAAGGGTTAGGGCACAAGATAACATTTATATTTAACCTGAATCTGGGAGAGGGGTGCCAGGGCTATGCTGCGTCTCCTATCTGAGATGCCACAAATATTTCACTCAGAGACTCAAAGATAGATTATCCACAACCATAAACTTTGGGATTATATTATATGGCTTTATTTCTGACAAGATGGTAACGCAGAAAAGGGTGATCCCCCAAGTCTGTAGCTGTTCAAGACAGATGATAACTTTTTTTGCAGGCAGAAACACTTTACAATCTGGCAGTACTGTAAATTCCAGCATGGACACTTTTCCAAATGACTTATCCATCCCTGTGCTGAGGGATCTCTGGATCTGAACCTAGTGCATATATTGTGGGGGTTACCATGCACTAAAACCTGAAACACCTGACAAGATGGGCCATTGTTAACACCTGCAGGAAAACTGTTCCAATCTTGTAATCAATTAGATCCACTCTGCAACCATGAATGAGGTTCTGCCCACCCTGGCCAAACTCAGACTCTGCCATTACTTCAGGAAACAAACTGGATTCTCCAGCCCCACTGGGCTGCTAAAGACATCTTTACATTCAGCACATGATCAGCACATTTCTGTGGTGAAAAAGGGTCCTGAGTACCTGTAATCTAGCCAGTGTAGAGTGTGGCACATGGACAGCTGGTTATGATTTCAATATGATTTTTTTTCTGCAATATAAAATATGTAAGGGAGGGTCTGTCAGGAGGAAATACTGTCTTGCTGAAATTGATACATCAACCCCCCCCCCGGATAAGGCCTTGGTGAGGTCTATGAAGACGGCACCAGTAAGAAGACCTTTATCCATGTTTGACTTGATCTCGCTGGTTAGTAGGGTAAGAGCCATGGTGGTGCTAAGCCCCGCCCTGAAGCCATGTTGGGTCGGGGACTGTAGGTTAAAATTTTGTAGATGGGTGGAAATCTGTTGGTGGATAAGTTTCTCTAAAGTCTTGCTGAGAGAAGGTAGTAAAGTGATGGGGCAATAATTGGACAGAGTTCTAGGGTCCCCTTTCTTAAAGACCAGAATAATCCTGGCAGATTTCTAGGCCAGCAGCACAGTGGAGGTACAGATGGACAAATTGAAAAGCCGAGTAATGGGGGTGGCCAGGAGCAGGGCACCAAGCCTCAGGATCCGGGGTTCTATACCATCCAGCCCAGCAGTACCATGTGTGGGAATAGACTGAAGTAGCCTAAGATGTCCAAGCGCGAGATAGGGGAAAGAATCAAGGCTGAAGGAGCACCGGGTGGAGCTGAGGGGGGGCAGAGTAACACAGGCTGTTGGAGGAGGGATATTGGGAACCTCAGTAAAGATTGCATTGAAGGCATTTGCAATAGTCCTGGCATTGTTGCAAATAGAGTCATTTATTAGCATATCCTTAGGAGTGAGTGGCTTGGCATTCCCCAGGATCTCATTAATCTGGGGCCAGTACCTCCTTGGGTTGGAAGCAGAGGAACATAGGAGTCTGCAGTAGTAGCATCTCTTTGCCACACAAATTTTCTTCTTGCAGGTGTTACACAAGGTAGGATACGCGTCAAAGTCAGACTGATTGGAAGAAGACTTCCATTTGGACCAGAGCTTATCTCGCTGCTTGAGCAGCTGCAGTAGGGGGAGCGTAAGCCACTTGGTCACTCTTGTTTTACTATTTTATGGGACAGAGATCAAGGATGAGGAGGTACCACTAAACTACCAGGGAAGTTTGTAAATAAACAATACCGGGAGGGCGATCGGGGATTGGGGGTGAGGGGGTGGGACCACTAGACTACCAGGGAATATTGTTGTCAATACCAGGAGGGTGATCAGCAATCAGGAAGGGGGGGGGACCACTAGACTACTATGGAATTCAGAAACTAAGGTAAATGCAGTTCAATGTATTTCAATGAGGTTTTCAACTTTCGTGCAAAACTTTGTCATCTTAAAATGTATTTTTTTTTTAAACCTTGCTCTTTTTGCCTCCTTCTAGCCTCATCACCCCACTCAATCAGATCCCCTAAATGCGTCGCTGACTCAGCATCTCACCACAGGAGTCTGCCCCTAGAGTGCTCACCCCCTCAGTAGCCTTAGGTAGCCTGGTTAACCCCCCAGATGGGGTGAGGAGAAGCTCTCTCCTATCTTCTCCCCGAACGACGGTGGAGCAGGTGTAGCACAGCGGAGTCTGCTCCTGTCCTGGTGGTCGCCGATACACTCGGCGCTCAAAGGGCCATCACCTAGGAGTGACAGGCCACCATTTTCCGTGTTCTGTTCCCTGCAGCCGTCGTCACTCTAGGAGAGCCAATTGGGAGGCACGCGTAGAGACGCAACTCCTCCCAGGGCTCTCGGTTGACGCTGCCCCATTTCCTTGCGTGACCCTAGACTGCACTGTCAACCCCAGGTTCACCCAAAAGGTGGCAGTAGAGCAGCGAGTCATGCATAGAACCCTGCCCAGAGAGGGAGAGCTGCTGTTGGGCTTTCAATCCGTCTCTCTCCCCCTACCGACCCCTGGCAGCCCGAGCTCATTCCCAAACCTGGGTCGCCAGACTAAAGCAAGGTGTGGCATCCAGCGCCTCAACCCTCAATGCCACCGGGCTGGCCCATTTTTAAATATTTTGACACCAAATTTTCAACATACCCTTTCTGAGACCCCTCCTCATGAACAATGTTGGTGTCATTTCCCAAATTCTGCCCAAAGGTGCTTTTGTGGTCAGTTGGCAAAATCACCTTTTGGGGCATTTTTCACCACACTTATTCATGAGGTGGATTCATAAGAAGGGTATGTTGAAAATTTGGAGTCAAAATGTGTTTAAATGGCAAAGTTCTGTGCATCTGTTGACATTTCACTGTGCTCTGTCCTAACTTTTGTAATTTTTAATATTTTTACCCCAAATTTTCAACACAGTCATTTCTTTACATCACCTCATGAACGTGACAACTGTCAGTTTTAAGTTCCTGGCCAAAATGTGTTTTGTCACCTGCGGCATGGAATGATGTTGCGGTGGTGCAATATGACATTTCGGCAGGGATTTGAAAATTCTCAGTCCAGTGTTCATGTGGTGGGATAATAACAAGACTATGCTGACAATTTGGTTGCTGTTTTGGCTGAAATACTTGCACAGCAATATACATATATGCATCTATCCCACAAGCAAAGAAGGAAATGATTATACTTTCTCAAAAAGTAAGGAAATGTATTTATTTATTTAGTTTTTGTTAACCGGGTAGGTGCACTAGCCATAAAAGGACTATTTTCAGGCACGACCCGGGAGAGTACAACAAAAGGAGAACAGTTGAACAACAGCAACATGGGTACAATAGTACAAAACAGAGGAACAGTACAGCAGTGCTACAAAAATACAATGGGTAGAAACAACAAAAAATAATGGCAAGCATTATACAGATAATGGTAGTAAGATATATAATAAGTGCAGAAACCATGGACCTGACCTGTGGAGTGAAAGGGTTAATAAGATAGTAAGGTTATATAGAGAGAAATGTGAGGAATGTTTAAACATAACAAGAAAGACTGACAGAAGGAAGGTCAGGGGTGGTAATTGGCAAAACAACAGTGGATGGTCAGCAACAAGGTTCAAGAAGGAAGACAGCTAGTAGTCAAGGAGTTATTTACAAAGAGAAGGAAAAATATGGGAAGGGGAAGAGGAGACAGTCTTGGAGCTGGATTACAGCAGGGGTGACATTACTGTTAAGTCTCAGGAGCTTCAGGTTGGGTCAAAGCATGTACAAGCATCAGCTAAGGATAGATAACGACGATATTCACTTTTAAATCCAAAGTGAGACTGAGACAGCCGGAGGTTGAGTGAAAGAGCATTCCATAGCCTGGGAGCAGAGAATTGGAAGGTCCCTGTGCCTTTAGTCGTCCGACATCTCGGAACATAGAGCAAGGATTTGTCAGCTGATCGCAGGCCATGGGAGGATGGTTGAGGGACCAGCAACGCTGCCAGCTGGGACGGGTTTTTTTCCCGGATGATAGAGTCCATTAGTGATCCAAGGTAGTATTGTCTACTGTAGGGAAATGTACTGTTAAGGTTTCCAACCCTAACACCCCACCCCCACTCTGGAGGCAGCAACAGGCATGGAGGGTGTGCCTTGGGGTTGTGAACCCTAATGCTCACCCCATTCTCTATACTTTACCCATCTCAGCTTACTTACACAGGGAATGGCGTGAACATTAGGGCTGATAACTCCAAGGCACACCCCCATGCCTGTTGCTGCCTCCAGGGTGGGGGTGGGGTGTTAGGGTTGGAAACCCTAACAGTACATTTGCCTACTTTTGTCGCTGGAACCCTAACTAGTGCATTAACAATGTTTTTTTGCCAAGAATAGCTAGATAGATAGAAAGATACATATATACATATATACATTCATATACATACATACATACACATATATTTATATGAAGAAAACTTTGGGAAGGGGGACGGGCGACCTGGAGGGAAGGGGGATGAAAGAAGTGGTACCGAGGCTAGGCACCACAGTGCTCTTAATAACAAAATATATAAGTAGGTAGGAAGGTAGGTAGGTAGATAGACAGACAGACAGACAGAGAAAGACAGAGAGAGAGAGAGAGAGAGAGAGGGAGAGAAAAAAGACAGACAGAATAGGAGATCGCACGGCTCACTCCTCTCACTGCAACCTGTAACACAACTTCCAGCTGCAGCTCCAGAACTCAAGAAAGCCCCACTGTTCTCATACAGAGAATGCAGATGAATGGCTCCTCGCATTAAGCTGGACACCCTGGATTTTGGGGTGCCCTCTGCATGGTCTGGCAGTATGTATTTATGCCTGTAACATTTTCAGGAAATAGTAGGCAAAAAGAGTTTTTTTTTCACTATCGAGGACTCGTGCCAGCAGAGCACAGACTGGAGTGGGGCCGAGATTGCTTGTTTGCTCTTAAACCTGAACATTTTATTTAAAGGAAAGCTATAATTTGCATGGGCTCCTGCCCCTGCAAACGACATCCTCCTGTGCAGCGTGGCACCCTGCACTTCAATACAAATGCATTGAAGAGCAGGGTGCAGCGCTGCACCATTACAGTTAATGGTGCCGCCTGATAGTCCGCCATACTTCCGGGTAGCAGACTTTGCTTTTGTAAATTAAACCACTTAGTTGGGCATAAAAAAACTGCGCTTTTCTGGGAAAAGCTTAACTGGAGGGTGTCATTTGCAGGGGTGGGAGCCCCTGCAAGCGACAGCTTTCCTTCAGAAATTTCACATCCTTTAGGCTGTAGGTGAGAGCAAAACATACACAATGTTAAGTATAATTTTTTTTTTTTCATTTTTTGGTACTCCATCTCTCGAAAATGATACAAGAGGCCAACATGAAACTTTTCAAATCTGAAGGCTGTGGCAGCCTGACTGTGCGTGTCAAATTATGAGCTGTTTCGTCAAACAACACCAAAGTTATTAGGGTGCTAAAATTGGGGTTTAACATTACACAGCCGACTCAACTCTCACTATATGGGAGCTACCATGCCCCTATAACACATCTAGATTAGGAATATATTATATACTGTATATATTTTGTAAACATGGGACAGTAATCCCTGATAAAGGAGGATGGTTGACTCTGAAACATTGGCAAATAGCATTTTTAATTGCTTCTGGAACCAGCTGTTCCAATAATAAATGTTACAGATTCTAAACTATTAACATTTGGTGAGTTGGCCTTTTTTCCGTCTGTACTTTGTTGCTTATTTGCCTTGATTGGATTTAGCTACTCCCTTAAAAGGCCTTTTTACTCATTATTCCTGAGGCTGGCAGGACTAGATCTCCATTCCTGTCATCATGAAAACCTCACAACAGAGTTCAAAACAGGCTCAGCATCAAAATTAACAGACAACCTAAATTACAAACATACTCCAGATATACCAAATAACTAAATATGTATTACCTTAATCAGAGCACAATGCTCAACAAAACAGCACTGCCAAAACTGAACAGTCCAACTCCCTTCTTACACCCCTACTCAGGATATAAATTGAAAGGTCAGTCCGACTCAATGTCCTCAGTGATCCCTTGCTCATAGAAGTCCAGCTCATTTTGCTGACCAGGTTACTGGCTTCTTGGGGGCTCTCCTAATAGGTAGTTCTTCCTGGAATACACAACTTTAAGTTTTGCTGGGTACTGGAGGGCATGTGAGACGCCAAGGACTTCAGGATCAATTGGATGGAGTCAAAGGCCTTCCTGATAGTTTGTGCCACAAAACTGACATCCAGGTAGATAGACACATGGGCCCTGTCCTCAGCAGCCAATGGCTCGTTCGTCATGCTGCATACAGCACCTGATCCCTGTCATGGATGTCGGTGAGGATTACCAAAAGCATGCAGGCAGGCTCAGCACTGTCAATGTGATTTTGATGTGTGATCCTGTACAGCAGTGTTCAATAAGCACTGGATCCAACTATAACACTTCCTCCAGCCATCTAGCCACATATCAAGCTGGAGCATCCCACTCCTGCATCTCTGGTAGCCCCAGAATCCATAAATTAACAGCACATGTGAAGTTTTTGAGTGACTCTAGCTGATATCTTAGGGCTTTAATTTGTTTATTTAATCCTGTAGTTGTAGTCACTGCCTGTAACTCAGTTCTGGACACTTCTTTTGCATCCACCATGGCTGCTGTGGAAGTAAAATATGTTTTGGTCCAGTAGGGCATCTCTCAAACCAAGAGCTTAAATGGGTTGCATGACATCTTCCAGTGTTGTTTCTGGTTCAGCAGCCTATGGCAAGGTTTCCACTAAGACCCACGGCCTGCTGTCCTCGCCTCCAGTCTTTCCCCATCTGATTTTTAAGGCTACCCATGGTCAAACTCAGAAACTCTCAATCTTTACCTGAAGCACTGAATCAGAAAAATGTACAAACCTATGGATTCCCTTAAAATGTCAGAAACCATAAGAGGCAATAAAATAAAAATGAAGATATCTGCAGGAGTGGAGGTGGTGTGTGTCCTGCCTTGATGGTTGCAGTCTCTGCCTGAGATGCAGAGATTCTTTAAAAACCCACTGTAGATCAGAAAGGAAAGGCACACCAAAAGTGAACTTTCTTAACTTTTGATCCAACATGACATCTAAAAAGTTTATACCACGTTGTAGTGCTAGCGTGGACAGTGTGGGATGCATTAGCTATGTAAACGCTTTCTAAAATGTGTTATTAGTTTGGACCCCTGGTTTGTTCTGTTGGAGCTTTCAGATGAGTAATACAACACAGAGGCTCCTTTGAAGATCCTGAACAGTGCAAAGAAAATTGTATAGCAGAGATGTGTGGTGCTTTCAGCCCTTCCTGTACATGCATTGGTCTAAGCCCCAATGGAGTCAGTTAGTCCAGATCATAGGTCTTGGAAGAGTCAAGGTTGCCAGTGCTCCACTGCACTGCACTGCACTGCCGGTGTGCTGCAGATGGTGGTTTCTTACTGTAAGAGTTAACACTAGGTATTAGTATTTCACACATACAACAGTGTACCTCCCCACCCACCACCACCACCACCACGGTGGGTCACAATGTTCAATACAGGTACTGAAAAAGTACACAGGAAAAAAAGAGCAGGCAAAATGAGCAATTTGTGCCACTATAAACAGTGGGAGATTAACAGACAATGTGTGCAGTGAGGCTGTACTAGCAACAATGTCATGGCATTTACCAAAATGAAAACATCTTTACAGTTACTGATAGTCCAGAAGAGGTATTAGCATCACATCATAGAGAAGTCCACAGTGGTGTACTTTTACCTGTTTGTTTTTACTTGGGATCCTTGCATGAGATACACAAGTACACAAGGCAACAGCACTTTGACCCAGCAAGGGGATATACAACAGACAAACCTTGGAGAGGAAAGACCAGCACAATGATGAACTGTGTGAACAGAATGTAAATGATATTTTGTGCTTCAGAGAATTCATACCACAGTACAAAAAATAATGTAGAAACTAAATGCTACATTCTTTTCTGAAAACACAAGCTCAAGGGTTTCTGAAAATCCTCAAGAAACAACTCTACACTATCAAACACACTCACAGTAAGAATGCACAGGAAAAAAACAGACCAGAAATGCAACTACTAAGTGAAGGATGCACCACACTACACTCTTACTCCGCTGTTCCAGCAGTGTTTTTAAATGACACAAAATGGTCAATTTACTTTTCAAAATATGATTACTACCAGTATAATGTATCACTTTCCGCAGCAGAAAAGGAGCTACGTACAACAATATGTTAAACATGATACAGACTTATTACAGTCTTTGAAAAATATGATTAGCATAAAAGCTTTCAAGTGTTCAATTTTGCACATCATTTTTGAACAGATTTGCAACAAATTAAGAAGCAATTCTGGTTAAATCAGCAGCTATCCTATATAACAGCATACTGCATCCTGCATGATCTGGTTTCACAATGTTATAAAGTGTCAAGTCTCAGTAGGTGAAATGGACAACTAACCTAAAAATAATTGTGAAATCGAGATCTACGTGAATGTATGATGGGAATATTTCTCAGTGGCTGCATTATTCTGCAGACTGGCTGGTGCCTGGTTTAATTTGGGAGATATCCATTTTCATACAGCGGTAACTAAGAGTGACAGGAAATCAGATGCCCGTGACATACATTATTTTTGAAGAAACAATTTATTTTCCTAAATAGTCAATAAGTCATGGAAGAAAGACTCTGCGGGAACATAACTGTATATTATCTGTGTATTTGTCAGCTGCAGTGCCAGTTTTCACAAAAAGGCCAACAGAAATGCAGAGATATTACAGATATCAAAATCTTGCTCTTTGCCTCCTGGATAATCATCAGCTCATATACCAGGCTTGGACATTATTTTTTTATCCTCCTTATCACCACAGCTGCCTTGGAATCAGCCAGGTGACTTCCTAACCCTGTTCATGAGCCTTCTCTGCCACTTACTTCAGGTCCTGCTTTTCCCATGGATTTATACCTCTGTGGTGGGATCTCTTGAGGAAGGGACACCACAGTGCCCTCCCCACGGGGAGAACAGAGTGCTGGAACCTATGTGGACAATCTGGATCCACAGGCCCAGAGATGCTGTTATGATGTTACCCATGTGTGTGTATGTTTGAGGGTGAGGGAGGGGATTCTGGTGTTCTCCCGGCTCACAAAGGACACCAATGACAAGGGCTCAGAGGTACACACACACACACACACACAGACGAGTCCAACAGCATTCCCCTCCTCCTCCTACATTTGTCTCAAATTGCATCACCACCTGTGATGACCCAATGACCCACCCTGTCTGGAAGAGAGTGTCCTGTCGGATGCCCAGTCCACCCTCCCCGATGGACTGTGATGTCCTGGGCTCATTATAGAACCCAGCTCGCCATTACTGCAAGCAGCAGCTCTACCACTAACCCAACTGCCTGGCCAGAGTTTTACATTCTAACCAATCCCATACCCATCCACAAGACAGTTTCACCCTTAAGATCCCTTGGTTCAAAGCGTACCTAGGTGAAAGGTTTTTTGCCTATTGCACCTGTCCTTCTGTAATTAATTACCTCACAATATTTTGCATTGTGTAAAACTCACAAGCTTCATGGGCAAATTAACTGATTTTTTTGCAAGCTAATACTTTTTGTCATTGCCCTGAGTAATTCTTTTTACAGCCCTTGTAATTTGTTGATTATGTGTATTTAATTCATTGATTGACTGTCTTATTGAATTTGTGTAAATGTGTCTATATGCTGGTCAGTGTGTAAATGGACTTCTGCTCATCAATCTTCTAGGACAAAAAATGAAAAATAAAATAAGAATAGCCAGAGGCTGAGATACTTGCACTGGTTGCAGAATCACGTGGGTGATTATCATTACCCTGATTCAGTGTTCAGCAAGGGATATGAAAAGGAAGCTCTCTGCCAGCATCTTATCACATTTTGGAATGGCCTGGCCAACCCAGTAGTGTCAAGGCACATCATGATATGGAAACATCTAATTTACCTTATGAGCGCTCTAAGGTCTAAATGTGATCACCAGAAACTGCACTCGGGAACAAGATGCCCTTGTATTTACAAACAGGAGTGAGTGAACAGGCTCGTGGGCTTAAAGGTTGAGATGTTTGGGTCCCAAATTCCTAAATACAAAATACCTGCTTCAGTACGTTTCTTGTACACCCAGATATTCATGCATGCTTGCCTCAAGCTTCTCTCTACTAAACTTTATTCATCTGACTCTCTTCCCCATGTCAAATCATGGCAGAAGACCTTGGGCTCAATTTTCAAAAGTTGAGACTGGTGCAAGAGAGCTTATGGCACGAAGAAATGGTGCAAAAGGCTCCTTGCGCCACACCTTGTGCCAGTCCTGATTCTGGATGGTACTGTGCGCCATTGGGAGACCACGTGTGTCAACTGGGCTTGCACTGTCTTTGCAAAAGCTTCACCACTGCACCATGGCAAGGCTGCAGCATCCCCTACAGTGGGAGTTTGAAAGCCCTACCATGGCTGCAACTCACAGCTGTGCCGACTGGCCAAGTGCTGCTCTAACAGCACTTGCAGCAAAAGTCGGACCTGTGCAGGGGGGGGCACCCTGCCACTGGCATGGGACACTAAGTAGGGACCTGTGGGAGTGCCCTAAAGGGTGCTGTGGGCATGGACGGCAGTGCCAGGGCAAATGGTAGCATCAGGCAGGTGTGCCTGCATCAGGCTTACAGATCCGCAGAGGAGGTACAGCGTAATAATGCTTACTGATGCGGTACCTGATCTGTGGGTCTGTGAGCCTGATTGGGGAACACTTTCCCAGTGCCATTTGCCCTGGCACTGCCATCTGTGCCCACAGCACCCCTTAGGGCACTCCCACAGGTCCCTGCTCAGTGTCCCACACCAGTTGTAGGGTGCCCCAATCAACTATGCTGCTGTACTGGTGCCAGCTCTGCATGGGGGGCGGGCATGATGGAAGCCTCTGTCAGACCCCTCCGGCACACCACCTCTTTGGCGCAGTACCCCACCTGCAGCAAATCTGGGGACTTTAATGCAGGGACCCTTGATGTTCGAGAATCTGGTGCACGGTTGGTGCAGGTGGGGGTTTGGCACAACTTGCACAGCTCTACGGGCGCTCTGAAAATCGAGCCCCTTATCTCCAGGGCCACAGATTTACTGATTTACCTGAAAATAATGCACAGTCTCAGAAACTGCCTGCCCACCAGTAACAATCACAGAATGTATAGAATTTGGTATTGTTATTCCAGAACAGTGAATCTTTATGAAAAGTTTTTTTTATGTAAATTATTGCCTGTAGTATTATTTTCAATTTACTCTGATTTTCTGTAAATTTAGCTTTCTTTCAAGGGCACACCAGGCAGTATGCTGAGCCCTCCCCCTGCAACCAAGGACCGGAGCTTGCTTAATTTGACTTTTCCAACTTTCTGCTAATAATTCTACAGTATATTGCTTCTGCTGCTGAAATTAATTTTATTTCAAACTCCCTGCAGCAAATGGAGCCGACAACGGAGTTCTTTATTTAAACTGAGCTCCGCTTTTTGTTCAAAAAGGCATCAAAATTTGAATTTGCCTTTGACTGAGACAACACTTTAAATTCCACAGTCCTTACTTCTACAGACTGCAGATGTCTCATGGAGCCAATGGGGGTGGAAGGGCACACCGGAAAGTATGCTGAGCACCCCCCCTGTAACCAAGGACTGGAGCTTGCTTAATTAGATTTTTCCAACTTTCTGCTAATAATTCTATATTGCTACTGCTGCTGAAATTAATTTTATTTCAAACTCCCTGCAGCAAACAGAGCAGAAACCGGAGTTCTTCATTTAAATTGAGCTCCACTTTTTGTTCAAAAAGGTGCCAAAATCCTAATTTGTCTCTGACTGGGACAACGCTTTAAATTCCATGTTCCTTACTTCTACAGACCACAGATGCCTCCACGGAGCCAACGGAGGTGGAGGTGCACCCTGAACAATATGCTGAGCCCTCCCCTGCAACCAACTACTGGAGCTTGCTTAATTTTTTGCCCACCCTCCCTCCCTCCCACCCCCATCCCCAGCCAGCTATTAAATACTCCTGATCTTGAAAATATCCACTGACTGGCAGTTCGTAGCCTATGGTCTTGTGGCCCAGGATGGACGAATTCAGGACTTACTGTGGGGACTGAAGTCGGGTCTGCTGATGCACATGAATTTTTGTCCCTCCTACCCAGCCCCACCCACCCTAATTAACTGCCCAAACTAGCGTGCTCGTCTGGTGAAAGCCTTGTTGATATTAGGAGATTGGGCTAGCCTAAACAGGTGGTGCACCATGCTGAGCTGCATATACTGTACGTCTCAGCTTGTATTGGGATTACTGATCATCAAATATTTTCCTGAGGACAATTTGACTCTTAACTAGCTGGAATCTTGTGAATGGCAAAAATTGACCTTAGTTCCACACATTTGTTTATTTGTGATCCGATTTCTCTCTTGTAGACTTAGCTACCTCAGGAGTGTTTTGTCATGGAATTTATTGCTAACTGATACTATTTACATTGTCTGTTTTTTTGCCATTACTTGGGTTGCATTGAATTTGCCACCACTTTTTTGCTTGTCAAGTGAGGGTTTCAGCTGCTTCTCCTTGGGGTACAATATTTGGTAAACATGTACCTCTGTAGGCACTGTTACTTGTGATTTTCTGCTAGCCCTCTGTTGTCCTCAAAAGTCATTGTTACACTTTCTTGAAGTGTTGATTGTACTGCTTTGTTGATTACTCTGACCTTTTTCCTGGCTCTTACTGACAACCCCCTTTTTTTCTGGGTTCTTTGTCTGCTCTCTCCTAGTAGTAGAGGGTCTTGACTCTTGACTACCGACACTTTTCTCCTGCACACTGCCTCTTGTTACCTTCTGCTCACCATGAGGGTCCTTAAGCTCCTCCTCAGCTCAGTTGGAGTGACATCCTTACTGCTAGCCTTCCTTTTCTCATCTGATCTCCTCTCTTTGCTCTTGGATGATTTAGCCTGCCACCATAGCTCTGATGGTTCAAGCTTTATTTTCTCAAACCTACTGGTCAGGGGGTATAACCCCTTCCTTGAAACCTGGCTTAAACCTGATCCCTTTTGCTAAAATTGCTCACTACCTTATCCTCTCCTCCTTCCAAAGGCCCCTGAGAGGCTGTCTCCTAACCTATCTGTTGGAAACCTGGTTCCTAAATGCCTGCTCTCTCTCTCTCTCTCTCTCTCTCTCTCTGTAGACACTGATCCCCAACACTGCCTCCCCATTGGGGTTGCTCCATCTGATCCCTCTCTCTGGTTCTCAAAAAAGGGTTTGAGGCTTGCACATATGAATATTAGAAGCCTAATAGCCAACTTTGTGGAGTTGAAGGCCTGGATAGCTCACTACTCCCCTGATATACTTGGTTTGTCCGAGACTCAGTTGAAGCCCCACACGCCTGACTCCTTGTGTATGATCAAAGGCTATAAGTTCCACAGGTGTGACTGTCCCAGTGCTGAGAGGGGAGGGAGTGTTAGGTTTTATACTAGGGAGAACCTTGACAACTCTGTAAGCACTCTCAACACTAGTTGAGTATGTGAAATAATTCACATTGCTGTTACCCTGGGTCATGCAAAAAAACTGAACACAGTGTGTATTTACAACCCCCCCCAAAAAAAAAATGGATTAGCAGGTCTATCAAATGTTCTCAGCTATATTGTCTCTTTAAAAGGCAAGCAAGAACTCATCATTATGGGTGCTCTGAACCTGGACTGGCTGGGCAAAAGCTCCAGTCTCTATGCCGCTGAGTTGGGCAGGCTCCACCTGACCCAGCTGGTATCCTCCCCAACTAGGCTGTCGAACAGCAGTCACCAGTCTCTCCTAGACTGGATAATCTCTAACAGACCAGGCAGGATCACTGCCGTGGGTGTCTTGCCAGACTCTATCAGTGACCATTCTTCGGTCTTCTGTGTCTGGAAAGCAAGAACCCCCAAATCCCCACGCAGAAAAATTCAGTTCAGAGATTTCTCTAAGCTAGATGAGCAGACCCTTTTCTCTGCCCTTCGATATGTTGACTGGGCACCTCTATACCAGACCTCCAACACAGAACATGCTGCACAATATTTCTTGTCCAAGCTTCTGGCCTCGCAGGACAAGCATGTCCCATTAAAAAGACGCAGAATTCATGGAGCTGCCAACCGCTGGCTAAATTTGTATTTAAGGGCCTCTATCAAGCAATGGGACAAAGTCAGGAACATAGCAAAGCTGTCTCGGTCTCCTGTTGACTAGACTAAGTACACAAGGCTCAGAAACCAATGTAAAGCATCTATAAAAGATGCCAAGAGCACCTACTACCGGCAGCTTCTTTGCACCTCTATTAATTATGCACATGGGTTTTGGAGTCATGTTATTCTTTTTTTTATTTAATAAACATTACTGAATATAAGAAATCCAACAGGAATGAACATACATATGTAACATGTACATTGTTGAGACCCCCCCCCCTTCCATTCCTCTTAAATATACCCTCCCCCCTTGGTGGAGCTACTATTAAACAAAAGACCTCAAAATTATTAGGCAGAACTTCAAGACCTTATTATCCACTCTAGGCCACAAGTATTCTGGATGACCAACCAAAATAACCCCCAAGATCAAGACTAGCCAATTGGAGATTATATGGTGAATAACGTATATAGTTTCCCCCATTTCTTATCAAAACTATGAGACTTATGGCAAAGGTTTGTAACCATGCATTCCACCCGAAGATTGTACAATAATTCCTGTAACCATTCTTGGTATGAGATAGGACTCTGGTCTAGTCAGTACCGTAGGACCACCTTTTTCAGAGAGAGGGAAACTAAAGACATAAAATATCTGCTCTGTTTGACTGAAATAGTATTATAATCCCCTAGAATACATATTTTGGGTTGAAATAACCCCTGTAGACCTAACAGGGGGTCTGCCCTGGCTTCAATTAAATTCCAAAGAGGGGCTACTTCGGGGCAACTCTAAAGAATGTGAAACAGGGAACCCTCATCCTGGCCACACCGAGTGCAGTTGGATGATGGCAGATGCCCCATACATGCCAATTTTTGTGGAGTATAACAAAGATGATTTAGGATGTTAAACTGAGTGAGCCTCAATCTATCTTGAGTAATGTACCACTATAAATCATTCCAGATAGATTGCCATTGCAGAGGAGAATTATGGAACTGATCCCAGTAAGGGGAACAGCCATCTATTTCAGGAGAAAAAGTGGAGAGTAATAAGGAGTAAAGAGTAGACACTGCATGCTTTTTGGATACCAGAGTTGAAACGGAAGAGCAAGGACCCAAGCCAAATCATTGAACCAAGACATGTCTCACTTGAAAAATCTTAAAGATATACCTGTGCTCCAATCCGAGCCATGCCGATATATCTACAGATGACCTTAGTACCCCTTCTTCCAGCAGGTCACTCACTCTAATCTTATCCAGTTGAGGAAGCCAGTCTGATTTAATAATCTGACCTCCAATTTTGAAATTAAGGTTATGAAGAATAGATTGTGTAATATCCTTGGAAATTGGAGATTTGATTAGAGACCAAAATTGGGAGTATATTCGAAGAGAGGTGCCCATAACTGAATCTTTCAAATTCGGAGGTAGTGTTCTCCAGGGAGTATACAGTAAGGAGGATAAGGACAATCCAGCCTTTTGCAGCAATTGTATTTCTAGGTCAAGCCAGAGGGGCCTATATCCTGAAGAATGGACCAAGGGAGGGGGAGAAGAAACCACTGGAATAACTTACTGAAGTGACTAGCAAAATAATAAATAAAGAAGTACAGAAGCTTAATACCTCCCAAACTTTTAGAGGCCACCAGCTTCTTGCACTAGGTCATCTAAATTGAGCCTATGCACAAGGGAATTGTCTTTAGCCATATATAAGCCCAAACATTTAATAGAATGGGGGGACCAGGTCACTCCCAGAGACACCATCTCCTGTTTATTAATAGTCAGGGTAAGAGGTAACACCTCAGTTTTATTGAGATTAAGCTTATAATTAGAGAAACGTCAAAATTCCTCAATAAGATGAAGAGCTGCTGGGAGAGAAATCTCAGGATGAGTCATATGGAGCATAGTGTTATCTGCATAGACGGACATCAGAAAAGTTTCTAAACCCACAGGAATACCAGATATGCCCGGACACACCTTCAATCTATGAAGCAGAGGTTCCAGATATAAACTGAAAAGGAAAGGGGACACCCCTGTCTTGTGCCAGAGGCCAGAGGAAATGAAGCAGAAAGCACTCCATTGCAATAAATTCTCGCAGAGTGCGAAGAATACAGGACCTGAATCCAATGTAGAAAGGCTTGTGGAGATCTAAAGGCTTCCAGTGTCAGAAATAGGAAACCCCAATCCACCTTATCGAATGCCTTCTCTGTGTCCTGAGAAACCAGGTCTTTAGGGTAACTGATCCTTTGGACACAGAGAAGATGTGGGCCAATTTCCTGAAATGGTCATTGGACGAGTGAGTAGGAACGAAGCCCACTTGCTCTCGACTAAGAAGACCTTCCCAAACCTGGTTCACCCTGTTGGCATTTTAGAAAGGATCTTAATGTCACAATTAAACAGTGAAATAGGCCTAAAATTATTTACACATTCTGGGAGCTTACCAGGCTTGAGTAGTAGAACAATTAACACCTCCAGCAATGTGGGATCCAAGATACCTGATTCATATATATAAAGATAAAAACGATACAAAAGGGGGATTAGTTGCTCTGCAAATAGCTTATAAAAATTGGAAGTAAATCCAATGGAATCTGGTGATTTGTCAGCCACTAAACTAGAAATAGCTTGCTGGATTTCAAGTTTGGAGATAGGTTGGGATAAAATGGCCTGCTGATCCGGTGTCAGTTGTGGAAGGGAGCTATCCTTAAGATAGGTTGCACATTCGGCTTGGGATGGGGAGGAAACTCTGGAACCATACAACTCCAGATAGAAAGAAACAAATTCATGAGTTATCTCCCTGGGCTGGGTCCGGAGAGAACCATCATGCGCTTTAATAGCAGCTATCAACCTAGAAGACTCTAATTGCTAAAGCCGGAGGGCCAGCAACTGGCTTGCTTTGTCTCCTTGATCAATATATTTGGCCTTAGTCTTCAGGATTCTGTTCTCAGCCTTTTCCATTAAGAGATCAGCTTACTTTCCCGTAGAATTGTAAGGTCCCATAGGGTACCTTCTGGAGTATGCAGGGAAAGAGCTTGCTCAGTATTAGTAATCTGCTTAAGAAGATCAGCGGTCACTTGCATATGGGAACGTTTACATCAGGAAGCAAGTCTAGTAAGTTCCATCTAAGAAAACACTTACATGCTGCCCATTCCAAATCAGGTTGACCAACAGAATCTATATTTTGTTGGGCGTATAAAGTAATATGGTCCTTAATCCGCTCAATGACAAAATTGTCACTGAAGAGCTGACTATTACATTTCCAGATTGTATCCTTCTCTAGATTAGGACTGAGGAGTAGCTTGACCCAGACTAGAGAGTGATCAGAGAGGACCCTGGCACCAATCTCCCCCTCTAGCACCCCAGCAAACAGAGAGCAACTTAGAAGTAGATAATACAGCCTGGAGTAGGAGCCAAGAGCAGAGGAGTAAAAGGTGTGTATTTTGTCCTGTGGATGCAAAATCCACCATGGATCACAAAGCCCTAAAGACGGGATCATGTCCCACAAGGAGCGCTGTACAGGGGAGAGTACCACCATGGGCCTGCCTGTCCCGTCCAAATCTGGCATTGGAGAAGTATTCCAGTCTCCTCCAATTATTAAGGGGATAGAGGAGAATGTGGATAATTGGTTTGTCAGATCCATGAAAAAGGAAGGATCCGCAACATTAGGGCCATATACACTGCTGAGTACAACTTCTGTACGGTCTAGGATCCCTTTGACAAAAACATATCTGCCTTGGGGATCTATGAGGCACTGTTGGTTTTGAAAAGTTATGTTTTTAGCAATTAGAATGGCTACTCCTTTGCTCTCAGTAGCACAGTCCATTGCAAAGACTTGCCCTACTGACTGTCTTCGGAACAGGTTACCTTCTGAAGACAAGAGGTGAGTTTCTTGGAGAAAGGTAACCTGACACTAAAGGTGCAGCAGATGTTTAATGATCTGGTGTCTCTTAGTGAGTGACTTGGCTCCCTTAATATTCCAGGAAGCAATTTTCAGAGGATTAGCCATATTCAAACCAAAACCATTGTGACTCACCGCCTAGTAGTAGATAAACGTATCCAAAGAAATTCCCAGAAAGCTCCACCAACTTGACTCCCCTACCAAATGCCCCAAGCCCCCTCACAACCCACAAAAATACCCCCAAAATCAAAAACCCCTCCAACCCCCAAACCCCGCTCCCCAAAACAAATCTCCTCCATATCGATGAACCAAACCCCCAACATGTGAAATGAGGTGCCATCAGAGGACAGAGTCCCCTTAAACCTTCAGTTCATGCCAGCCCCACTTGCTGCCACATCTGCTCCAACATTCCTCACTCCTACCCCCATTAACAAAACCCATAACCCACACCTTAGATTATTACTCGTAAATGTAATACTAATTTCAGCATCCACCTTGGGTCATTCATCCCCTCGTTCAGGGCTAGTAACAAGGCCCCATAAATCCAAATTAAATGTTGGGGGTGAGGGAATAGCTAGAAAACATGTATGGAGGACACTGCATACTTTACCTATACCCAGGAGGTAATCATTATAAATCCCCAGCAGTAGTACCCCCCAACAGTGCCTCTCCCAATACCGCAGGTTCTTAAATGCCAAATAGTAATAAAAGAAAGGATAGGGTGCCTTTTAGATGAGAGGCAGAGTGGGCGCCTAGCAAATGAAGTGTAGGGGGTATCCTAGAAAAAACCATAATGGAAGCTGAACACTGCAATTAACCCCATAATATCATATAATATCATATATTCAAGGAATATATATTCGGACCCTTGTTAGGAGGTAGTGACAGAGGTCAATATTTCACTGAGTTCCAGTTTAGGAAGTTTAGGAAATCTTGCAGGAAGTGTCTCTAACTTCTATACACACTGTGCAGGAGAAGGCATTCTTTGCAGTCCATCAGTATACAAATTATTAACTTCTCAACTTTCTTCTCAGGTGCTGCTAAATAGGTCAGGCAATAAGTGCTTCAGTTCCCCGTTTGCTTGTTCCACATTATCAAAGGAATACCAAGAGTCCTTGCAAAAGACCTGAAAATTGGCTGGATACAGCATCCTAAATTTAATGGTGGCAGCCAAAAGCTTCACTACCAGAGGGTGGAAGGTAACCCTTTTTTGTCTGACCGTAGCAGATAAATCCTGCAATATGAGAATTTGCTGGCCCTCCCAGGTGATTTCTTTAAGCTCCTGCTTTTCTGTAAAATATGCAGTTTATCTAAATAGTTAAGGAGCTTAAAAATAAAAGGATGAGGAGGTGCACCTGGCTGTGGTCTTGGCCACAGAGATCAACGTGCCCTTTCCACAATGTAGGAGGAATGGTTAGGAAAAGGACCCTCTATGCGCTCCAGAAATGTCTGCACAAATAGCACAGGAGTTGATGCCTCCGCATCTTCAGGCAGACCAAATACCAAGTAAGTTATTCCTTCTACTTCTTCCTTCTTAATCGTCTAGCTTACTTTCCACTCTGCCCAGCTTTTGGCGAAGTGAGATAACTTCAGGGTCTAATTTATCATGCCAGCCTTCCAAAGAAGTAACCTGTGCCTCCACATCTCCAACCCTCCTCGCAGTAGTGTTTAAATCTGCCCACAGTAGTTTTAATTCTTTGGAGAAAGATTTCATCAGATCTTTAAAGGGCTGCATTTGACTCAGAAATTTCTCCTTGGTGAGAGGTGGAGCCGGCGCTGTAGCAGTAGAAGTGCGCCCAGAGGAAGACCCATGTGCCTTGGCTCTTTTGCTACTCTTCTCCGGTGTTGTGGGCGGTGTATGGGGCAGTGGGGCCTGTCTCATCTCGGCATCCATCCCATATAAAAACATGGAGTAAATGGGATGAATTAATGACCAGATAGCTCTTAGGAAATAAATCAGCTGCTATAGTGGGTGAGGTCAGCAAGATGTCTTGAAAAAATTACCGGAGTTAGGCGGGAGAGGCAGAAGTGATGAAGATGCAGCCACTAGCTCTGAGGCATCACGTGACGCCCCTCGGGTTTTGGAGTCATGTTAACTAGGGATAGGCGAACCAGTTAGTTGAAAATACGAACCAAACCAAACACACCAAAGTGTTCAGAAATGAATGGCTTCCAAACACTTTTGGCTGTTCGAATTGGTTCAGATGGCTCCTATCGTAGGAACTGCAATGTAAGAAGCACCAGAGCAGGAGGGAACAGAGACAAGTCTCTGGTCCCTCACTGGATGGCTGAGCTGTCCATTTCTCCAAGGTGGCACCTGATTGGTTGCTGCTCTAGCAACTTATGCAGTCCACCTTGGAGCTACACAGAGGAATCAGGAGGATGGAGAAGGAGCAGCAGCTTCTTTTGGCTGCTCCTTGCATTGCGGATTGCCAAATCGATTGTTTTCTTCTGTGCTTTTGTTGCTTGCATTTTTGTGCCCCTTGGGCAAGCAAAGAAGTCCACTGCCAGTCTGCCACTCCCAAAAACAAAAACAAAAGCAGAATTTTTTAAACTAAAAGAAGAACTTAAGGGAGGAAGGGATTGGGAACTTGGGGAAGTTGGAGGTGGGGAGTTAGGGACTGGGAGTCAGAGACTCAGGAGGGGATTGCCAGCAAGGACTAGGTGTGGGACTTGGGAGGGAGTTGTGGATTGGGGTGGGGACTGGACTGGGGATTGGAGAGTACAATGTAGGAGAGGAGAGGAGACTTGGACAGGGGATCTTCATGAACATGAACACTGAATGATGAGCCAGGATGGAACTTGGAGAGAGAGACTGAGGGCAACTTGTGAGAACTAGAGTGCTGTGTATATAAAATCTACCAGCCAGTCATTAGTGCGCTAGTGCCACTCCTTGCATACTGGCTGTGTGACTCCCCCCATGCCAGAGAGGGTTAGGCCAGGCAGGGTCTCCCAGAATCTCTGTGGGTATACTAGCAGCAGTGCCTGCAGCATCACCCTTAGTGTAGGTGGTGTGTGAAATAAAATCTGACAAGTCTGCCTGCCAGTGGTCAGTGCACCAGTGCCACTTCCTGTATATTGTCTGTGTGACCCCCCCCCCAAAGAAGTCAGTCATCTGTCATCTTCCTCCCTGTGCTCGCTCTGTGGAGAATAAGTTTTGGCTGAGTGGGCAGGACATTCCGTCATATCACATAGGATAAAGAAAAAAATCCTTGAAGGGGAAAAGTACTGTGTCAGAGAGGGTTAGGCCAGGCAGGGTCCCCCAGAATCTCTGTGGGTACACTAGCAGCAGTGCCTGCAGCATCACCATTAGCATAGGTGGTGTGTGAAATAAATTCTGTGTGTGAAATAAAGTCTGCCAGCAAATCATCAGTGCATCTGTGCCACTTCTTGCATACTGTCTGTGTGACCCCTCCTAAGAAGTCAGTCATCTTTCACCTTCCTCCCTGTGCACGCTCAGTGGGGTATAAGCTTTGGCTCAGTGGGCAGGGCATTCTGTCACATCACATGGAACAAAGAAAAAAAATCTAAACAATCCTTGAAGGGGAAAAGTACTGTGTCACAGAGGGTTAGGCCAGACAGGGTCCCCCAGAATCTCTGTGGGTATAATAGTAGCAGTGCCTGCAACATTGTCCTTAGCATAGGTGGTGTGTGAAATAAATTGTGTGTGCGAAACAAAATCTGCCAGCCGAACATTAGTGGACCAGTGTCACTTCTTACATACTATCTGTGTGACCCCCCCACCAAAGAAGTCAGTCATCTGTCATCTTCCTCCCTGTGCACTCTCAGCGGGGTATAAGCTTTGGCTCAGTGGGCAGGGCATTCCATCACACCATGTGGAATAAAGAAAAAAATAATAAGCACTTTTTGACCCTGAACAAGCGACAGACTGGCAAAAGCCGGGGGAAAAGGAAGTAATTAAGGTAAAAAAAATGTATTCAAGAGCCCACAGTGAAGTGGCCTAAAAAGTAAAGTACAACAACAACAAGCACCACAGTCTGTTGAAGGGGCTGAACTAAATGCTAGTACTATCCATGTGCAAGCTAACTTTAAAATACTGAAAACCCAGCAAGGTTCAGTGCACTGTCTAAGTCAGAAGGGCTCAGCAGTACAGCCAACAAAGTGTCAAAAGACAGTAGCAACAGCCAGTTGTCTGAGAAAAAAATGCAAAAGCAAAGAGTATTCCAGTTCCAGCTGTACACAAAGTTAAAGCACTTACAGGTACGACTCACAGTGGAGTTGCCCGATTTAGGTGATTTAGGTGAGATTGGTGGACAAAGCAATGGGGCCTAACGGGATTCACCTCAGAATTCTAAAAGAACTAAGGGGAGACCTAGTGACACCACTGACTACCCTTTTTAACAAATCATGGGAGGAGGGCATGGCACCTGAGGACTAGGGAAGGGCGGATGTTATTCCCCTCCACAAAAGTGGGAGCAAGGCAGAGGCAGGAATCTACAGGCCTGTTAGTTTGACCTCAGTGGTAGGGGAAAATTATGGAATCACTTCTGAAAGAAAGAATTGTTGAGGACCTGGGCAAAGGACCCAAGGCAGCATGGCTTCACAGTGGAAAGGTCATGTCAGATGAATCTAATCGATTTCTTTGACTAGGTAACCAAAGTAATAGACCAGGGAGGGGCTATGGATGTGGCCTGCCTAGACTTTAGCAAGGCATTTGACACAGTCCCCCACAAAATATTAATAAACAAGTTAGCGAGTCGGGGAGTGGGTCCCAGAGTGGTAGCCTGGGTAAAAGACTGGCTGGACAACAGGATGCAGAGGATAATAGTAAACAAAGTCCACTTAGAGGAAAAGGGGGTTATTAGCAGGTACTGCAGGGTTCAGTACTGGGACCGGTCCTCTTTAATGTCTTTATAGGTGATATTGTGGAGGGGCTGGAAGGAAAAATATGCCTCTTTGCAGATGACACAAAGATCTGCAACAGGGTTGATACACAAGGGGGTGATGGAAAGGATGAGAAGGAACTTGGCAAGGTTGGAGGAATGGTCAAAAGTATGGCATCTTGATTCAATGCAAAGAAGTGCAAAGCAATGCACCTGGGAAACAATAACCCAGAAGAAGAGTACACAGTGTGGGAGGTGGGGTACTAACAACAACAAAAATGGAACGGGACCTTGGGGTAGTCACATCAGAGGACCTAAAGGTAGGCAAGCAATGTGAAAAGGCAGTAAGGAGGGCTGGGGATACTGGGATGCATAGGAAGAGGCACCACCAGTAGAAAACAGGAAGTTGTCATCCCTCTGTACAGACCGTTGGTGAGACCCCATCTGGAGTACTGCGTGCAGTTCTGGAATACCTCATCTCTGCAAGGACACAGACAGGATGGAGGCAGTCCAGAGGAGGGCAACTAAAATGGTGCAGGGTCTGCACCAGAAGCCATATGAAGAGAGACTAAAGGAGCTTTATATGTATACCCTAGAGGAAAGGCGGGAGGGGGGCACATGATAGAAACATTCAAGTACCTCAAGGGAATCAACGAAGTCCAAGAGGGTAGTATCTTTCAGAAAAAGAGATGTGCAAGAACAAGGGGGCACAATCTGAAGACAGAGGGGGATGGCTCAGGGGCAACCCGAGGAAGTATTTTTTCACAGAGAGGGTGGTGGACGCATGGAACAGCCTTCCAGAGGAGGTAGTGGGGTTAAAAATAGTGGGGAAATTCAAGAATACATGGGACAGACATAAGGCAATTCTAGTGGGGGTAGGAGGAAGTAGGCTGTTGGTTAACTAGGATCCGCAGCTTATCCAAAAGGTAGAGAAATGGTCAGACTGGGTGGGCCAGGCGGTCCTTATCTGCCATCAAAGTCTATGTTTCTATGATTTGCAACACATGCATATCGAATAAGTCAGTGTGTGACTGCAAATGTTAGCTCTATTGAATCTGATGAAGATGATGGTGATGATCACGGTCATGGTGAGACTGATGATGATGATGAACTTGTGACTTTACCTTTAGCTGTGTCTCATTCCGGTTCTGACAGTGGCAATGTGGATTAGGGTTGTCAGAACTAGTTAGTCAAAGATTCGAACCCTCCTCGAACCCTGGTGTTCAAGTTCTAACTTAGAACTCGAACACTAAAAGGTTTGCAAAAGGGTTCGAATCTGAGTCCCAGCGTGTGTGTGGAGAGGAGGGCAGAGGAGGCACGTCCCAGCAGGCAGCCCCGAAGGGGGGGGGGTGTAGGGGTATGTGTGGGGACTGGAGGAGGCATGTCCCAGCAGCAGCAGGCAAGTGGCAGCCCCGATGTGGTGGGGAGGGTGCAGCAGCAGCAGCAGCAGTGTTGTTGGGGTTGCCATTGCCAGCCTTGCCAGATCAACCGCAAGTTGTCTCAGTTTGCGCTTGCGTAACGTACTTACGTACATATGCTCAAGTGAAGTCATCCTCCTCACCACCTGACCAATACTATGTGGTCAGGTGGGGGTTGAGTAAGCTGCGCGAGCCGCGGGATCTGTGGAGGTATTTAGGCAGATGCAAGCCGAGACAGAGAGCCATTTGCTGAGGATTTCAGGAGGCAGCAGCAGCAGCCTACTTAACTGTAGCATACCGCTACTACCGCAGCCAGCATTCTTGCCCGATACTATACTTATAGGCCAGGGCCCAGGTCGGTGTGGCCGCATTCGGACTGCAGCACTTGCTAGTTGCTGCAGTGCTATTTAAAAAATTCCATCATCCATTTTCCTGTGAGACCGAGAACGAGAGAAAGGCTGAAAAAAAGGCTCAGTAAATTAACGGTCGGGTGAGAGTGGGACTAGGGGGAGGTTCAGGTGGAGGGATTAATCAAGAATTGGGAAGGGATTTGGGAATAGGGAGGGATCGAGACCGAGATCAATCAATATCAGGACTCAGGAGAGAGAATAAAAAAATAAAAAAAAGAACCTTTGTGAAATGTGATTGTGATTGAAACTGCAGCACTGCACAGTGGTGCACACTCAGCAGCTGCCAGCAACAAGCATATAACAAGGGGGGCAAATAAATCTGTACCCTACCAAGTGTGCGTCACAGAGAGAAGCCCAGTGGACTGTTGTGTGGTGGCATTAACCTTACATGACAGAAACGTAGAAATATAATTCTCATTCCCTGAGTTGTTTGTTATGTATGTGACTCCGTCTCCTGTGGTCAGCCCATCACCCTGCTGCTGTGTGCCCCTTGACTGCACTGTACCCTACCCAGTGTGTGTTACAGAGAGAAGCCCAGTGGCCAGTTGTGTGGTGGCATTAACCTTACATGACAGAAGCGTAGAAATATAATTCTCATTCCTGAGTTGTGTGTTGGTTATGTATGTGACTCCCGTCTCCTGTGGTCAGCCCATCACCCTGTTGCTGTGTGCCCTTGACTGCACTGTACCCTACCCAGTGTGTGTTACAGAGAGAAGCCCAGTGGCCAGTTGTGTGGTGGCATTAACCTTACATGACAGAAACGTAGAAATATAATTCTCATTCCCTGGGTTGTGTATGTGACTCCGTCTCCTGTGGTCAGCCCATCACCCTGCTGCTGTGTGCCCCTTGACTGCACTGTACCCTACCCTAGTACCCAGTGTGTGTTACAGAGAGAAGCCCAGTGGCCAGTTGTGTGGTGGCATTAACCTTACATGACAGAAACGTAGAAATATAATTCTCATTCCCTGGGTTGTGTATGTGACTCCGTCTCCTGTGGTCAGCCCATCACCCTGCTGCTGTGTGCCTTTGACTGCACTGTACCCTACCCAGTGTGTGTTACAGAGAGAAGCCCAGTGGCCAGTTGTGTGGTGGCATTAACCTTACATGACAGAAACGTAGAAATATAATTCTCATTCCCTGGGTTGTGTATGTGACTCTGTCTCCTGTGGTCAGCCCATCACCCTGCTGCTGTGTGCCCCTTGACTGCACTGTACCCTACCCAGTGTGTGTTACAGAGAGAAGCCCAGTGGCCAGTTGTGTGGTGGCATTAACCTTACATGACAGAAGCATAGAAATATAATTCTCATTCCCTTAGTTGTGTGTTGGTTATGTATGTGACTCCGTCTCCTGTGGTCAGCCCATCACCCTGCTGCTGTGTGCCCCTTGACTGCACTGTACCCTACCCAGTGTGTGTTACAGAGAGAAGCCCAGTGGCCAGTTGTGTGGTGGCATTAACCTTACATGACAGAAACGTAGAAATATAATTCTCATTCCCTAGGTTGCGTATGTGACTCCGTCTCCTGTGGTCAGCCCATCACCCTGCTGCTGTGCGCCCCTTGACTGCTATGTGTATGCCTATGCCCAGCAGCCCAATCATTCTGTAAGCCTTGAACCTGGGATCCTTTAGTTGCAAACCGTCATATTCTTTAATTACTTTCAGTCTCCTGCATCACAGTGTCACACAACCAAAATCAAATTTTGGAGTTGTAGCCAGCGATCACAGATCACATTGCTTTCTTACACAGGAATTGTTTGGGTGTGGGTGTGTTCACCGCAGTATATTGGTACTATCTGTTATGGCTGACACCAACATAGATGAAGCATCTGGTGATGGTGTTGGAGTAGGTGTTGGTGGTAGTGGTAATCATGGTGCTAGCAGAAATAACCAAAATGTTTCATGTGATAAAAATTCAAGAAACAGCAAAAGAGCAACAGTGAAGTGTGGTAAAGGGGGACCTTTTAAGAAAACCTGTACAGCTGCTGGGGTCACATGGAGAGGCACCATAAGATATGCCATTCATGCTGTTAAGATCCCTGTGACTAGCAGCAATAATGCAAGTGACAGTGAGTCCCTCTCTGACTCAGACAGTAGCTCTTTGTCTCAGTCCGACACTGTTGTGTCTTGCAATGAATCATTACTTCCTCAACAAAGTGAAATGAGCAAGTCTGCTGACAATGAATCAGTTAGTGCACTTGCAAATACATCCAGCACTGTTGGCAATGAAAAGGGCATATCCATTGAATCCACCACTTCTGTGTTGGCCAGCAATGAAAATCCATCAGAGTCTTCTGCCTACTCTTCTAGCACCAAGGAGCATGTCCCAGGTTCTGTTAGGACAGGTGAAAAGACACAAACAGTCTTTAGCTATCTTCCTAGCACTCGAACAAAATCTGTCACATCTGAGGTGTGGAATTATTTCTCTGTCAGTAAAACTGATCCATGCAGAGCAATTTGTTCCCTGTGTAAACAGAGTGTAAGCTGTGGTAAAGTTGTGTCATGCCTTGGCACTACAGCTCTTAAACGCCATCTGAAAAAGCATTCAGTTTTGCTTGATCATCCAAAACCCATGTCCTCCATCTTCCAGACCGCACGTGAGAAGGGTCAGGAATCTGAAATGGATACTGAATTGTCTGAACTTGATGCAGGCAGAACCACTGCCAGCCCTAGACTGTTACCACCAACTCCAGCACCATTAGTACCAGTTGCACATCCAGTGATGGCACTGAATGTATAAGTCCTAGTCCACCATCACTGCGTCCATCTGCCCATCGAAGCACGGTGTATAATAAACCAGCAGGGATATGTTGTAAACAGCTAACACTGTCTCAGGCATTTGAAAGGAAGAATACCTTTACTAGAAATCATCCAAAGACCCTTCATCTTAATCACAGAACTGGTGAACTGTTAGCCGGAGCCCTTCTCCCATACTCTTTAGTAGATCATGAGGATTTTAGGGAGCTCATGACATTAGCAGAGCCTCATTACAATGTTCCTCATCGAAGGTACTTTTCCTATGTTGAAATACCAAACATTTATCAGGCTTTAAAAGCAACAGTGATGCTTGCACTTAAAACTGCGGAGGATGGGGTTATTCATGTCACAACAGATATGTGGACCAGCACTCAAAACATAGATTACATGTCCCTTACCGCTCATTGGGTCAAGTTTTCTTGTGCTTCTTCAAAAACAAAGACACCCCAAAAGATGGCGCTGCTGCATATAAAGAAGTTTGGGCAAAGTCATACTGCTGCAAACATCTTGCAGGAACTAAATGACCTCCTTGACGAATGAGTTTGTTCTCACGGTCTAAATGTGGCTTCATAGTAAGTGACAATGGAGCCAACATCTTGAAAGCAGTACAGGATGGAGGATTTCTGCATGCTTCTTGCTTTGCACATTGCTTACATTTAATTGTCACGGGATTTCTCAGCAATGAAACACAAGCGGATGGTATGATTGCTGTTTGCAAAAAAATTGTGACTCACTTTTCACATTCAACCAAGGCTATATGGACATTGTCCGAACTGCAAAAAAAAATACAAGCTGCCCCAGCAAAAGCTGATTCAAAATGTTTCTACTCGTTGGAACTCAACACTTTATATGCTGCAGTGCCTCTTGGAGCAAAAGCAAGCTGTACATAAGTATTGCTCCAGTTACATTATTGGAGATGGCATTATGCTGTCTGTGCTGCAGTGGAAATTAATGGAGACAGTGTGCTGCATCCTAGCTCCTTTTGAGACAGCTACAAGGGACATGTGGTCTGAAGGTGCATCTGTGAGTCAGGTTATCCCACTCATAATGCTCATTTCACATCATCTTAGTGTTCTAAATCTACAAATAGAAAAAGACAGATCTGAAGCGCAGACAACATGTCGCCTGTATCATGGGAATCTCGTAAAGAGAATGAGCAAGCTCTTTGAAACCAATGACAAATTAGTTGCAATGACGAAATCAAAACACTACATCCTTGCAACTCTCTTAGATCCCAGGTTCAAGGCTATACATCTTCCAAAAAGAGATGATATAGAGCAGTACAAATGTCTGTTGCTAGATGAGCTGCAGCACTGACAGGAGTCAAACACAGACACGCACAGTACCCTCAGGTTGTCATCACCACAACATGCAGGTTCATCTTCACAAAGGGATACAGAACTGGAAAAGCCACCAAACATTAACAGTAGTTGTTCCACAACTGCCACTTCTTCAACCCTTAGTAGCAAGCTAAATCTGTGGCAAAACCTTTCCCAAATTGCTGCCATACCAGCTTCTGCTGATTCCTCTTCTGAGCGGTCTCTGTCCTTCATGGTAGACAGTTACCTGCAAGAACTGCCTATTCCTATTGATGCATGCCCTTTTGAATACTGGAGATCAAAAAAGTCAATTTGGACAGAGCTGTATGATAAAGCCTATAAATATCTTGGTTGTCCTGCAACAAGTGTCTCTTCAGAACGCATGTTTAGTACAGCTGGCAATATTGTGACAGACACCAGAAATAGGTTGCTGCCAGAAAATGTGCACACGTTAACTTTTATTAAAGTTAATAAGTCAAGATTTTGTATCCCTACAAGAGTATACAAACTGATCCTGAAGTGATTGATGTTGTGGATGTTGATGGTGATGACAACTCAGATGGTGGTGGCTGGTAAATACTGTGTGGGACAGAGTCTCTCTGCACCAAAAGGGAAACTTTTACAGACTGTGATGACTTTGGTTGTCTCTCTCCTTTCTCGATCTACTACCTTGGACTATATACCCCAAAACTTTCACCATTTCATGGCAAACTGCTTTGTAGCTAGGGTCTAAACTAAAGTCAACAAGTTTTATATACAGGGCAATTTTAACATCAGTGGGAACAGGCCCAAATTTGGCATACAAGGGACACTGTCACATCAATCCTTTCTGTATCATATTATTTATAGTTAAAGTGCAAACATATATTTTTGGATTTACCTTCTGTGACTTTGTGGTGCATCAGTATGGGCTGGGACCAGGGACAGTCTATTTTTCAATTTTAAAGAGGACAAAACAATGAGTTCAAATTGGTAGCTGTTTATTATTTTTTCAATTACAGAAATGTTAGCCATAAACCAAAAATGGATGCTAGTACATGGGTGAGGTTGTGGGTTGGTTTTAACATGGGTGTAAGAGGTGGTATGGTGCTACTGCACAGATGAGGGTAGTGGAAGAAAAGTGGAATGGGTGATGTGGTGAAAGGTGGGTGTTGTTTTAGTTCTTTCATTTACAGATTAGTGATCGGCTGGGATGGTGAGGAAAAAATGATGACAGACCAAACCTACTGTGTACATATAATATATATATATATATATATATATATATATATATATATATATATTTTTTTTATTATTAAATACATTGCAAACTGCTGCCACCTAGCACAATTGTCCTGTCCCCTTTAAAAAAAGAATAAAGTAATCAGAAATAAAAGAAAATCTGCATCAGCAGTTTTCACAGAATGTGACCTATCATAAAGTGCTTTTGCTTTACAAGTAGTGATAATTTGATACATAATGGGGTTGACAGACGCTGTCCCTTAAACATCACATGCCAACTGCTGCAGCTACATTAAATGTTCCTTAAGTTAGTATGTGGTGAGGAAACCACTTTTTTTATTTATGTGACTGAAATACAGATTTTATTGAAGTATCAGCTGCACAAATGCATCATCTTAGAAAGTTGTATGTATTACTTCAATTTGCCAACAAAAATGTTGGTATATGTATGCATTATCTTAGAAAATTGCATGCATTTTTTGCCAGCAACGACTGGCATATTTTTTTTATTCAAATGTCTTGACTGACTACGTTATGACATAATATGTTTTGCAACAGTTCCACATGCTACTGCTGTAGTACCTTGGCTTGTCTTTGTTATAAAAGCTTTCTTTTAAACATAGCAACTTTTGAGTTACTCATTTAAAACAGAAAGCAGCAAATAGCTGAGATTAGGTAATATCAGTTATTTTTTCTCATAATTCATGACGATGAGTATATATAACTGAGTACATAAATGGCTAATGTGCCTCTTTCTTTCACTAAGGAACTATGATGCAGCTGCAGGAAAACTTTAACATATGGGTGGGTGGGTGGCCCTGTTACATATTAAGTTGCTGGCTTTAGCAAACAGAAGAAACCATAGATAAACCTAGTTGTACAGTATTCCTATGAATGTCACACATGATAATGTCTCTCCCCCTTATATTGAACAGTTTTTCCTTTACATGTATTTTATTACTATCTTCATTACTGGCAGCACAATAAAAAAATAGGGTTTGAGTTCTAAAAAGTTCTAAAAAAGATTAGAACCCTAGAACTTTTTCAAAAGTTCTAGACTAGAACTAGAACCCAGAACTTCAAAGGGTTCTGACAACCCTAATGTGGATGAAAATAATGACAGTACTAGAGTGTGAAAAGGGAAAAAGAAAAAGTCAAAATCACAAGCCACACAAAGTGAAACAAAGTCTGACAGTAGTGATGATGATGATGACAATGGTGCCACAGAGGATTCAATGATTGTCTCACCTGATGAACCTGAATCCTCCGCTGATATGTCTTCCCCCACATAAACCCAGCCACTCGACTCCCAGTCCTACTGCGGTCATTACTAGACATAGACAATCCACCTCTACTGTTTGGAATCATTTTTACGTAAACCCGAAGAATGCTTACCAAGCTATATGCGTGCATTGCAACACATGTGTTAGTAGGGGAAAAAATAAAGGGCATCCTGGAACCACAACAATGATGCAACATCATTTGCAAATTCACCATATCATTGTATATGGTTAAAAAAAAAAACAGTCTAACTTTGGTGGCTGGAGATCTAGCAGGGCTCTCGGTGATCAGGAACAGGAACATTCCGCTGAAACAGTGGGAGACCAGCTCCAGGCAAAATCCAAAAGTCCACTTTCACCTCATGGTCACAGTCACGATAATTCTGTAAGGTCCTCTGTTTTATCAGGCATGGCATGTAATCATACAACACCCCCAGCCAACAATAACTTTATCCCTCCCCCCCACCAATAAGAGGCAGTTGAAGTTTAAAGAAGTTTTTGAAAGAAAGTCTAAATAGTCATGAAACCATCCCATAGCACCGGCAATAAATTGTAAAATATCAGAAATTATTGTACTTGATTTACAGCCATACTCTACTGTGGAATATATGGGTTTCAGAAGGCTTATGGAATACTTAGAGCCATGCTATTTAATGCCAAGTAGAAAATACTTCTCAGTAACTGCTGTGCCCAGGGGGTATGACAGCTTAATAGTTCAAGTAAGGCATGCTCTCCGAAAGACTGAGGACAAGGTAGTCCACTTCACTACTGATATGTGGACCAGCAGCTAAACCATTGCCTATCTTTCTCTTACTACACACTGGGTCAGTTTTGCAGTCAACTCATCATCATCCTCATGTACTAGTCTGTCTGCTACCACTTCAACCAGTACTACTACTACTACCACTACCACTACTATCTCCCAGAGCTCAAAAAACCCTGTCATGTTTCAGAAAATGGCAGTTCTCCATGTATGTCACTTTCAAGACACACACAGCACAGTACATTCAACAAGAACTGGAAGGACTACTTACTGCTTGGGTCACTTCACAGGGTTTGAAAGTTGTTGTTTATTGTTGCTGATAATGGTTCAAATATTAAAAGAGCACTTCACGATGGCAACTATGTACATATATGCTGTTTTGCCCATTGTCTTAAAGGAAAACAGTCAAAAACAGTGGGGGCAATCACCAGGGCTGCTACTGCGCATGCCCGAATTCGGAGCATTAGGTGCTACTGCACATGACCAAACTCGGAGCTGCAACTTTCGTAATGATTTGAAATACATTAGACTGCTCCGTTTTCAATGGAATTGGTTGTAGAGGTTCAGGTAACAATCCTCTACATGCCTCAATGTTTCTTTTCCTCCCATATAGATATGCCTCGCTCGTCATTTTTACGAGTCTTCCGGTACAGAACAGGATGCCAGGGGCACACTCAGTCTTCCAGTGCGGCGGCAGTTTTGACATGGCACATCCAGGAGCAACATTAAAACGCTAAACAACTTGAGAAAGGTTAGCTGCATTTTTTTTAAACCATAGAGGTTGTTTTAATCGGGCATTTTTGCAGCCCTGGAGATTGCCCCCACTGTTTTTGACTGTTTTCCTTTAACCTAATTGTTCCTGGCTTCCTGGATAATGATAGGCAAGTATCAGTCACTGTGGGTACAGTGCACAAAGTGTGTAGCCATTTCAACCATTCAGTAAAAGCCCGTGAAATCCTTGCTGATATCCAGAAGGACAAAGGTCTTCCTTGTCTCCAGCTTGTTCAGGATGTAGCAACAAGGCAGAATTCAACTTACTTTATGATTAAACGTATCATTGAACAAAAGGAAACTATCATTGAGTATACAGTATCATGTACAGTGATATCGGGGAGGGCATTGTACTCCATTCTACTCAATTGTCTCTGCTGGCTGAAACCATTCATGAGTGCTACAATAGAGGTCAGTGCAGGAAAGGCATCCTTTAGCCAAGTTATTCCACTCATTCTACTTCTCAAGAAAAGATTGGAGAAAATGAGGAGCAACTTAGATATAAACCAATCTCTAGTCAATAACATGCTTGCCAGACTTAGCAATGATGAGAAATTATCAGCCATGGCATGGAGCAAGGAGCATGTCTTAGCAACATTGCTAGATCCACGTTTCCAGAACAGACACCTTCCTGATGTGGTTTCTGATGATATGGAGGAGTTGAACTGCAGGCAACTTTTGACTGATGCAGCAGATGAGGTTTCATTAGGAGGACTGGCAAGCAGTACTACAATGACACCCCCTCAAATTCAAAAAACTGCTCCAAAAACCAGTACAGAATCAGATAATGAGGAGGATGACATCTGGGGCCAGCTGCAGGACACTGAAATTCCACAAGGAGAAAATGCATGCTCAGTAGTAAGTGTGGTAGATGCATATCTGTCTGAGCCCAACATTATTATTAAGGATGACCCTTTAGCTTACTGGCAAGAGAAAAAATCATGCTCACCAAAGCTGGCTGCCCTGGCTTGCAAGTATATTGGATGTCCACCCTCCAGTGTCTGTTCCGAGCATTTATTTAGCTCTACTGGGGATGTTGTGACTGATAAATGAACACGATTAACACCAGACAATGTGGAGAAACTAATGTTCTTAAAGGTTAACTTGCCAAACTTTGGCTACATATGTGATACTTATCTTGAAGAATATGGCACTGATAGCAGTACCTGTGCTCCAGCTGTGAAGTGACATCAGCTTTCAATTTTGAGACTCACTGGACTGCTTAAAAATAGAGATCTGGGACTTGCCTGTCTTTGACCGCATCATCATCATCATCATGGGGGTGGGTGGGAGTTGCAGCCAGTACATGACGTTCACATCATCATATACTGGCAGCAACTGGGGCAGTCAAGTCCCTGATCTCAAACACAGTCGCTTTCTCATTCTGACAAGATTATTTTTATGTTTGCTTGCACGCATGTGCAAGAAACATAGTGCCATCATCCGAGTTTTCGGAGGTGTGTCACCCCCGCTTCCAATTCAGTCAGTGTGTTGGAAGATGCGGCCCAAGTCCTCCAATGCATGCTGGAGCTGTCTCTGACAGCTCCAAAATGCAGTGGTGTACAGTTGAAAGGGGGAGCTACACTTCAGTGAGCAGCGATCGGATATCGCCTGCCGCGCGCAGCTCCCCTACACACACACACACACACACCACGCCGACGCATACTGTGTGCCCCTCCCGCACACACTCGTATAGCCAGCAGGGGTGCCCAATCCCGTCGGCTGTGCTGCGCTCCACCCCAAAGCTTCACATGCCACGCTGGGTGCCCACCCCAGCGTGGCAACTCATGGTATAGCTGACGGGGTTGCCCAATCCCCCGTCGGCTCCACTGTCCTCCCCCCCCAGAGTACAGGGTGCCACCCCAGCGTGGCAATAGATGCTATGGCCAACAGGGGTGCCCAATCCCCCATCAGCTCCACACCACCCCAACCAGCTGTTCTTGTGCCAAGCTGGGAGCCCACCCCAGCGCGGCAAATGTCCCGCATCGTCATTGAAAAAAAAAAAAAAACCTGTGAAGAAAAAACGGTCCCATGCAGTCTCCCTGCACCCCCCACAACCCACACCCACCCACTGCACACCCTGCCTCGCCACACCCCCCCTCACCCCATACTTACCTCCGGAGTCCGGCGCAATGATCTTCGGTGGACTGGGAACACGTCTGCACTCTTCAAAGCTGACCGCGAACTGAGGAAATGCCGGTAAGCTGTATAATGGGACAGATGGGTTTTTTTCAACTTTGTTGCACATCTCAGGCATTTTTTGGAATTTTTGCACCAAATTTTCAACATGGGGTTTTTGGGACCCCTTCTCATGAATGCTGTCACTGTCATGGCGTTATTCGGCCGCGAAGGGTGATTTAGCAGTCACTGCATGAAATCACCTTTCGGGACTGATTAATGAAACAACACTGCCAGTGTTCATAAGGTGGGCTCTCAAGAAGCCTATTTTGAAAATTTGGTGGAAAAATTCCAAAAAATAACTGTTTTACGAGCGTGTGTTGCGCAGTTCCTTTGCGCACGCCTGTAGTTCGCCGAATTTTCAATATTTTCACCCAGATTTTCAACATTACCATTTTGCCACACCTTCTTATGGAGTAGTACAGCTGTCATTTTTCACATCTCATCCAAAACGTGTTTCCGCCCATGAAGTGCACAATGGCACAGTCGGTGTGCGAAATCAATGTACGGTACAAATTAAGAAAATCACAGTGACACTGTTCATAAGCAGAGGTCTTAAAATGGCTATGTTGAAAATTTGGTGAAAAAATTCCAAAAAATGACTGTTTTACGAGCGTGCGTTGTATAGTTCCTAAGCACACTCGTAAGTTCATGAATTTTCAATATTTTCACTCCAGATTTTCAACATTGTCATTTTACCACACCTTCTTATGAGCAGTACAGCTGTCATTTTTCACATCTCACCCAAAACATGTTTCCGCCCATGTAGCGCACAATGGCACAGTCGATGTGCAAAATCAATGTATGAGACATATTAAGAAAATCACAGTGACACTGTTCATGAGCAGAGGTCTTAAAATGGCTATGTTGAGAATTTGTTGAAAAAATTCCTAAAAATGACTGTTTTATGAGCGTGCGTTGAGCAGTTCCTATGCATGCTTGTAAGTTTGCGAATTTAATATTTTCACTCCAGATTTTCAACATTGCCATTTTATTACACTTCCTTATGAACAGTACAGCTGCCATTTTTCATATGTCGCCCAAAATGTGTTTGCGCACATGTAGCGCACAATGGTGCTGTTGGTGTGCAAAAGCAATGTTTGGGACAGATTACGAAAATCACAGTTACACTGTTCATGAGCAGAGGTCTTAAAATGGCTATGTTGAAAATTTGGTGACAAAAGTCCATAAAATGACTGTGTTATGAGTGAGCATTGTGCAGTTTCCACGCACACTCGTAAGTTCATGACTTTGTAATACTTTCAGTCCAGATTTTCACCAGTGACATTTTCCGCACTTCCTTATGAACAGTACAGCTGTCATTTTTCACAACATGGTCAAGTGTGTTTTCACACTTTCAGCGCGAGAGATGCATGGTCGCTGTGGAAATCATTGTTGGGACAGATAAAGAAAATCACAGTGACACTGTTCATGATCAGAGGCACCAAAATGCCTGAGTTGACAATCTGCTGTAAAAATCCCCAACCTAATTATATTACGGTGTGCGTTGCACAGTTTCTGTGTCGCTGCCAGTTTTTTAATATTTTTACTGCAGATTTGCAACATTGCCATTTTTACACCTCCCCATGAACAGTACAGCTGTCATTTTTACATCCTGTTCGAATGTTTTTGCACCTGTGGTGTTAAATGTCGTAGTCGCTTGCCTAAGCAGCTTCGCTAACAAACTGATACTGCTGCTGTTCATGAGGTGGGGTCACAAAAAAAACATGTTGAAAATTTGGAGTGAAAATACCAACAAATGCCTGAGGTATTAGGGTTTCCAACCATAACACCCAACCCTGTAGAGAATGACAGGCATCAGGGGTGTGACTTGGGATTCTTGCCTGTAATGCTCATACCATTCCACACCCTGCAGCCAGTGAGAGGCATCGAGGTATGCCTTGGACTCTTCAGCCCCAAAGTTCACCCCATCCTCCTATATCGCACCCATCTCACCGTATTTCCTAATGGAATGGGGTGCGCATAAGGGCCAAAGACCCCAAGGAACACCGTGACACTTGTCAGTGTCTGCAGGGTGGGGTGTGGTGAAATGGCGTGGCCGTTATGCCTGACGACCCAAAGGCACACCCCAATGCCTGTCACTCTCTGCAGGGTGGTGGTGGGGTTGGCTTCAGTTCAATACTTCACTGCCATTCCTATTACGCAGCTCTGTAACTTCTACACTACCACTGCCAATGCCAGCAAGCAAACATTCGGCATTGACAAATGCTTGTTTTATTACCTAATGCACTTAAGAATAATTATTTCTTATATGACCATAGCTCTGTCCCCCCCCCCAATAGTAGTGGTAGTAGTAGTAGCAGTGGTGAAGTGGTCACCTTGGACTGCCTGGTGCTCTTGTTCTTTCACATTGCTTCACGTTGTGTTCCATACCAAGACCCGTTACTATGCTAAAATAATTGGTGACATACAAAAAAACAACCATGCAAAAAAACACACTGACCCCTTCTACAACAAGAATTTGTCAATGCCGAACATTCACTTGCAGGTATCTACAGTGGTGTTTGGCACTGGTTCCATACCCTCCAAGTGTACTGATCTGGCCAGTACAATACCGGCTGTCAGACCCTGGTATCAGATCTTTAGAAGATGCAAATGTGTACCAAATTTTCTATTCAGTGAGTCTGCAGCAGAAATTAACTTTGGAAAAATAAATAAATAAACCATTCTAAACATATGCAAAACAATGTAAGACCACATGGCATAATTACAAAAATAAAAGAAAGGACAATTACTTGGTATACAAATTCCTTTGTGTACCCATGACAGCTCAGAACTTACAGTTCCCCAATTCATTCACTTACACTTCCCCTCTACCACTTGCATTGTGTGTGTGTGACTGTTGGTGGGGACAGGGAGTAGGGGCGAGTAGTAGTAAGGATACTGCATTACTGTGCAGCCACATGATGAAAGCAGCTGGAGAGGACATCTTCAGAACTGCACCTATGAGAACCTTACTTCAGACGTGGTGATTAGTGACAGAAATCTTCTAAAAAAGATTTTCGATTTGCCCTACATTGTTTCAAAATTGGATATTGGTCAATCAGATATTCGCTGTTATGGAGGTAAACGAGACTTCACCAAGCCACCTGTGGCCACAGCCAACAGAGCAATTCATGCCTACAAAATCACCAAGTGGACCAGGAAGGAGTGAGTGAACACATGAACCATCTCTTTACAGAAATGGCCTTGAATGAAATGTCCCTGCTTGAAATGACAGAAAACACAGTACTAATCCAGCCTGCACTGGCACATTTCAACAACAGACTGAAGGAAGCAGAAACGAGGATGAGTTCAAAGTTCAATGAAGGATGCACAAAAGATAGAGGAGGTGGAACCTGGTGAATAGAGGAAAAGGTCAGCAAGAGAGAGGTTCACATAGAAGTCCAGAGAGGTGGAATCAGGAGGAACACCACTGACTTCATGGGGGTCTCAGACAAGGCAGAGGGCAAGGTCATAGTAATGATCATGCAAACCTTATTATTACATGTAGCAGATCTCATTCCTCATGAAAATCACTACAAACTTGAGAGGATATTTTGCTTATTCAAACTACTACCACCCACTAAACAGAAAGCAGAGGGTAATTAAAATCAAGTGACTCGAGTTTCACCAGACAGCAAATATACAGACCAAAGCGATAAAAAACAAAACAAAAAAAAAACAGAAGGATATGCACTGGCATTATACCTATGCCGATGTCACTCCTGTTGCACGAAGCAAACAAAAAGCTGACAAAAGTATAAAAATGGCTACAGTAATGACGTAGGTCAAACACAGAATGTTACACCAAGCCACACTGGTGGGCACCATATCACTAAAAAAATCCCTTATGTTAAAATGCCATGACAGGAGATACACAGGTTGATACAAGGGCTCGTTTTCTCCTGAAAGGTACAGCTAGGTGACTACCTCACATGAATAAATGACAAAAAACACATTTTTGAGGTTCTGTGCACAATTTTCCAAAACTCCACAGGATAAGTACATTCACTAACTTGCATCAATTGCAGTCTGCACAGAGCTACTGGAAAATGTCTATATTATAAATACGGAAACCAGGCAGGAAGTTGACTTCAATCCACCGCCTACCCCCCAAAACCCTAACACATGCACAGTAACACAGAAACACTATTACATAAAGGGAATGTTACTTTACCGCTATGGCCCCTGAACACAATCCTCCTGCACACAGAGACACACAGGAAGAGAAAAGGCATGGTCCTTTGACACAGCAGCTCCATAACTGTGTGATCACTAAAGCCCTCTTACTCCGGGGATGCCCCTTACCCTCTCGCTGTTTCTCACTCTCTGTATCTCTCCCTCTAGGTCGGTAAAATGAGATAGGTCCATCTCTCTTACTGTATTTCGCTCCCCGAGACACTTCAGCATGACCTGACCGGCTCCAGAGCAAAGAGAGCTCATACAGAACTAAGCCAGAGGAGTACCAAGACAGAAGCCACTACATCAGAGAGACAAAGATAAGATAAGCTGCATTTCTGAAAGAGGGGAGGAGGACGAAAAGAAACAGTGACATTATACTCCATCTAAATAAGGACTGGCTGTCAAGTGCGGTGGTGGGGCTCTCTCCGCGGGAGGGGAGGACGGCGATCACAAACACTGGCACCACTTGCTCTCTTTCTGGTGAGCCTCTGTCACTGACCACTGCCTGTCGCTGCTCGATGTGTGTGTAGGGCGGGGAGGGGCAACCAGGGAAACCACCGCAGATCTCACACACACACACCTGCTCTCAGCCAATTGTGAGAATGCCATTCACCATTACCCCAATACCCATGGTCTGACCCGTCTACAAGCAATCAAGGGGACCTGCTACTTTCTTTTCACAGCCACCAGACATAAGTACCACACCACCCCATACTTGCCAGCTCACTCTCACAGTCTACTCTATCTCTCCCTCTCAGTCAGTAAAAACATACAAGTCCCTCTCTCTTACAGAACTTCACTTCCCGTGACACTTTCAGCCTCACCCGCTCCCAGAAAATGGAACGCATAGAAAAATTAGCAGGAAGAGCACCGATACGGAACGCACTAGATCTCAGAGACAGCTATAGAACCAATTACAGTTCAGTAATCTGTGCTACAGATCTACTGCACAATCACTCTGTCACAGTTGTCACTCAGTTCCTGCCATGGGAGGGGAGGGGAGGAGGGCAAAAAGAAACAATGGAAGTACTCTACTTCTAAAGGAGGACTGGCAGTCAAGAATGGTGCATGGTCTCACTCATGGGAGGGAGGAGAGTGATCATAAATAGTGGCACCGCTGTCTCTCTGTCTCACTGACCACCGCTGCTCGCTCAGTGACTGTGTGTATGTGTGTGTGGGGGCAGCCAGTGGAAAATAAACAGGATTGCACACTCACCTACTTTTGGACCCTCAAGAGAACACTGTTCACCCATACCACGATACCCACAGGCTGGACCGATCTGGATTTGTGAATCTCAACACTGGCCACAGTGAAAGTGAAACACGGCTCCACTCTGAGTTTGCAGTAGCAACAAGTCAAGCAAGCTTAGCCAGTTTTCCCCACTGTTACTGTTTGCCAGCCACCTATTAAAAAATTTATCTATTGCCCGAGTTGTCTGCCGGGGAAAAGAGAGTGCGAGCGGCAGGAGCTGCCAATAAGTAAAGCCACACAGCGGCTAATGTAGAAGCGGAGGGGCAGAAGGAGTGAGGACTGGAACGAGAGAGTGCAGGTGGTGGCAGGAGCCAACACAACCGTAACTCCGGCCATGCACATTAGTGTTAACTGTGATGCGCGTGCCCGGAGTTATGGCTACAGAAAGAAATGAAGCGCTCTCTCATTGGAGCAGTTAATTTCTTTCAAGTAAAGAACCTACCACGTCAGCAAGAAAAACTACTGTCATGACCAGAGTGCCTGGTCATTGATGCACACTGCCAAGCCCATTGCAGTTTCAGCTGTAATTGGCTCGGCAGTGACAAACCTCTAAAAAACCGTGTAGTAGCACGACGTTCCTTGCGCAAGTGAATGTAAAAAGTCAGACTCAGCAGACTGGTTAAAAAAAATAGAAATCTGGGACTTGCCTGCCTTTTGACCGCATCATCATCGTCCTGGGGTTGGGTGGGGGGTGCAGCCAGTACATCATGTTCATGTCATCACGTACTGGTAGCAACTGTGGCAGACAAGTCCCTGTTCTCATGCACACAGTCGCTTTGTCATTCTAAGGAGATAGTTTACCTAAATGCGCACAATCAAATAACCACATTTATAAATGCTGTTAACTCTGTTTTTTTCCCCTGGTAGTAGCGGTAGTACTACTACAAAGTTGAATTATTTAAACACAATATTATCCCCTTCTAAAAAATCAGACTCAGGAGGAGACCATTTATTTATAAACTAGAGATCTGGTCTGGGACTTTCTTGTCATCACAGTCACTTTCTCATTCTTTTCTAAGCAGTCTTTTTTGGTAAATGTGCCTTAAACTATATTGATTTCAGTGCTGGTAGACTACTTCTGGTTTTCCTCTGATTGTAGTAGGCGGGGCTAGTAGCAGACTGCAGTCTTGAAGTGGTAACTGACTGGCTGGCTCTCTCTGACAGGCTGCCCTCTGCTCTGGCCTGGTGCTGTTTTTGTGTTCCTGGCTTCTTCTTCATCATGTAACTGTCTAAAACACATCTGGTGCCTGCCTGTACCTGCTGAGAAATAGAATTCACTGCTGTTAATAATATAACTTATACACAGTATTAGTATTACTTCCTTAAATGTCAAAAACAGAAGAGTGATTTGAGAGCATTCTCTACTACCAAACAGTGGTTTCATTGTTTTTTGTTCTACAGATACATTGATTAAAAGCAGTTTAAAATGATTTTTTAACATATGGTTACCATAAAACAATAAAGGTCATAAAAGGTTCGAATAAGGATCCAAATCTTTTTTTGCTTATCAGAACCTTTTAGAACCACAGAATCTTTTGAGGTTCTCCCATCCCAAATGTTAAATCCTTAATGGAAATGGTCTTGGATGGAACTAGCTGTAACAATTTTCTCGCCATCGCTGAAGCACTCAACTCCCATTTCACAGATCTCTCTTCTTACGCATCACCCCCTGCACCCTCATCTAGACCACCTCCTGACAATAGTCAACCTGTAAAACCTCCTTTCTACCTCCACCCTGTTTCCATACCTGAAGTTTTGCGCCTACCCAAATCCATTCCTCCCCATGGGTCAGATGGGGCGGATGGGCTTCTACCCAAATTCCTAAAAAAACACTGCCACTACATTGCTTCACCAGCAACATGCCTCTTCAATATGTCCCTGGCTACTGGGCATGTTCCTTCCCCTTGGAAGACTACTCCCATCATCCCCATCCACAAAAAGGGGGACATCACGATCATGGACAATTACAGCCCTACTGCCATCCTTTCATCCTTATCCAAAATCCTGAAGAAAATCCTTGCCACCCAGGTCTCAGACCACCTCCAATTGTACAATCTCCTCACCCCGGATCAACATGGTTTTCGACGCCGGCACAGCACATCTACTGCTCTTGTCCAGTTCACCAATGATGTCAAACTTGCTAAGGATAAAGGCTCTCTCATTGGGGCGATCTTCGTGGATCTCACGAAGGCGTTTGATTTGGTGGACCACCTGCTGCTCAATGGATACCTACCAAACGATACACACATAAATGTGAGCATGCTATTTCCTGCAAACATCTGAAGGAATATCTCATGCATCTCATTCTACTGCTACTACCGATCTCTGGCAATATTCACCCTAACCCTGGCCCTCCACCACACTCATACTGTACAAGAACAAAAGGTGTGATCTCACTGGCTGCCATCAATATCTGCAGCTTGCTGGTTAAACTAGATAACCTTCGCGTCTGGATCACCCAGCATAACCCTGACATTCTCTCAGTCATAGAGACGTGGCTTTCACCTAAAATAGTGGATGCCTCCATAACCCTCCCAGGATACACAGTCTACAGGCATGGCAGGCTTACTAAGTGAGGGGGCAGATGCACTATCTATGTAAAGGACATCATCATGGCACATGCACTTCCCATCCCTTGCATAGAAAACAACGTACATGTACTACCAATCAATAATTGGAGCGCACAATAAATCCCTCACTGTGGCCTCGATATACATCCCACCTAAGCACAATGTCTCGGGGCTAATCTCGGTCTTGGACAGTATTCCACACTTACACTCCAACTCTGAAACCATCCTGATGGGCAATTTCAATGCGAACTGGTTGTTCCCCAATGCAAGCAGCTACAGTGATGCCATCTCAGCTTAACACTTCACGCAACTGGTTAACTCCCCTACCTGCACAAATTATAGGATAGGACCAGCACCCTGTTGGATTGGGTCCTATCTAATCATCCTAAATGCCTAACCAATGTAACTGTCCTTCCTGATGCTATCAGTGACCATTCCCCGATCGCATGCAACTGGACCAACAAGTTCCTCAAACCTCCCGCCTGAACAATCACTTGCAGGACCCTTCTCCACGGGCACCTCAGCCTGCTCAAACAGCAGCTACGTAACCTTGACTGGGCTCCGACTGATGCTGCCGATGACGTCAACACAGCGCTCACCTACTTCATCTGCCAATTCAATGCCACCTGTGACCAACATGCCCCCCTCAAAACATGGAAAGTTAAGGGCCTCAGAAATCCCTGGGTCAATCCAGACCTGCTGGAGCACATAAACCATAGAGATCACCTGTGGCATCATGCCAGGGCAACAGGAAAGCTAGGAGACATACAGAGATACAAGAGAGCCAAGAACGAATGTACGTGTATGACCCATGTCCTAAAGAACCAGTACTACAAGGAAGAGCTTACCAACTCATGGAAGGATGGGAGAAAGTTCTGGCAAAACATCAAAGAAGTAACAGGCGAGGACCCTAAGCAACCACCAACAATGCTTAACATTGACGGATCACCAACCCTTGACCCCATAGCCATAGCCAACACTTAAAAACATGGCTTTTACCGATCTCAGTGGCATCCTTCCACCTGACTTCTTCACAGACTCCTCCTCATCAGAGAAGGACACTGATATCGCCAACTGCACCTCACCCCCCCTTCTACTTCAAAACAATCTCTGTCAACACAGCCAGGAAATACTTCCTAAAAGTCCTAGGTAAATCCAGGTTCAGTGGAGATTCCTTGGACCTGAAACTTGTTGCCCTAATGTTGGAGGAAATCCTATCATCTCTTACCAAAATCATTAATCTCTCTCTTAGGCTGTCCCAATTCTCTGACGAGTGAAAGTCTGTGCTAGTGACCCTGGTTCATAAAAGTGGGGCTAGTGCATACCATTGGAACTACGGGCCTATCTCCATCCTCCCACCCCTCTCAAAAGCCTTAGAACGTGCTGTTGTTGACCAATTTGTTGACTACCCATATAAGTACCAGCTGCAATGTCCCCAGCAACAAGGCTTCAGAAAGGGACACAGCACCACCACAGCACTCACTGAACTTGCGGCCTTCATTCATGAGTTGCTCGACCAAGGCTATCTTGTTGATGCAGCATTTTAAGATCTATCCAAGGCCTTTGATACAGTTAGCCACAATCTTCTGCTTTCCCAACTATCAACGTATCAAAGAGATAGATAAGGTACGACGCTTGAAATTGCCACGATTTCTCTGGGCTGTGTGAATGCTGAACTGGATCATCACTTGCAATTTGCTGTTTTCAATTTCAGCGCCTTCTCAGGGTAGCGCTATTGGCTCCATGCCTGTGTAGAGCTCCCTGATTGGCTGGTCTCACTCACCTGAGACAGGAGCACCCGAGACGTGTGGCTTAATGTAAGCTTGCATCCCTGTACTCAGCTTCTAATTTATATATATTTTAATTTAGCCTGTTCTGCTCGGCCTGTGTAAAGAAACTTACCATTCCCCCTCCGCTGCAGTTTCTCTCCAACTGTCTGTGCACTGATTCAGTGCTAGCTCTGCAACTTCCCCTTGATTTTTCATCCCACCCCCAACCGGCCTCCTTTAAAATGCACACAGTCTCCGCCCACTCCTACCTAATGTTTCAATTTATTGGTTACTTACTGTCAACAACTGCAATTCCTCCCATCCCCTTTTTGCAACTAAGCCTTCTAGCAGCTTTATCTCATTCTGTCTTGCTGAGGCATACCATTTTGGTACTTTAGGTTTGCTTATTGTCCACTAGCATATCCTGTCTTGTAAGGCAGTTGATTTAGGTCAGGTGATCTCTCCAGTACTTAGTCTGCTCCAGAGTAATAGCTAAGAAATTTGCTTCAAAGCCTCTCTGCCCCTAGTACTACTCTATAGTCAGGTGAACTTTTTCTTATTAGCCTGACTAGGAGCTGTACTTAAGGATTACTGCTTCAGGCTCCACTGCCTATAGTAGTATTCTGCAGGGATTAAGAAATTATCCTCCATTGAGAATCCCTTCTCTTGCCTGCACTTATAGTGCCCATTGGGTGATAGTCTCATAATGAGGGCATATTACCTGCTTCTATGCTTGTCTCTGCTCATCTTACATGTATTGGACCTGAACGTGAATCAAAAAATAACTCCTAGAGTGGAGAATGGCTCTCTTTTTACATTGTCCGACCGGGACTTTTCCTATCAAGTAGAAGAACTTGTATGTGCTCTAACTTCCCCTAGCCTGCTGCTGGTCCTTCACCTGCACTGGCATACAGGAACTCTCCTAAAGTCTGCTCACAGGGCTACACCACCTTCTGCATACTCCCCCTACTCCCATTGTCTCTCTCTTGGTCAGGTTATTATTGTATGCAGCATCAGGAAAACTGGGAACTAGCCTCAGAACTCCCTATACTGCCGCAGACAAATCACGTAACCAAAAGAAGACCCAGCCACCCACACTTCTCCTAGGACTCTGCAGGAAACTCTTGTTCCTGCTTTTACTATGCTCAGGAAATGTTGAGCTTAATCCAGGCCCTCTGGCACCCATGGAATCCCCAGCAGAGCTACAAAGCCTCAAGGAGCTTACATTCTTGCATGTTAATGTATGTAGCCTATTAAAAAAAAAATCACTTCTGTTCAGGCCTAGGTATATCATACTGCTCCAGATGTTCTGGTGATTACGGAGTCCTGGCTTCGACCGGCGACCAGTAACAACAGAGTTAACATCCCCTCCTACTCTTTGTTCAGAGCCGACAGACAAACCAGAGGTGGTGGGGTAGCTATTTACACCAAGGATAAATTCTCTACCTCCATAATTGACTCAACCTCTGTCCCAAAAGAATTTGAAAGCTTGTCATTAAAGATTGAAATTGCCACCGGTGTCTCATTATGTATAATAGGATGCTACAGACCCCCCATCAGCTGGACTACAGTTGTTAAAACATCTTGAAAACATCCTGGGTTTGGCATCTTCAGAGTGTATCATACTAGGGGACTTCAACTTAGACTGGCTCTCCAGTGCACCCACCCCACTTAAAATGTTCTGTGATTCCCTTGGGTTGTCACAGCTATTAAACAAATCTACTCGTCCTAACAAACTCAACCCTAATAACAGTATCTTTTGGATATCATTTTAGTTAACAAACCCCATTTATTCTCCCATGCTGGCATCTTTTTCTCTGATATTAGCGACCATTGCTTCATCGCGTGTGTAAGATCCACTCTTAAATCCACAACTGTACCAAAATTCTCCTTTAAAAGGTGCATACATAACTTTGATCTCCAAGGGTATATATCAGACCTAAGAGACTCCATGCGATGGCAGGACTTCTATCTAGCCAAGTCCCTGACTACAGCTTATTATATTTTCTCAGAAATTGTACTAGGGGCTCTTAACAAGTATGCTCCCATAGTAAAAGTTTGTGCCAGAAACAAATCCTGTCGGTGGTTTACAGAAGACCTAAAAGATGCTTTTATGGAGTAGAGAGTACTCTGAGAACTGCTAGAAAAACTAATTTAAAAATTACTGGAATTCTTTCTGAGGGCGAGGAACCTCTGCACCAAATGGTCAGAGAAGCCAAGCTCATTTCTACTGCTCTCAGCTGGAGAGCTCCTCAAGGAATGCCTCCAAATTCTGGAAGACTATCAAAGACATTGAAGGTCACACCACTGTAAATTCCCTACCTACTAAATTATTGATCAACACTTGGGAACATAAGCAGGAGGCTGGTAAGGACAGAGGTCTGGGGTTATATTCTGTTTTAACTGAAATATTTGAATAGTTTTGTAAGTGAAATTAGTTCTATGTGTTAAAAAATTATTACCTTGAGTTAGAACTGTTACTTGGGCTGTGATATTGTAACTTTTGAGGCTTGGGAACAGTTGTTTGGCAGTGATAATTAGAGTGAAATTTAAATATGTTGTTTGCCTGGTGTTGGTAAGAGCCCTCCGACCCACCCTGTTTTGTAGGCTTTCTTAAACACTGAAAAGCCACTGGGGGTTGGGACTGAAGGGCTGAGTATTTCTGTTTGGGACTGAAATTCGAAGCAACAGGAGCTGGTGGGCCTGTGACATCATACGGTACCTGATGTCTGCATACACACACTGTTAGTGGGACTGAACACACACTGGACTGTATCTGTTTGTGAGACTTGGGAACTTTATTGGTGGGGTTGAAATTGGGTTTGTAAATAACTGCAGTCAGTATAGAGAGAAACTGTATTCCAGGGGAAAGGGACTGAGAAAAGGGGGTGTGCCATTATAAACAGAGGGGATAAACAGGGGGTCTATATTCCACCATGGCAGGCATCTTCGGAAGGGTTGTAGGCTGCACAGGCTGTGGGATGGCAATAATTCTCAATTGGGCCTGGAGAGGGAGGCTGCCCACTCTGTAGACAGCTATCTTGTATCAGGAGTGAGGTATATTGGTTAAGGAGTAAGCTGGGGAGCTGGGGGTGTCCAAGGATAAGGGGTGTGGATATGGGCAGCAGAATGGTGGGGCTGAGGGGAGGCTGGGGCAATGCTCTGAAATTACAGGATGTTATGTTACAGCAAGCAGGAGGGGGGATATTAGGGACAGAGGACTGTTAGATAGGGATGTTGACGCTAAGGGGAAAGCGTACGGGGTGAACATTCTGAATACAAAGAGAGTGGAGGGAAAGAGGCAGGAGGGGCTGTTGTGCAAAGCCTAAAACAGCAGACTGTGGGAAGGGAGCTCCTAAGGTGAACAGAACAAGAGGAGAAGAAGAGGCAGTTTAGAGGTGCAGTCAGGAAACTTGGTTACTTTGGAGGCTGACATGGTGTCACAATAAATTTGAGCTACTAAGCAACCTAGAGGGGGAGGAAGGGTTGGTGGAATGAGGAAACTTATACAGAGGTTGGGGAGGGGAGTCGGATACCCATAGGGCATCACAGACTGGCAATGGAAAGTATAGAAATAGTCCCAGAGGAGAAGGAAACATAAATGTTAAGCAAATGGGGGAGATGCAACATATTGCAGACATGAGGGAGGAGAGCATGATTGGAGAAACTGGGAGACAAGGAGGTGGAAGGCCCCCCTCCAGCAGGGGGTCAGTACCAAGGATGGGGTCCTAGCTAAAGGGACCCACAGAGCGCCTCTGAGGCAGGGGTACTATTACAAGGGGAGGATGGCGTTGTGGGGAAGGGAACCATCAGGGCCAGGATAAATGGTTCGGATAAGAGAGGGTTAAAGGGACACCTATTCAAAGGGTTTTGAGTTAAGTGGGCAAAATAACGAGGGAGGCAGAAAGGGAGGGTGACAAGGGTCTCTAACAGGCAGAAAGACTCCCATGGAATTGAGATCATGAATAAAGGGGGATGGGGGCTGAGAGGGCATAGTGAGGTAACCATAAGAATGATGGCGTGTTAAGGTTCTGTTATTGGGAGACTCAATGATTAGGGGTATCCAGTGGGAGGGACAGGGGGTGGATGCCATAGCCAGTGAAGGTAGTGAGTATCTCTGGGCTGACAGTGCACGAGCAAAGTTCATGGTGTGTAAATGGTTAGGGATTGTGGAGAAACCGGATTTTCTGGTGCATTTGGGAACTAACGATCTAGAGGAAATAGTGTTTGGAAATCAAGTAAGGTTCCAAGAACTTGCCAGAGTCTGTCGGGATAATGGATGCAACATTTCCTTTTCAGAGACATTGCAGTACAAAGGCTCAGTGGAGAAAAAATGAAGCTCACAGAAGTTTAATGACTGGCTCAGGAAGTGGGGTGAAGAGTGGGTTGGGGTGTTAGGAACTGGAATGGAGTTTGGGAGGATAGGGACTATGCCAAGGACAGGTTTCATTCCCCCCATTAGGAAGGAAGTCCTTAAACAGGGATGGCTGACTACATTCAAGAGAGGTGGGGTTTAAACTTGTGAGGGGGGAAGGGATAAGGGAGGGCTGACCAGAAGCCCTCTCCTCCAGATGAGGGAGTAGCCTTCAAGCCCAAGGGGAGGAAACAGACTGGGGTGGAGGTTTCCAGGAGGAGCAGAGGAGGATGGAAGTATAAGGAATCTGGGTGGGGTTGACAAAGAGGATCAGGGATAAAGGGTGGGGGTTGGTGTTAGTAAATGCCAGGAGCTTGGGAAACAAGTTGCCAGAGTTCCAGGCCATGCTGTTCGGGGGATGTGGCGGTCATGGAGACATGGGCCAACAAAACCATGACTGGGACCTAAATGCGGGGGTACACTATGCTTGGAAGGACAGAAAGGAGGGCAGAGGGTGGAGTGGCTATGTTCATTAGAGATGACATAGAAATTGCTAGGATTAGAAGAGGCAGAGGGCATGGGAGGCCTAGGTCACCTTGATCCCCAGCAGGAGATAAGGTCAAGCTGGGTGTAGTATATAGCCCCGGGATGAGTGATGTTCTAGAGGATGGTTTGCTGGACAACATCATTGCCCAGTGTGGCCCAAAAGGGGAAGGAGTGGTGTTGATGGGGGATCTTAATATGCCAGGTACAAACTGGGGAACCATGTCCTCTAAGGTGGCCAAGGAGCAGAGGCTGCTAGACGGCTTCCAGGATGTGTTCTTAACACAGCATATGATGGAGCCCACAAGGGGGCATGTCTTGGATGTGGTTCTTGCAGATGGGGATCTGGTAAGGGACCTGGTTGTACAGGATCCCCTGACTGGAAGCAACCACAATACTGTCTGGTTTCAAACAAGCATGGGGGTGAGATCTAGGACACTGGCAGTGGACTTGGGGGGCAGACTTTGTGGGCTTGGGAAATATTCTCAAGGATCACTTGAAGGGATTACATCAATGACAAGTGTGGAAAGGAGATGGAGGTCATAAAACGGGACTCATGAGGCAGTCAGGATCTAGCGCTAAGTTGAAATGTAAGGAGCAAGGTCACATAAACCATGCTGGTGGTCCAGTGAGGTACAGGTAGCAGTCAGAGAAAAGAAGGCGGCCTACAAAATATAAAACAACAAGAGGATAGGGATAGGAAATGTACCATCTTGCATCTAGAAAAGTCACCCATATGGTGAGGAGCAAAGTCAGTAAGAGCAGCCGTTCTAGGGATACATGGAGGGAAAGAGGTTCTTCCGGGTACATTGGGGAACAGAGAAAAACTAGGAGGCCATCTCAGCAGATTGAGATCAGAAGGAGGGTGGGTGGAAGAGGCAAGGGACCAGGCAGAGGTATTTAGCTGGTACTTTTGCCTCTGTGTTCACCTAGGGAGGGATGGGATATCCACAAAGCAAGGCACCGAAGGGGATAGAAGCGGCAGTGAGTGGGATCAGAGGAGCAACAGAAATGGAGCAAGAGGAGGAGAGGTACCTCAGGTGTCACATCTGGATAAGGATAAAAGGCCAGTAGGTGGAGGATGGATGATGCTATCTCTGCCAAAGGGTGTGGTTAGCCATCAAGGCCCTAAAGAAAGACAAATCTCCTGGGTGGGATGGCATTCATCCGAGAGTACTATGGGAATTACGGACATACTGGCTGCACTCTGGAGCTCTTCAACAGGTCACTTGAGACAGGGAGGGTACCTAGGATTGGCGAGAGGCACATGTGGTGCCAATCCATAAAGGGGGTCGGGAAGTACCAGGTAACTATAGACCCATCAGTTTGACCTCAGTGGTGGGAAAATTAATGAAGAGTATACTAAAGGAACGATTGGGGGTGTATGGAGGGAGGTGGGAGGTCTGGATAGTCGGCAACATGGGTTTGTGCTAGGTAGATCATGTCAAACCAATCTTGTGGAGTTCACGAATGGGTAACATCAGAACTGGACAGGGAAAGCCTGTGGATGTATTATTCTTGACTTCAGCAAGCGTTTGACTCTGCCCCCACAATGGTCTGGTGGAGAAACTGATGGGTTAGGAGTAGGCCTTGATGGCCAGATGGATTGAAAACTGGCTAGCTGGACACACCCAGAGAGTACTGGTCTGTGGGGAGCTCTCGAATCTGGAGAGGTTGGTAGTGGGGTATCAGAGGGTTCGGGTCCTGGGTCCAATCCTGTTTAATGCATACATATCGGACATCAGGGAGGGTATATAGGTGTGAAATGAGTCTCTTCACGGATGACTCCAAGATGGGGAGCAGTAGTTGAGGGAGAAGAGAAGGTTGGCCCTGCAAGGATCTGGACACCCTGAGCTGGGCTCACACATGGAATTAGTTTCAATATCACCAAGTGCAAGGTGTTGCATCTTGGTCGGAGCCCTAAACACAGGTACACCCTGGGAGGGGAGGCAAACTGAGGCCCTCAATAGGGGAAAAGACCTAGGGTCATGGTGGATGGCTGGTGTAACCCTAGATGGCGCTGGTCCCAGGGCTGCTACCCTGCCTGATTTGCCACTAACAGGTTGAGGGCCTGGATCCATGGCGGTGCCTCCACCCAGAGGTCAGGGTTTGCAATAGTTAAACTAATCTGGTCACAGCCCTCTGGGACACTGCAACCCCTTTCTTCCCACTAGTGGCCCACACAATATATTAGAATTACCTTCACAGTATACACTTACCCCCAGGGCTGGTTCAGGCACTGGGACCTCCTGTAAATAAGATGCAGTGCAACAATCACAGTACAATACTTAACATAGACAAATACCTCAGGCAGATATAACTTTGCTGAAACAAGCAGCTCCGATTTATTTAGGGGAATATAACAAGGACAGGGAAATCAGGTTAATTAGCTTATCACTTTACTATCTACCTATGGCTCTGTGCACAGCTATCCCTACCAGTTACTGTCCCTGGGTACCCAAGCCCTAGTGGCTAGTCCAAACCGTGGCAGCTGGTGAGGGCCCTTTCACACAGTGAAAAGAAAATTAGTTTAAACAGTCAGCAGTACAGTGATTCCATTTGGATTTAATGTGGCAATTCAACAGGAGCGACCCTGAATTAGTACTCACGACCTCCAAACAAGATAGGTCCTTCAGCGTCCTTGAGGCTACTCTTGGGCTCCACAGAGACTCTTCACACATTTATATATGGTAAAAAGAAAGTATACCAGGCAGGCTGCTTCTCTATCCCGATCGTAATTACTGCACAATACCCGGGAGAACACACAGCAGATTCAGTTCCCTGGTAGACCGAAAGTAGTTCAACAATTTCTCCAGTCTTCAGGGTGGAGCCTGGTTTCTACTCTTCAGAGATCTTTGATTCTACAGGACGGGATTCAGTCCTAACAAGCAGTTACACAAGCTGCAGACCGAACTCTGGGCCTTACTACACGCTTTTTTGAAACTGCACCTGTGCAGCTGAGGGTTAATAGCTTTTCCCTTCACTGCCACAGAGCTAAACTGAAACTCCAACAGACAAACCGGGCACTTCCTTTGAGTTCCTCCCAGTTCTTGAATGGTTAGCTGTCACTCACAATAGACTGCTGCTGTTGTTCCAAAAGGCGCAAGCCTAAACTACATCTCCCAGAGTCACTGCCCATACAATCCTCTGTAGCTGGCTCAGGATTATGAGTCCAAGTTCTGATTCGTCCAAGGCACCATTTTAGAGCTAGCTTACCCACACTGATTGGTCCAGTTCAGCAGTTCATAAAACCAGAATGGGGAACTAAGGCAGACACAGTTCTGACTGCAAAGAAAGAGGTTAGACAAACTGTAATTTCATTACTACTGTAAATGATTTCTGGCAAACAAAGTTACATCTTTCAAATAGGTTCCCTTTGCACTCTCGTGACTGCAAAATGGAGTGAATTAGCAGCAGCTCGAGTGGTACTCAAACAGAAGCACACAGTCCCCCCCATACAACTAATTATGTCTGCAAGCAGACAGCTCTTGAACAGACAGTACCAGAGGCTCTAAAAACACTCACTGATAAAATGGCTTAAACGCCGAACACCATTCAGGCTTTGAGCATTCAAGCAAGCTCCTGAAGTCTTTTGGTACCCCTACTTGCATTTGCAGGGGGTTATATTCTTCCTGGTTTGGGAAAGCTTGACGTCCGCTGCTGCTGGCAATTTATAAGTTTAACTGCAACCTATACATTTGCATTAGGCTCACACATGTAATCACTAATTCAATACATCATTTTACCAAGAACACATTTTGAAACATTTGCATCGTCACTCTTTTACACAGTATTATACACATTTGTACATAACTCAAGTTATTCCCTCTCTTGTACATGAAACCTGAGAGGGGGGGTCTTCCTATCAGTTACCTGGGGCTGGACGGGCAAGGGCACCATACGCAGAGGGCAACACAAGTAATTTGATGTTAGCACTGGCGCTCAGTTTGGGCAATGAGCTCGGGGACACATACACTCCTTTATGGACAACATTGAGAGGCAAATCAGTGGCCTCCCAAGGTAATCAGTAACTGAGGTTGCACCACAGCTTTTGTGCCTGACCGCCTTTCTAGGGGGAACCTGTTACAGTCTCTGCACCTGAGCCTCATTTTCTCTCACAATATTGTCCTCACTTGTCAGGAGTCTCCTATGGGGTAGAGAGGCTCTAGAACTTGGGGCACTTTCAACTCCAGGAGTTACAGTTTCCTGAGTCCACAACATTTGGCTCATGGAAGCTTTGGGACACAGCAGAGTGGACTGTCAGAACCTCAAAACCTCTTCTTGATACGGTGTGTCACCAGTCTGCCCCAATCTGTCATTTTCGCTTCTGAAAGCTCAAAATAGTTCAACCATGCACAATGATTCCATTTCATCTGATCTGCTTTGCACTTCACTTTCTAGGGTTGGCTCCGGGGATGAAGCTGGGGGCTTGACAGTCAGAAGGCCCAGCTTTGTCTCAGTTTGACTAGGATTGCCCGAAGCGATTGACTCAGTTAGTAGAAGGATAGTATTCAAAGTCACTCTCACTTTCTTCCTGTTGGACTGACAGTCATGCTCAACTGGGACTTGTGGAGGGGACGCTAACTCTGCTTCTGTGGGTGCAGACTTCCTTGATCTTTTCTTGTAGCAGCTCTAGTCACTGGTCCAGAGGGGGATCTTCTGGGGCTCAGACTCAATCAGGATTTGTCCAATGGGCGGTAGTTGATTTCTATGCATTGTTTTACATCTTTGAATTGTTCTCAGGCCTTACTTTGTACACTGGCCGATCATCTAGTTTGCCCACTACAATGTGAGAGAGATGGTGCTATCTGTCAGCACCAATGCTTGCCATGCAGTCCTATATCTTAGCAATACGATCTCCCTCCTGGGTTCCTGTGCTTTCACCTTTTATCATACCGTTCTTTGTTGGCTGATTTCTTTTGCAGCCATGGTTTGAGCCAGTTGGTGCGCATGAGTTAGCTGGGCCTTTTACCTTTGCACATACTGTAAATGGTTGTCAGCTTGAACCCATCAGAGAGACCCCAAACACATCTGCAGTGATCATTCCTCTTCAAACATCAGGCGGTGGGAGGAGAACCCAGTGGCATCACTTTTGGTGCAGTTATAAGCATGTACCAGGTGCTAATTTGTTGGCTCCATCTAGGCTTGTCCTTGGGTGCAGGGGTGCCCAGTATATCTAGCAAAAGCGGTTGAAATGCTAGGTTGTGGGTCCCCTGGGTGGTAAGGAGTGGTTCTGGATCTTCGCACCCCCACAGAGAAAGCATCTCTTTGATCAGACGACCTCAAAGTCTCTCCTTGATCAGAATGGATTCTTTGTGGAGCCCATAGTGAACAAAAAGTTTTCTGATACTTTGGCCACAGTGGATGCTTTCTGGTCTTTGGTGGGGAAAGCTTGGCATATCTTCGTGAATGGTCAGTGACCACCACGCATTACTATATTTTTCTTTGATCTGACTCCAAACTCAGAAAATCAATACAGACCAGCTCCATGGGTGCACTGGTGGTGATGTTAACAAGGGAAGCCCTCTGGGGCAAAGCTTTCCTCTGTAAGCAGCGACTACAAGTTCAGATGTGTTGCTCCATCAGCCTCCATCTTAGGTCAATAGAATCTGGATCTCACTAAGTCAAGTGTTCTGTCTGCTGCCAAGGTGCCCATGTGGTTGTGCAAGGACCTCAGTACTGAGTCTCGAAGGCAGTGGGCAGCATCTGTTGTTGTTTGTCTACTTGTCCCCTCTGTCTACTGTTTCTCTGTATAACAGTTTATTGATCAGTTTCAACTTAGGACCTTCTTTTGTATAACAGTTGCAGTCTCAAATTGTGGGCGTGATTGGACGCATCTTTTCTGCATAGAGGGCTTCTAAAGCTGCTTTGATCGATGGGACGCGACTGAGCTCCACGTATCACTGTCATTGTCCAGCTGAGGCAGTGCACCAATGTCTATTGCAGAAAAGTGGTAACAAGCAGCAGGTATGCAATTCTCAGAGGTCCCAAGCAATCCACCATGCAGTCCACTGCGTCCGTGGACATTTGTTCCTCCCTGTCAACTCCGGCAGAGTGCCCGAATGTCCAGGTTCTGCCAATCGGACCCAATCATTCTGGGGAACAGGCTCCGGGAGAGCATCAGCACTCTGTGGTTTCAGACCTGCTCGGTATTCGAGAGCATAGTAGTATGTAGATAATGCAGAAAGTCACCTATGGCCAGTGGCATCCAACTTAGCTGAGGTCTGCACATAGGTCAAAGGATTATTTCAGTTTTTACTAGTATTTTAGCCCCATACAAGTACTCATGGAATTGGTCAACAATAGCTCACTTCAAAGCTAAGAACCTAACTTATGTACAGGATAGTTCTTTTCGGATGGTCAGGCTTCTACTGGCAAAGAACCCACTGGTCTCAGGCCATTCTCGTGCTCTTGTTGCAACACAGCCCCTAACCCTTGCAAGCTAGCATCAGTGTGCAGGGCGTAAGGTTTTCTTTGATCGGTATAGGCAGCACTGGAGCATGGGTAAGTTGATATATGATCTCATGAAAAGCAGTCTCACAATCAGGAGTCCAGCGGGTCTCAAATACTTCACTCGGATGAAAATACACTCTTCAGTCTTGAGGACGCTGAGTTTTGGTATTTTTGTGGGTTGGGTGATACCCTTAGTAAGAGTTAAGTAAAGGGCTGATCACTCTTGAATAGTCCTTGATGAGCGCCGATAATAACCACACAGAATCCCAGGAATCTTTGCAGTTCTTTTGGATTTTGGGCTGCCAGGTGGTCAAGGAGCCTCACTTTCCTTGGGTCGGGTCTCTGTTCTCCTGTGATACTATGTGTCCCACATATACTTTACTGATGTTTGAAGAATTGACACTTATCAATTTGGACAGTTTAAGGTCAAAGTCCTCCAGTCGGTCCAATACCTTAAATAATCTGCTCTCATGTTCCTCCAGTGAGCTGCCAAACACAATAACATCATCTAGGTATACTAGGCACTCTAGTGGGTTCATGTCCCCTGCCGCGCTCCATCAATGGTTGAAAAGTGGCTGGGGCACCTATGAAATCTTGAGGCATCCCTCATGAATTCATAAGCAATGGACGGATGAAGGCTGTCTTCTCCACGGTCCTCTGGGGCCTATCGGGATCTGGTAGTACCCACTCTGCAGGATCAACCACATAGAGAACCACTTGCTCCCGGTTTAGGCGGTCAAAGCGTTCCTGAATGCGGGGCATTGTGTACTGATCAGGGATAGTCGCCGGTTTGAGGTGCGATAATCCACACATCCTTACTGTCCCATTCTTTTCCTCACTACCACAATGGGGAAGCATAAGGGCTTCTGGATTTTTGTATTACACCTGTAGCTAACATCTCTTGCAGATGCCGTCTCACATCATCTATAGTCAGCAGGTGCCAGGCGTGAGACCTCTCCACGAAATGGTCTTTCGTCATGCAGCCAGATATTGTGCTCAGCTCCTTGCACGATCCTACATCCCATTTCTTTAAAGAAACACCTGGTCTCTCTGGGCAAGCTTCTCACTGATCCTCACTTTCCATTCAGTCATAACGGGAGTCATTAAATCAAACAAGTCAGGTGTTACTCTGTCATTCTTCCTCAAACTTTTGCTAAGGTAGCACTGCAGTGTCTGCATAATGCACATTAGCCAGGATGCAACCTCTATTTACCGAATGTCTCTTTCAGACACATTATGAACTTTGACCATTACCCTTCTGGCATAAGATGGGCTCTAAGCGGGCAAAATACTAGGCTTGACCAGCAGTCCCTCTGCAATTTTTCCATCGCCTGGTGCATCCCAGCATTGATATTTTATTCATCATCCTTTCTGATACGGACCTCTCCTGTAGGGTACACTGGGCATTTGCGCCAGGATCAGAGACTCGGGATCCTTCTTCCATACAATTCCGACCGGTTCCTCTGGTTCTTTTTTTTTCAGCATCTCTCTGTGCCTCATGGGCCTTCTTAATTAGCTGGAACTCTTAAAGCTCTACTAGTTTTGACCCCTGTTTTTCATAACACAACTGTGCCAGCCTTCCGAACATATGAGCATTTGTTCCAATCAACAAAGGGACACCATCATACAGTCCAGTGGGGGGACACTAGGCTAGGGTCTCTACTTGTTGCCCCTCCAGCCACGGAGGTGTGGGAAAGACAGCCAAATTCGGATATACCCGGAATAGGGTAGGCCTTCTCATTAACCCCATACATGCAGTCCTTCTAATGGTTGTAGAGGTACCTGAAAATGCTATGATGCCAATCCTGGAACATAATTGTCACTTAGGAGCCACTGTCTAATACAGCTCTTGTAGACACTCCATTCACCTTTACAGTGGTCTCCATGGAGGGACCCACTATTCTGGACCAGTCTGGAGAGAGCAATGGTGTGGGCCTGTGCAACTGACCTTGCCACAAGGGACGTGAGTTAGCATTTTGGTGCCCTCACTGGGATCATTTCGTACCTCTTAACCACTGATTTGTTCTCCGACTCTCCTTGTAGCCTATATGCAACTTTGTCAGTGTCTTTTGGGGACCGGCATTCCTTTTCATGTGCCCATCCTTCCTACAATTATAATAAAACATACTTCTGGGTTTGAGCTGGCGAGGTGCCACACTGGGAGCTGGCGGGGTATTATCACTGGAAACCTTGGTGCCATCTCTGTCTGCGGCGTGATAAGCATTTGGAGACATCTCATCAGTTTTCCACTTCCATGGTCAAGGAATTGAGTTTGAGCTGTTATCAGCAGGAGATTCATGGGTGGGTACCCCACCCCATAGCAGATGCAGTCGGATATAGGTCAGGGCCCGTACTTGCAGGCGTGGCCTTCATAAAGGGACTGTTTTTGAATTCCGGATCTCTCTCAACAGTTCGCCTCATTGTGGCATATCTTTTCCTTGTCAGAGCACCTCATTGACTGCCAACCTCTGCCCCTGAACTTCACTTGATGGGCCACCCTCAGTCACTGGTCGTAGCTGCAGCTATTGGTGCAGGTCCCTCCCGAGGTCGCTTTTCTCAACTCCTGAATTTCTCTCATGAACTCATCATAGGAGGGTGGGATTCCAGTCAATTTGCCAGGCGTAACTGGAAGCAACAGCAGTTCTGAGAAGGGGCAGATTTAAGGATCCTGTCCAGCCTGGTTCGGTCCAGTTCAATCGCTGGCAAACTACCCTTCTGAGGCATTCTTGCAACAATTTTCCAGCTGAGATACATACAAGACAACTCACCCTTGGTACTGTTGTGCATCTCTTTACTCTCCACCATAGGTCCTCCTCAGAATCTGGGCTCCCATACACATTCTCCAGGGCCTCAAGATAGGCCTGTGCAGTCACTTCAGGGTTACTGGCCGTTTAGGCAGGATGGTAGCCTAGGGCAGGACCTGGAGGCTCTCACTAACCCTCTTTCGCTTTTCAGCTTCCGAGCATTGCCATTCAAGCACTTGGGGGCAACATAGTCTATCCAGGTCTCCCAGTCATCCTCCCTTGGGGGTGGGGAGGTGCCAGGAGAAGATCCTCAACCTTCGTAGAGTCGTGACTAATGGTAGTGCAGAAATAGGAGTCTGCATTGGTTCAGCCACCATTACGGGTACTGGGCGGGAGAGGTGTTGGGGAGAACACCCCAGGTGGCAAGAATAGTTTCTTCAAGTCCTCCACAGTTTTCCCTTCCCCAGCAACCATTTAGCAAATTTCTCCTCAAAGTTTCAGACAGTGGTGGGGGCTCATTTCCCCGGGTCTTTACTATACTTAGTTATCACTCTCCAGGCAGTGAGGGCTCCCTCTGGGAGTTATGGTCTGTGGCACTTTGGAGCTATCTATGGGATCCTTAAACTCTACTAGGGCCAGGAGTGTGGTGAGCAGATTAGCATGCCGACCCACCACCACAGGGTTTTGTAAACCTTCCACCTTGGAAAGTACTCCTGTACAGTGTCCGTATTGATACCAGGGGATGTCCAGGATAAGCATAGCATTTTGAGATCAATCTCCTCCCCAGTACACCACTCCACCAGCCGTGCACAGCCACTCTGTCGGGTACCCATTTTTTTTTCTTAACAGTGGTTCGTGAATATGGCCACTAGAGGACACACAATCCCAGCGTGTGAGCCTCCAAGATGTAACCCTAGATGGCGCTATCCCAGGGCTACTACCCCTGCCTGATTTGCCACTAACAGGTTGAGGGGCCTGGATCCAATGGCGGGTGCCTCCACCCAGAGGTCAGGGTTTGCAATAGTTAAACTAACTTGGTCACAGCCCTCTGGGACACTGCAACCCCCTTTCTTCCCACTAGTGGCCCACACATATATTAGAATTACCTTCACAGTATACACTTACCCCAGGGCTGGTTCAGGCACTGGGACCTCCTGTAAATAAGATACAGTGCAACAATCACAGTACAATACTTTAACATAGACAAATACCTCAGGTAGTATAACTTTGCTGAAACAAGCAGCTCTGATTTATTTAGGGGAATATAACAAGGACAGGGAAATCAGGTTAATTAGCTTATCACTTTACTATCTACCTATGGCTCTGTGCACAGGCCTATCCCTACCAGTTACTGTCCCTGGTACCCAAGCCCTAGTGGCTAGTCCAAACTGTGGCAGCTGGTAGGAGCCCTTTCACACAGTGAAAAGAAAAATTAGTTTAAACAGTCAGCAGTACAGTGATTCCATTTGGATTTAATGTGGCAATTCAACAGGAGCGACCCTGGAATTAGTACTCATGACCTCCAAACAAGATAGGGTCCTTCAACGTTAGCAGGGCTACTCTTGAGCTCCACGAGACTCTTCACACATTTATATGGTAAAAAGAAAGTAACCAGGCAGGCTGCTTCTATCCCGATCGCACTACTGCACAATACCGGAGAACACACGCAGATTCAGTTCCTGACAGACCGAGTGCAATTCAACAATTTCTCCAGTCTTCTACAGGGTGAGCCTGGTTTCTACTCTTCAGAGATCCTTTGATTCTTTTCACAGGGACTGATTCAGTCCTAACAAGCAGTTACACAAGCTGCAGACGGAACTCTGGGCCTTACACACGTTTTTGACTGAAACTGTGCACTGAAGGAGCACAGGGTTTCTTTCCTTCACTGCCAGAGCTAAACTGAACTCCAACAGACAAAACGGGCACTTCCTTTGAGTTCCTCCCAGTTCTTGAATGGATTGGCTGTCACTCACAATAGACTGCTGCTGTTGTTCCAAAAGGCGCCAAGCCTAAACTACATCTCCCAGAGTCACTGCCCATACAATCCTCTTGTGGCTGGCTCAGATTATGAGTCCAAGTTCTGATTCATCCAAGGCACCATTTTAGAGCTAGCTTACCCCACACTGATTGGTCCAGTTCAGCAGTTCAAACCAGAATGGGAACTAGGCAGACACAGTTCTGACTGCAAAGAAAGCAGGTTAGACAAACTGTAATTTCATTATTACTGTAAATGATTTCTGGCAAACAGTTACATCTTTCAAATAGGTTCCCTTTGCACTCTAGTGACTGCAAAAATGGAGTGAATTGGCAGCAGCTCGAGTGGTACTCAAACAGAGAAGCACACAGTCCCCCATACAAACTAATTATGTCTGCAAGCAGACAGCTCTTAAAGACAGTACCAGAGGCTCTAAAAACACTCACTGATAAATGGCTTAAACGCCAAACACCATTCAGGCTTGGAGCATTCAAGCAAGCTCCTGGAAGTCTTTTGGGAACCCCCATTTGCAGCGGGGTTACATATGAATAACTCTGAGCAGTACAGGAGAGCGGCTAGCAAGGCAAACAGGATGTTGGGATGCATTGTAAGGGGGATCACCTCTAGGAGCAAGGAAGTGATTCTGCCACTGTACAATGGACTGGTTAGACACCTTGAGTACTGTGTACAGTACTGGAGACCACACTTGAAGAGGGACATACAGCTCCTGGAGAGGGTACAGAGGAGGGCAACTAAGATGATACGAGGGCTAGGTTTGACATATGAGAACAGACTTGAGGAGCTCTGCCTGTTTTCATTGGAGGAGAGAGGAGAGACAGGGGGACATGATTGAGGTCTTCAAGTACCTCAAGGAATAAATAGGGTAAACATGGAGGATCTTTAGACTAAAGCAGGAGGTATCACCAGAGGCATGGTTTGAAGTTGGAAGGTGGAAGGAGGGGGAAGAGGAGGTTTTTCACTGAGAGGGTGGTGGACCCTTGGAATGCACTGCCTGGTGAGCTGGTTCAGAGATCCACAGTGGAGGGCTTCAAGAGAGGGTGGGACAGACGCAGAAAGTGGATGTATCAGATGATGGCCTGTCCCAGGGGGTTGGGGATGGATGATAGGGGTTTCTGGAGCACAAGGGATGGGAGGGCCTCGGCACCCAACTAAGGATCTAAGGTTCGAGCAGACTCGATAGACCGTAAGGCCTAATCTGCTGGCAAATAGTATGTTAGTATGTAATACTGTCATCTCTGACAGACCGTCTATCCTCGATGCTCTCAATAATCATTTGCCACTGCAGGGCTAGCCTTTGACTCCTCTCCTGCGAATATCCTCCGCCAATAACTTAGATTGGATACACAAGAAAAACCCATCCCCAGTCCATCCTTCTCTCTGCAGCCTACCTCCTGAAAGAAGTCGAAGATCTTCTCCTTCAGCTGGACACTAGGAAAAGTGCTGGAGTGCGACCTCATTGACCCGTACTTCTTAAAGGTCGGCTACCGTGTCCTCGCAGTCCCAATTACTCATCTTTTCAACTTATCCTTGTCCCAGGGTGACCTACCGCCCATTTGGAAAAATGCACTTGTGGTCCCTTTGTTTAAGTCAGGAGATCCTGCTAACCTCAATAACTACAGGCCAATCTCCCTACTTTCAATACTGTCAAAGATGCTGGAGAAAATAGTGAACTCCCAGCTTCGGAAGTACCTGGAATCAGAAAAATTGCTCAACTCGTTAAAATCCGGTTTTAGAGCACAGCACAGTGCAATCTCTGCTCTAGCCAAGGTGACAAACGACTGGCAGCTTGAATTAGACAAAAAACTTTGCACAGTTTTCTTGGACCTAAGCAAGGTGTTCGATACCGTTGATCGCAGACTGCTTCTGTTGTCCCTCCGGAACATTGGTTTGGATTCCCTATCCCTTAAATGGTTCACCAACTACCTCTCAGGACGACTTCAACAAGTAAGGGCAGAAGGGGAAGTTTCTCCACCAAAACCCCTATTGAGGGGTGTACCGCAAGGTTCCATTCTTGGTCCCTTGCTCTTCACCATTTATATGATGCCCCCATCAAAGAAGCACAAATACACCTATTCGCGGATGATACGGTACTCTATGCGAGTAGCCCAACACCTGAAGCGGCCTGTAAAGCCCTTCAAAATGAATTTAATCTGCTGCAACATCAGCTTATAAACCAGAAACTGGTCTTAAATGCAAAAAAAAACAAAGCAATGTTCCTCTTGCCCCTTCAAAATGCAATAAATCCTGCAATTGCTGGGACACTCCCACAGATCACTACCATTCTAGGTGAGCAGTTGGACTACGCACAAAGTTCAAGTACCTGGGGTCTGGTTAGACCATAGACTTACTTCACAGATCACTTAGAAGAACTGGCAAAGAAACTTAGACAAAGACTTGGTCTGTTCTTTAGGATTAATAATCTCCTCACAGAGATGCTAAACTGAAACTGGTTCAAACTACCTTTCTTTCCCTATTGGATTATGCAGACTTTCTATATAGTCAGGGACCTGCAGGTACCCTAGCCAAACTTGATACACTTTATCACAGAGCCATAATATTTATCACGGGTCTTCCATACTCAGCCCACCACTGTGCATTGTACACGGCAGTGGGATGGTCATCCCTTGCTTATAGATGGCAAACAAATGCTGCTGTTTGGACATACAAAGCTATCTCAAATAAATTGGCCCAGTATATCTCTGTCTGTTTACCTTTGTGCACTCTGGGGAAGTATGCCCTGAGAAGCACCCCATATATCTACCTTTATGGTTACAAAGCAAAATCTCGCATTGGCAGAGCAGCCATCTGCTTTGTGCTCCCTCAACTGTGGAACAAGCTGCAAAAACTTTGAAATTAACTCACCCCATCAGCCTAGCAGCTTTTAAATCCTATCTCTACATCATAATAAGGAGTCCTGTGCCTGTCTACCTAAATAGTGACTCCTATAAGCCAAGCAACTCTAATTACTACTGTTAAAGACTGATCACATCTATAATCGACTCTTCCCTCTCCCCTTTTTCTACCCCCATATCTGTCCCTTCCACATTCCTTTGACCCTGGTTCCTGCACTAAATTCTCCATACCGTATCACTATATATCTTTTTATATTAGGTTTTATTTGTGTTTAGTGCATCTGATATGTATATTTCTTTACTTTTATGAAACATTGTGTCCTACCCAAAACTAGCTGTATCTTCTGTTCCAAACATATACTACTGTCAAGGCTACCTGCTGATACTTTGTATATACTGTATTATTGTATCTCACTTTATTTGTATTATTACTATTTTCTTGTGTGTTGCATCCCATGTATATTGTCCCTTGTTCCTTGTTAACAAACCCAAGTCCACCTCGTAAATGAGCTTGCTCAACGGTGATCACCTGGTTAAATAAAGACTTTGATTGAAATAAAGACTTTGATTGATTGATTGAAACTTGGCCTGTCCATGGACACCTTATTCTAGTTCATAAGCTACCTTACAGGCCGCTTCCAGCAGATTAAGATCAAAAACCACCTCTCAAACAGCCGAGTGGTCCTATTGGGTGTCCCTCAGGGGTCCATTCTGGGACCCCTTCTGTTCAGTATTTTCATAAACAACCTACCCCGCTCCTGCCAAGACCGTTTATTGCTGTATGCTGCTGATGCAGACATTTTCACCCGCAACCATGACCCCATGCACCTTGAAAAGCAACTACAGTTCAGCTTTTCGCAATCAGAGGACTGGTTCAACAGACAAACTAATTCTTAATAAAAAAAAAAAAAGTTATGCTCTTTTGTGGCCAGCACAGCAAATATCGATCTCATCCACTAACAATCTGCAGTTCTGTTGGCATGCCCCTGGAACAAATCCAACATTTGGTATTACCCTGGACAGCACCTTCTCCTTCTCCCATCATATCGAACATGTTGCCAAGGCTGTCAACATTCGCATCGGACTTCTGCACAGACACAAATGGACCCTGACCTCAGGCACCTGAAAATTGCAATCCATAGCTCCATCTTGTCCATAATAGACTATGGGCTCACAATGCATGGCGCCGCCCCTGAAACATCCCTATGAAGAATTTCCACAGCCCTAAAGAAGGCCTGCCTCCTCCTCACAGGTGATGAATGACTCACACATACCTGCCCCTCTATACGAAGACTGTCTGGCTCCAACTAAAAGACAGAATCAAACTCCAAACCTGTCTTCTAGCTAATAAAATCCACCTGGGTCTGGCACCTCCAGGTGTACAAAACATCCTCCATTGCACCTGCACTCTTGGCCATACCAGGGGCTCTGTTAATCAAATCTTCCAGGTACCTCACTGCTGTACATCCCAGGGACAAAGATTCTTTGCCTACCGGCACCCATCTGGCTAAACTCGCCCCTGGGGACATCATCTCACTCTTGAGCCTGGCCCATTTAAACATCATCATTTCAACAGTACCCAAGCAAGCTTACCCAATGTGTCTGCTTCCACTGAGCTGTTGTTCCACATGCCTCACAACCCTTATCAACTCCATGCAACTTGCACTTATCATTCTTGCTCCTATCAGCACTTCGGTCCCAATCCCACTCTCTTGCCCTAACCGCTCCTTCCTACTACCCTCACTCCTCTCCTACCCCCTCTTAGCCCTACCCCCCTCCTCTACCTGTTCCCCACTCCTACCCACCCCACCAACCCTCCCAACACCCTCAACAAAGCCTCTACTATGCTCCCCCTCACCTCCTTATCCTTACCCACCCCCACTTTTCCAATCAAGACCTCTTGGCTGCGTGCACTCTCTTGGCTTACTACGGGCCCCTGTCTTCTTCCCACATCCTCACCTAACTACCCCATCCCTCCTACTTTTCAACTGACAAGGCCTATTGGCTGCTACTCTGTCTCTTACCCTGCTTAATTTCTCCTACTCCTGAAGCAACTGACCTGGCATCACTGTCTATTGCCAGTAATAGGCATTGTTGTTAATTTACTCCTGTATTTGACCTGACATACATTGTACAATACCTATAATTAGTTACTGTCTGCAGGCTCACTCTGTGTTCCCACAACTGACTGTATACTCCTTCTCTGTGTATCCTCTTGTTGACGTGGAACTTATGTAAATGAGCCCTGGCTCATAGGTGTAAATCCAAGAACAAATAAATAAATAAATCCAAGCCGTCCACCCTCTTTGATTTTTTTTCCTCTGCAACTGCCCGACTCCACAGCTACCTCACAGAGCATCATCAATTTGTGCAAATCGAAATGCAAAGTCCCTCCTATCTTATACCTGGATCCGGAGTTCTACAAGGATCGATGTGGGCCCATTACTTTTCTCATTATTCATAAATGATCTCCCCCACTGTCTGGTCCTTGCTCTGCCTTATTATATGTAGATGATTTGGTACTCTACTACAGCTCCTCGGACATATCGGTCATCAACAGGAATCTCAACCCTAACTTCAATACCTTCCAACTCTGCTTGAAGCAAAACAACCTGGTCCTCAATACCAAAAGGACTGTCACCATGCTCTTCGACTCGAACCCAAACTCAGGGCCTGTCGCCAGCCTTTATGCATCAGAGCAACTGAAGACTCTCCCTAGACACTGTTTCCTCTTTTAAATACCTCGGTGTCACCTTGGATCCATTCCTGACTTTGAACTGCATCTAACCACTTCTAGCAAAGCAGTCAACATTTAACTTGGTCTGGCGTGACAGAGTTAGACACAGCCTCATATCTGCGCGAGTCTGGCCATTGTGCAGGGGGCCCTCAGACCTAAACTGGCATATGGGTCAATTGCCTTTCTGGAACTTCTAAAGGACTATTCCACAAGTGGGACATCTGCTACAACAACATCTGCTGCTTTGCTCTGCTGGTACCTAAGCTCTCTCACTGCTGCTCCCTCTACTCTGGCCTGGGCTGGTTAGCTCCCTATAGCCTTCCAGCAATACACTACTACCTGTTTTATCAAAAACATCATCGCCTCCCAGTTACCGAATAAATTGGCCCTTCTACTTAAACCTGCTTACTCTGCCTACTCCCTGAGATTGGCTGACAAGTCCCTCCTTGCCCAACCCAAGAGTAACACTGAAATGGGAGGGAACGCCTTCTCTGTCAGTGCTCCAAAAAAGTGCAATTCCCTTCTGCTGACACTCAGAAATACCCAAACACTCCGTAGCTTCAAGCAGGAACTTTGGAAGTTCCTGGCCTGCTCTGCACCCTGCTCATGTGGTGGGTGCACCCACTAAACTGCTTGTCCCTCCTAGCTGCTTACCCTGACTCTGGTCCCTCCATGTTCTCCTGAAACATTGTGCCTAATCTGTTTATTTTATTTAGCACTTATTCCCCTATTTTTTGCATAGAGGATGTTATTTGGTGTGTTTCTTGGGCCTTGAACTTTTGCCTTTGTTGCCTTTGCCACGCTACTGTTCTACTGTTGCCTCGCATTTTGATGTCTTACTCCTGGCCTCAGTTTGTTGCCTGATTATATGTATTTTGTTTATGTCACTTGTTGTAACTTGTTATATCCCTTGTACCTCACTCTTGTTTTACCACTCATATAGTTATGTAACCTCCTGTGGCGTGCCTGAAAATAGGCAGCTTTGCTAGCTAGTGCACCTACCCAGTCAACAAAAACTAAATAAATAAACTGCTACTCACAAAATTGCATTTTTCTATTTATTCTGAATTTGGCTATGTTCTCTGGACTCCAAATCATCAAATTTTGATGCTGGTGGTTGCTGTGTCTGTGTCTAACTAATTTAAATGTTTGAGTTTGGCTACAGGTTTGGGGATTTCATTACAGAAGTTCAGTAGCAATTTGCCAAAAAACTAATTACAAGTTTTAAACGTCCAGCTTATATCCTGTTCAAATTACAAGTTTTAAACTTCCAGCTTATACCCTGTTTGAAGTATTGTATTTATAATCATAATAAAACCAGACATTAGATACCAGTAAAATCCAAAATTAGACTAGCAATCACCGATCCAATCTCAGAATTTAAAATCTTAAACATGGAATATGATAAGTCAGAGACTCTGTCTATCTCTTCATTGTTGCCTTCAACTCCTAGGCCATCGTGAGTCTAAGTATGTGTCCAGCACTCTACAGCTGATACTGCTATATTCCTGGCTCTGCAGATTTCTGATTAATTGGTTAATTTATCATTTATGATCAGGAAAGACACATTTTGATGAAACAGCTCTCTTCTAGGTGCATCCTGAGGGTAGCTTACATGGACCCGTTTATTGACAGGGGAATGCTGGCTAGGACACCAAGGAAAATCCCCTACTCTCATGTTAAGTGCCATGGGATCTTTGCCTTCCACCTGGACAGCCACCAGTGATGGGCAGAGAGACCTGGGTTTAAACATCACATTCAAGGACAGCACCTCAACAGTGCAACCCCTCTCCCCAAGTGTTGCACTAAAGTGTCAGTACTGACAATTAGCTGAAGCTCGTTTGAGGCTAGAACCTACAACTTTCAATGAGGTAGCAGGAGGGATATGGCTGCAGCCAGGGAGAAGTAGTGTCCAGTCAAAAGCAGAATTAAAACAAAAGCAGAGACCGGCATCTACTAAAGGGGACACTAATATGTGGCTCCAACAAACACCAAGTACTGCTGTTGCTTCAAAATAATGTGCAAAAGACTTTATTTAGTGCAAATACTTCAAGAAAAATTAATATCAGTGCACTCGCATCTCATTTGATGATAACAAATGTAACAGCAAAGTCCATAAAGTCCATATAAAATCAAACAAACTACGCAGGACAAAGGCTGGTACAAAAACTTCTTGTTGCAGCAAGGAGAACACGGGCGTGCCCTGTTGGAGTCACACATCAGTGTCTCCTTTAGTAGGTGCCGGTCTCTGCTTTTGTTTCAGACCTACAGCTTTCCAATATTCCAGCCCCAGAGGCAAATCTGCAATCTACTGAGCTATTGACCCTGCTAAAAGCAATAAGGCATGTAGAGGTGTGTTTGTATCATAAAATAACACTGCACCCAGGAAGTGCAGGCATGAGGCAATGCAGAGTGCCATAAATCACCCAAAGTGTGGCGAAAGCTCATTATTTACATTTATAAACCTCTTCCTCACTCCATCCTAATTGGTGAGTCCCAAACTGAGGGTGATGGCAATATAGCAAATACCTTTAATACCACATTTAGTGACCTCTATGCCTACACTCCAGCATCTTCCAGTCACCCTGTGGGAGCACATATCACCCATACTGAAAAGTTCACACCGCATGTTCTACCTTAGGAGACTAACCTGGGCAGATATATACAAATATCTTGCCCGCACAAAAAAAAAGTTTGTATAGGGCCCAACAACATCAACATGAAACTCTTCTAATCTGCCTTACCTGAGGTTACTTGTCCCCTCCAACTCATCTTTAATTTATCGCTCTTAACTGGGCAAGTGCCTAAAATCTGGAAAACGGCACACATTACCCTGTCTACAAGGGGGGTGCCTAAGACCTACCCACTAACTACTGTCCCATTTCAATTTTGCCCCCCCCAAACACTTGAAAAAAATTGTTAATGGCCAGCTTACCCAATACCTGAACCAATATGACGTACAATCATTTGAACAGCATGGTTTCTGCAAAAACCACAGTACCTTAACTGCCCTATTAGAATACACAGATCCAGCCGGCCCGGTGACGCTGAGGGTTGAGGCGCTGGACGCCACACCTCGCACCACGCCGGCGACCCGGGTTCGGGAGTGAGCTCGCGTCGTCGGGGGTTGGCCGGGGAGATAGGCTGGAGTGTCCGAGGGATAACTCGCCTTCTCTGGAGGGGAACTCCAACCAAGGGGAGCGGTGACTCTAGCGGAGGCTGGGGAAGCGACTGCAAGCTGGAGTCTCAGGGTATGATTGGTTGCAGGTGAGGCCATCAGCCAATCAGCCTCAGGGGTTGCTCCTTCACGGAAGGGGGGGACGTTGCGGATGCCGGCAGATGCTTTGACGCAGGGGCACGCAGCGTCCCATGAGGAACATGGGAAATAAAACCTCAGAGCCGGGATGACAGAACGCCGAGCTGGGTCCCGATGTGTCAGTGCCTGCCTGTGACCAAGGACCCTGACAAGATGCAAGATTCGGGGGGCCGCCAACCCCGACACTGCCCGGGGGTTACCGTGGTTAGATGGAGGGACCAGAGGTTGCAAGGTAGGTGCTGGCAGGGGCAGGCTTAATGGGCAATTCCTGAAGAAAGTGGCTCTGTGGGGCAGGAGGAGGGAAAAATAGAAATTTCAGAAAAAAAAGAATGCACAGATCATCTTCACTGTGCCCTGGACAGAGGGGAGCTTGCTGGCTCCATCTTCACTGACCTCACCAAGGTGTTCGACCTTGTCAATCATGCTCTGCTCTGCCACTAACTAACTAATCTAGGCCTCTCAGTGAAAGACACTGACTGGCTAAAAAGCTATCTTATGAATAGAACCCAAGCAGTAAAATGTCAAACGTCCCTCTCAGACTACAGACCTGTGACAGTAGGGGATCCTCAATCCTTGGTCCCCTTCTGTTCAGTCTCTTTGTCAATGAACTTCCGAAAGCTTGTAACTTCACAAAACTCCTCCTACATGCTGATGATGCAGTCCTCACTGCAACACATAGCAACCCAGACTATATCCAGCACAGCCTCCAAACCGGCTTCTCTGTTATCTGTGACTACTTCTCAAGCAACCTCCTCATCCTAAATATGAAGAAAACCAAATCTATGCTTTTCTACACCAGATATAAACCCTACCCCACCCTAGTCATTCTCTGCATTAGGTGCCCCAACAATATAAGTTGCTGCTTGCCATTTGGGGATAATCCTTGACTTGGGCTTAACCTACTTGGCTCATGTGGCTGCTCTAACTAAAGTATCTATCTCTATTACTATAGGCACAGAAATGCTTTCCTCCCTGAAATTAAGCAACAACTTGTCAGATGCTACATCCTTAGTCTCCATAAGGCTATGGCCTTGTGTCCTATGGTGCTGCATGTGACAGAGTGCTCAACAGGGTCAGAGGCTTGTGAATATGGCCTGCCACTATGCACTCAACCTAAAATGGGACTCCCATAAGTGCACCCTGTATAAAAACCTAGGTTGGCTTAACCGATTCCCAACTGCACTATATTACCCTCATCACTGGTAAAAAGTCTTGCTTGGATTACTGTCCCAGGGGTCCAGTCCCTGCTGAGACTGGTGGCCTCGGGTACCCAACTAGAGGTGTAATACATACCTCTGTGGTGCTCCCATGTAAAAAAACTCCCTGGGTCAGCCTGCTTCTCTTTCAATTTCCCAAAACTATGGAAATCCCTTACCCCATCACTCAAAGTCATTGGCTCTCTAACCAACTTTAAGTCCCAGCTCCTAGCTTCTCTCGCCCCCCAAACTCATGTGGCTGTTATCGCTCACAGGTCTTTATTTATTTTATTTATTTTAGTCTCGGATTACAACCTTTGAGCTACAAGTTCATTTACAAAGGTTCCATGTCAGGAAGGAGAATGGCAATATAAAAACAGCAGAGGCAACTAGGAACTAACAGTATGGATAAACTAAATAAATTTAAATAAATAGGAGGCAGTATGGTGCAGTGGTTTAAGGCTCTGAGCTGCAAATCTGGACACCTGGGTTTGAATCCCACAGCCCCCACTTGCATACTGTGTGACCCTGAGCAAGTCACTTAACTTCCTTGTGCTCCCAGGTTGCATCTGTAAACAAGCTTTCAGCTTAGTGTGTCTTACCTGGTTAAATAACTGGAGGAAAAATGGTATAGTCGTAAAACATAGACATAAATCCGAATTAATTCGGTTATTTGAAGAAAGAAAATAAGAGAGAAAAAAACAAAATGGTAGCCAAGGATGTGGAAAAAGGAAGGATTAGGGGGAGAGATTATAGAGGGAGATTGCAGTAACCATATGATCAGGGTTACCTTGTCAAGGTTGAAGGCAGAGGAGGCTGAGGAAGTTGAGAAGATAGACAGGGAATATGGAGAGGGGTGAGCCGTTGACAGTGACTAGTACAGGGAGGGGGCAGGTGAGAGGAGTAAGGGAATAGGAGGTTGGAAAGAAAATATTAAGTTGCTAGTTGGGGGGTAGAGAAGTGCTTAATTAGAAGGGTTGATGATAACAGTTACAAGGGGAACAGTTCATGAGAAGCAGGTGTATTTCATTTGGCTAGACAGGTGAGATTTGAGTTTGGTTTTGAACGGGCCAGTTTTATTGATGGAGAGTAGCTCGGTTGGGAGAGAGTTGAGCCAGAGTGGGGCTCGGTATCTGAAGGATCTCTGTCCTTGAGAGGTGCACCAGAAGGGGACCTTGTAGGAGAGATTGTTTGATGCCCTAGTCAGTCTTGTTGGTTCAGCCTGACGAAGCAAAGAACTGGTGCCAGGAGGCAGAAGGCTTAGGGCTGCTTTTTTGGCTAGAAGACAGACATGGTAGCGAATCTTCGTGCCCAGATTTAAGCCAACCAGTTTGCAAGTAGAGGTTACAGGTATGAGTTAAGTGTGGTGCTCCAAGAGATAGCCTGCAGGTTTTATTCAGTGTAGTGGCAACCCGATTAAGGGTGTTGTCTGGGCTGCACTGTAAATGGCAAGGCCATAATCAATGATCAAGAAGACCGCACTGGTAATGGCAAGCTGGAGGGCAGTTTCAGTGAGGCAGTGCCAATGTTTATAAAGTAGACCGAGCTTCGGTTAGCTGATATGGCGACATGGTCAACATGGGAAGAGTAGGAGAAGGAGCTATCTAAGGTGAGGCTAAGGTATTTAAAGTTGTGGACCATTTTGATGGCTTCACTTTGTTTGTTTAGACTATTAATTGTGGATGTCTTGATGCGACTGTGGGTTGAGGCAAAAAACATGGTCTTATTTTTTTTTTATAGTTTAAGAGCAGCTTTGCGTTACCCAACCAGTCCTCAACATTATTAAAGTCCTGCTGTAGCCGTAGTTCAAGGGTGGCTAGTGTAGAGAACAGCATCATCTGCGTAGAGAAGGATTTTGTGTTGACAGGCAAGAGGAAATGATTTAAGAAAAGACTGAACAGTAGGGGGCCCAATATGGATCCTTGTGGAACACCAGTAGTCACGTGTTGGGAATCTGAGAGACTGTTTGATATTTTTACCCATTGAACTCATCCTGTTAGGTAGCTCCGGAACCAGCACAGCAAGTCATGGTATAGACCCATGGCTCCTAATTGGGCTAGTAAGAGGTCATGGTTGACAGTATCAAAGGCCTTGGTGAGGTCAGTAAAGGTTGCCCCCACCAAGTGCCCTCGATCAAAGGCATCGTGAATGAACCCCATGAACTCTACCAGGTCTACCACATCCCTGAACCTCCTGACCCCTATGCTTTCTTCTTCCTCCATTTGTGCTCTGTTGCTACCCTTTTGTATCATGCTATCCTGTTTTAATCACAGTTCTTTATAGTCCTTCTCAATGTATCTAAAATATTTCCTATTGCATTGTGCATGTGTACTTCTGTCAATTTCAACTGTAAATATGTAATGTACTTTACTGATGCTAAGCTGTTGCATATGACCCTAGACCCTTTGAAAATAGGCCCTGCCTGAAGGATCTTGTGTGCAATTAATAAATAAAAATAAATGTATTTATATTATTTGTTATGTGGGAAAGAGCACTGGACCCAGGGTCCTTTTTCAGGCTTGACCCAGAAGATACAACACAAAACTAAACAAGACACACAAAAACAATAAATATAACACCTTACAATCAGAGACAAGTACAAATGCACTGATTAAGCAGAAAGGATTTAAAATTATTTTCTAAAACAGAGAATGAACAGACAGATCATAATGATTCAGGCAGTCTGTTCCAAAACACAGTGCAGTGGCTGAAAAAGTTCTAGATCCAGTTTTGGATTTGATAAGTGATGGTTGCAACAAAATGCCTTTAGCGGACCTCAAACTAGGTAAGATTGCCCTTAATGAACCCAAATCACACAACAGAAAGAGGTAGAAAAACAGCTTTAACAATTTGACAACCAAAAACTATTCAATCCAAGCAAGAGGTAATAACCACCCCAGCTAGTAATATAAAGAACAGTGGTGCATTCTAGAAGGCAAGCAAAACAAAACAACATATGTTATTATAACGAACAGTAAGAAGATTACGTTCTTGGACACCCAAATAAAAAAAAGTCAGTAAACATACTCAGATGACGTAAAAGTGATCCAACGGCTATTTGCTTGCCAAGTTTCAAGGGAAAAACTGTTTCAATTTATAAAGAACTGCAAGCCTTTGGTTAATATTTCAGCAGATCAATTTGAGGTGGACAGAAAATGTTAGCCCAGGGTTAAGAACAGCCCCAAATATGTGAACTGAAAACCTGTTCAACAGCAGTACCCAAGCTATCCTACAACATAAGAGGAGGGCACCCATTTAACACAGGTGCAGTATAATAGCTCACGGATTTTGTCTTGTTTGAATTTAAAACAATTCCATTTTTTTCCCAAACCAAACTAAAGACAAATCCAGTGTAAGAGCTAAAGAAATATCACTCAAGGTTTTAGCTGTAGAATAAATAATAAGATCATCTGCATAAAGAGTTGCAGAATTTATGCTCCAAGGGTAATAAATTAACAAAAGGTGAATGCATTAGGGACCTAATATTGAACCCTGGGGTACCCGTCTCCCCAGGTAGCAAGAATTAGAAAAAGAACAAACACTGACAAACTGAGTATTGTGTTGGCTAAGTAATCTCTAATCTAGCAAACAACATTCACAGAGAACCCAAGAAATCTAAGTTTTGAACAAAGTAAACCATTGTCAATAAGTCTGAATGTCTTGGTCAGGTCCATGAACACAGTCCCAGTCATACATCCAGCATCAAAGCCATTGAGGACCATGTCCATGAACACAGCCCCAGTCATACATCCAGCATCAAAGCCATTGAGGACCATGTCCATGAACACAGCCCCAGTCATACACCCAGCATCAAAGCCATTGAGGACCATGTCCATGAACACAGCCCCAGTCATACATCCAGCATCAAAGCCATTGAGGACCATGTCCATGAACCTGACCAAGGCAGACCCCATGCCACGATTCTTACAAAACCCGTGTTGTTGCGGACAAAGGAACACTATGTTTTTCCATATAACAATAAATTTGTTTGGCAACAATTTTCTCCAGCAACTTATTAATAAGGTTTGAAATGGAAATGGGTCTAAAATCTTTCACCAAAACAGCATTAGGCATTTTAGGCACTGGCACGAATCTACCACATTTCCATCTCACTGGAAATTGCTGGGTGGTCAAAGAGAGGTTAAAATAAAACATAGTGGGGTAACAACATGAGGGACAACAAACTACAGAAAATGTCCATCAAAACCTTGCCCACAATCCCTTTTCTTGTCAGAAATTGATGAGATTAACTTTAAAACTTCACAGCGGGACACCTTTTTAAAACAAAAGGTAGGGCGAGCAACCAGAGACCAATCGTTAAACTGAACATCAGAGCCTCCTGAAGAAGAATTTGTGCTTTAACATGAGAAATCATAGGATTTAACATTTAAATAATTTGCTGTTTCAATAGGGTCGGTAATTTCAATACCATTAACAGCAGGTTTTTCAACTGAACCTCGTGATTTTGGGGTTATCAAGGAGTGAACATTATCCCAAAAGCACCATGCATTGGACCAATTTAGCTTGAATTGATTCTTATAAGACTCCTTTTTGACTGACTGGATTAAAATGGTAACTATTTATTGTACAGCAATACAGGGACACAGAGTTATCAGAAGGATTAGATTTATAGGCCTCCCAAGCCTGTTTTCGCTTTTTAATCCAATATTTAATGTGGTCAGAGAACCATTTATTAACTACTCCTCGGATTCTTTTGGTAACTTGGGAAAGAATTTGTCCTAAATAGGAACTAATTGACACTAAAAAAAATCAAGGGCAAAATCAAAATCAACAGGCTGGCAGTATAGCCTAGATGTTAGAGTAACGAGCTGTAAATGAGCTTGGTACATCAAACAGACCAGACTTTGGTTTGATTCTTACAACCTCCACTTGCATACTGTGTGACTTGAGCAAGTCACTTAACGCCCAGTGCTCCCAGGTCACCCCTGAAACAGGCACTTGTGCCTAGTGGGCCTTACCCGGTTACCAAAGACTAAAATAAATAAAATTAGGAATAGAATACCTAAAGAACCAATCAATATTAGACAAATCAGCAGTTAATGCAACACAATCAACATTTTTAAAGTTATGAGTCTGAATAACGTGAAATGAAAGTTTAGGTGGTTCAGAAGTGAGGGCACAAGTGGCTAAATGGTCACTCATTGAGTCCTCAAGAACACCTAACAAATAAATTTTACTCTCTTGATTAGTAACTGTCCTATCTAAAAGGGAATGATTGAAACTAATTGAGTTTAAATGAGTGGGTTCTGTGATTAGTTGCACTGAATTGTAAGATTGTAAAAAAGATTCAAAACACATGCCAGAATCCTGCAACCAGTTTAAATTTACATCACGAAAATATACATAATCATAAAATGTTTCAAAAGGTACCAAAATATTCAGAAATTCTGTAAGACCTGACAGATCACACTGAGGTAGGTTGTACAAGGATCACAGCATAACATGCTTACGCCCACCCAGAACTACCTGAACAAGGAGAGAAGCATTGAGTGTTTCTAGTCTGTCACTGCTATTAATCACATTAAGCTGTTCTTTATTAAATAAATAGCAACTCAACCACCCTTTTTACTCCCCTTGCGATCATTCCTAATAAATTTGTAACCTGGAATAGCATATAACACATCAGGATCTGATGGTTTCAGCCAAGTCTCTGAAATACCAATTGAATCAGGACTGTACATCTGAGTAATGAACTCAATCTCAGCTAGTTTAGGTATCAGACTATGAGCATTTAAATGTAACATTTTGAAACCATTTACTCTATGCCAAGAAACAGACCTAGAATTAGCAGATAAAAAGGACTAGGATTAATTTCTATGTCTCCTGCTGGTAAATGTAACCATGCTATAAGACAAAAAGTGTTTGAAGCCTTCTTAAACCATGTTTGAAAATATACTAAAACAGTACCCCATAAAATTAACCCACAAGCCTTAATAACATATTTTTTGAAACAATCAAACAATTGGAACAGTACACGTGCTGTCATGCAATTCCTAGCTAATATAACAGACATAGAACAGTTCAATAGATTACAATTCCCATTTGTCATAGTAGCAGGCAGAATGGAATAGCACACCTCCCCCAAAACACAATGACAAGAGAGTAGGAAAACCCACCCCACAATTACCTTAAGATTCCCCATATTGAATAAATTAAGACAATAATGCAAACTTGAAACATAAGCATACTAAATAAAACTATAAAAGATCTAAAAGGTCCAGTCAAACAATGAACATAGTTTCCTGGTGCAGGCTCCATGGCTCCCATGGACACTCACCAACTAACTGCACTTTGCCGCACTTCATTGCCATGTCTAATAGCTGATGCAATTTTTTTTTTTAATGCTTGTGTTTTTGCCTTTAGTCAACGGCCATGAGACACCTGTATCAGTTTTGTCCCAAGATGTGTTGAGATCCATCATCATAGGGCTTGTGCCGAGGTGTATTTTCATTTATGCATCCCCATGACCCACTAAGTGGAGGCAGTCATTACAATGACTACGGCGCTCACCCAGAGCACGTTCCCACCCCAAGTCCACTGGCTCCATCCTATAAGGCCAGGCAGCATGGTCCTGGACTGCCATACCCCCAGCCAATGGTAGGGGTCTGATGAGGGTTGGTACCAAGTCCAGCTTCCTCCCGGAGAAGGTGAGCAGTCCCTTGGATGCTCAACCTTCTCCCCACCCAGCTGAACCTTCAATGTCCAGGGTCCACTCCCAAACCCTGGACATTGGCACCATGGGCAGTAGCACAACCGCTGCGTAGGCAGCCGACATAGCTGATGCTATTTAAAATCCAAACCCAGCCAAACCTGGCTATCACCACCAATTGGTGGAGGAGGGGAGGACTTGGCTCACAGAAGTGTGGGGCTCAGATGAACAGCTCTGTTGTTGCCAGGGCAATCTCACAGGGACTCAGCAGGAGGGACAGGAGACAGCAGAACCAACAGTCACAACAGTTCATTCACAAGTAGTACTCCTGAAACAGAAGATAGTTACATGCAGCAGACCACAGGAAACAGCATACAGGGCATGTCAGGTCTCACAGATTGGAAAGGGCTCAATTTCTCACTCACAGTTCGTACATCATAGCCATACAGATTTCACTGTGATTATAAAACACTGTTTGCTCATAGATGGATTTCAAACAAAGATGTTAACTTTTAGATTTTAAAAGGATTTTCCCAACTCATTTTAACCCATGCTCTCCCTCAGGCCAGGGCCAAGACATTCTTCAGTGAGTCACAGACCTTGTGCTCCCTCAGGAAATGACTCCTTCTGGGTGCCACTCACTGCAGATACCGTATATCCTGCACCTGACCCCCCCCCAATAATCCATCATCAGCAGTGTCTTGGTCCCCCTGCTAGCCATTAAGATCTCCAAGATGTGCATGGCTGAGAAGCGAACCAGCAGAAAACATGCTTTCAGAGAAAGCAGCATGAAATCCAGTTTGGTGGCTGAAATGTGTAGTTTATCATTCTGTTTAGGATCAAATGCAAGTTCCATGGAGGACTGATCTTCTTTACTGTCAATCTGTTAAGGGCAGCCACCTGAGCAACCAGACCACATGAGAGTGGCAACCTACTATTTCACTTTCTGCTTCAGGCAAGAGGACTGAAAGAGGCGATAATGCTTACATTTGCAAGGTTGACATAGCCAGCTTCATATCTGTAACATTCTGGAGGATCTCTAACACTTACATCATCTCCACCATGCTTGGCTCATGTCCTTCTTTGCTGCCCAAGTAGTGAACACTTTTCAACCTCTGTTGTAGACTCTTGAGGTAAAGCATTTCTGGATTTCAGGAGAAAGTCAATGACCTGCTGGGAATGATCTAGTGGCAAAACTTGCTCTGCTTAACCACCAGCCCTGTGGCTTAAGTCTTTCTAGTTGTAGGTGGAGAAGAGAGTCCTGAACCAGCAAATCTCTCTCCTTCTTGAAAGTGACGGGGTGGGGGTACTGAATCCTCTATAATCTCTGAAAACCAAGGTCGTCTTGGACAATTAGGAGCTATCAAGTTCACCTCTGTCCTATCCTGCCTTATTATTGGAAGTGTTCAATTCAAAAAACAGAAGAAGAGGAGGATATAGTGCATAGTAATCTGCCCTGCACTACAAGTGCATTGCATCCATTTCCAAACCAGAGGGTCTGATTCTTTTGAGCAAAATTGTTGAACTGAACAATTTCTCAAAAGTTCTAGATTTCCCCACTTCCCCGAACACTTCAGGATACAGCTACCACTCCACTGGGGAGACGACCTAGCTACTGAGACAGTCTGCTCTCTGAGAAGCATCCTCCACTGCCAGCTGGTCCCTTGCTGAGTAAAGGGGAAAAAAGAAGCCGGTAGTTAAGAATTTCATACCCTCGCTACAAAAAGTGCATTTGCAGCCTCTCGATTTGCCACTGTTGTCAACTGCCAGCATTTTGATGCTGATGGGGGTTTTGCTGCTATTGTGTATGTCACTGAACCAACTGAAATTCAAAGAACAGCAAAAAGTACTCTCTCATGTCTGTCACACAAACGGGGAAAACTAACTGACTAACACTGCCAAAGGGCTAAAAAAACAGTAACAATGGAATAACCAAATTGTGCTAACTCTGAAAAGAAACTGTGCTAACATACTAAAGACTGTGATAAGATAAGACAAACAGCAAGAGGAAACACTCAAACCTTAGTTCCCACCCAGTAGAGGACACTCTGACGTGCCTGCTGTTCTCCATGAAGACAGAACAACCGAGCAAGTAATATGGAGACAGACCCACCTATTGTATCCATCAATCATTTGCTAGGGCAAGGATCCAGTTCGTAAATAGTGGCAGGGTCTCTCACACTGTAGCTCATGATGCATGGAAGAATATGTGTATAGTGGTGGGAGAAGTGGCCAAAATTCGCTCCATGATGATTTGTGGAGTGATGTGGAATCCTTAAATATTCCACAGCATGACAAGAACTGTATTTATAATGGGAAGCAGAAGTCCATTGAGAACAATGACTCTGCGTTATTCTGCCTTTCCCAAACCACTTCCCGACAATTTAAGGTGAAGTACATTGAAATCAATGTACCGCCTTGTTTTGAGCTCCAAAGATTAATTTTGCAGTGCTTCATGGGATTGCAGGTCACATGGGTTCTAGATTGTTCTGCACAGCCTCAGTTCTGTGCAGTGTGTGTAGTGGAAGATGGACAGTTTTCTCTCAAAGCTCTGTGATTCAAATCCTCTAAAAGCTGTTAAAAAAGCCTTTTTGAGCTATTTTGTTTGCTTACAGTTTTATACATCGATTATAGGAAACCCTCCTGTGCTCATATCATTGAGTGTTTTTTGTTTGTGTGGGAATTTTGAATATTAATTTAGAACAGTCAGTCTGTGTACTGTGACGTGTGCTTTGGGGAGGCGTATCTGTGGTGTAGTAGATTAACTGGGCGAAAAAGGCAGTCTTTCTGGTTTGGTTATATTTTTCTTGTATAACTGTTAATGTACACACAGTAATATTTTCAGTAATTCTTGACATTTTTTTGCTGATTGTTGTGGTGCAGCAGTGTATAATTTCAGTTTGTTTAAAACATTTGGTTATATTACTAAAGGTTTTCAATTTGCTATGCATTACTTGTAGTGTGTGTGTGTGTGAGTGTGTGTGCGATGCGTGCCATTAAATCAGACACCTTTTATTGTGCCACACAGTAATTGCAGCAGTGTGAACCTGCTATCCACTGCACCTGCATGAATTTTTTATACTGCTTTGTGGCATCTTTACTGGTAGTGGAGTGTTACTGCCGTGCACTACCCCTGCCACCCCAACTGGCAAAAGGTATTCTTTTCCAGATTTGGATTTGTGACTTGTGAGCACTGTTTAGGTGTTTTGTGCTTTTGCATCTGCATCTCTTGAGTCGCAGCACAATCTTAAATCTGTCTGTGCATTAGCAGTACACCGTTAATTCTGGGAGACTTTGCCTTTCTTGTTACACTCTCATTTCACTTTGTCAGCACTGGGGAGTTTTCTCGACACAAGACAGTAGCATTTTGGGGACGCACATTAATTCTGGTGACTGTGTGTGACTACTGCTCGCATGATGGAGTGCACCATTAATTCTGGGAGACTTTGCAGTTTTTGTTACCCTCTCATTTCACTTCATCAGCACTGGGGAATTTTCTGGTCACAAGACAGTAGCATTTTGTGTATGCAGATTAATTTTGGTAACTGTGTGTGACTACTGCACGCATGATGTCTGAGTGTGCCATTAATTCTGGGAGACTTTGCATTTCTTGTGCTCTCATTTCACTTCATCAGCGTCAGCACTGGGGAGTTTTCTGGACACAAGACATGAGCATTTTGGGGATGCACATTAATTCTGGTGACTGTGTGTGTGAAGGGCTGACAATATTATTGTCACTTCACCTTACTTCGATTTAAGGTGGAATGACAACACAAAGTAATGATTACAAGGTGAAGTGAACCTTTTGCACTAGCCACTCTCGTAGTGGAGTGACAACGTGAAGTGCCCACTTGTGGGCACTTTGCCAGAGAAATTTAAATTTGCTGCATCTCTATATGTGTATGACAGGAAATCACATTTTCAGTGCAGTCCTCCTTCAAGGTCCTTTCCTCAAATCATTAGATCAGGGTTTCTCAAATGGTGAGGCCAGCCTCCCGGAGGAGCCCCAACCTGTTCAGGGAGGCTCAAGCAAGTCTGAAAATGTACTGTATTTAAATTTTGAGTTTTACGATTTTTTTGTGAAGGGATGAGGCAAATTGCAAAAACTAATGGGTGAATTTATGTATTGATTTACAAATTGATGACCAGGAAAGACACACTGAGCCAAGGCTCATTTCAGGTGTAACCAGTGAAGGGTAGGGAGTGAATACAATTCAAAACATAACTGCAAAACAGTCACACAATACAAAATGAACAATAGTCCAAACAAATAGGAACAACGAACAATAATGAGAGGCAACAATTGTCAGAGTGGTGGCAGCTCAAGCCCAGTTACAAAGGTTAAGCAGGAAGGTACTGTACTAGGAGGAAGAGCAGGAGGGAGCAAAAGGATCCCTGAGAAGCTGTGAGTAGGGTAAGAGTGGAACAGGCAGAGGTGGGTCGGAAGGTTATTCCAGATAGAAGGAAAAAGAGCTGAATACAGTTTGACTTATGAAATTATTGTAGCAATGGGTAACAATGGTTTGAGAGTCAAAATAGCAGAACAAGTAGACTGGACTGGGGGTAGGGTGGTGGTGTTAAAAGAGCTGAATTAAATGAGCCAGCTACTCAAAGGAGTTTCACTTTAGTCCTGATGTACTGTGTAGAGTATGCTATTTTTCTATGGGAGGCCAAAATGATTTTAATATTTAGGGAGGCTCAAGATCATTTCCAGTGGAGGCTCACTATGATAATGCATTAGGCCAGACTGTCTCAATAACTAATTATACAGTGGTTGAAACTGGCACCAGCCAACAGGCCAAATGTTGGTAGATTTTGTAATGTCAGTGCACTTTTTTCTCTCACTGACCCTGCTGGCTTGTAATGGAGGGCAAATCATTTTAACAGGAACACTAACTTGGCCAGGGAATGTGTGGACAAGTAGATTTTCCTAGCCTCTAACCCTGCCTGTAAATGACTGTAAAGCTTGATTTCAACCCTCTCCTAATAATAGTGTTGTATCAGTTTTCTGCCTAATATAACATGCTTGCAGACTAATATTAAAGTGCGATTGTCATTATGTTTAAACTTCAGTACTTAGGAATTATGTCTTGCTACACCTTTCTAAACTACAAAAAATCAACCACATAATACCTTAAAAGGAAGCGGAGATCAAGTGACACAATGTAACGGAAGTAATAATCAGAAAGCTATGGTAATATCAATACTGTAAATCCATTGTGTAAAACCTTTAACTACAGTATAATAAATGTGTCACCCTAGCAAACAGCAGTAAAAATAAATACTTGTCAATTAACAGAGTGCAGTACCAAATATTGCAGACTTCTAAAATTAAAAGGGAAAATGCTATACCTCCGAGAAAAAATTAATTCTACATTAAAATTTAAAATTCAACCCACAAAAAGCATAATACACCAAATCTGAAAGTTGACGTCAAGTCTGCTTTACATAACATCTGAAAGGTTCATACATGATTACATTTTTTACAGCAGGTAACAGTAGTAGTTGTAGTAAGTATCAATGACAGCAAATGGGTTCTTGTTCCATTTCAGAATAGCTTGATGAGGGCTAGATCATGCAAAACAACCTGATTACCTCCTTGAGAAGGTGACCAAGCAGGTGGACATGGATAACACTGTGAATGCAGTTTATCTGGACTTCAGCAAGGTCTTTAGTATAGTGGCAGCGTGACAAGGTGAAGGGCAAAGTACACCAGTGGGGTATGCGAGACACTCAAGGTGGATTGCTAATTTGATGGGGACAGGAAGCAGAATGTGCTGGTGGATGGGCACTACTCCAACTGGAGAGGTGTAATTAGAGGCATGCCTCAGGTGCCACTGCTGTTTAATAGTTTCATTAATGATCTGGAAGCTGGGGTCTCTAGCATGCTTCTTAAGTTTGCTGATGACACTAATATGACTAGGGTGGTGGACTCCCTTGAGGATGGGGACAAACATCAGGAGGATCTGAACAAACACTGTGATTGGTCGAGCTCCTTCAGCCTCCAGTTCAGTGTAGAAACCTGCAAAGTGCTACACTTGGGCAGGATAAAACCATTGTAGGATCTATACTGTGTGCAGCTCTTCTTGCTCCAGCACAGAAGGAAAAGGACCCTGGGGTCATAACAGACATGAGGCTGAACAGAACAAGCAGTGTGTGGCTGCTATCTAGGGACCCAAGATGTTGGGGTGCATCAAAGGGGTGATCTGCAGAGCAGGGAAGTAATCCTGCCATTTTTCAAACCCCAGGCCAAGCCCCACCGAGTACTGTACAGTTCTGGACTCCTTAATATAAAATGACAATCAAGTAGTCGGTAGGTGCAACACATTGCACTATAATGATCAGGGGTATGGGGGCATAGCTATAAGAGAGGCTGGTCATCCTTGAAATGTTCACCCGGAGAAAAGGAGGCTGAGAGGGGACATGATCTCAGTCTTCTGCATACTCAATGGCATTGACAAGATTCAATATATAAAGATATTTGATCTGGTGTCCTTCAACAGGATGTGGAGACACGCTCTAAAGCTAAAAGGCAATAAATTTAGGGGTAACATTAGCAGGCACCTTTTCTCCCAGAGAATGGTGAGCATGGGGAGCAGTCTACCAGCAGAGACTATAAATATGAAGACAATATAAGCCTTCAAAATAAGCCTGGATACTTTTCTGTCTGTCAAGGGAATCGGCGGGTACCCTCCATAGTACAGTGAGTAGGGAATCCCTATGAATTAATACATGATTGCTCAAAATGCTGTTTTTATTCATCCCTGCTTATGAAGCATGGGGGATGAACATAATGGACCAATCAATCAACATAGATGTAACAACAAGAACAAAAAGTGCTCTAGCTTTCGGACCAACCAGTCCTTCTTCAGAAGCTCATGGCAGTTGTTTAGAAAATACAATACTTATAACAGCTAGATAATGCAGAGAAAACAGAAAAATCCCATTGGTTTAAAATACTCATTAAAAAAAAAAAAGAAGATGATGTCAGAGAAGTTAAACAGTACAATACTGCCTCAGTCCGAATGAACCTTGGGTTAAGATGTGCTTGGTGCAACAAACATAAAGAATCCTACTACACATAAATTTAATTGACATAAGAAGCAGATAACTCCCAAATCAAGCCATGAGTGTCACAGTCAGTATAAGGATGTGATTAAGCTGGGTGGGGTTGCCTTTCAGTAAAGACAAACTAAGATAGTTATAGGGCTCATGAAATTACAATGTATGCATTAAAGACAAGAATACCAGTAAAGTTGTCTAAAAAACATCAGTGCACACTGTGTGATGTGTAAAACCTAGCTAGACATGTCACCCAGCTGTATTTTCAAGCTAAATAAAAGGCCCAAGAAATTACAAAAACCTCAGGACTATATAAATGATAATATAAATATAAATTGATAATATTAGTGTTAAACAAAAACTCTAGTAGAGGAACCTCAAAGAATTCAGACCATGCATCCTGATATGTACTGATGTCAATATATACTGAGAATGTAGCAACTACATGTACCACAAGTGTCTAGGGAATCTGAAAAAGAGATAAAAAAGTAATTTATCTCCTCCTGCTCATACAAACAGTACAACCTAACCCACCCCACATCACAATAATGTGGGTGGGGGAGATACATAGCTTAAACGAGATGTTGTCTCTCTCTCTCTCCCCCTCCTTTTCTCTCTCTCTCTCTCTCTCACACACACACACACACACACACACACTAATCTCTCTCCTAGTGAACCTATATTAACTTCAGTCACTGTAATTGTTCCCAAAGGAATACAACTTGTAATGAAATTCTGAGTAAATTACTACAATATTAGCCTAATGTAAAAGATATGTGCAGGACCCCAAGCAAATGAGATCACACATCCCAATATGTACAGAGTTACAAAAATTATATATAACAGTATAAGATAACACTCCTGTATGTACACTAGCAGGCTGGGTAAACTGAATATGGTGCAATGGAATCAATCCCCCCACACACAGGCAAAGATAAAAAGTAAGGAGAAATTTGTTGTGTGTGAAATGAAAAAAGTAACACATTATACCTCCATATAGCTAAATAGAGACTTACCTCAATGTGACAGCAAGCCCCACATCTATTATATCACATACCTCACAGCACATACCCACACACATACATACACACACGCATCCATCTCACACATGCTGAAGTCCTATAATATGTCAGCTTGAAGAAGAAAAGGTCTGTGGATGTTAATTTCTGTAGTGTCCCATAAAGCCAATATCCAAGTTCATCCCATCTGCTACCATATTGAGATGTAAAATAAGTTCAATCTCAAAAGCTCGTCTCTGTTGTGTGTTTTGAGATTTCCTTTAAGACCATTACTGACATATCTGAGACTGAGTGGTCAGGCTGGGAGAAGTGATGCCCACTGGTTTTCAGTCTTCCTTGCTGTAATAGTATGCCTGTGTGAGTTCATCCTAGTGAGGAGCTGTTGGCGTGTCTCTCCTACATAACCTGTTTGTGGACATCTCTTGCACTGAATACACTGTACTTGGACACTGTAGTTGCTACATTCTCAGTATATATTGACATCAGTACATATCAGGATGCATGGTCTGAATTCTTGAGGTTCCTCTACTAGAGTTTTTGTTTAACACTAATATTATCAATTTATATTTATATTATCATTTATATAGTCCTGAGGTTTTTGTAATTTCTTGGGCCTTTTATTTAGCTTGAAAATACAGCTGGGTGACATGTCTAGCTAGGTTTACACATCACACAGTGTGCACTGATGTTTTAGACAACTTTACTGGTATTCGTGTCTTTAATGCATACATTGTAATTTCATGAGCCCTATAACTATCTTAGTTTGTCTTTACTGAAAGGCAACCCCCACCCAGCTTAATCACATCCTTATACTGACTGTGACACTCATGGCTTGATTTGGGAGTTATCTGCTTCTTATGTCAATTAAATTTATGTGGTAGGATTCTTTATGTTTGTTGTACCAAGCACATCTTAACCCAAGGTTCATTCGGACTGAGGGCAGTATTGTACTGTTTAACTTCTCTGACATCTTCTGTTTTTTTTTGTTTTTTTTTTTTAATGAGTATTTTAAACCAATGGGGATTTTTTTCTGTTTTTCTCTGCATTATCTAGCTGTTATAAGTATTGTATTTTCTAAACAACTGCCATGAGCTTCTGAAGAAGGACTGGTTGGTCCGAAAGCTAGAGCACTTTGTTCTTGTTGTTACATCTATGTTGGTCCATTAAAAGGTATCAAATCATTTGCTTCTGGATCTATTCTTGCAAGGACCAATACGGCAACTACTAAATCAAGATTTCATAATGGACCAAGTGTTCCTTCTGACCTGAAACTACTAGGTTAGTAAAAATCATGAGACGTATGATGATAAGCTGGAATTAGAAAATGTACTAAAACCCAAACACTGTGCAAAAACTCTGTGCCATCCAGTAGTCCCTTGTGTACTGCCATAGCTATACAAAAATAATTTAACTTTCAAAAAGCATATTGTATTATCTGTTTCCAGAGTTAATCTTTTCCTTTAATATGTCTGAATATACTTTAATTGCAGTACAAATAATTTAACCAAGTTACCTCCGCACTGGGGAATGGTCAGTTTGGCTACCTTGCTTGACTTCGATACAGGCCTTATGTGGTTTATTATCTGGTACATCTCCATATGTTGCAGTACTAGACAACATACTTTCCTCCAGCAATGATTTGAGCTTTGGAGACTCATCTGGCATTTGATCCTGGCCATCCATTGGACGCACATAAGCCGTTGGCTTTGCAGCACTATACTTGGTTTGGATGCAAGCGTGAAGGGAAGTTTTGAACACAGGGCCCTAAATTGTCTTGTTTGGTTGATAAAACTGGCTTTTCTTCAGATTGGGACATAATCTCCGCATTACAGTCATACCTTAAATGTTGCTGCTCTTTACTGGCAGTGTCCGCAGCAGTCAATTTAGTAGCTCTGTATTTTCTGACTTGGGAAGATGATGTTGTGGGACTCAATGTATTAAGTTTATTCTGTTCATCTATACTCCCTTGGCTGTCAGCCTTATAATTACCACTGAATGAATGAACTATTCGGTGTACATGCCTACTTCTTCCCTGGTGGGCATCGGCAGTATTGCATCTTGCCCTTTGCCAGCCCCTGTTGATCTTCTTGCCCTGCCTATTAAGAAAAGTGTCCATGGTACAAGTGGAGGAGCTGCAGTTAAATATCTGAGGCTGGGATCCGGGGTCCACAAGGAAATGCTGATTAATCTTTTCTACAGGAGTCTGTGGGTTTCCCGATTTTGGAATACCAATAAGGGTGCTCTTGTTGGATCTGTCGGTCAATAAGTCTTTCATTTCTTCATAGCTGCCTAATGTGTTTTGAATGCGACTTGAAAGTTCATCACCTCTATTGGTCTGTAAAATATAAAAAAACAGCAGCATTTCTACGATGTTCAAAAAGAGAAAAATGCAATAATCACCATTTCACAGAAACATAGGAGTTGCAAGATAAATCAGACCAAGGACTTTATCTAGTTCATCCTCTCCTCAGAGCAACTGAATTCCAAAGTCACATCACGTGTTTTTGTTCTGCATCAAATGTTATGTAACATCACTATTCTCTGGTATGGGTCCTGGCACTGAGGAAAGGATAGCTTCTGAGAATCCAAGGCCCAGCAGACCCACCTTATCCTCTCAGTCAGTCATATGACTTCATTTGAACTGGTGTGACCCCAATGACCGCCATCACTTTATCCCATATTCCTCAGATCTTCATCTTCTTCTTCTTTGTCATTCTTCTGAACTCATCTAGATTTCCTTTAAGCTCTAAACAACTTGTCTCTACTGTTTTCCCCCTTGACCTATTCTATAATCTCACTGTTGTCTGGGTAAATAAGTGTTTCCCTACACTGCCCCATATCCTTCCTCCTCTATGTCTAGGATTATCTACAAGGTCTTAATGCCTTTTACCGATGTAAATAGATGTATCTGATTAATGTTGTGAATACCCTTTAGAATCTTAAATACCATAATCCTGTTCCTTGCTCTCCTTCTCTCAGTGTGAGCATCCCAAGATGTAATAATCTTACCTCATAACCCCATCCCCAATCTCCTTGGTTGCTCATGCTGCTCCAGTTCTACTTTCTCTAGGTACTGCTTGGATTGCATTGACACCTTGATGGCACACTACTCCAAGTGTGGCTACGCCAGTGCCATATCGTGGTAAAATAACATAACTGAATTTACATTGCTCCCCCTTTTTTTACACAGTCTAACACACACTGTGTCATGCTTGCTTCCTGCCATACCACACCAATTTTTTTAACTTATATGTTTAGTAAGCATTATAAAATGGGTAATAAATGTACTGCATATTGCTGTTTAAAATTATTCCAACGAGATGCGTTTTCAGAGCGACAAGCAATGGTTTTGGACTTCTTTCAGCAACCAGAGTGCAACACACCAACATATCAATGCCTCCCAGAACAATTTTTCACTCATCCTTGATTGTCATCGCACACCATGGCCACAAACATCACTCACTAAAAACTTCAACTGGCCCTAAAAGATAAAGCTTCCTTAAATTTTGAATTAAAATTAATTTTTTTCTCTCTCAGGGCCTGATCCTCAGAGCCTGGCACCCCTTCTGCACCTGCAGAGGTTTTTTTTATGAGGGTTTGTAGTGCACAGAGGACTCACTCGGCACATGTGGGGACCTTTGCGTATGCACAGCCCTCTCTAGCAGCTCCCTCTGCACTGGATCCCGAGGCAAGTGCATGGCTGTATGAGTGGCACTGCGTCTTCACAACACACAGAACACATTGAGAAGTGCCAGTAGAGGGGGCGGCTGCTACATCTGCTTAGGGGCAGAATTAGTGGCTATACCTCCCATCACTTAGCCACATATCTTTCCTCCAGACCTGATTGGCTTTCCCTCCTTCAAATCCAAGCCCTAGGAGCCCCCATGGTGGGCTGGGGGCATCAAATGCCGGTGGTTTTTTTTTTTTTTTATACATACTGTACGCCTCCAATTCCTGCCATATCCTGACATTCCATACACCTTTCACTGGCAGGAATCTACTAGCGGTCTGGCACAGGCATCTGATTGTATTCCCATGGCTGAGACCAGCTCCACCAACCCCTGCCCCAATGTGCCGCTCTGCATTTGTGGAGGCGTAGTAGGTGGGGCCTGTTGATGCCATCTGGTGGACGGGCATCAAGGATGCCGCACTATGGCCTAGAAATGCTTGATTCAAGAGTATCTCCATTACCTGTGTGGATTGGGACCTTAAATCCCTTCATTACACACACACACACACAAATTTTTAAAAATGAACTGCTAATCACACTTTAAATTTCTAGTGTTTCTTTGCTGCCCATGAAAAATCCCCCCTCCTACTCTTACCTACTCACTGGGAAAATCTCTGCTAGTTATCCAGCCACTGATAAAAAATGAGACCCTTCTGTTTCAGTGATAGTGCTACTGCTCTGCCTCCAGAGACGTGGGTTTCACAGTGAACAGAAGTCATAAGAAGACTGGATGGAGAAGGAGGATCAAGCGACCCAGTGGATGCTCTCTCCTCGGTGGAGGAAGGGATGCACTTCCTACTGCATGACTGCCACCTGGGTGACCACAGGTGGTACTGCAGGCAGGAACACTAAAATGGGTGGGTAGATGCCACTGACATGATGGAACATCGCCCAGTCTTTTGTGCACATATCCGCTAGTGAGCCTGGCCAGCATCTCCAAGGGCATTGGGGAGAAAAGAAGAAAAAACTCTGCAGTGCTTCAGGATGAGGCACCAGAGGTACTCTCAGGCCCAGACATGCTGACTGCCCACCCACCTTCAGAAATTGTACTGTTTGGGCATGGATGTAGGAACATATACCAAGTAGGCCACAGCTCAAGTTAACTGAAGAGTGGCAAATTGGTGTTAAAGGGTTCTGGCTTACAAATGTTATTCTCAAGCTACACCACTGTGTTTGGGGAGGGCAACTGGACCACTCCCCCTGCACCCCAGAGTGGGAAAGAACAGTTACATAAGAACTTACCATAACAGTAGCTCTTTGGGGGAACTCAGTCATCAGGCCACGCTATACAAACTTCACCATTAGTGAAGGGAATCCACATGGAAGATTTTCATCAGTACAACTGGGGCTGCCCATGCTGATGCCATGTGATGACATCACTAACCCTATATAGGTGTGAGAGGCCCCACTCACTCCTCAGTTCTTTCCCAGAGACTGAGGAACAAAGCCCAGCCTAGGGGACCGAGAGAGAGAGAGAGGCGGTGCCCAGGCCTATAAAGAAGGCTGGATACACCAAGTAGCCAGTTTCAAGAAGAAGACCCAAAAGAGGGATGGTGGGAGGAAATGGACCTGATGACTGAGATCCCTAAAGATCTAGTGTTACAGTAAGTTCTTATGTTACTGTTCTATCTTCTTGGGGTATCTCAGTTCTCAGGCCACACTGTAGGAATGAGTCCCAAGCAGTTACAGGTGCAACAGTCTGGAAGGAAGGCCAACCATAAAGTTAAGACAGGAGGCTCTGTAGCACAGCCCTGCAAAATCCTGTATGGGCTCTAGATGCAATGTCCAGACTGTAGTGCCTGGTAAAGGTGTGGACAGTGCTCCAGGTGGCAGCCGCACAAATGTCAGTGGCAGAAACCCTCGGAAACAAGTCACAGAGGCAGCCACACCTCTGGTGGAATAAGCTTGACAGCACCAGGTAATTCTTTGCCGTACTTGTTGTAGCAGAACACTATGCAATTAGCCAATTATTTGAATAAACATTGCTTAGAAACTGAGGAGCTCTCTCTATCTGGGGCAAAGGAAACAAACAACTGCTTCAACTTCTTGCTGTTCTTAGTTTGGAGCAGGTAATACCTCAAAGTTCTGTGCATGTCTAACATGTGGAGCAGTGCTTCCCCTGGATTGGCACACTCTGGAAAATAAACAGGGAGGTGGATAGATTGGTTCAAGGTAAACTCAGACACCACCTTAGGGAGAAACTTAGGATTTGTGCATAAAGACACTCTGTCTTTGGGAAAAATCAAATAAGGCCTCTTGCACCAGAGGGCCTGAAGCTCTGAGATTCTTAGCAGAAATAATGGCAACTAAAAAGAGCACTTTCCAGGAAAGAAAGCAAGTCGCAAGTTGCGATGGGTCCAAAAGGAGACAGGGTCAACTTCTCCAAAACAAAGTTTAAATCTCAAGCTGGGACAGGAGAATGGATTGAAGGTTTCAGATGAAGGATTCCCTTAAAAGGTACAGGAGACATCCAACTGAGCTATAGTGTGGTCACCCATGGGCTTGTGGAAAGCAGAAATGGCCAAAAGATGCACCTTGAGGGAGGAGTACTGGAGACCTGAATCAGACAATGAAATCACGTAGTCCAGAATCTGGTTCACCGGACAGATGAAGGGGTCCAAATTATGCTTGGCAGCCCATATGGCAAACTGCTCCCACTTCATTGCATAAGTGGCATGAGTACAAGGCTTCCTGGCAGCCACTAGGACATCCACCACCCAGTTAGAAACTCCAAAATGGGCGATAGCTATGTCCTCAGGAGCCAAGCGTGCAGATGGAGGGAGTTTAGTTTGGGATGAACCAGGGCACCCGATCCTGGGTCAGCAGATTCCTGCAGAGGGAGAAGAGGGACCGAAGGTTCCTCTGCCAGCTACTGAAGTAAAGGGAACCATATCTGATGAGGCCAGAATGCAGCTACCAAACTCATTCTGGCCTCCTCCATCTGAAGCTTGATGAGCACCCTCTGGATCAGAGGAAATGGAGGGAAGGCATAGAGAAACCTCCCACTCCAGGAGAGGGACAACACTTCTTGCCAGAAAACTCCAGGCCCTTGATTGAGCGAGCAGAAATTGGGCAGCTTTGTGTTGTGTGGGAATGCAAAGGTCCAACTTTGGGCAACCCCATCTGGCGAACAGGCCTTCTGCGACAGATAGGGAGATGCTCCGCTCATGCATACTGGACTGCATCCAGCTGAGGCTGTCTGCCAGAGTGTTTAGCACTCCTGGGCTGTGGACCACTGAGAGGGTCAGATCATGATCCAGAGCCCAATACCACACTCTCATGGCCTCCCTGCACAGAGGATACAAATGAGTCAATCCCTTGATTGTTGTTGTACTGTAGTATACTACACGGAGGTTGTCTGACTGTATCAGCAACTGCCCTGGCAGAAGATGGTTCTGAAAGGTATGCATGGAATACAGAATCACCTGCATTTCCAGGACATTGATGTGCAGGGAATCCAGAGTCTGAAAGGGACCTAGATGGGTCCCCCAGCCCATCCCTAAAGAGTCTGTAGTAAGGATCTGCTGTGGGGATGAAATCTGGAATGGAACCCCTTGCAAAAGGTTCTGGGGGTCCCTCCACCACTGAAGCACCCTGTGAATGGAGAAGAGACTAGGATTAACTTGCCCAAATCGTCCATCTGCTGGTCCCACTGCACCCTGAGGATCCACTGAAGGGTATGCATGTGGAGTCTGGCCAATGGGACAGTGTGAATGGCAGCGACCATTTGTCCCAGAAGCCTTACATACAGCCTGGCAGGGATATGCAGACTCTGGGCTGTCTCCTGGGCCTGGGCTATGAGGCACTCTGCCCCGTTCAGAGGGAGGAAGGCTTTCCCCTGTGCTAAGTCCAGGACTGCCACTATGTATTGTGATCTCTGGGACGGAACCAGGACTGACTTGGATAAACTGACCATGATGCTCAGGGAATGGAACAGCTGAAGAGTCCTGCTTAAGGTCTCCAGAAGCTGGTCCCTGGATGGTGCTTTTAAGGGCCAATCATCCAGATAAGGAAGACATACATTCCTCCTCCCTCCTGAGGGCTGCAGCTACTGCTGCTAAGCACTAGTAAAGACTCATGGTGCAGAGGACAAGCCAAGGGCAGCACTTTGAACTGGTACTGTTCAGCCTGAAAAGGAACCGGAGGAACCTCCTGTGAGGAGGGAACACTGATATGTGCAGGTAGGCATTCTGCATATCTAGAGAACATAGCCAGTCACCCTGCTTGAGCAGGAGCATTAGACCGGGCAAAGTTACCATGTGGAACTTTTTGCATTGGACATACAGACTGCAGTCCTTTAGATCCAGGATAGGCCCCAAATCTCTGGTCTTTTTGGGAACCAGAAAGAACCTGGAGTAAAACCCTTTGTTCCTCTGATGCCTGGGCACTGGCTCTTTGGCCTGTTTGCACAGGAGGGACTGTACTTCCTCCTGGAGTACAGGCAAGTGGGCTGGAGGATCATTGGAGGCTGCTGGAGGGGTCTCGGGGGGTACTCCATGAGCTCCAAGGTATGACCCTTCTCCATAAGTTGCGGAACCCAAGCATCTGAAGTTTTGGTTCCCCATTGATTCAAATAGAGGGAGAACCAGCCTCCAACCACCACCTCCTGGTCGGTGACCAGAAGAGAGGGGGTCTGGCAAGGAGTCAAGCTGAGGCAGATCCAGCTGCAGGGGCTGATCAGTCACTTCTGGGTGCTTGGATGCAGCTCCAGTATGGGAGGTGGCAGGAAGGGCAGTGGAGTTCTTCCTCCTGAGGCCTAGAAGCTGCTCCTGTCTGTTAGGTGCCCTCCGAAAGGAGGTGCTGTCTGCCTTTATGCAGCTGAGTATGGTACAACAAGTGGACAGACTTAATGGCTCTGCCTGAAGCCTGCAGATCATTAATGATGTCCTGGACATCAGGGCCAAACAGTTTGGTCCCATTAAAGGGGGCATTCAGCACTTTTTTCTGAATGTCTATGGCAAAGCCAGAAACCCACAACCAGGAAAGCATATGCCTGTAGCAGCAGCCCTGGCAACAGTATCAGCCAAATCATAAAGTGTCCTCAGAAGGTGCTTACTGACATCGCTGTCTGCAAGCACTGGAGGAGCTCCTGCTTCTGAGAGCCCTCTGGAAGAGCCAGACCAGCAGCCTTGCCCCACTTTCAGTTGGTGTTCTGGTATTTCACAATGTGGGACAGGTAATTTGCAATCCTCAGACCTAAGGTGGAGGAAGCACAAATCCTCTTACCCCAAAGGTCGATTCTGTGGGACTCCATGTCTGGGGGGAGGAAGCTAAGGTGCTTGGGCGCCTTAGACCTACCATGGGCAGCCTCGATGACCACAGAGTCTGTCTCAGGCTGAGATGCATAATAAGGGAATTCTTGGGGGGGCATTATAGAATTTAGCTACTATTCTGAGCATGGCAGGCACCATATCTGGACGGTGCAAAGCAGAAGTGGCAGCAGTCCTCAAAGCAGGTAAGATGGGAGGAATGATCTTTGGAGAAGACTCACGGATCTCCAGGAAGTCAACCAAATCTTTCCAGGTGACATCCTCCTCCTCTGTATGAAACCCTGTGGCAGAGAACAACTGCTTCCTTCATTATATTAAAGAATGAGGGTCCTCTGGAGAGACCTAGGGATGTGTTGACCAAGTCCTCACTGACAGAGGAGGCAGTGGACTTGCCTGAGGAGAGAAGCACTTCCTCTTGCTCCTCCTCCTCATCAGCCAGAATGAGGTCAGGGTGATACTCTTCTTCAGTGCTGACCTCCTCTATGTCTAGATCTGACGTACGATGCGCCAACATCGAACCGTGGAGAGCATCCCTCAGTCGATGGGGGAGTTGACGCCAAAGCAGCCATCGACTGCACAGGTGACGTTGGCCTGAATGCATTAAATTGACTCACAATAACAGAAGTGAACTTGGTAAGGATCTCATTGAGATTGACGAGCATCGAACTGCTTGTCGACGGCAGTGGGGGGGGGTTGATGGAGCCAGGAGCAAAGGCTCAATGGCAGGGCACTGAGAACCTAAAGATGTAGCTGCTCTAGGGCCTGGAGATACATCAGGCTGCATCAGGATGGCCACCGATAATAAGCCCATCAGATGGAGGAAGGGCTGATGACCCTGAGGTCCACAACCAGCCACCCTAGGAATCAGATAGCGGAGCTGTCAGTATGGGCCTGGTATATGAAGAGGCCTGGACAATGGATTTGTGCATAGTCACTGCAGCCATAAATGAAGTTCCCCCGGGAGAAGACGAGAAAGCCGTTGGGGAGTGGGACTGCCACCAGGGGGAGCAGTCCTGATTTCGATCTCTTTTATCACTTTTCCCCAAGGACTGGTCTTGGGCCTTGGAAGCCTGGGAGCTTGACAACCCTGCTGGCGATTGAGAGACTGGGACCCCAGAGGACCCCTGCCCCGAACTAGCCACCTGATATTCAATTAGGAAATTTTTAAGAGCCTTCTTGTGTCGCCTGAGAGTTGTTTGATTAAACTTCTGGCAGAGCTCACAGTCAGAAACTTCATGGTCAGGGCCAAGACAGCAGACACAAAGAATGCTTGTCTGTGGAGGCAATCTTCTTTCCGCAGTGGCAGCGAAGGTAAAGAGACATAGAAGGAGTAGTTCTCGACATAAACAAAATAAAGGACCCAAGGCACCATGGTTTCACCAGGGAGAGGTCATGCCAGACCAACCTCATTGAATTGTTTGACTGTGTGACCAGGGAGGTGGAACAGGGGAGGGCAGTGGACATGGCCAATCTGGACTTCAGCAAGGCCTTTGACACTGTGCCATATAGAAGGCTATTGCACAAACTGGGGAATATGGGTGTGGGCAGGACAGTAGTGTAGTGGGTAGGTAACTGGCTGGGCGGCAGGGCACAGAGGGTTTTGGTAAATGGCTGTCACTCCACAGAGGGAAGAGTGACCAGTGGGGTACCACAGGGATCAGTGCTGGGACCAGTCTTATTCAACATCTTCATCAGTGACATTGCGCAGGACCTAGAAGGCAGAATTTCCCTGTTCGCTGATGACACAAAGCTCTGTAACAGAGTAGACACACTAAAGGTTATAGACAGAATGAGAAGGGACCTGCAGAAACTTGAAGAATGGTCAGGGGTTTGGCAGTTGAAATTCAATGCAAAGAAGTGCAAGATAATGCATATAGGGCACAAAAACCCTGGCACAATATATCAGTTGGGGGTGAGCAAATAGCATGCACAAGCAAGAAAGGGATCTTGAGGTTATCATCTCTGATGACCTCAAGGTAGGGAAACAGTGACAAGGCAGCAGGTAAAGAATAGGATGCTGGGATGCATAGGCAGGGGCATCACCAGCAGGAAAAGGGAGGTCATAATTCCACTATACAAGACACTAGTGAGGCCCCACCTGGAGTACAGTGTACAGTTCTAGAGACCTTACCTACATAAGGACATAGACAGGGTAGAGAAGGTTCAGAGGAGGGCAACAAAGATGGTACATGGATTGCATCGCAAGTCCTATGAGGACAGGTTGAAGGACTTGAATATGTACTCCCTGGAGGAGAGGAGGGAGACAGGGGATATGATAGAGACATATAAGTATCTTACAGGGAGGAATAGGGTGCAGGAATACACTATTTTTAAGCAGGACTAGAGGCATGGGATGAAGTTGGAGGGAGGATGATTCAGAGGAAATGTGAGGAAGAATATCTTCTCAGAATGGGTGGTGGACAAGAGGAACACCCTGCCAGAGGAAGTGGTGGGGGCTGAAGCAATCACGGGATTTAAGAATGCATAGGATAGACATAAAAGAATTCTGGAGATCAGGGGTAAGGGGCAACAGACTTCTAGGAAAACATAAAGTGAAGTTACAAGCTCAAATGGGCAGACTGGGTGGGCTGTAAGCCCTTATCTGCCGACACTATCTATGCATTTAACAAAAAGAGATTCCAAAGTAGGTATAAAAGAAAAAGTTTATTGGCAAAAAGGCACGAAACTGCATCAGAGCTTCCGCGGAGACCCGTGTAGACTGAGCTGATGGTGAGAAATAACTGAGGAGGGAGAGGGGCCACTCATGCCTTTACAAAGTAGGTGATGTCATCACATGATATCGACATGGGCAGCCCCAGTTGTACTGCTGATAATCTTACATGTAGATTCCCTTTCACTGATGGTGAAGTTCCTACGGTGTGACCTGATGACTGAGATTTCCCCCAAAGAAGATTTCTGAGATAAATGGAGATAGAATGGGGTAAGTGACAGAGAAGCTGTGGGTGGGACTGGTAGGTCACCCACCAGGGTGACGATGGGGGCTGCTGAAGACGGGGGAGCATAAATAGAAAGTAAAAGAAAACAACTGAGACCCTGGTCCATGAGGCCCTCTGCTGTGTGACTGTGTGTGTATGTATCTATACATATACATATATATATATATATATATATATATATATATATACACACACACTCACACACACATACATACACACACATATATACATACATACATATACATATACATATGTACAAACTGGCACAGTCATGCCAGTATAGTTAGGATGAAAGTGCACTTCTATGTTAAAGTTCTAATTTTGAGGGGTTAATAACTTTGGAGTCATTCAACGGATTTGCATGAAAATTGGCAGGATTAATTTCTGGGGTATGTCTCTTGACCTACTAAATTTGGTGAGAATCCATTGAGTGATTTCTGAGCTATAAAGTGTTGAAAAACAGAAAAATTGGGATTTTTAACCTTTTTTTGTCATCCTGGATCTCAAAATGGCTTTATGATACCTCTCAAGTGTCCTCATTACGAGGACAAACCTCATTGCCCCATAAAATTGCTCTGTCCCTCATCCATCCCTCATGGAAATGGTCCTGCCCACACAGAGAATGTGCTGTAAATTCAAATTTTAAAGCAGAAACCCTTAATTTTCTAAAATACTAAATCCAAAATAAACTTTGTACAAGTAAACACTATGGTTTTCACAGTTCTCCATGTTTGAGGATGTGTCCCTCATTCTGAGGATCTGTGTCCCTCATTGTCCCTCATTTTGAATGTACAAAAATGTCCCATGTCCCTCATTTCAGTGACTAAAGGTTGAGAGCTATGGCTTTATGTTGTGGGCTGAAATTTTCAGGGTAGAAAACCTTTGGGTCAGAGATGTGCCTTTTGAAGGTTTGGTGAAAAAATATTAATCTGTTTAAAAGTTATTAAAGTTTTTAATTTCCTATTATTTCCTATGGGAAAAGTTAAGTGTTTAGCACAAAACTGAGATTTTTGCAAATACGGTCGATTTGTGAAAACAAGACTTTCATAAACATGCTAGATTTTCACAAATAAAGTTAAAACTGAGATTTGGGGAATCTTTATGTTGATATTTTAGCCATTTTTGAATTTTGGCCCCAAATTTTCAACATGAGTTCTTGGGACCCCACCTTGTGAACACTGGCACTGTCTTTTGTTTCTTGGTCCCGAAGGTGTTTTCATGGTTGCCGCGCAGAATCACCTTTTGGGACTGATTCACAAAACGACAGGTCCACACTGTTCATGAGTGGGGTCTAAAAACCATGTTGCAAATCTAGTGAAAAAATTCCCAACTATGACAGCGTTATGAGTGTGCATTGAGCAGTTTCTATGCATGCTCGTAACTTCACCAATTGTTAATATTTTCACTTCAGATTTTCAACATTGCCATTTTTTCACACCTCCTCATGGACAGTACAGCTGTCATTTTGCACATCCTGCCCAGAATGTGTTTTCGCACCTGTGGCGCAGAATGTCGCAGCCGTCGTGCAAAATCAACTTCTGGGATGGATTAACAAAAGCACAGTTACACTGTTTATGAAGGGAGGTCCCACAATGCTAATGTCAAAAGTTTGTTAAAAATTCCAAATATGACCGTGATACGGGTGCATTGCACAGTTTCTACGTGACAATGCTCATAACTTCCCAATGTTTCATATTCTCACCTGAAATTTTTAACATTGCCATTTTTCCACACCACCTCATAAACAGTACAGCTGTCATTTTCAAATCCTATTAAAATGTTTTTCCACAACTGTGGCACAAAACAGTTTTACAGAACACATTTAATGGGGATTTGAAAGTTTTTTAGTTGTTTTAACCAGGAGTAGCACACACTAAGCCGAAAGCTTTTTTACAGGTGCATCCTGGTAGCACAGGGAAGTTAAGTGACTTGCTCAGGGTCACACAGTATGTAAGTGGAAGCTATGGGATTCAAACCCAGGTCTGGTCTGCTGGATGTCACCACATTTGCAGCTCAGAGCCTTAAACCACTGTGCTATACTGCCTCCTTACTGTTTACTGTACTGGGAACATGTGGTGAGCTGCTAAGAAGGTTATGTTAAACACTTGGGGTGAAAATTATTTGAGATGGCACAGTCATGACTACTTGTGGCAATTTCGCTACTCCTGTTTATAACTTAATGTGTGGAAGCACAGGGCCAGCGACCCCTGTGTTTTCCAGACTACATACAGTACATATGTGCATCTGTGAAGGGATGGGAGCATGAGGTCCTGACATATGAACACTGTTGTATTATGTGAATGGAGGGATTGGAGCATGAGGTCTGAAGGACCCTGCGCTCCCAACGTGACATTCTGGGCACTGTTGTTCTATCTGGATGGAGGGATGGGACCCTGCACTCCCATTGTAACATATAGACACTGTTGTACTATCTGGATGGAGGGATGGGAGTGTAGGGTCCAAAGGACCCTGTGCTCCCCAAGTAAAATGAGGATACAATTATACTATCTGAAAAAGAAGGGAAATTCTTTGCAAAAAAAACTTTGTTAATGCATCAGTTAGGGTGAATACCACAGCGACAAAAGCAGAGAAATGAGGCATTAGGGCTTCCAACCCTAATGTCCCACCCCCAGGGTTCCCACCCCTACCACCCCACCCCATCCCCACCCTCCACACACCAATAGGTGTTGGGGTGTGCCATTAGGTTATCAGGCCTAACTCTCACCCCACTGTCCTATACTGTAGTATGTCAGCTTGTTTACACATGGAATGGGGTGAGAGTTGAGCCTAACGACAATAACCTCGATATCTATTGGTGTGGAGGATGAGATGGGCTGGAATAGGGTGGGAACCCCTGGGATGGGGCATTAGGGTTGGAGAACCTAACACCTCATTTCCCTGCTTTTGTCGCTATGGTATTCACCCTAACTGATGCATTAACAGAGTTTTTTTTTTTTGCAAAGAAAAAAATATATATATAATTATTGCAAAAAACTCCATTAATGTATTAGTTAGGGTTCATATTGCAGTGAAAAAAGTATGGAAATATGGTGTTAGGGTTCCCAACCCTAACATCTTATTTCACCCCCCCAACTAACCCTACACCCACAACTACCCTCCACACACCAACAGGCATCGGGATGTGTTTTGGGGTCATCGACCCTAATGCTCACCCCATCCCATGTGTAAGGAAGCTGAGATGTTACAGCATAGGAGAATGGGGCAAGTGTTAGGGTTGATGACCCAATGACACACCCGACGCATGTTGGTGTGTGAAAGTTGGGGGTGGGGTGGTATGGTAGGGGTTGGGAACCCTAACACCACATTTCCATACTTTCGTCACTGTAATACAAACCCTAATACGAACCCTAACTGATGCATTAACAGAGTATTTTGCAATGACGTTCCTTATATTTTGTGAAAGTATCACCATACACATAGTTGTTTATGGGAGCACAGGGCCATCTATCCATAAGTGTAGAGACATCATAATTAACCTTCATCTCCCTGCCCACCATGGTTTCCCTTATTTTATAGTGGGAGCGGCACCCATCCCTCTGCAGATGCTTAAGCAAATTATTATCACCATAGCTATTCGATTACCCCAGGACATGTACCTGGTACAGAAAAGTGTCAAATCCCTGCCTAAACATAATTCTGCGCAACTGTGATGCCATTCAGCACCACAGTTGCAAAAACACATTTTGGGCAGGATTTGAAAAACTACATCTGTGACGTACATGAGGTGGGGTAATTTAATTTATTCATTTGTTAACCAGGTAAGGACACTGGACCAAAGGCCCTTTTCGGGCCCGACCTGGAACAAAAAAAACACAGATTTACATACAAAACGTACATTTACATAATAACAATAGATTACAAAGAACAGCTACATGAAAATTTCAACAATATGTATTTATTCAATTTTGCCTTAAAGCCAGATATACAGTAGATGAAGCCTGTCGGACGGTTAAAGATAGTGCATTCCAATACAAAGGACCAGCGATAGAAGTCATGATGCAGAGCACTAGGCAGCAGCCTCGAGAGCTCCAACCACCCGTCCTCTAATTAACTTTAAAATTCCATTTTTTAATCTGAAAATCCACTGGATAAATAATAAACATTCCACCTGAAAGCGGTGTTTGCTCAATGAAAGTCTCAATGGAAGTTGAGATGCAGAAAGCCATGCCTAAACATACTCCGCCTGCAACCCCTGAAAAGGCTCCAAAAATCAAGGCCTCTTCCCACAACTGGCCAGAATTTGAATGGCTGTAGGTATGGCTTCAGAGCCCTTCACACTCGCCAGATTTTTGAAGAAATTTTAGCCTTTCAAGGCTGAGATGCAGGATATAGCCGGAGAAATAAAAAGTATCTCGACTGCATTAGAAGACCTCTCACAAAGAACAGCAGATAGCGAGGTTCCTATAAAGTCTCTGGAAGGCAGACAAGACAAATTAGATCCCGAACTTGTAACAGTGAGGCAATGTCTGGCCAAAATAGAAAATAAAGTGGAGGAACTTGAGGGTCGCAGCCACCGCAATAATGCAGTAATTATTGGCTTGCCTGAGAATCTCTATTTAAAATTCTCACTGAGGCATTTTAAGTCTTCTTGCTGTGGCAGAGGTAGCAGTTTTTAGTTTGAAAATGTGGTGAGGTTCTGGAAAACTAACTTTGCCACAAGTTTCTGTAAGTTGTTATTGTTTGTAAGTTGTGTTTTAAAATTGGCCTAACTCCTTAAGAACTTTCTGGAATAGAGGGACACAAATCCTTAAATCTTTCTGTGCTAGCTGGAGACTGTTCTTGTGGGGGAGGGTCTTTGGCCAGTAACACAGCCAGCCAATCAAGGTTGTTTGCATTTCAGTTAATCTCTGTTTAAAATTCTCACTGAGGCATTTTAAGTCTTCTTGCTGTGGCAGAGGTAGCAATTATTAGTTTGAAAATGCGGTGAGGTTCTGGAAAGCTAACTTTGTCATACGTTTCTGTAAGTTGTTATTGTTTGTAAGTTGTGTTTTAAAATTGGCCTAACTCCTTACTTTCTGGTAAGTCCTCCCACCCACCCCTTGCATTAGCCTTTCTTAAATACAGAAGAGCCACTAGGGGTTGAGCTTAAAGGCTGGGAGGAAGGAGTTTAGGGAGTTGCAAACTTCCCCCGTGAGCAAACTCTTAAGGCTACTAGTTAGGTGGGGAAAAGTTCAGCCACTCAAGTGTTGCAAGTTTAAAAGTCTTGGACTAGTGGGGAACCTGGTGGCTTACCCAAGGAAACCTACCTGGAGGGGGATGGGACCACATGTCATTAGGGCCGGCATCTTTGGGAGGGTGGTGGGGTGCACAGGGTGTGGGGCAGCAACATGGACTGGGCTTGGAAGTTCGGTGGTTGCCCAGTGTGCTACCAGCTGGCACAGCTTAGGGAGGAGGTTGAGGAATTAAGAGACAACTGGGGAAGGGGAGGTATGGTTGGGGAATAGGGCAGGGGCTCTCACCGAGGTTGCACCAAGCACTAGGGACAGGGGCATAGGAAAGGAATGCAGGAGAGTACTCTGGGGTCTCATTTGGACCCTGGCAGATGGGGCCCAAAAGGAGGATACTATGAAGGAAGCAGGCAGGTAACTGGGACCCTCACAGAAAGGGGCCAAAGGAGAACATTCTCAGGAAGTAGGCAGATGGCTGGGACTGGTAAGAAGGAAGCAATGGGGGGAGGTGGATCGGACCTTAAGCTCAGTAACCGCTTCAATTCTCTTCTTCTGCTTGAGGATGAGGGAGGTGATGTAGCCATGACAGGGGCGGTTAGAGATGTAAAGGGAGTAGGGGCAGGAGGCAGGGGCTGGATAGCAGGAGGAACAGGGGGGAACTTGGAATGCGGGAAAATGATGGGAGCAGGGGATCAGAGCAGGAGGAGGAGGAGGAGGGGGGAGGGAGGAAAGCGCAAGGAAAAGGACCAGTTGGAGAAGGACCAGAAGTACAAGGGGACACAGTAAAGGAGCTGAGGGTTTAGGCCAGGGGAGCATGACAAGCAAGGAGGGCAGAACAGAGACGGAAGGAAGGAGGATGAGCCAGGCTAGTTTAGTAGATGGGAGGGAAGGACCAGTCATGAACAGTAACGGTGAGGTAGCGAGGTACAGAAGGATATTCATGAGGATGGGAGGCATAGGATCGGAGGGAAGGGGGCAGCCAGGGTAAATGAGGAGGGGATGGCAGGTGGCATCTAGATAGGGGGAGGAGCAAGGAGCCGGCTGGGGGGAGGGGCCAGTAGAAAGGATGAGCGACATGGAAGAGGGGGAAATGGAGGAAAAGGGGTGGCCAGAGTGCTCCTGTTGGGTGATTCCATGATCAAGGGGATCAGACAGGATAGGGAGGGAGAAGCCTGCCCCGTTAGAACAAAATGCTTCCCTGGACTAATGGTGCACAGGGCCAAGCATGAGATATATCAGCTGGCAAAGGATTGTGGTGGTTCCCTGGACCTACTGGTCCACATGGGTACCAATGACATTGAGGGGAATAGTGAGCTAGAGATACAGGCAAGGTTCAGGGAGCTTGCCAGGGTCTGTCATGACATAGGATGCACAGTTTCCTTCTTAGAAATCCTGCCGGTGCCAAAGGCTAGTGGGGAACACAAAAGGAAGATTAGGGAGATAAACCAGTGGCTCAGGGAGTGGTGTGAGGCCAGAGGGTATGGGTTGATGGAGGATTGGGGGGAGACCGGGGAGGATAAGGGGCTGTATGCTAGAGACAGGCTCTATCTCAATTCGGAGGGGAAGGAAATCCTTAAGTTGAAACTAGAGGGGTTCACTGGTGAAAGGTGGGGTTTAAACTTGTGAAGGGGAGAGGGATGGGAGAAAAGGCTGTTGGGGGGGTCCAATAAAAGAGGGACTCTGTCTCCACACACACACCCCCCCCCCGGGAGCTGGAGGAATGCAGGAAAAGGCCAACTGGTAAGGTGTGAACCAGGGGAAAACAGAATCCCCATGGGAACATGAGCAGGGGAAATTGCAGTATAGGGAAAGGGTGGAAGGTAGTCCTGCTAAATGCCAGGAGCTTGGGCAATAAAATGCCTGAGCTCCAGGCGATGCTAACTGAGGGAGAGGTGGATGTGGCAGCAGTCACTGAGACCTGGGCCACAGCAGAACATGACTGGAACCTGAACTGGAGGGTTACACCATGTTTAGGAAGGATGGGGGGAGGGAAAGGGAGGAGGGGTAGCAATAATAGTCAAAAACTGCATTGCCATAGGAGGAGTGGAGGAGGTGGAGGGAACTGTGGAGACGATTTGGATCACCTGATAACAAGGGGGGGCAAGAGAGTAAAAATAGGAGTGGTGTATAGACCCCTTGCGCTGGCGGAGGAGCTGGAGAAGAGTCTGGTGGCAGATGTTGGGAGACACTGCAGATTGGGAAAGGGAAGGGTGGTGGTGTTGGAGGACTTAAACATGCCAGGAACAGACTGGGAGACTATGACATCCTCAGTGGCCAGGGAACAGAGGTTGTTGGATGTCTTTCAGGATGTGTTCTTAACTCAACAGGTGGGAGAACCGACCAGGGAGGAGCGGATACTGGATGTGGTCCTGGCAGACAGTAACCAGATTGGGGGCCTGGAGGTAAGGGACCCATTGGCGGGGAGTGACCATGCCACGGTCTGGTTCTGCCTGAACCTAGGAGGGGTAGAAGGCTGCACAAAGACAGAGGTATCTGACTTCATGGGGGTGGATTTCAAGGAAATAGGAAGGATCCTTAAGGAGCACTTGGATAGGATTGGGCCAGACATGGATGCTGACAGTAGGTGGGAAATCATCAGGAGGGGGTGCAGGATGCTACCAGCACCTGCACAAGAGTAAGAAGAAAATGTGGTAGGGCCCGAAAACCCTGCTGATGGACCAGGGAGGTTCAGGGGGTGGTGAGGGGAAAGAAGGAGCCTATAGGCAATTCAAGTGCTCAAGGAGTGACAGGGACCGAGGGGAGTACGAGCTGATGGCCAGAAGGGCCACTAGGGTGGTGAGAGCGGCTAAAGCAAGGAAGGAGCAAAACCTGGCCAGGGAAATTAGGAGAGGGAACAAGGGGTTCCTTAGATACATTGGGGAAAAATGAAAGGTGAAGGGGCAGATTAGCAGGATTAAAACAGGGGAGGGATGGGCACAAGACCTGGGGGAGCAGGCTGAGGTACTACATGAGTACTTCGCCTCAGTTTTCACCAAGGAAAATGGGGGGCTGCATCATACATGGGAGGAGATGGTGAAACTGAGGATGGGGGACCCTTACCAATCAGCAGGTCTGGGGGCATCACTGGCAGGTGGGGAAGGCAAAGCAGGGGACGAGGTAGCGGAGGTGGAAATCATGGCAGAGAGTGAGGGAAGCCCTCAGGTCTCTTAAGACGGAGAAGGCACCAGGGCCGGATAAATTACATCCCAGAGTGCTGAAGGAACTGGCAGATGTCCTGGTGAAACCCCTGTCGGAGCTCTTCAGCATCTCTCCGAAGACAGGGTTGGTGCCCCAGGACTGGAAGGTGGGGTATATAGTGCCTATCCACAAGGGGGGATCAAGAGAAATGGCAGAGAACTACAGGCCCGTCAGCCTGACATCGATGGTGGGCAAGGTGATGAAGGGCATCAAGGAGAGACTGAGGGGGGACCTGGAAAAGTTGGGGTGCCTGGGCGATAGGCAGCATGGATTCATCCCGGGGAAATCATGTCAGATGAACCTTGTGGAGATCTATGACTGGGTGACGAGTGCCTTGGACCGGGGTAGACCAGTGGACGTCCTCTTTCTTGACTACAGCAAGGTGTCTGACTCTGTTCCTCATGGGGGCCTGTTGGATAAGCTGGGAGAAATGGGGGTGGGGAACCAGATGATCAGATGGATAGGCAATTGGCTCCAGAACTGGACCCACAGAGTCATGGTTGGTGGGATAGTCTCATCCCCAAGGAGGGTCATTAGTGGTGTCCCTCAGGGATCGGTTCTTGGGCCCTACTGTTCAATGCTTACATCTCTGACATAAGGAAGGGTATCAGGAGTGAGATGAGTCTCTTTGTGGATGACTCAAAATTGGGGGCAGTGGTTGACGGGGAGGAGGGGAGAGTGGCCCTACAGGGGGACCTGGAGGCTCCAGAAAGGTGGTCTAGAAAGCAGAAGCTGAGGTTCAATGCAGGGAAATGCAAGGTACTGCACCTGGGAGCCAGAAACCCAGGCCAAGTGTACACCCTGGGGGGGGAAATGCTACAAGTCTCGATGGCTGAGAGGGACCTGGGGTGGTGGTGGTAGATGTCAAGATGAACAACTCGGAGACTTGTAGGAGGGCAGCAGCAAAGGCCAACAGGATGCTTGGATGCATCGCTAGGGGGCTCACCTCCAGAAGGAGGGAAGTGATACTCCCACTGTATAACTGCTTGGCGAGGCCACACCTCGAGTACTGCATGCAGTTTTGGAGGCCACATTTAAAGAGGGACATTGAACTCCTGGAGAGGGTCCAGAGGAGGGCAACCAAAATGATTTGGGGCTTGGGGGATAGGACCTATGGGGAGAGGCTCAAAGAGCTAAATATGTACACATTGGAAGAGAGAGCGGGACTGGGGGGACATGATAGAAGTCTTCAGGTACATGAAGGGGGTAAATAGGGGAGGAGCAGTGGGTCTGCTCCAGAAGGAAGGGACAACTAGAGGGCATGGGTGGAAGCTGGGGAGGGGGGGAGATTCAGGGGAGAAAGGAGGAGGTGCTACTTCACTGAGAGGGTGGTGGAGCCATGGAATGCGCTGCCCAGGGGGCTGGTGGAGGCAGAAACAGTGGAGGGGTTCAAGAGGGGGTGGGACAGGTACAGGGGAAGGGTTCTGGAAGCAAACAGCAGGAATAGCTGGGACTGGGAAGGGAGAAGCCAGAGAGGGAGAGGGGGGCAGCAAGGTCAGCTCCCAGGGTGGGGGCTGACCAAATGAGCAGACATGAAAGATCATTAGGCCTATTCTGCTGGCATTTTAGTATGTTAGTATGTATCCAATCAAGTTTACGCAAAAGTTTGTGGAAAAGGTAGCAGGCCTGTCTCCTTTTGGTCCCCGCTGCATAATTGAAAGAGCCCACCGCGCCTTGCACCCACTACCACCCCAGGGTGCAGCCCCTCGTACCTTTATATTCCGTTTTTTGAATTTTCAAGAACGGCAATATTTTCTGTCTAAAGTACGGGACACAAGAACTGATTTGGGAAGGAGCCAAGCTAAGGGTGGCGCAGGACCTACCATTATCGGTCCGTCAGAAACAGGCCTCCTTTCACCCGTTGGTCTCTAAGTTAATTGTGGTGGGGATTAAGTTTAAAATGGGCTACCTGGCTAAACATCAAGTTTACCCTCGCAGGATCTATGACAATGCGGAGATTGCAGCGACTGGCCTCAAGACAGCTCTTCCAGAGCTCTTCAAAACCCCCTGAGAAGTGATGCCTGAATATTTCGGATCGGTATCAACATAAGGAAAGGATTGAGTGTTTCTGTCATTGGCTATCTCTTTACGTTGGCTTGCGCTCTGGCAATCTACTGTTGATGTGGATTGGTTTCTCTAGCCTGTGGTCAGTCCGAAAACAGAGCTGATGCTGGACCTCCTTTCTGGGGCAGTATTGAGTTTTATTTCCTTTGGGAGTTTTTTTCTTTTATGGGACACTCTCAGCTCCGGGACATTCATGACTCTGACTATCTGAACAATTTCCTGAGCCTAGATAACAGTCTGGGTCGGGAGAACCTGCTACAGCATAATTGTGGGGGAAAAATTTGTGTGTAATTAGTTTTCATTTGGGTTACGATTCTGCATTTTCACCACTAGATGGCGCCAGAGACCGTTATTTGTTTCTTTTCTCTAGGGTGTCTCTTCAATCAATTGGAGTCATGATTAGCTGCAAGAATGAACCCTCAAAGCAGCGAGCTTTATTTTGAGGATTGCCAGGTTAATTATAGATGTGTTTCTCTTCTTGCTTAAACATTGTGGCAAGGGCTGTAATTATGAAAAAAAAAAAGTGTTTCTTTTTCATTCTTTTGAATGCAGACCGGTTAATTAAAGGAGGTTTTGGTTATTACTAGTTATAGATACCTGTACTGTACCTGAAGGTGGGGTTGTTTTGTGTTTTGTTTTCAATATTCATTCTGCAAGTGATACCTCGTTACTAAATGTCAGTATTCCCAGGGACATTTTATAGATTTATATATGGTTCAGTAAGTCAAATTTAAATGTGAAGTTTAATGTATGGGAAGGTAAGATAAATAACTGACGATGCCCAGTTGGGTATCTTTGTTAACTTTATTAGGTCACTCTGTTGTATAGTGTATCGGCATATTTAGGATGGTGGTCACTCAAATGTTGTCTTGAGGCAGATTGCCCAAAGGTTATGAAGGTATTGTTACAATTAGTAATTAATAGTTGGGGAGTGGGGGGTTGGGTGGAAGAGAGTCAGCTGGGTGGACTGTACATCATGGACCAGGACAAAATGGGGTGGGAGTGGGAGGAGGGAGCAGGGTTCTGGTGGTGTTTGCTGTGTGGTATTGGGGAGATTTGTGTAAAGGGCCATCTGGTTATGTAAAGGGGAGGGTGGGGGAAGGGAAGCACAGCAATTATAAAGAATGGGCTAGGGAAGAACTGCATACATGTACACGGAACCTTCGATATCCTCTTGGTGATAGAGAGGTTAATGGCTAGGGATATTAGGTTTATTAGTTGAAATGGAAAAGGGGCCCGGCACAAGACTAAGGAATATAACATTCTGAAGCATTTAAACCATTTAAAAGCAGATATTAATTTTATTCAGGAAACCCATTTACTTAATTCTGAAACCATCAAAATGAGGTGTCAGCAAGTGGGACAGGTTTTTGATAATGAAGGCAATACCCAGAGTAGAGGTGTAATGATTTTAACACATAGATCTGTCCCCTTTAAGCCCCTTCAATATGTCCATGATCCCTTAGGTAGATTTCTTTTAGTTAAAGGCCAATTACATACTCTGGACATCTTGTTGGGTAGTATTTATGGCCCAAATATAGATACCCCAGTTTTTTTGTACAGATTATGGAAGCCCTACACCATTCTTAAGTATTCCAATAATCTTTGGAGGTGATTTAAATCTTGCTTTTGACTTGTCCTAGATAGATCTGGTCTATCCCGTAAGGGTCCTTCCCCCACCGAAAGGGCTTTCAGAGAACTTGTAGATCACACCGGTCTCTGTGATGTACGGAGAATTCTCCATCCCAGTGTTCGGGATTATACGTTTACCGCACAGGTACATGGGACATCTTCTCGAATTGATTATGTTCTTATTTCTCAAACCCTCATACCCAGTATAGTGGACTCCAGCATTGTTGCAGGTCCGCCTTTTGATCATTCAGTAGTTAGCTGCCTATTATCCTTCCCAGCCCTCCCTAAAAAAGGTAGTAGATGGAAATTTAATAACCAACTTCTAAAAGACCCTGAAGTGGTTAAATATATTACATCCCAAATATCACAATTTATTTCTATCAACCATAATTCTACTATGCAGCCCGATATGGAGTGGGGTGCACTCAAATTCTACCTGAGAGGGGTTTTGATTGGTTTGTCTTCCCAGCAAAAGAAAGAAAAAGAAAAACAAATCTCATTACTTCTTTCTCTGATTCAGGATAAGGAATCCATACTTACTCCTCTCTCAACTGATTTATATAGGCAAGAATTAGTTAAACTTAGGAATTCCTACCTAAGCCTTTTAGGGGAGCAGGCCAAATTTGCAATTCTTAAAACTAATGCAGTTTACACTGATCAAGGAGAAAAGGCAGGTCGGATGCTTGCATTGCGAATCAAACAGGAATCCACTAGATTAATGACGACTGTCCACTCCTCCGAAGATAATTCTCTTAAAACTTCTCCGTCAGAGATAGTGGCTGAATTTAGCAGCTATTTTAAGCAACTCTATGGCCCTATGGCAGACCCTCCAACTGAAGAGGCTCTACAACAGTATTTAGAAGAGTCACAGTTGCCCTCCCTTTCTGAGACTCAACAGGCCCCTTTTATATCTGACATTTCCCAAAGTGAATTAGAAAGTGTTATTAAGTCCCTCCCATCACATAAAACTCCCGTCCCGGACGGATTCTCCTCTAATTTTTATAAATTTTTTTCCAAACAATAATCCCCATTCTTTTGCCACTCTTCCAGTACATTCTCTCAGGCCAGGCATCCGATCCATCCCTATTTGAGGCATTAATTATTTTATTGCCAAAACCTGATAATCTCCCTAACCTAGTATCAAACTACAGACTGATATCACTCCTCAATCATGATATCAAAATTCTAGCCAAACTTCTGGCAGATCATGTGAATGAAGTTCTTCCCACACTGATAGGTGTGGAACAGGTAGGTTTTATGAGGGGAAGATCATCTGTGGATCATCTAAGGACTCTTGCTCATGTTCTCTCGGTCTCCAGGGATGCAAAATCTCACATGGCCTTGGTTCCCCTGGATGCCAAGAAAGCTTTCGATAGGGTCCACTGGAACTATCTATTTGTTACAATGAAAGTATTTGGCTTCCCCATGAAATTCCGGCAATGGATTGGTTCTCTTTACGAGTTCCCATCCACTAGGATTTCATGTAATGGGTTAATCTCTAATTCCTTCAGGTTACGTAGGGACTAGACAAGGCTGTCCTTTGTCTCCACTTCTTTTAATTTATATCTAGAACCCTCATCCAGTGGTTAACAGAAGCTCAAGATATTCATGGTATCTCTTTACATGGGCTGGTCGCTAAAGTCTCAGCAAACGCAGATGATCTTCTGCTTCAAATATCGCATCCGGTTACTTCTATACCACCTTTGTTAGGAATCATAGAGGGTTTCAGTAAAGTTTCTAATTACAAATTAAATATTGAAAAAAACATTAGTTTTTCCTCTCAATCATAAAATTCTTAAGCAGGAAATCACCACTCTGGGACTTTCCTGGAAATCAGACTCAATTAAGTACCTAGGGCTTAACCTTGCGAGGAGCACCGCTCGGATTCAGCAGCTTAATTTAGATTCTCTTGTCTACACAATAAATCAGGACTTAAATAGGTGGGCTGTGCTCCCCCTTTCCCTTTGGGGATTAAAATGAATATTTTCCCCCGCCTTTTCTACCCTCTTAATTTACTAAACAATTGGCTTCCACAATCTTGGTTCAAAAAAATTTATAGTATAATTACCAGTTTCATTTGGGAGCACAAAAATCAGAAAGGCATTTTATAAATTGGTGGCTCCTAAGACAAAGGAGGGTTAAGACTTCCTCACATCGGGTTGTACTATGGCAAACAAGTATCTCAGGTGGTTGAGCATGGAAGAGTCTTCTGATTAATCTACTTACATCCCGACTTGGCTAAAAGTAGAGATAACCTGTATAAACGAGCACAGCTTTTCCCCTAAGGCTATGATATACACAAAGCCAGGATCCCTTCCATTATCCTTTTGTGGTTTCCTATAGAGACTTCAGTTAGGGCTCACTCCCAGCTGTGTGTCTTTTTAAAATATGGCAACACTAAATATTTATTTCAGCCATTAAGAGGTAATCCCAAGTTTCAATTAGACAGTAGGCCTCTTTCAGGTAGTTGGCTTCCCCAATTAGGAGACTGTCAACCTAAAGACTTTGTCACAGTAGAAGGGCAATGGTACTCTTCATTGGAACTCATGAACAAATTTCTAATTTCCCATACTAATATTTTTAAGGTCTTTCAACTCCGTCATCTTTTGATAAAGGTAGTGGGGGTAGGTCCCCTGCCAGATACAAATATTAGTTTCCAAACTGACTTATGTGGGTTGGCAGGCCTTCCGCATGCAGTTTCTAAAATATATAGTATTCTTTATAATTGGGCCTATCCTAATAATTTTGGTCCCGTCGCCTTCTGGTCCTCCCTCTTCCCGGGCAAAGAGTTTAATTGGCCTCTTCTCTGGCAAAATAGCCACAAATTCTTGCTTCAAGACAGACTTAGGCCGATGCAATTTGAAATATTGCATAACATCTACTACTCCTCTCAAAAATTGGCCATAATGGATATTGTGCACTCCCATATTTGTGCATGATGTCAACAAGGAAAAGGGGAGCTTCTTCATTTTTCTGGAGTTATTCTAAAGTAGCCCCAATTTGGACCACCATTGAGCAAAGGGTTGATCCCCTGTTAGGTTTGGCTGACCTGTTTACAGCGGATATATGCCTTTTGGGGGACTTCTCTAGCATTCCAGTAGTGAACAGGAAATATCACATGGCATTAATTTCAGCATCCGTTAAAAAGGTGGTCCTTAGGCACTGGAAGGATACCTCTGAAATTATGTATGTTGAGTGGCTTCAGGAGCTACTTGCCAATCTTAGAACAGAGAGGACCATTGCCAGTCTCAAAATAAACTACAGAAGTTCAACAGAATTTGGGGTCCTATACAAGCTCTATATCCTTACAAACTAATGGAGCTTCTTCCCATCTCACAGGTTAATGTGGTTCTAGGATATATTGCTGTGCTGGGGATGTAGGGGAGGGAGCAAGTGGCGGTTAGGTAGGGAAGAATGAATCTTCACAATATTTGTACTCATGCTGGTTGTATCTTGTATACTACACTGTGGATTTATTCTCTGTATTAAAAACTTCAATAAAATTTAAATGGGAAAAAAACAAAAACAAAGGACCAGCAATAGAAAAAGTACGAGATGCTATTTCAAGTTTGGGTAAAACTATGTCTAATAAGATACTATTTGAAGAAGGTAAACTGGAAAGGACGGCTTGTGGCTTTGCAAGATTGTATAATGGAAACAGTGATTTGAGAAAAACACATTTAAAAATTGCACAAAAGAAGGCTACGTTGTAAATCTGGGGTCAAGATATTGAAAATTACCATAGTTACGAGCAGGTGTACTGAAATTGCAAAGAATGGTCAGAATGTTGTCATTTTTTCATATTTTGACCCCAAATTTTCAACATAGTCTTCTTATCACCCTACCTCATAAACTCCATGGGTGAAAATGTCATAATCCATGGCAAAACACCATTCTGCACCACAGGTGCGGAAACACTTTTTGTGTAGGACGTGAGAAATGACAGCTGTACTGTTTGAGGTGGTGTGAAAAATGGCTATGTTGAAAATTTGGAGTGGAAATATTAAAAATTGGAAAAGTTACAAGTGTGCATAGAAAGATTTCTTTGACCGCATGTAACTCAGGCATTCTGGGGTATTTTTATACCAGATTTCAATATGGACTTTTAGGGACCCCACCTCATGAACACCAGCACTGTCATTTCTTTACTCAGTCCCGAAAGGTGATTTTGTGCAGCGACTGCAAAATCACCTTACGGGTTTGATTAATGAAACGACAGTAACAGTGTTCATGAGGTGGTGTCCCAAACAGCCCATGTTGAAAATTTGGTGCAAAAATACCTAAAAATGGCATAGATAGCAACATAAGTTAAAAATGGCATCGACAGCCATTATACGGCACTTACCTTGATTCTTCAGTTTATGGTTCGGTTTTGAAGAGTGCAGACGTGTCCTGGTCCACAGAAGATGACAGACGATGACCTCCAGTGGTAAGTATAGGGCAAGGGGTGTGTGGGGTGGTGGGTTGCTCAGTGGGAGGGTCGGGATGGGGGAGGGTGGATGGGAGGCGATGAGGGACCGTTTTTATTCAGGATGTAAAAAAGGCTTGAGGGACTGTCTTCTTTTTCATGGACAGTCTTTTAAATATTTTGGGACACTGGGGTGGGCTCACCAGAGTCCCAGAGTACTGGAGGGTAGGACAGAACTGGGGACACTGGAGTGGGCTCCCCAGTGTCCCACACTAGTGGAGGGGCTAGTGCTAACACAGAGATTGGGCACCCTGCTCTCAGCAAATAATTTTAATACATTTTTGGGGACACTGGGAATGGGCTCCCCAGTGTCCCACAGTACTGGGGGGTGTAGGGATATCTGGGGACACTGGGAGTGAAATCCCAGTGTCCCACAATGGTGAGGGGAGTGTCCTTCTACTTCCGACATAGGGATTGAGCACCCGATGTTGGGACATTTATGTAATATATAAAATGTTAAGATTCCTCAGCCCCTTCCCTTAGAGGCAGTAAAAGGCAAAAAATGCCTGTGTTTAGGTAAATACCAACAGCTGTTCATCTAAATGGGGCCAAGGAATTGATTCTGGGGTCTGCCCTGAAAATGTACAGGGGCAAATTAAGGGAGTAGTGCATAGATCCACCCCCCCATACTTTTGCGGAAACAGAGGGTGTTTCGCATGTTAGTGCTGCAATTTGTGGCAGTTTCGCAGTAGTATTGCAGCAATTTGTGGCATTTTCACAAAGGTAGTGTTGTAATTTGCAGCAGTAGTGCCGCAAATTTGTGACATTACTGATGGCCGAACCCCAGAAACATATTTAATGACATTATTTTTAAAAACTAAGACCAGAATTGTGTTCCTCGGGCCTTGATTAGGTAACCACATCTGTTCGTGTTTACCAAGGGGTAGTATTTTTTGAATTACAGCATTTTTCCTCTGTCATTAACTGAAAACAAGATGGCAGCAGCACAAAACAACTTTCCCATTTGCGAAAGCAAAAGTACTTTCACAAACGTAAAAAAGTACTTTCACACAGCACAGTTAATTTTTCCCATTGGATATAATGGTAAACTTAAAAGTTGAATAACTTTTGAACCAATTAATATTTTTGCACCAAATCTTCAAAGGCACATCTGCAACCTGGACCCCCATATACCCTAACAATTTCAGACCAAACCCCAAGCTGTTTTGGAGATCGGAACACCAAAGGTTTGCACCTAAATGGTAATTTTCACATTTTTTCACTATGCATCTCCATAACCGCACATCCAGTAGAACCAAAACTTGCCACATCAAGAGATATATGGTACCTGGGGCGCATGAAAAATGTTGTGCACATCAGTCATATGGTTGCAAAGTTATTAAAGTGCAAACATTTGGGGTTAACACAGAAGTGACCTTTGAACCCTAACTATACTAGCACTACAGTGCCAGTATAATATATAGAGGGGCACATTCTGCCAGTAGAATTCTGCAGAATTGTGAATTCTTCTAGTCTGTGGTGAACAACCATTCAATGCACTGAAAGTATGGCAACAGATTGATAGGGAAGAAAGAATTACTTTTTACTATTACTTTTACCAAAAGAAATACAGTTTCTTCTAATAAAAGGTTGCACTTTTTTATGTTTATATTGTTTCCCAGTCTACCCATTTTATGACCACAGTATGACACTCCAGGGTGCGGACTGTTATGTAGTGAATGCTTTATCTACTAAGTACTGAAGACACTCACCATAAACACCTCATGCCTCACTTTGTACCAGTGCGTGCAGTTACCACATAACAACCTTGATGTGTAGTTATCACATAAGCTATACTCTGTTGTATCTTACTGCTTACATACAACGCAACAGGTTGTACACTGAAGCATTTGTAATACACACCCCCAAAGGTTTCTGAGGCATGAAGCCAAACACCGAGTGTTCTCACATCCTTGGGACATTCATCACAAATTCTTTCTCACACACACACACACACACTGTGTACACTACTGCACTTATAAGCAAAATGGATTTGGAGTGAGAAACAGGGTTTTTTAAGGGGGGGCACAAAAAGGAGATTGGGCACCTGACAGTGCAGCAACAGTATTTTAATGCATGGTCAAGTGATGTGTATCGGCCAATAGGACTACTGTATTTGTTCTTTCCATTTTTATGTTGCTTGCACGCATGTGCAAGAAACATAGTGCCATCATCGGAGATTTCGGAGGTGTGTCACCTCCTCCTCCAATTCAGTCAGTGAGCTGGCAGGCGCAGCCCCTGTAAGCCAACGCATTTTGGGGCTGTCTATGACCAGCTCCAAAATGCAGTGGCATACAGCTGAAAGGGGGCTGCGCTTCAGTGAGCAGAGATAAAGCCCACTGAGCGTAGCTATGACGTGCGCCACCTCACCTACTGCGTAGCTGGCAGATGCCCAATCCCGTCGGCTGAGCTCGTCTCCCCAGTTGTAGGTGCGCGCTGGAGCCCACCCCAGCATGGCAATGAGTCACTGGCCGACAGGGTGCCAATCCCGTCGTGCAAAACCCAACATCGCGCGACACGCTGAGGCCACCCCAGCGTGGCAAATGGTCCCACGACGTCTGTTTTAACCTGAAAAGCAAGCGGTCCCGCGGGCGTCCCGACCCCTCCCACAACCCGCACCCACCCTGCGCACCCAGCCTCCCACGCCCCCTCACCCCATATTTACCTCCGACTCTGGCGCGATGATCTTGGTGGACGGGAACCGTCTGCACTCTTCAAAGCCGACCTCCGAACTGAGGAAATGCCGGTAAGCTGTATAATGGCCTAGATAGGGGGGTTTCAACTTTGTTGCATATCTCAGGCATTTTGGGAATTTTGCACCAAATTTTCAACATGGGGTTTTTGGGACCCCTTCTCATGAATGATGTCACTGTCATGGCGTTATTCGGGCCCGAAGGGTGATTTAGTGCAGTGACTGTGCAGTGACTGTGAAATCACCCTTCAGGCCCAAATACCGCCATGACAGTGACATCATTCATGAGAAGGGGTCCCAAAAACCCCATGTTGAAAATTTGGTGCAAAAATTCCAAAAAATGACTGTTTTACGAGTGTGCGTTGCGCAGTTCCTACGCAGGCTCGTAAGTTCGAAATTTCAATATTTTCACTCCAGATTTTCAACATTGCCATTTTACCACACCTTCTTATGAGCAGTACAGCTGTCATTTTTCACATCTCACCCAAAATGTGTTTCTGCCCATGTAGCGCAGAATGGCGCAGTCGATGAGCGAAATCAATGTACGGGACAAATTAAGAAACTCACAGTGACACTGTTCATGAGCAGAGGTCTTAAAATGGCTATGTTGAAAATTTGGTGAAAAAATTCCTAAAATGACTGTTTCACGAGCGTCGTTCGCGGTTCCTCGCGGGCTAAATGAGATTCGCCAAATTTTAATATTTTCACTCCAGATTTTCAACATTGCCATTTTACCACACCTCCTTATGAGCAGTACAGCTGTCATTTTCACTCCTGCCCAAAGCGTGTTTCCGCCATGTAGCGCACAATGGTGCAGTCGTTGTGCAAACTCAATGTATGGGACACATTAACAAAATCACAGTGACACTGTTCATGAGCAGAGGTCTTAAAATGGCTATGTTGAAAATTTGGTGAAAAATTCTAAAAATGACTGTTTTCTGATGCGTTAGCAGTTCCTCACTTATTTCGTGAGATTATAAATTTTCAATATTTGCACTCCAATGACTTCCAAATACCTAAACAGCACATAGAAGCAAGCAACATTTGGCATTGACAAATGCTTGTTGATTAAATGATCTAAAAGTCCCTCTCCTAGTAACTTGTTCCTCAATTGGCAGTACACATGATTCCTTTTTGCTGAGGTATATACATTTAGGATAAAAGTGCAGAAGTCTGTATTGATACCAAAGAGAAAGCACAATACTTTGGCTCACTAGGAGCAGTTGAGAAAATTTAAGATAGAGTAGGACTTAAAAAGGGGCGTGGCCTTGAAAGTGGTGACAAACTCACACAAGTTTCAGCTGAAATCTGTCAAATAAGTACCGCTATTTTAATTAAGGTAAGCACCAGAAAATGAAAAGAAGAAACAGAAAAGTCTGGAAATTATGACAGAGAATACATCTAGGCTCCACACCATAAACCCTACCCAGTTGCTGGTGGTGGGTTAGTAAATGATTGAGTTTGTGGCCATCCTCCTGGTCTACTACAGGGCATGAAGTGTGTGTATGGGGGTTACCAGCAGGGCAAGGGAAGTAATCTCGCCACTTTAAAGGGTAAACCGTCAAGTCCCACCTGGAGTGCTGCATGCAGTTTTGGCTCCTCAATACAAAATGGAAATCTGAGAGTTGATAGAGTGAAACACACAGCCACTAAATTAATCAGGGGTATGGGGCAAAGACTATGAGACAGGTAGCCTTTAACACTGGAAAGTGACCAATGTAGCCTCCATTTTCAAGGAGGTGGCAGTTCTATCATTCCACTCTGGAATTCTATCATGTTTTGTCCCCTTGAGCTGCCCTGTTTGTCAGCTCCGGGCCCCACCTGAAAATGACCGTTTGCTCAGTGTACTAATGCGGTTAACAAATAAATAAAAGAAAAAAAGATCAGACCCAGGCAACTGCAGGTTGTTCAGCCTGACATCAGTGCTGGGCAACGTACTGGAAGCCATTGTCAAGGACAGCATTATGGAGAAAAGTAAGCTAACAGGGGACGTAACCTTTTGCGTGCTCAAGGGTGTCTCAAGTCTGAGCATACAGAGTTACCTGATCTGGTGTCATCTGGCTGGATGCGCAGACATGTCCTGAAGCTCAGATTTGGTAAATTCAAAGGTAATGGTAAGGGTTACATGTCAACACATTGACAACAATGCTGTTGACATGCCAGACAGCAAAGGGAACAATGCTGACTGTCGGCATTGTTCCCATTGGGAAAAAGTGTTTTCTTGATGGGGCTTTGCCCCCCACACTTCCCCATCTCTAAAAATCCAACTCTGAGTTGGAGTTGGTTTGGGGTGGGGGTGAAACACTGGGAGTTGCGGTGCCGTTGTACAGCGGACCACCACAGTGACCTGGCAAGATTTGTCACTGTGGTGGACTTTGCTGTATTATTTTCATTGTGCTGACATGCTATCAACGTTAAGGAGGCATTGCTTCTCCTTGAGATTGATGAGCCTACCAGTGAAGACAGCGAACACAAAAAGAATACAGACCTTCAAAGTAAGCTTGGACAAATGTCTGCTTACTAAGGGAATCATAGAAACAAAACATAAAACTGTGCATGCACCAAGCCAGATAACTTAAGGTTTATTGCCACATAAGTATGAAACAGATCAGGCTAACACCCCTATGTATCACCTCTAAAATAAGGCTTCATCGGGAATCACATAGTTCCCCAGGGTAGTATGGTGTACCACTTTCAGATATAGCACCTCAGATCCACAACAGTCCTTTTGTCAAAGTTGTAATATTTAATTTTTAGCCTTTCTTTAGTGGTAAAGGGATCATAGTTTGGCCCAATAAGGTGGGCAGCCAATCCTCCACTTCCAATTCAGCTACACGCCCTGCTTTCAGGCACATAGTGATGTGAAGAAGGGAGAGTGTGAGGCGCACCCGATGAAATGAATGGGACTGATTTTCCTTACTCTTTAATACCTTATGATGACAAGCTGTAGATTCTCAAGGCCTCTGCTTGACTAACAAGGCCTTTGTTAGTTGAGTGGAGCCTTCTTTAATCTCTGGCTTGCCATCGTATATGAAGGGTAAGAAAAATTAGTCCCATTCACTTCAGTGGGGTGCACCACTGCCTTGTGCCTTGCTGCACATCATAATGTGCCTGAATGCGAAGATGTGCAGCTGTATTGGGAAGTAGAAGGGATTAGCTGGTCACCTTGTTGGGGCCAAGCTATGATCCCTTACCACTAAATAAAGGCTGGAAATAAAATATTACAATTTTGATAAAAGGACTGTCGCAGACCAGAGGTACCATATTCGGAAAGTGGTACCCTAGGTCCCCAAATGTACTAAATCACTTTAAATTAGCACGTGCCCACAGTGTACTTATACATCCCTGCTTATGAAGCAATGGGAGGACATGATATTCCAAGAATCCTTTCAAACCTAAATTAGTTACTACTGTATATACTATACTTTATTTGTGGATATCTACTGCACTGGGGTGAGAGACTCTCTTCAGGCATTTGTAAGTAAAACTAGGTAATTTCTCCCACATTACAGTGGTAGCCAATGCCATCAGTAATGACAGCATTTGGTACAGTGTACCGCCATGCAACAGTGGACCAATCTGCAATGCAACGTAATAGTGACTACGCACCATCGAAACTGTGGTGGCAAATGCCATGCCACAATACCACTAGTGATGGTGATGACTGCCACCGTAGCTGCAGTATCTACATTTATCAGCGCTGAATTTCATCCACCCAATTCCTGCCCACTCCTCCAGCCTAGCGGACCTTTTGCAATACTGCCCTGCTTCAACAGATCTTTCATTCCATCTGCAAATTCTGTAGCACCACTAGTACCCCCACATCCAAATCCTTCCTAAAAAAGGTGAAACAGTTGAGGTCCCAACATTGACCACTGTGGTATACCCCTTGTAACTCCCCTCCAGTCCGAGGCAATACCCTGCACTATCCAGCCATTGCTTCCTCCCACCCAACCATTTTGCAAATACCTGTGTACATTTTGCCTTCTGCTACTAGTGGGTGACCTCACACAGCATTCCCTGCTAATACAGTAAATGGCACTATCCATTTTGCAGCATCACAATTCACTACACCAATATGAGTGCAATGACAACATTATTTAACACTGTGTCTGCAAAACATTGTATTGCAGTATACCTTGTTCTCCTAGTGGCACTTAAAGCAGAAGTATTTCTATCTGGTCAAAAATGTCACAATATAGTCTATTAGCAGTAATGTAGTTGTGGCATCTTCTGATTCATCATCAGTGTTCTTTCATTTTTTATTTTAAAACAGTTTTTAATAATCATTTTGAAGAGCTGGCCTGCCAGCACAGCAGTAGCACTACTGCCTGTGATGCCATTGACCTAGGTTTGAGGGCAAACTCGAGCCATCAGAGGGCTGGCAGCAGGTGGGGGGAGAGAGGGAAGAAGGATGAACATCCCAAGGACTACTCTCCTTCTCTGGGATGGGGAGGGTACTGATACCTAGAAGACATTGACACCAAGTGATGGCTAGGGGTGTGTGTGCACCTGGGACCAGCGCTGAGGCACAACACTGGTGGGGTGGCGGATATTTGCACATAGGGTGGGAGCATCCCAGGCGTACACCGGCGTATTGCACATCCATCTCCACTAGGAGCTGGCAGCCAGTAAGGAAAAAAACTCCTTCTAGTAAGCAGCATGAAAGTGGAGGATACAACCGCAACCCTCTCCCAAATGACACCCAGCCAGCTCATCAGGGTTCTTGGGGTGATCTTGGTCTCTCCCTGCTCCTCCCACCCAGGGGAGCCCCACTGTGAGGGTTAAGTCATGGGCCACCTTGTGTGGGCAAACTAGAGGGGATTCTGGGTGGGTGGAAGTGAAGGTGGACTGGGCATGATACAGGGTACATCCCCACCACAGAAAGAGAGATTAAGAGAGTTTAAAAAATAATAATCATTTTGTAATTAATGACTAGTTACTAAACATTGCTGCCATCAGCAACATTTTAAAATATATTAGAAACATAGACTTTGATGGCCCTAAGAGAGTGAAGGTTCATTGAGTGTGCCCTTCTACACTGTTTACATTAGGTTAGTTTTGACGTAGTACATACTAAGTCGCATACTGTGGTTGTATTAAAGGGTGGTGCTCGCACATGTTTCTGATGGTAAACAGCGGAAAAACAAAATATGGTGTACTTGTAGCAAAATCAGCCAGCAAACAAAAGGAGAGTGTTAATTCATTATATACCACACTAGTGGTGAATAAATTGAGTAAATAAATCATGTCATTTTGGGATAAATAGGAGATATGCAATGGCCTAACGCAAGGTAAGCATTTTATCATCAAGTAGGATTAAGAAAGACCATAACTCATGAGTGGCAGAGCCAATAGTGAGTTATGAAAGTCCCAACCAAAAAAAAAAAAAAAAAAAGTGATTTGCCTTGCAAGATGAGCAGGGGACATGGTAGTAGAGGCATTGTTAAAAAAAAAAAAAAGATTGTCGGGCATTACCTGCAGTGGCACTGAAAAGATGGTTGCATGTGCTTTTAATAAAATCTCTGTCCCAGTCATCATTTCATGAGTCAAACTCCAGCACAGACAATAACAGCAGTGGTAGCAACTGTGTGCCCAATGTGCTTGAGTCTGAATAATCTGATAACCCTGTCGATGGGACATCAGGGAGGTCAACACAAATGGAGGTGGCAATGGTAGCAGCAAATATGATAGTACTGTCATCCCTGCTGACACCATTATTTTGCATGAGGAGGAGGCAATGCCCATGGTGATAATGATGACATAACAGAATGAAAGCTGTTAAAAAAAATAAAAAGCAGAGGAAAGAGTAAATATTCCAAACAGTTGAGGGCCATAAATAAGACGGCCAAGTAGTGGTGCAGTGCAGTGGCTGTGAGCAGCAGTCTCCGGGAGATGTTCTGGAGGATGCGGTGTTGTCCCATCTGCAGGCACCTCTCTGACTGAGGGAGGGGTTGCTCATCTCAGGCTGAGTTGGCCAGGATTTGGGACCTCCTCTCCACCCAGGACCACCAGTGCCACTGCGCTGCCTCAGAGGTTGCCAAGAAGAGGCGGTTGGACCACAGTGGGCTCAGGAGGGTGAGGGTGGTGGAACAGATCTCGCATCCCTCAGTTGTACCTCTCACAATTCATATGCCATTCTGGCAAGGTGGTTCCTCTATGGAGGCACCTGAAGTGGAGACCAAGGAGGATGCTGGGAACCTCCACAAAGGAGACCCACAGGACGGTGGCATGGGACCCCACAGAGGAAGAAAACAACTCCTGGTGGTGGACTCCATTGTTAGGGGGGGTAGAACTGGTGGAGGAAGGGGAAAGGGAGGTAAGGTGCCTGCTTGGTACCATGGCTTGGAGGGACAGGGAGTGAATCCTCAGGATCGCTGGGGTAGCTGCACAGGGGAGGGAGCTGGTGTCATTGTCCACCTAGGGACAAATGACCTGGCTGAAAAAGGGATCAGAGCAGTGCAGGAAGAGTTTGTAGAGTTGGGGAGAGGCCTTAGACAAGTAGCACACACGGTAACCTTCTCGGAGGTGCTGCCTGTCTATGACATGGGTGAGGCTAAGGTGCTCCACACCATGGGATTCAATCAGTGGTTGAAAAACTGGTGCAGAGCTCAGGGATTTGGCTTCACTGGGGACTGGGGGTCCACCTGGAGTGATGTAGGCCTATACTGGTGTGATGGTCTGCATCTGTCCAGGACGGGAACCAGGATCCTAGGTGATAGGCTTAAATGCTTCCTTGGCAAGCATTTAAACTAGCCAAGGGGGGGGGGAGGCACTGGAAAGGGGCAGGGAAATCCTAGCCCCCCAAAAAGTCAGGGTAGTAAGTAAGGTAAACACCAAGATAGAGATGTCGACAGGGAGAAGGATGGGGTAAATGGAGAAAATGACAAAGGCAATAAGGACAGAGATGGGGCAAAAAGAGGTAAGACCATAAAGAAATGGAGGGTAATGAGTACCAATGCCCGTAATCTGGGCAATATGCTCCCTGAACTGGTGGCCTTGATGGAAGAGGGATGCCTGGATATCGCAGCAGTCACAGAAACATGGTACACAGAAAACCATAACTGGGATGTTAACATACCAGGGTACACAACCTACAGGAGAGACAGGGAGGGTAGAAGAGGGGGAGGAGTAGCTCTCTATGTAAGGGAAGGGATAAAAGCAATGGAACAAAACAGTAAACAGGGAGAAGAGGAGGTACTGTAGGTCACCTTAGAGACTGGAAATGGCACCACAATCCGCACAGCGGTTGTATATAGACCCCCATCTCAGGGGGAGGGAATGGACAAGGATATGATAGAAGGCATCCTTAGGATGGCAGAGAAAGGGGAGATACTGTTGATGGGGGACCTAAATATGCCAGATGTTAATTAAAACACCTCTGCTGCAGCCACATCCAAGAACAGGGCCATTCTTGATGCCCTACAGGTGGCATGCCTCAGACAGCTAGTTTTGGAACCCACTCATGAGGGAGCAATCTTAGACCTCATACTCTTAAATGGGGACAGTGAGAGGATCTCAGATCTAGAAGTTGGTAGCCATCTGGGAACAAGTGACCACCAAACAGTGTGGTTCACAATAAACTCAGCTACAGAGTCAAGTCATACAAAAGTGAGGGTATTGTACTTCAGGAGGGCTGACTTTGGCAAGATGGGAGAGTGCCTTAGAAAAGCACTAGCAAACAAGCTAGAAGGAGGAGTGGAGCAACAATGGGAAAACATCAAAACTGTCATCACAGAGGCAACAAGCCTTTGTGTGAAGCAAATAAACAAATCAAAATGAAAGAAAGAGCCACTATGGTTCTCAAAAGAGGAGGCAGTGAAGGTTAGGGAGAAAAAGATAGCATTTAGGAAGTATAAGGAAACACAGAAGGAGCAGGATAGAAAACTGTACCAGTTAAGGCAGAAGGAAGCAGGAAGGGAAGTCAGAATAGCAAAGGCCCAAACTGAGGAAAGGATAGCCAACTCGGTTAAGAAAGGGGATAAAACCTTTTAATAGGTACATCAGGGAGTGTAGAAAGAAAAAGGGAGGGATAGTGAGGCTGAATAGAATGGACGGTGGGTGGGTAGATAGGGACAGTGAAAAGCAGGAATACTGAATAAATACTTCTGTTCAGTATTCACAAAGAGGAGAGGGAGCGAGGAGGGAGGAGGAAGTGATGCCTAATCCAATTAACAGAAGCACTCAGGATGGGGGAGGGTCGATCCCTGTCCTTTCACAGAAGAAAGGGTTCTGAAAGAACTCCTAAAACTGAAGGTGGACAAAGCAATGGGGCCTGATGAAATTCACCCCAGAATTCTAAAAGAATTAAGGGGAGAACCAGTGACACCACTGACTACCCTTTTTAACAAATCATGGGAGGATGGTGTGGTACCTGCGGACTGGAGGAAGGCAGATGTGATTCCCCTTCACAAAACTGGGAGCAAGACAGAGGCAGGAAACTACAGACCTGTCAGTTTGACCTCTGTGGTAGGGGAAGTGATGGAATCACTTCTGAAGCAAAACACTGTTGAGTACCTAGAGGCCAGTGGGGCACAGGACTCAAGGCAGCATGGGTTCACAGTGGGAAGGTCATGTCAGACGAATCTAACTGATTTCTTTGACTGGGTGACCAAAGTAGTAGACCAGGGAGGGCTGTGGACATGGCCTACCTAGACTTTAGCAAAGCATTTGACACAGTCCCACACAAAGATTAATAATCAATAAACCAGCCTGGGAGTGGGTCCCAGGGTGGTAGCCTAGGTAAAACATTGGCTGGACAAGAGGACACAGAAAGCACTTGTAAATGGAGTCCACTCTGAAGAAAGAGGGGCTACTAGTGGGGTACCACAAGGTTCAGTACTGGGTCCAGTCCTTTTTAATGTCTTTATAAGTGACATTGCAGAGGGACTGGAAGGAAAATACGCTTCTTTGCAGATGACACAAAGATCTGCAACAGGGTTGATACACAAGGAGGTGTGGAAAGGATAAGAAGGGACTTGACAAGGTTGGAGGAATGGTCAGAGTATGGCAGCTTGGATTCAATGCAAAGTGCAAAATAATGCACCTGGAAACAAAAACCCAGGGAAGATAACACAAGGTGGGAGGGGGCAGTAACAATAACAAAATGGAAAGGGACCTAGGGTAATCATATCAGATGACCTTAAGGATAGCAAGCAATGTGAGAAGGCAGATGGGAGGCTAGGGGATACTGGGATGTATAGGGAGGCATCACCAGCAGAAAACAGAAAGTTGTTATCCCTCGTGCAGACAGTTGGTGAGACCCCATCTGAGTACTACATCCAGTTCTGGAGACCCCATCTCCACAAGGACATAGACAGGATGGAGGCAGTCCACAGGAGGGCAACTAAAATGGTGCAGGTTCTGCAAGAGAAGCATACAAGGAGAGACTAAAGGAGCTTAATATGTATACCCTTGAGGAAAGGGGAGGGGGACTTTACAGAAACTTTAAGTACCTCAGTGGAATCAACAAAGTCCAAGAGGGTAGCATCTTTCAGAAAAGAGATGTGCAAGAACAAGGAGACACAATTTGAAGATAGAGGGGAAGCTCAGGGGCAATGTGAGTATTTTTCACAGAGAGGGTGGTGGACGCGTGGAACAGCCTCCCGCGGAGGTTGTAGTCTAAAACTGTGGGAGAATTCAAGAATTCATGGGACAGACATGAGGCAATTCTTGTGGGGGGTAGGAAGAAATAGGCTGTTGGTTAACTGGATCTGCAGCTTATCTTGTAGGTAAGGAAATGGGCAGACTAGGTGGGGCAAGCGGTCATATCTGCCGTCCAAAGTCTATATTTCTATGTTTCTAGCCAACAGGTACATACATATGCCAGGGGTGAACCTAAGACAGCCATTTCTTGGTATGGATCTACTGTTTTATTGATTCTCAAATGCTTGTCGTGCAATGCGCGATTTTGTAAAACCGTGTTAGTAGGGCGACAGGAAAATCACCTTGGAACATCCACTTTAATACAGCACTTATAGACAATCCACCCAACTGCATGCAGCTGAAAAGATTGTGTGTCGCTTTTGTGAGACAGAGGGACGAGGCAGGTAACAGTGAAGTAGAATATGTTTCTTTATTATCAAAAAGTGGCGGTATAGCCAGCTATTTTTCAACTCCACTTAAACAAAAAGCAAACAACATGATCTTTCATCTCTATCACCATCACCATCCAAAATTAAACAGTTAACCATGCAAGAGTCATTTCAAAGAGTATGTAAATATGATCACACCCATACAGTTGCCCAGAAATTAAATAAGGCAGCAGCTCTTGACCTGTGTCCCTTCTCTTTTCTTGAATCTGTTGGCTTTAAACAAGTAATGCAGATTACGGTTCCATGATATCAAATGCCATCCAGAACACATTTTGCCACTTGGGCATTACCAAATGTCTGTTGTGAACTGCGTGAAAAGTGACGCAGGTCTTGGAACTCCCAGTGGTGACACAAATACATATTGTAACTTATTCATGGACCAGCAATGAAACTGTAGAATACATGACAATCATTGGTCACTGGGCATCCTGTCATGATTCCTCTTCCTTACCATCTGCTTTGATTATGTCAACCGCAACATGTACAAGGCAGGCTACATACTACGAAGGATGGAAGGTATGTGCTCATACCTTCTTTGCTCATACCCTCAATCTTGTAGTACACAATTTTCTTAAAGATGACAGAGTCATTCAGAAAGCATTAAGTACTGCATGCAAAATATGTGGCCACTTTAGTCATTCTGCTAAAGCATGCAAAATATTGCATCAAACACAAAAGGTCAATAATCTTCCACAATATCAGCTAAACCAGGAGGTGGTCACCAGGTGGAATTCCACCTTCTGCGTGCTACAATGGCTACTTGAGCAGTATAAAGGAGTACAGCAATACACCATGGATCACTCAACAGGGAAAGTGGACGTGTCACTCAGTTCAAGACAGTGGAACCTGATGGCACAATTGTGCCAGTCTTCAGCCATTTGAGGAAGCTACTCAGGAAATGAGTGAAGACAATGTTAGACTAAGTCAAGCAGTACCTTGATATTCTTTCTTAGGAACAAACTCAAAAAGCAGAAGGCAGCACTTCTTGAGGAAGGCAGTGCTGTTTCTCTAGTTGAAAAGCTTGCTATACCCCTAGAAGTGGATCCCAGAATATCAGTGATGTTAGAATCAGAACACTGTATTCTGGCCACAATGTTAGACCTCAATCTGAGACTAGCTTGTCATCTTTTCTCCCATCTGGCCTCACAGACATCATCAGGTATAAAGACCTACTCACTGAAAAAGTGTCTGATGAAATGATGGATGCTGTTTCGATTTCATAACGGTTGAGCATGCACCTCCCAAACCTCACTGCCAGCAGGCAAAGCATCCAATGGAAGAGTTGAAGATGGTGATATTTGATCAGGGTTATGTGATACTGATAAAGACTCAAATTCTTTCTTGTTGGCCAAGCTCATACTGCTGCCACTATGGTTGATGATCTAAAAGACCCACAGAAATTCAGCGATGGGATGATCCTTAAAATATTGGCAAAGTAAGAGAAACATCTGCCTACATTATGCAGAGTTGCTATTTTACATTTAAGTAACCCTCCAACCAGTGTCTACTCTGAGAGAAGTTTCAACATTGCTGGTAGTGTTGCTTTGGACCTGTCCAGCCATCTGTTGCCTGAAAAATGTGAAACGTCTGACATTTATTAAGGTCAGCCTTGGTCACTTTGCTGTCTCCACTGGCTCTCTATAAAGTCATTTTGATATCAATAATGATGATGAGCCAATATGTACTGATTACGTTTAATTGGCAATTGTGTCTGTGTGAGGGGTTATCCTGCTGATGGATGCAAGACCAGAGGGGCAAAACAAACTAATTTAATAAGAAAATGCAAAATGAAAAGAGAAATCATGTCACCTATTAAATGGTGACTAAGAACAAACTAGACCATTAGTCACATCTGTGTAAAAAAAGATTTTAAAAAAATAAAAGAAATAAATTGTGTGTGTGTGTCGTTAATCAGCCTCTAGCTGAAATGCAGAGAATGGGCCAAAGTTATTCCAGTACACAAATCTAGTGAAAAATTAGAAATTAACAATTATAGGCTAATTTTGTTACTCCTTATAGTTTCTAGTCTTCAAAAAATGCGTAGATAAGCAATTAGTTTCATATCTTGAGGAGAATAAATTGCTAAGTGCACTGCGATCAGGATTTAGGGGGCATAGTACCACAACTGCATTTTTAAAGGTGGTGGGAGATATTTAGGAGTCTTTGAATAAGAAGCAGATGGTAAGTGCAGCGTTTATAGATTTAACACAAGTGTTTGATACACTTCATCATAATATTTTATTAAACAAATTGACATCTTTGGGTCTTTCAGAGCCTACAGTATGCTGGTTTGGAAGCTATTTAAAGGACAGGACCCAACTGGTCTCTCTGAACACCTATAACTCCAACTGCTTACCCACTACCATTGGAGTCCCACAGGGATCCATTTTGAGACCGTTATTATTTAATGTTTACATGAATTCATTGCAAATTCCATGACATCTTGCTAGTTACCATCTCTATGCAGACGACACTGTTCTTTACTCCTCGGGATGCTCCATTACTCAGATACAGGGGTCCCTTCGGCTGTCTTTTGACATGCTGCAGGACTTCCTGTATCAGCATAAACTGGTTCTTAATGCAGGAAAATCAAAAGTAATGCTGTTTGGAAATCATCAAGGGAGTGGGGTCATTGCAGAATGGCCCTGATGTTGTTAGTTACTTGGGGGATAAACCTAAACAAGTTACTTTGTATAAATACTTGGAATTATAGATCGATGAGGAGCTTTGTAAGGATTAAGCCACGAGAAAAGATGGGTCTACTGTGGAATTAATCCATAGTTGGGGGGGGTTTGCCCACGAGGCCGAAGGCCGAGTAGCTCCAACCAACCAACCATGGATTAATTCCACTGTAGACCCATCTTTTCGAGTGGCTTAATCCCCTTGTAACATGGCTGATTTATTTTCAGAATACTGTATGTTGAGCTGTTAAACGTGACGTACATATACTTCAAAACAATTGTAACATACCTATTGGAAATATCGTGGCTGCTATTTCTATTTTGTTAAAATAACTTTTATTACAAGCTTTAAGCTTTCTAACATCAAAACATATTTTACAACTTTTCAAAAACTTGCAATTCAGTTTCTATTCTAGGTGCTTTGATTTTCCTCGGTGTGTATTAGAAGATATGGGCTGCACTGCACGATGGGAGTGTGCTATGGTACATTTTAGTTTTCTTCCTGCAGTTCCTTTGCAGACCAATAGGCGGCTGTCAAACAATCCTAGTAGCACAAGCACCATTTCTCCAAATGTACCGAATTAAGCCAATCTGAAAAACACTTTATTGAACTACTATTTTGCGGAATAATATTTTCACTTTTTTTCCCTCTAAACTATCTAACTCAGCAAGACATAGAACAACATAATGTTTACTGCTTTCACCTTTCAAATACTTGTTTTGACTACTATTGTTAGTCTGTTTCTTTGATTTCTTTTGTTTCTCTCAATTTATTTTCTTTTCACCCCAGAAGTATCCTCTCTCTTTAATTTTCCTTTGTTTATCTCACTGTCTGTTACTTTTGCTTTCGGTTATAGAGGCTGCATGCTCATCTTTACCACTGTGTATTCACCAAGAAAAGGCTAGGACAGATAATGTTATTCAATCATCCACACTGCATTGCACCCACAGTTGCTTAGAAAGCAGTAGATCAGAAGGATGGTGACAGTATGTAAATGTTTACTTCTAAAGAAATATTGTTACAGCATAATTAATAGTATATATGGAGTTTAAATGTATAATCTTTAGTAATTCATGAACTTGTGTCATGTTACAACATAGAACAAACTTGAAAATTTCAAAATCCTGTGCCAGGAAAACCTCAGCAAATACAAGCTGAAACAACTACGCACTGTAACCTATTTGCATATTACTTTCACTTGTGCACTGTTTCTTACGTTGCAGATTGCCAAAGTATTACATCACAAACCATGGTCTACTAGGTATTAGACCATGGTTGTTGGTGTACCACATGGTGTCTTTTGTTCTATCTGAATGCATAATTTTCTTTCAGTTTTATATGCCTTATTACAAGATTGGATGTTCATATTGAGCAGATTATCAAGAACTTGCAAAAAAAATTTAGGTGCATTGCATCACGCAAAATCTGACTTACCTACCGAAGTGAGATGCAGGATTGTTGAGGTTTCTATACTGCCTATCATTAATTATGGGAACATCATAAATGGGTGTGCCATAGGGACAGTATTGCATAAGTCAGACATCTTATATAAGTTCACAAGATCTGCCCTAAATGCACAGTGGAGACAACATCATTGCTTACTTTACAGGGAATTAGGTTGGCCTGGTCTGGGTAACTGTCGAAAGTTGCATGCTGTAGAAATGATGTATAAATTGTATAAAAAACAGTTACCTAATCATATTTTGGAAACAATGGAAATTAGGAAAGGCAGACCAAACTTAAAATCTTCAGATGGGGTAGAATTCTGTAACAACTTAAGAAGGACTTGTACATGTAGGGCATCATTTACCAACGGAGGACCAGTTGCATAGAATGCCTTACCAAATGAACTTAGAGGCAGCAAAAGGCCAATACATTTTGGTAACATAAAGAACCGCTGATTCAAGAAAGTTTTAAACCACAGAGCTGCTGTCCTGATTGTGGGATAGGATAGTTTTGTTTTGTTTTTGTGATAGTGTAACCTCAGTGTTAATGTATGTAACATTGTGTCTGATCTGATGTAATTTTATAACTGAATGTGAGACAGGTAATACATTGTACTTGTCTGATCTAGTGTATTTGTATTATACATATCACAACATAGAATTTCTTACTGTGGTACCCATTGTAAATGAGCCTTGTGGCTCAGTTGGGACATGACCATGTTCATGTTCTTTCTTGTGCTGATTAACATTAATAAAATGTTACTACTACTACTACGACTAACAGAATGTAACATCGTAGGGAACACCAATGCTGGCCAAAAGAAACTCCAGAGTCAGCTTTAACTCAGTGTCAGCTACAAATTCAGCCTAAGAGAAAAGAAAATAAAAGTGCACAGTGCACAGTGCACACTGCTTTGTGCCCACTAGGTTCTTTAAAAATTACTTAATTTGTTTGCTTTGCCACATTTTCTATTGCCCCTAATTTTCATCTGACCACATTGGGGGTTGGGGGGTCCTGTAAGCCATGTTTCATTTTTGCACCCAACTTTTTTTGGTTTTTGCTTTGCAGGTTGGTCAGGGTCTGGTCAAAACAAATCATTTTAAACAGTAGGATGCAGAGTGTCTCAATATGCGCTGTACTTTTATGCCACTGCCCCCTTTTTTCCCCCTTAAAAAAATGTTATTTATCCACCACTTACCAATATAAGCTCAAACCAGGCAAATACAAACCCAGATGTTTTACAAAACCAAATCCAAACTTGTCCTGGAGTTGGCAAATCCAGATCCAAATCTACCCGGCTTTGCCCATCTCTAAAACAACATGTTATTCACCCTGGAGGTGAATAACAGGACTGAATAACCATTTTATTCAGCTCTTTCTTTATCCGCCCATGGTATGAATATCTGTTTTCAATTAGAATACATGTTATTTCTTCCAGGACACATGTTATTTCTATTTATAATCTGAAAACAGATTGCAAAAGTACAACTAGTCAGATGGAGAGTTTACAAAGGAAAGCAACTTTAAGCTAAAACAAGGTAAAGCACTACGTTATCCCATTAGAAGGGCAACTGAGGAAGGGCGTCACATTCTGAGTGACTGAAGAAGAGCAAAATCTGTTGTGGTGAAGTGGTTCTTGGCGAAAGAGGCTGGGCAGTATTTGTGTTATTACTAGGGTGATGGCTAGGTCTGCGTGACAGGTGTGTGGCATTGGACAGGCTTGCATGCAGTGTGTGGTACAACAGTCACGAGGTTCACACTGTGAAGGATTACCTTGCCTGCACAGCCTTGTACTACGATTGCAGGTCTGATGGGGTGGGTGGTGGGCATGGTTGCTGTGTGGTGTTACTGCTTTGAGTATAGTAGAGCACACGGTGTTATGCTGGGGACAGGGGTATGGTGTCTGAACTGTGCACTATCTGCCAGTCCTATTGTGCTGCAATGAAGTGTGTCCAGTGACAAACTCTGCCTGTTCACTGACCCACCTGACAGTCACAAAATCTCCATGCAATGGAGCACCTACCCTCTCAGGCATTAGTGCTGGACATGAGTTTGTTATATTAGTTTACATGGGTGTGGGGGCAGGGCGGAGCCCCTGCAAAAGTTAGTAGTGCTATTCTGCCATTGTTTTACTGGTTTGTTGGTGGGACTTCAGCTGCTGGCATGGCTGTTTGTATTGCCACTTTTTGCTATATCGCTGCTGTGCACAGTCGCTGTGTCATGGGGTCACTGTGATGGCTGTCGCTCTAATGGTGTTGCCACGGAGGTTGTCGGCATGTTGCTTGTCACTCTGACATGGGTAAACCAAGCACTAGTGTGGCATATAACTTGAGAGAAAGAGTTAAATACATTGCTATTCCGGTGCTTCGCGATCCAGAAAAATGACACCTTGTCAGGTGGTGGGGACAGCACATAGGAGTGTCTTATATACAGTACACAGCATGTTAAAGTTGTGGGCATAATTAAATACTGTGAGAGGACACTTCATATACAGCATAACAATGCTACAATATATGAACAATTCATTCAAATGCAGACAACTGAAAGCTGAATTAGCAATGAGCATACTTGTAGTGCCAAATATAAACCCTATGATGGTAAACAGCACTTTTGTAATGCCTAAAGTCAGAGCAGTCTCACAGTGATGGGTGGAGTCCTCCCTGTGACACTGGCAATCTAAATTTAAATTCATTGATCCAGATATTAACAGGTGTAATTGGGGTTATGCTCACTTACATCTGCTGCTCTGTGGTCACTAACGGGTCGCTGCATGAACAGCAGCCTGGCAACAAATATGGCACTACTGCCACTGATGCCCCCCACCCACCCAAACCATCAACTTAATGCTCACTTATGGGCTGCAGTCCATGGCATCCAATTGTCCTTTCTGCAGTCCAGTGGGTGAACCAAGCACATTAGTAGTCTAGCAAGCTCCGCCATGCACTCCAGTAATATTTTTCATTCCCTGCTGTCCAGTGCATCCTGTATCCCTAGCACTAAGCCTCATTCTCAATGATCGGCAGTGTTCTGTGCCACCTAAACCCTAACCCCACCAGAACATCTGTTCCTGTTCACAAGCCTGCCCCCCCCCCCCAACAAGACGTACCTGCAACAGTTCTACAGGGCATGGGGTGCTATGGCTTGCAACCAGTGGTGCAAGGCCAGTGAGCAACTGAGCATGGCTCTGCGACTCATTACTACGACAGCCCCTGCATTACCATGCCAGCTCCTGTCCATGTACCCAAGCAGTTGCAATTTAATTTATCAACCATGCAGCGAAAGGCTTGCATAACACAACAGGGCACAAAACAAGATACCGGAGCTACCCTGTTGTTGCTACCACTTATTATTTATTTAGTTTTTGTTTACCATGTACGGTACACTAGACAAACATTTGCTTATTTTCAGGCACGACCCCGGAGAATACAAACCAATTAGATGGTATAAAATACAGGAACAGTCCTACAACATTAGAATACATAACAAAACTTAGTAGAAACAAATACAGTGCATGACAATAAATTAAGCATCAGAAAAATATGAGAAAACAGATGCACGAGTCATTTATAACGGTGTATGAGACCCTAAAATTTGTCATGGTGGGCGTGGCCAGATGGCAGTAACTAAAACTTGAAAACCGCATATTAACAGTTCACGAATGAAATAAAATGAAAAAAAAATTGGTATATCTATTTTTTTGCTAGCACTACATCATCTGTTAAAAAAACATATAATGAAATTTTTGCCAGCTAACAAATACCACTGCTTTACAGATACTAGATCGGATTCACAAGAGAGACCGATTTTCGCTCCATCAACGTCCTTCCAGTTATGCCTTACTTTCAAAGGTGCTTAACTTTTACAGCAGTTTCCATGATATTTGGCGGCTTGCATCAAACAAATTATACTTGGTTCTTTTTTTATGCAGACAGTGCCATATCTGCCACAGATCACGGCAACTGCATCCAAACATTAGACCACTTGAAGGTGGTCTAACATTTGGGTGATACAGTACACAGTTAGACAGAAGCAGCCCATAAGTGGCTGACAGTATTTTGAAAATCTGGCCCACTGATTCTATAACAAGTCAATCTGTGATGCTGGGGAATTTTTCAGTGATATAACTGAATATTTTCCATAATAAAGCTAGAGTGTTGGGAGATATCCCGGTAGGAACAACTATACAACAGAGCAAAACTCAGCCTGCTCAATTGCCCGTAAACTGGACACCTACATCAAACCAAACAAAATCTTACAGGCCTTGAAATGGGAAAAAACTATTTACATAATCTGCTATGCACAGAAGAACCGCCCAGTGGTAGACAAATGGTCATCAGAGTTTATCCTAAGGCACTTGTACTGGAGTATAGGAAAACATTTTCTAGCAACAGCTATCTCTGACTGCAAACTTTTTTTATTCTCAACTCTGTTTTGCACCTTGCAACTAACTAGCAGGGACCTCCTTCAGCCACCACCAGGGCCACCTACCAGTCCTGTCAAGGCTCTTCCTCTGAGGACTCCTAGAGCATCCACAATACACTGTTACATTACTCTCTTGGCTTGCACCCTGAGGTCGGGTATGCCTACAGCTCCACAGCAACTCTTCTCACTCATTCAGCTGCCCACTGAGGAGATAAACCCCAGGAGTTATCCTGAGAGTCGGGAAGGGGGAGGCCCAACTGCAGATGTGGGAGATGGGCAGGGCTTCATCTAGTTTACCAGCTGCCTAATCCCCCCCATTAAATCCATCCTCTGGGGCACCACCCCCAATAGGCACACACATGTACATGGTGGCGTCAGAATTGCAGCATTCATTTCCACCACTGTACCACCCAAGTCCACTAGGGGGCAGCTATAAGACAGGGAACACAACCCTCTCACCCTGAAGAAGAAAAGCAGTCCTTGGGATTCTCAGTCCTCCTTCCCCTGGACAGCCCCTGTTGATCTGAGCTGTTCCTGAACTCATGTCACTTACATAGCAAGCAGTAGTTCTACACTGCAACACAGGGGCTAACTAAAACCTTTTTTTTTTTTGCAACATCAGTGTTCTATATTTAGAGCCTAAAATTACTGAGTGCCCTTCCTTATTCAGCTGCTTTTCTTCTTCTTTTTATGTAATCGGTAATCTAACACTGTGCAGACCTTAAAACTAGCATAGCCTCAACACTGTCAAGATAGCAGTATGCCTTAAAGGGTGAGAATAGCCTGGCCAATATGACAACTGGTGATTTGTATTTAGCAGGATTATTGTGTCAAGAATAAACTTATGAATTTGTGTTAGTAGCTGTTTAGAATGGCAGTTATCTTGAAGTTATGGATCAGTTAAAAAAAACAAAATCTCCTCGCATGGTGGGGATGTGCTCTCGGACACTTCCACAGACCCTGCCCAACCCAGACAGATGAAAGGGGAGGTCAGACAACCTCAAGACTGACCATATTTGCTTGCTAGGTGACCACTGGAAGCCACAAGGAGGAAATAAGTAGGTTAAAATAATAAAAATGCCCATGCAAGCAGGGTGCTGCCATGTTTGTTTCCTCTGACCCCACAGAACTGTGGGAAGGGACCAGAGGTCAGCAGTTTGCCCAGCTGTGGAAAGCACGCCTGGCAGCTATCAAAGCTTCAGGATACACCTACCCACAGTACCAGCCAATCAGGAATAATCAGAGACAACAGGAAGCCAGACAAGAAGGCTTGTGAGACTTTATAGTTCAGATAGGAAAAGGGCGCAGAAATGAACCAGTCAACATTGAGGGTTGAGGCACTAGATGCCACACCTCATGCTACACCGGTGACCTGGGTTCGGAAACAGACCCACGTAGATGGGGGCTGGCAGGGGGAGGGAGGATCAAGCGTCCCTCCGGATGTTCTCCTCCCTCAGGGGTGGGATACCTGGGACGCACCAGCATCCGACACTCTCGTAGAGAGTCAGTGGAAGCACCGGTCCTTGAAGGGATGGGCAGCTCTGATACTAGGGGTCAGGGAGGGGTGGGCATCGCACAGCGCATGAGAGGCTAGACGTGCATCAGCACGTCACCTCTCGGGACTGAGTCCCTAGCGCCGGCGTCTCCAAGGGGATGGGACAGGGGGACAAAAACAGAAAAAAGGAAAAATCACCCTCGCGGTCCTGGATGACGACCTCTCCCCTCGCCTCAGACTACCGACACCAGACAGACCCCACTGTGCAGAGAAGGGGAGGGGGCACTCTAGGGGCAGATCATGGGTCCGGAATCTGGCAGCGACCATTGAGAGGCCTGAAGGAGAGGATCAAGAGGGTAGGAAAAACCAGGAGGAAAAAAAGAAAAGTATAAAAAAAAAAAATAAAAATAAAAAAATAAATGAACCAGTCAAGGGGTTCCTTAGCCCTCCTGTGACTTGAGCAGTTAATGAACACTGGAACCTGAAGTAGTAGAACTTCAGCTCCAGAATGCCTAGCCTGCTCATATCAACCAGACCTCCTGGGACAGACAGACAGACAGAGACATGCTTTCTACAGCTCAGCCTTTGGGTTGAGTTTCAGCCAAACTCCTGCATGGAACTCAGTGAAAGAGTTTCAAAGCCTGAGAGGACTGAAGTTCCTTCCTGGGATTCAGCATTTGAAGCAGGAGTTGGCCTTGCAAAAGCTTGGATTTTGTTTCAGAGAAGCTAGCCTGCTTTTCTCATATCCTACCAGAGATTTGTCCCTAAAGAAAGCCTAGCCACCATGACACTAAGTGACTGCCTACCCTCTGGGAGGTAAAGAAAAGGTTCCCCATGGGGTGAAGAGGACTGACCACCAGTTTTACTGGATTCATTAGGATGTACACCCTTTGCCACTGGAGGATTGCTAGGCCCCTGCTCCTTAACTACGCCTATGACAGAATCCACATGGACGTCCCCACTGACTGTTGTGTAGATGCATCTGTAACCCCCTGCAAATGGGGTTCTAAAGACTTCAGGAGCTTGCTTGAATGCTCCAAGCCTGAATGGTGTTTGGCGTTTAGCCATTTATCAGTGAGTGTTTTAGAACCTCTGGTACTGTCTCTTTAAGAGCTGTCTGCTTGCAGACATAATTAGTTGTATGGGGGACTGTGTGTTTCTTTGATTGAGTACCACTCAAGCTGCTCTAATTCACCCCATTTTGCAGTCACTAGAGTGCAAAGGAACCTGTCTGAAAGATGTAACTGATTGCCAGAAATCATTTACAGTAATAATAAAATTACAGTTTGTCTAACCTGCTTTCTTTGCAGTCAGAACTGTCTGCCTAGTTCCCATTCTGGTTTTGAACTGCTGAACTGGACCAATCAGTGTGGGAAACTAGCTCTAAAATGATGCCTTGAACGAATCAGAACTTGGGACTCATAATCTGAGCCAGCCACAAGAGGATTGTATGGGCAGTGACTCTGGGAGATGTAGTTTAGACTTGTGCCTTTTGGACCAACAGCAGCAGTCTATTGTGAGTGACAGCCAATCCAGTCAAGAACTGGGAGGAACTCAAAGGAAGTGCCGGTTTTTGTCTGTTGGGAGTTTCAGTTTGAGATCTGAAAGTGAAGGAGAAAAACCCTGTGCTCCTTCAGTGCACAGTTTCAGTCAAAAAGCTGTGCAAGGCCCAGAGTTCCGGTCTACAACTTGTAACTGCTTGTTAGGACTGAATCCGTCCTGTGAAAAGAATCAAAGGATCTCTGAAGAGTAGAAACCAGGCTCACCCTGTAGAAGACTGAAGAAATTGTTGAATTACACTCGGTCTGTCAGGAACTGAATCTGCTGTGTGTTCTCCTGGTTATTGTGCAGTAATTGCGATTGGGATACAGATGCAGCCTGCCTGGTATAGTGCTCTTTTTTACCATATAAATGTGTGAGGTCTCTTGGAGATCAAAAGTAGCCCTGCTGACATTGAAGGACCATATCTTCTTTGGAGGTCGTGAGTACTAATTGGGGTGCTCCCTGTTGAATTGCCACATTAAATCCAAATGGAATTACTGTACTGCTGACTGTTTAATTTTCCTTTTCTCTGTGTGAAAGGGCCTACCAGCTGCCACGGTTTGGACTAGCCACTAGGGCCTGGGTACCCAGGGACAGTAACTGGTAGGATAGGCCTGTGCACAGAGCCATAGGTAGAATAGTAAAGTGATAAGCTAATTAACCTGATTTCCCCTGTCCTTGTTATATCCCCTAAATAAATCAGAGCTGTTTGTTTCAACAAAGTTATACTGCCTGAGGTATTTGTCTATGTTAAAGTACTGTACTGTGATTGTTGCACTGTATCTTATTTTACAGGATGTCCGGTGCCTGAACCAGCCTTGGGGTAAGTGTATACTGTGAAGGTAATTCTGCTATATTGTGTGGGCCACTAGTGGGAAGAAAGGGGGTTGCAGTGTCCCAGAGGGCTGTGACCAAGTAAGTTTAACTATTGCAAACCCTGACCTCTGGGTGGAGGCACCCGCCATTGGATCCAGGCCCCTCAACCTGTTAGTGGCAAATCAGGCAGGGTAGTAGCCCTGGGATAAGCGCCATCTGGGGTTACATCTTGGAGGCTCACCGCTGGGATTGTGTGTCCTCTAGTGGCCATATTCCGAACCACTGTTAAGAAAAAATGGGTACCCCAACAGAAGTGGCTGTGCACGGCTGGTGGAGTGGTGTACTGGGAGGAGATCGACCCCAAATGCTATGCTTATCCTGGACATCCCCTGGGTATCAATACGGACACTGTGCAGGAGTACTTTCCAAGGTGGAAGGTTTACAAAACCCTGTGGTGGTGGTGGCATGCTAATCTGCTCACCCACACTTTCCTGGCCCTAGTAGAGTTTAAGGATCCCATAGATAGCTCCAAAGTGCCACAGACCATTACCCCAGAGGGAGCCCTCACTGCTTGGAGAGTGATAACTAAGGACAGTAAGACCCGGGGAATCAGCCCCACCACTATCTGAAACTTTTGAGGAGAAATTTGCTGAATGGTTGCTGGGAGGGAAAACTGTGGAGGACTTGAAGAAACTATTCTTGCCACCTGGGGTGTTCCTCCCCAACACCCTCTCCTGCTCCAGTGCCCGTAATGGTGGCTGAACCAATGCAGACTCCTATTTCTGCACCTGCCATTAGTCACGACTCTTACCGAAGGTTGAGGATCTTCTCTGGCACCCTCCCACCCCCAAGGGAGGATGACTGGGAGACCTGGATAGACTATGTTGCCCCCAAGTGCTAGAATGGCAATGCTCGGAAGGCGAAATAAAGAGGGTTAGTGAGAGCCTCGAGGTCCTGCCCTGGCTACCATCCGTGCAAACGGCCAGTAACCCTGAAGCGACTGCACAGGGCCTATCTTGAGGCCTTGGAGAATGTGTATGGGAGCCCAGATTCTGATGAGGACCTATGGTGGAGAGTAATAAATGCACAACAGTACCAAGGGAGTTGTTGTCTGTGTATGTCTCGGCTGAAAAATTGTTGCAAGAATGCCTCAGAAAGGGTAGTTTGCCAGCGATTGAACTGGACCGAACCAGACTGGACAGAATCTTAAGTCTGCCCCTTCTCAGAACTGCTGTTGCTTCAGTTACGCCTGGCAAATCGACTGGAATCCCCACCCTCCTATGATGAGTTAATGAGAGAAATTCGAGGAGTTGAGAAAAGGCGACCTCGGGAGGTACCTGCACCAACAGCTGTGGCTCCGACCCAGTGACTGAGGGTGACCCATCAAGTGAAGGTTCAGGGGCAGAGGTTGACAGTCAATGAGTGCTCTGACAAGAAAAAGATATGCCACAATGGGGCGAACTGTTGAGAGAGATCCGGAATTCAAAACAGTCCCTTTATGAAGGCCACGCCTGCAAGTCGGGCCCTGACCTATATCCGACTGCATCTGCTATGGGGTGGGGTACCCACCTGTATCTCCTGCTGATAACAGCTCCAAACTCAATTCCTTGACCATGGAAGTGGAGAAACTGTGAGATGTCTCCAAATGCTTATCACGCCAAGAGACAGAGATGGCACCGGTTTCCAGTTAGTAATACCCGCCCTGGCTCCCAGTGTGGCGCCCGAGCCTCAAACTCCAGAAAGTATGTTTTGCTATAATTGTGGGAAAGATGGGCACATGAAAAGGGAATCCAGTCCCCAAAAGACACTGACAAAGTTGCATATAGGCTACAAGGAGAGCTTGGAGAAGAAATCAGTGGTTAAGAGGTGCGACATAGATCCCAGTGAGGGCACCAAAATGCTAATTCACGTCCTTTTGTGGCAAGGTCAGTTGCCCAGGCCCCCTACCGCCTCTCCAGACTGGTCCAGAATAGTGGGTCCCTCCATGGAGACCACTGAAAGTGAATGGAGTGTCTACAAGAGCTGTATATAGACAGTGGCTCCCAAGTGACAATTATGTTCCAGGATTGGTATCAGAAGCATTTGTCAGACGTACCCTTACAACCATTAGAAGGACTGCATGTATGGGGGTTAAGTGAGAAGGCCTACCCTTATTCCGGGTATATCCGAATTTGGCTGTCTTTCCCCACCTCCGTGGCTGGAGTGGCCGAACAAGTAGAGACCCTAGCCTTAGTGTGTCCCCCCACTGGACTGTATGATGGTGTCCCTTTGTTGATTGGAACAAATGCTCATATGTTCGGAAGGCTGGCACAGTTGTGTTATGAAAAACAGGGGTCAAAGACTAGTAGAGCTTTTAAGAGTTCGGCTTAATTAAGAAGGCCTATGAGGCACAGAGATGCTGAAAAAACAGAACCAGAGGAACCGGTCGAATTGTATGGAAGAAGGATCCTGAGTCTCTGATCCTGGCGCCAAATGCCCAGTGTACCTTACAGGGAGAGGTCCGTATCAGAAAGGATGTTAAGAATAAAATATTAATGTTGGATGCACCAGGCGATGGGAAATTGCCAGAGGGACTGCTGGTCAAGCCTAGTATTTTGCCCGCTAGAGCCCATGCTTATGCCAGAAGGGTAATGGTCCAAGTTCATAATGTGTCTGAAAGAGACATTCGAGTAAACAGAGGTTGCATCCTGGCTAATGTGCATTGTGCAGACACTGCAGTGCTACCCAGCAGCAAGAGTTCAAGGAAGAATGACAGAGTAACGCCTGACTTGTTTGATTTCGCGACTTCGCTGCCAGCTGAATGGAAAGTGAGGATCAGTGAGAAGCTTGCCCAGAGAGACCAGGTGTTTCTTTAAAGGAATGGGATGTAGGATGCGTGCAAGGAGCTGAGCACAATATCCGCTGCATGACGAAAGACCATTTCGTGAGAGGTCTCGACGCCTGGCACCTGCTGACATAGATGATGTGGGACGGCATCTGCAAGAGATGTTAGCTGCTGGTGTAATACAAGATCCAGAAGCCTTATGCTTCCCCATTGTGGTAGTGAGGAAAGAATGGGACAGTAAGGATGTGCGTGGATTATCGCACCTTAAACCGCGGACTATCCTGATCAGTACACAATGCCCATATTCAGGATGCTTTGGACTGCCTAAACGGGAGCAAGTGGTTCTCTGTGCTGGATCTCCGCAGAGGCATTATCAGATCCCGATGGCCCCAGAGGACCGTGAAGACAGCCTTTATCTGTCCGCTGGCTTCTATGAATTCATGAGGATGCCTCAAGGGATTTCAGGTGCCCCAGCCACTTTTCAACGATTGATGGGCGTGCAGTGGGGGACATGAACTACTAGAGTGCCTGGTATACCTAGATGATGTTATTGTGTTTGGCAGCTCACTGGAGGAACATGAGAGCAGATTATTTAGGTATTGGATCGACTGGAGGACTTTGGCCTTAAACTGTCCATTGATAAGTGTCAATTCTTTCAAACATCAGTAAAGTATATGGGACACATAGTATCCACCGAGGAATAGAGACCGACCCAAGTAAAGTTGAGGCCTTGACCACCTGGCCACACCAAAAATCTAAAGAACTGCAAAGATTCCTGGGATTCTGTGGTTATTATCGGTAGCTTCATCAAGGACTATTCAAGAGTGATCCGCCCTTTACTTAACCTTACTAAAGGGTATCCCAACCCACAAAAAATACCAAAGTCAAGCGTCCCTCAAGACTGAAAGAGTGTATTTTCATCCGAGTGAAGTATTTGAGGCCCGCTGGACTCCTGATTGTGAGACTGCTTTCATGAGATCATATATCAACTTACCCATGCTCCAGTGCTGGCCTATGCCGATCCAAGAAAACCTTCGTCCTGCACACTGATGCTAGCTTACAAGGGTTGGGGGTGTGTTGTACCAAGAGCACGAGAATGGCCTGAGACCAGTGGCCTTTGCCAGTGAAGCCTGACCCCATCCGAAAAGAACTATCCTGTACATAAGTTAGAGTTCCTAGCTTTGAAGTGGGCTATTGTTGACCAATTCCATGAGTACTTGTATAGGGCTAAAATACTAGTAAAACTGACAATAATCCTTTGACCTATGTGCAGACCTCAGCTAAGTTGGATGCCACCGGCCACAGGTGGCTTTCTGCATTATCTACATATGACTATGCTCTCGAATACCGAGCAGGTCAGAACCACATAGATGCTGATGCTCTCTCCGGAGGCCTGTTCCCAGAATGATTGGGTCCGATTGGCAGAACCTGACATTCGGGCACTCTGCCGGAAGTTTGACAGGGAGGAACAAATGTCCACGGACGCAGAGGACTGCATGGTGGATTGCTTGGGGACCCTCTGAGAATTGCATACCTGCTGCTTTATTGCCACTTTTCTGCAATAGACATTGGCACTGCCTCAGCTGGACAATGACAGTATTCAAGCGGGCTCAATCCCGCGATCCTATGATCAAATCAGCTTTAGAAGCCCTCTATGCAGGAAAAGATGTGTCCCAATTCACTCCACTGATTTGAGAACTGCACTGTTATACAAAGAAGGTCCTAAGTTGAAACTGATCAATAAACTGTTATATAGAGAAACAGTAGACAGAGGGGGACAAGTAGACAAACAACAACTGGTGCTGCCCACTGCCTTCGAGACTCAGTATTGAGGTCCTTGCACAACCACATGGGACACCTAGTATAGACAGAACACTTGACTTGGTGAGATCCAGATTCTATTGGCCTAAGATGGGGCTGATGTGGAGCAACACATACGAACTTATGAGTCGCTACTCTACAGAGGAAAGCTTTACCCCAGAGGGCTGCCCCTTGTTAACATAACCACCAGTGCACCCATGGAGCTGGTCTGTATTGATTTTCTGAGTTTGAGTCAGATCAAAGAAATATCAGTAATGTGCTGGTGGTCACTGACCATTTCACGAGATATGCCCAAGCTTTCCTCACCAAAGACCAGAAAGCATCCACTGTAGCCAAAGTACTCGAGAAAACTTTTTGTTCACTATGGGGCTCCACAAAGAATCCATTCTGATCAAGGAGAGACTTTGAGAGTCGCCTGATCAAAGAGATGCTTTCTCTGTGGGAGTGAGAGAGTCCAGAACCACCTTACCACCCTCAGGGGACCCACAGCCTGAACGTTTCAACCAGCACTTTGCTAGATATGCTAGGCACCCTGCACCCAAAGGACAAGCCTAGATGGAGCCAACAAATTAGCACCCTGGTACATGCTTATAACTGCACCAAAAGTGATGCCACTTGCCTTCCCCTACCACTTGATGTTTGAAGAGAAGTCGACTACCGGTAGATGTGTGTTTTGGGTCTCCTGATGGGGGTCTGCTGACAACTATTTACAGTGTGTACAAAGTTAAAAGGCCCAGCCCCAACTCATGCGTATAACTGAAACTCAGAAACCATGGCTGCCAAGAAATCCTGGCCAACAAAAGAAAATATGATAAAAGGTGGCTTAGGAACTCCAGGAGGAGATCAGGTGTGCTAAGAAATCTGGGACTGCATGGCAAACACAAGAGTTGCTGACAGATGGCACCATCTCCCCTCCATTGTAGTGGGCAAACTAGATGATCTGCCAGTGTACAAAGTAAGGCCTGAGAACAATTCAAAAGATGTAAAACAATGCATAGAAATCATTTACTACCCATTGACAAATCCTGATTGAGTCTGAGCCCCAGAAGATGCCCTCTGGACCAGTGACTAGAGCTGCTGCTAAGAAAAGATCAAGGAAGTCTGCACCTACAGAAGCAGAGTTAAAGTGTTCCCCACAAGTCCCAGTTGAGCATGACTGTCAGTCCATATCAGAAGAAAGTGAGAGTGACTTTGAATACTATCCTTCTTACATACTGAGTCAATTGTTTCGGGGCAATCCTAGTCAATACTGGAGACAAAGCTGGGCCTTCTGGACTGTCTATGCCCCCAGCTTCATCCCTGGAGCCAATGCTCCCAGAAAGTGAAGTGCAAAAGCATCAGATCAGATGAAATGGAATCATTGTGCATGGTTGAACTGTTTGAGCTTTCAGGAGGAAAATGATAGATTGGGGCAGACTGGATACACCTGAACAAGAAGAGTATTTTGAGTGCCCTGACAGTCCACTGCCAGTCCGAAAGCTCTCCATGCGAGCCAAATGTTGTGGACTCAGAAACTGTAACTCCTGGAGCTGAAAGTGCCCCAAGTTCTAGCCCTCTACCCCCATGGAGACTCCTGACAAGTGAGGACAATGCTGAAAATGAGGCTCAGAGGCAGAGACTATAACAGTTCCCCCTAGAAAGACTGGTCGAGCTGTAAAGCCTGTGGTGCACCCTCAGTTATGATTCACTTGGGAGGCCTGTGGACTTGCCTCTCAATGTTGTCCATAAAGGGTGTATGTGTCCCCGAGCTCATTGCCCAAACTGAGCTGCTAGTGCTAACCCCAAGTTACTTGTGTTGTCTCTCTAAGTATGGTGCCCTTGCCTCGTCCAGCCCTAAGGTAACTGATAGGAAGGGTCCTCTCTCTTCAGGTTTCATGTACAAGAGGTAATAACAGAGTTATGGTACAATGTGTGTGTTATACTGTGTAAAGAGTGACTAGCAATGTTTCAGAAATGGTTCTTGGTAAAATGATGTATTGACTGATGATTACATGTGAGCCTAATGCAAATGTATATGGTTGCAGTTGAAACTTATGGGGTACTTGCTTGACGCGGACGTCAAGTTTTTCCCAGGCCAGGAAGGGTGTAACTTCTGCAAATGGGGTTCCCAAAGACTTCCAGGAGCTTGCTTGAATGCTCCAAGCCTGAATGGTGTTTGCGTTTAAGCCATTTATCAGTGAGTGTTTTAGAACCTCTGGTACTGTCTTTAAGAGCTGTCTGCTTGCAGACATAATTAGTTTGTATGGGGACTGTGTTTCTTTGATTGAGTACCACTCAAGCTGCTGCCAATTCACCCCATTTTGCAGTCACTAGGAGTGCAAAGGAACCTGTCTGAAAGATGTAACTGATTGCCAGAAATCATTTACAGTAATAATAAAATTACAGTTTGTCTAACCTGCTTTCTTTGCAGTCAGAACTGTCTGCCTAGTTCCCCATTCTGGTTTTGAACTGCTGAACTGGACCAATCAGTGGGGTAAACTAGCTCTAAAATGATGCCTTGGACGAATCAGAACTTGGGACTCATAATCTGAGCCAGCCACAAGAGGATTGTATGGGCAGTGACTCTGGGAGATGTAGTTTAGACTTGGTGCCTTTTGGACCAACAGCAGCAGTCTATTGTGAGTGACAGCCAATCCAGTCAAGAACTGGGAGGAACTCAAAGGAAGTGCCCGGTTTTGTCTGTTGGGAGTTTCAGTTTGAGATCTGAAAGTGAAGGAAAGAAACCCCTGTGCTCCTTCAGTGCACAGTTTCAGTCAAAAACGTGCAAGGCCCAGAGTTCCGTCTACAACTTGTGTAACTGCTTGTTAGGACTGAATCTGTCCTGTAGAAAAGAATCAAAGGATCTCTGAAGAGTAGAAACCAGGCTCACCCTGTAGAAGACTGAAGAAATTGTTGAATTACACTCGGTCTGTCAGGAACTGAATCTGCTGTGTGTTCTCCTGGTTATTGTGCAGTAATTGCGATTGGGATACAGATGCAGCCTGCCTGGTATAGTGCTTTTTTTACCATATAAATGTGTGAGGAGTCTCTTGGAGATCAAAAGTAGCCCTGCTGACATTGAAGGACCATATCTTCTTTGGAGGTCGTGAGTACTAATTGGGTCGCTCCTGTTGAATTGCCACATTAAATCCAAATGGAATTACTGTACTGCTGACTGTTTAATTTTCCTTTTCTCTGTGTGAAAGGGCCCCTACCAGCTGCCACGGTTTGGACTAGCCACTAGGGCCTGGGTACCCAGGACAGTAACTGGTAGGATAGGCCTGTGCACAGAGCCATACAGGTAGATAGTAAAGTGATAAGCTAATTAACACTGATTTCCTGTCCTTGTTATATCCCCTAAATAAATCAGAGCTGTTTGTTTCAACAAAGTTATACTGCCTGAGGTATTTGTCTATGTTAAAGTACTGTACTGTGATTGTTGCACTGTATCTTATTTTACAGGATGTCCGGTGCCTGAACCAGCCTTTGGGGTAAGTGTATACTGTGAAGGTAATTCTGCTATATTGTGTGGGCCACTAGTGGGAAGAAGGGGTTGCAGTGTCCCAGAGGCTGTGACCAAGTAAGTTTAACTATTGCAAACCCTGACCTCTGGGTGGAGGCACCGCCATTGGATCCAGGCCCTCAACCTGTTAGTGGCAAATCAGGCGGGGTAGTAGCCCTGGGATAGCGCCATCTAGGGTTACATGCATCATAGAGGTCGTGAGTGAAGACCAAGACCTGGCCCCTTTGACTTTGGCAGAAAGGGAACTGAGTGATGTTAGAACTGCTGTGAGACAGGACACTTCTTCAGCTTAAGAAACTTGATATTTAAACTCTAATGTGCTTCCGTTAGGACGGTTATTTTGGACATACACCCCTAGTAAATATCTCCATTGGTACCGTACTGCTCTCCCCCACCTGACATCCACTTATTTGAAGTGTATTCACACAAAATGTGAGCTCCCATAAATGACTTTGGTTATCTGGTGCACCAGAAGAGGGTTTTGGGACCGCATTTGGGGACTGTGTTTGGAGATTGTTGCTAGGCGGGTGGCAGGTTTACATACTTGTTCATTTTCTGCCTTAGCCAATTTTTCCTTTCCACGTTTTTGCCCTAATAAACCTTGTTCCTTTTTGCATAATTCACTTGTGTCAAATTGTATATTTTTTTTTGGGGGGGGGGTTAATGCATATAGTTACTGTTGTCTGTCAAGGGTGGGGTGTATCACTGTTTTGCTGGTGGGCAGCACCTTGTTGTTGGCAGGATCCCAACAGGTGGAGGCAATGTGCCACTGGGATACAAACACATCAGACTCCAGATACCCACCACAACCCAGGACCATTAAAGGCACCAGCCATACTGTAACACTTCACCCAGCTGCCCCAGTCCTCATGGGCAGGAAGTCAGTCAAGTATATTTTATTATAATGCTGTTACATTTGGGTAGTTGAGTATCAGACTTTTGTTTTCAATCTAGTATCCCTGGATAAGACTGAAGCCAGCACCCTTCTGCCCACCAGCAAATTCTTAGCTCCTCCTGAGCTTTGTTACCTTATATATGAATGCTTATGGTCCATTCAGACTTATAAGTAGCTCCTGTTTTCAGACGTGGCATTTTGACTTGACTCTTTGAATGGCAATGTCATAAACTTTCAAATGCTGTACAACTAACACATTCTCTCAGCTTATGGAAGTAACATCTTTATCTGAAAATTGCAGCTCAATTATGAATTCTGTAAAAGATGGGAATGTCACATTCTTATGAGTGCATTTTTTTAACTGGATAGGGTGCAGCTATTACTAGGGGAGCCCCAAAATTGCTCTGGCTGCCAGATATCAGTATCATGCCATATCATTATGTTTGCTTGCGCATGTGCAAGAAACATAGATGCCATCATCCGAGTTTTTCGGGGTGTCAGCCCTCTTCCAATTCGGTCAGTGTTTTTGCAGGGCGCGGCTGCGGTTCTCTAATGCCTGCTGGAGCTGTCTGTGACGGCTCCAAAATGCAATGGCGTGCAGTTGAAAGGGGAGCTACGCTCAGTGAGCAGCGAGCAGAGATATCGCCTGCCGTGCGTACCCCCTACACACACACATACGCTGCGCAGCCCCCCTCACGCACACACTGTATAGCTTACCCGCGCCCAAACACAGTTTGCATATGCCACACTGGGTGCCCACCTGCTTGGCTACGTCAGATAGCCGACGGGGTGTCCAATCCTCCATCGGCTCCACGCCACCTCAAACCAGCTGTCCTTCTGCCATGCTGGGAGCCCACCCCAGCGTGGCAAGCGTCCAACGTCGTCCTCATTAAAAAAAAAACACACCTGAAAATCGGCGGTCCCTCGCTGTGTCTGCCCCCACCTCGCCCACCCTCGCACCCTACCTCCCACAACCCCCCACCCCATACTTGCCTCCGGACTCCGGTGCGGCGATCTTGGTGGACCGGGAACATATCTGCACTCTTCAAAGCCGACCGCGAACTGAGGAAATGCGGTAAGCTGTATAATGGAATAGATAGGGTTTTTCAACTTTTTGCATATCTCAGGCATTTTGGGAATTTTGGGGCCCAAATTTTCAACATGGGTTTTGGGACCCCTCCTCATGAATTATTGCACTGTCATGGCGTTATTCCGGACCGGTGATTTAGCAGTCACTGTGCGAAATCACCTTTTGGGACCAAATAGCGAAACGACACTGCCACTGTTCATAAGGTGGGCTCTCAAAGGCCTATTTTGAAATTTTGGTGAAAAATTTTAAAATGACTGTTTTACTAGCATGCTAAGCAGTTCCTACGCCACGAAAGTTTGCTTAATTTTCAATATTTTCACTCCAGATTTTCAACATTGCCATTTTATTACACTTCCTTATGAGCAGTATGGCTGTCATTTTTCACATCTTGCCCAAAACATGTTTCTGCCCATGTAGCGCACAATAGCGCAGTCGGTGTGCAATATCAATGTATGGGACACATTAAGAAAATCACAGTGACACTCTTCATGAGCAGAGATCTTAAAATGGCTATGTTGAAAATTTGGTGAAAAAATTCCTAAAAATGACTGTTTTACTAGCGTGCGTTGTGCAGTTCCTATGCACGCTTATAAGTTCGCGAATTTTCTATATTTTCACTCCAGATTTTCCACATTGCCATTTTAGTACACTTCTGCGAACAGTACAGCTGCCATTTTCACATGTCGCCCAAAATGTGTTTCCGCACATGTAGCGCACAATGGTGCAGTTGGTGTGCGAAAGCAATGTTTGGGACAGAGTAAGAAAATCACAGTTACACTGTTCATGAGCAGAGGACTTAAAATAGATATGTTGAAAATTTGGTGACAAAAGTCCATAAAATGACTGTGTTACAAGTCAGCATTGCACAGTTTCCATGCACCCTTGTAAGTTCATGACTTTGTAATATTTTCAGTCCAGATTTTCACCAGTTGCATTTTTCCACACTTCCTTATGAACAGTACAGCTGTCATTTCACAACATGGCTGAAATGTGTTTTTACACTTTCAGCGCGAGATCGTGGTCACTGTGGGAAATCATTGTTCGGGACAGATAAAGAAATCACAGTGACACTGTTCATGATCGGAGGTCCCAAAATGCCTGAGTTGATCATCTGCTGTAAAAATCCCACACTAATTACATTACGGCGTGTGCGCTGTACAGTTTCCATGCACGTCAGTGGACTTCACCAGTTTTTAATATTTTTACTGCAGATTTGCAACATTGCCATTTTTTCCACCTCCCCATGAACAGTACAGCTGTCATTTTTCACATCCTGTTCGGAATGTGTTTTTGCACCTGTGGTGCTAAATGCCGTAGTCGCTGTGCATAAGCAGCTTTGCTAACAAACTGATATTGCCACTGTTCATGAGGTGGGGGTCTCAAAAAAACATGTTGAAAATTTGGAGTGAAAATACCAATGAATGCCTGAGCTGTTAGGGTTTCCAACCATAACGCCCCACCCTGTAGAGAATAAGAGGCATCAGGGGTGTGACTTGGGATTCTTGCCTGTAATGCTCATACCATTCCACACCCTGCAGCCAGTGAGAGGCATCAAGGTATGCCTTGGACTCTTCGGCCCCAAAGTTCAACCCATTCTCCTATACCGCACCCATCTCACCATATTTCCTGATGGAATGGGGTGCACATAAGGGCCAAGGACCCCAAGGCACACCGTGACACTTGTCAGCGTCTGCAGTGTAGGGTGTGGTGAAATGGCATGGCCGTTATGCCTGACGACCCAAAGGCACACCCCAATGCCTGTCACTCTCTGCAGGGTGGTGGTGGGGTTGGCTTCAGTTTAATACTTCACTGCCATTCCTATTATGCAGCTCTGTAACTTCTGCACTACCAATGCCAATGCCAGCAAGCAAACATTCGGCATTGACAAATGCTTGTTTTTAACTGAATTGTGCCCCAAGTATTTCTTTTTATACAGCAATGGTGGCCAGTTCAGCCAATATCCACCTTGTCTGGCTCACCAAAAAGGGAGTAAGTGTTGTTAAAATCATTGCTCTGGTAGGCGTCTCGGTTCCTCCTTTCACATTCCTTTCTGTATAGTACATTTCTGCCCTGTTCATAAACACTGCATCACAAGACAGAAAGAGAAAAATTAAAGAAAAAAATTAAAACAAATGCAGTGTGCAGGAACACCAGCAAAGGGCTCTGCTCAGCAAACAGATGGCTAGGATAACAAGAACATGAATCGTGATTAATGTCTGCCCAATCAGACACTGGCAGTGTAGGTCCCTGGATACACCAGTACTTTCTTCACACAGAGAACAGATGATTAGAAATTCTTCATAAAAAACTGTGGGGTAAGATCCTACCTGCATGGAACTACTTTGCTTGATGTGTGACAAAGGAAATGCCTGACAGGAGACGACGGCAAGTAATCTTAAAGCAGCTAGTAATTACAGTTAAGTGTAAACAGAAATTATGAATACATTTTCACTAATGACACACCCTCAGTGATATACAGGGAAAATGTTCTTTTTGGTTTTTTTGCCGAACTGTATTTCTGTAGTGATTCCTTCATTAACTTGCTCCCTAAAGAGCTGTTATGACTACATGCTGAACCAATTTCCACAGCTACACTCCTTGTTCTGATCTCTGTTAATCATCCAGGTCGTCAAACTGTTCCCACACCAGTTCTTCCTTCTGATTGATCTGACACAAGCCCAATCGCTGAACATGAAATAAAATTTACCAAGACTGAATTATGTCATAATGCAGAACCAAATGTAATCATAGGAAAAGAAATTAATGTCTTACCACAGTGATAACTTAAGTGGTAGTGAGCTCAAATGCATTTTCTTATAGCTGTTTAATAACAAGGGCCCTTTGTAGCAAGACTCCAATATAAAGAACACTCATAAAAACAGATGCGTATGCACGTGCTTGTGTTGTGCTTTAAGGGACAAATGGTCATAATGTCATATGGTAACAAAATGCACTAGTGAAACACATACAGGAATTAGCCAGTGGAATACATACACTATATAATGAAATGCATACATCAGACTGAAATACATACATCATATAGTGACCGCATACACTGTAAAATGAAACACATACACTATATAATGAACTGCATACAGTACACATATATACCGAAACATGTACACTATACAGTAAAAGGAATTAGATAGTGGAACACATACACAATATATAATGAAATGCATACATCAGATTGAAATAAATACATACATTATATAATGACTACTTACACTATACAATGAAACACATACACTGCAGTGAACTGCATACACTATACATATATACTGAAAATATACACTAGAGTGAAATGCATACATCATATAGCAAGCATAAATTATACAGTGAAACACACTTTATAGTGAAATATATATACACATCATAGAGTAAGAGTAAAATTACATCATACACTGAAATGCATATACTGTACAGTGAAATATGTACATCATACAGCGAAATTAATGCTTAAAGGGAAGGTCCCCTCAGCCTTTTATTCTGTTTACCTGTTTAGTTTGTAGGAATGAACAATGATTGCCTCTATTGCACCCTTCTAATTTTATTAGGATATAAATTTAAATGAAAGAAGTTAAGTCTGGTGTGACACTTTGCTTGACTCCACTGCAGAGGTCATGACCTGACTCATGTAAAGCATCCTGGAATGTTATGATGTTTCAGACAGAGTGCTAAAGCCTGCAGCAGTGACACTGTGTCAGTCAGTGCTGCTACTGTCCTCTGCAGTCCCTGTGTTCTTGTCTTATGCTGGCCATGAAACTTTTCAAGGCATAGTAAGTGCCCTGCTGTTTCTGTAGTTTAAAGTGTATCCGAGTTAGTAAAAATGCTTTTAGAGATTACAGGGACTTCATAAGATGTGTCATATAACTGAATGAGAGTATAACTTAGGCTTGTGCAGGTACATCAACAACTACTATGATGCCTTGCATGAATGGGGCCATGACCTTTGCAATGGAGACAAACAGGTACCAAGGCAAAACAGAGTGAAACAACCTCATTTACATTTACATTAGGATGAAATTGGGGGGGGGGTGCAAGGAAGGGAATCATTGTTCATTCCTACAACCTACACAGGTATACAGAAAAGGGGTTGAGGGGACTTTCCCTTTAAAATATTCAGTGAAAGCATACATCATATACTGAAACATAAACATCATATAGTACTGAGTGTCACATATACTTACAGTGAGCTTGGCCATCAGTGACATGAGTAATATATTCCTGCCTCCTGGAATGCCATTCAACTGTTACTATACATTATAATGTGCGTGTCTCATTATATAGTGTATGTGTTTCACTAAATGACGTATATGGAGAGAAGGTATCAATTACGTCCCTTGTGGGACCGTGTGTGTGTGTGTGTGTGTGTGTGTGTGTGTGTGCGAGTTAATGCATTTATCTGTATTCCTTTCAAATAGGTGGTCACCATGGCATGAAAACTATTGACAAGTGAAGATAATTCAGTAGAAACGTATTTTTCACATTATGTGTCACAAAGTGCTCTACAAGCTAGTACTTCATATACAGCTGACCCAAGCAATGATACAAACACAGCAGTGTTAGAAGTGTTGAAACAGAGGATGCAGACTTGACATCAACAAGTTTGTGTTCTGCCTAGAGTGGCACTGGAGGGTCAGAAGTCCATAAGGCTGGGGAAAAGGGGGTGGGTTTTGAGGCAAGATTTGAAGATGGTCGGGGGAGTCTATTAAGTGTAACAGATTGTTCTAACCTGAAGAAGCATCTGAGCTGAAGGACCTCTTACCAATTGGGAGGGTAAAATGAAACCAAGGGAAGTCTCTAGTCAAAGAAATACAGTGTAAGCCCTAAGAAATGAGCCCCAACTGAACCTGGAAATGAAGTAGGAGGTCAGCACTGAAGAGGCAGGAGAGAGATATGCTGGTGGTGTCCAAGGAACAAGATGACAGGAGTCGGTCATAAGAGAGGGAGGCAGCATTCAGGCAGCAGCCAGCCAACACAGGCAACACCTGCCCCTGATATCAGAGGGGTTGCACATGTCGGCAGACAGTGATGGCGAAGGCAAAAGGGGACAAGGAGTGTGTGGGACACGCAGAACAGCAGTTGAGATATGCAGACAAAGGCAGGAGGTAAGCCAGGGAAGGCAGGGGATATGGAAGGACAGTGCACAGCCAAGGAGCAACAAAGAAACAATCACTCAAAAGAACATTTGGGCATGTGTTCCTATGTAGCAGTCATGGGGGCGGGGTGAGTGGCACTTGGTCAGGAGCAGAAGACAAATGACTCCCCCAACACACCTTGAAGGTGAGAAGCCTCATCCCCACTAATATGGAGGTGGGAGAAGAAAGACAAATGGAACAGAGAACAAAAGAACTAGTGTGTGCTCCTCACAGTGTCTCAACCTTCTAAATCTTTTGTGCCTGGCCTGGCATAGAAAATTGTGAAGTGCGGCAGATCCTGTGAAGTGGAGACTGACTGTCTGTGGACACCCGCACTGTGATGTCAGAGTGAGGCCCACAGCAGAAGCAGTTGAGGAAAAGTGTTGACATGTGACATCACATTTGGTCTTGCATGCTGCCACCATCCAGAAAGTTACCTGCCTGGCAGATATTACGTATACTTGCCTCAGCTTTGCCAAAAGGAAGTACATGCTGACCGAGGCAATTGCATGCTCTACCTCAATAGCAGTTACGTCCTGGCTTAGCTCTACATGATTAGGTCGGTATAACCGTTGAGCCCTGAGGGAGGGCTAAATGCAGGCTAGGGCACTTTCATCTATGCAGGCTAGTGTGCATTGCTAGACTGCATGGAAAATTGGCAGATTGAAGGTCAAAATACTCCACTAGGGTGAAGCACGGCCACGGGAAGACAGACGGAAGAGGATGGTCAACAACTGAGTGCGAGTAGCACCAGCAGAGTAGAGGACAACAAAACAGAAGTGAAGACAGGAAGCCACTCTCACAGCAGAAGGCAAAGGAGGCAGCAACACTTCCCTGAACAGAAACATCAAGGGCAGGGCCAGAATCTCAAAACCAAAAATAATAATTAGCACTTTGCTCCAGTCTTCTATTGCATAGCCCCTACTGAGTGCAAATTCTTTGCACAAAAACACCCTCAGTGCCAATGTTTCATGTAACACACGTCACAATTTTGTGAGACCTGGGTTTGAATCCCACAGCCCCCACTTACATACTGTATGGCCCTGAGCAAGTCATTTACACTTCCTTGTGCTCCAAGGTCACACCTGTAAACAAACTTCAGTTTAGTGTGCATCTCCTGGTTAAAAAAAAAAATCACATTTAGAGCAATTAGTAAAGAACCAGCACTCCAGGCCAAATAATTTTGGTAGAAAGATTTTTTTACTTTTTAAATATTTCAATTGTACTTTGCAAAATTTGTACTCACAAAAACATAAAATAAAGTGCATAGTTTTCAACACAATCCAGTGTATTAAAGTGCATTGTAACACAGCATTATGGAGAGCCGTGCCAGAGAGCCCCGGATAAGCGAACACGTCACGTGGTGCAGGAGCAACACGGCATTGTAAACCGATAATGCCGTGTTGGTGGTGTTGTGGGAAGCGGGCAGAGCCAACTCGGCATTAATTCTCATAATGCCGTGTTGCTCTTGGCGCTGCTTCCTCAGCCCAACACAGCATTATCGCCTCTATAACGCCGTGTTGCTCCTGCAGGGCAATGACAGCCACTGGTCGCAAGTGCGCTGCCGCCGGAGGTTAGTGAGGAAACGGGGGATGGAGCCAGCGAGCAGCGAAACTGTGCCGCAGGAATGCAGGACACATAGGGAGAGAAGGGTAGGAGCCTAGACCTTGTCCGTGTTACAAGGGCATTTATCACTGGCAACATCGGGCTCTACCGGTGATTAATGCCGCCGAGAGTTGAACCCTCGGGCTTCACCCTCGTGCAACAACGCCCCAGCGGCATTAATCAATGGTGAGCCCTCCTCTGCCGGTGATTAATGCTTACTTAAGGCTCCCACATTAGTGCTTCGGGGTTTCCTACTCCTTCGTCAGGAGGTGTGGCTACACATAATTCAACACTCCATATATATGTTCATGCTTCAGGTGCAAATAGTGAAATCAAATAAATGAAATCAATTTAATTAAGTCCTTACTGAGACTGGATGAAGGTGTCTGCATCTGTCCCTTCTCTCTTTAGTCATGCAAGTTCCCATTCCAGTACATAGATGGTTATTTATAAGATAATTCCTCATTAAAGAACCTGCCCCACTGCAGAGACAAATGTACACCAGATCACAGCAGTGTCAGCACAGGACAACAATTACACTTCAAACGTCACTGAATTAAAACATTGCACCTAAATAGTTTGATATAGTAACCAATAGGATACTATGGCACCATAGTACTTGGGGACGCCTAGTAAATCAGTTCTTCAAAATATCCATCATTTACACAGGAAAAATACCTGTAAATCAGGCAGACAATAATCAATTCATTTACCAGTGGTACCTAAATCTAAAATAGCATTACAACAATGTATAAATGGTTTCCAGTCAATATTATCATTAAAACCATTTGGTATTAGAGTTCTTAATTTAAAGATCCAAGCTGATTCTTTTCTATCTAACTCTAAGTCCCTATCCCCCACCTCTCAGCTGTAAGGGGATGAGATCTATTCCCATATATTTAATTCTGTGGGCTCTCGCACCTTCCATTTCCAGCAGGTGTTTTACTAAAGGGTGATTTTCATCCTGTCTAGGAAGTGCCCTGAAGTGTTCTTGGATTCTTTCTTTCAAGAATCTGGTTGTCTGACCAATATATACCCTACCACAAGAACACCACATGGCATATACCACATATTTCTTAGTACAGGTTATGAAATTCCTAACAGTTACTTCTCGGCTCCCCAGAGGTTCAGGGTTCACACAACTCTTAGCTTGTACAGCATCCTTGCATCACGCACCTCCTGCAGAGAAAGAAACCTACTGGTTTCTTTCAAGCCCTAATCACTTATCTGTTTGTTTTTAAATTCACTTTTAATCAGGAGATCATGTAATCTTTTCCCCATCTAAAAGTTATCAGGGGCCTTTTCCTCCACATTTAGTGCTGGTGTCTTGTGCAAAAACATCTTGTGTCAAATTTTCCAAGTACAGTATGTTATTTTGAACTAAGCTTGAGAAGGGCTAAATTTTAAGATTTGGAGAAATGAAATTAGCCATTTCTGAAAATGGAAAATCGGTGGCTGTAGGCAGAGTTTTTGGATGGTATAATGAAGGATTATTCCTCACAACGTGGGACAGTTAAGAAGAACAGTATTCTGCTGCTGTGGAGGATCAGAGTGGTCAGGCGGTGGCCATTATGGATAGGGGTGAGGAGGCCAGGAGACAGACTAGCAATATTATTGTTTAGAGCTTAAGCAAACCCTTTGTCATATCCAAATAAATAGAGCAAGATGTTCTCTTCTGAGCAATACCAGGACATTAAATCCATAAGGGTTATCGAATTTAAATGTAACGCCCCCCCCCCCCAAATTGGGGGCTTACCTTATGGGCTGTTCTCCTGTTTGCTTCTGCTCCTTGAAGCGCCTCTCGGTATGCCTGCCGCTTCTCCCGTTCTGTCCCCAGAATCTCCGCCATGTGGCCCGAGCCCTTTGTGCCCTGTTTCCCTCCTGATGCAGCCACAGTAAATGTTTTAGCCCATTTTGCCAAAGTTAAACTGCCCCTCACCGCTTCCAGTAGCAGCACCGGTGTTGCTGGGTCATTTACGCGAAACTGCACCTTTTATCTCCAACTGCTCCATTTGCGGTCTAATGGGAGAGTGTTCAGTGGTCAAGTCCCTGCATTGGGCAGAGTGAGACTGGTGACCTCAGCAAGGGCCAGGAAAGCCCTCTTCTAAGTTTAAACAAAGAGTTCCATGAGGTGTTAGGGATCAGGGCTCATGAATATTAATGAGCAGAGGCCCATCCTCATAAATATTAATGAGGGTGTCTGTGCTGCTTCAGGGCTATGGATTTTGGTGGCTGCTGCAAGGAGATTTTGTGAATAAAATATACAATAGCAGCAGCTGCTACGGACATTGAGGGGCTGATGTTTAAAGAAAAAGTGTAAATAAATATATTTTATCCTGGCCATGCCAGTAACTGTTGGGACTCAGATAAACAGCCTGCCTACTGCTTAGGGGCACTTAATATCAGCAGCAGTGACAGGCAAATGAACTAAGCAAACAGCTAAAGCTGGGCAGCGATCTTAAGGGCACACAAGCAGCTATCGAAGCGTGGGGCAAGTGGGCAAATATAATAATTATTCTGGCTGCACCAGGACTTTTATTTGGAACTGTGTAAATCTGCTACTGGGACTGAGAGTTCAGCAGCCATTTCTAAACAGCAACAGCCAATCAGAAAGCTGGAAATTCAAGCCAGGTCTTGTGGGACTTTTGCCAAAGCTCATGGGAAACTGCAAAGTGCTTATGGGGAAACTGCAGGGGCCTAAATTCAGGCGCCAAAACAGGGAGCCTGTAGTGCATTGAGGAAGGTTAATGAATAATTCATTTTTGTGATTGACAGGCACTTCAGCCAATCATTGTGGGAGCAACAAATAGCTTTAGCCAATAGGGAGCCTCTGGAGAACCCTAAAAGACAGTGTTTTCTGGCTGTGAGAGTTTGAGCAGATGCCTCCCCATAGAGTGGGGGCTCAGGCCCTCAGCAAAGCAAAATGGGCCTAGTGATGCAGTGCAAGCCCCTCCTCAGGGGAGAGGGGCTTTTTCTCTACCAAAAGGGGACCAAGTGACTGCCTAAAGCAGAATCTACTAGCCTGGGGTTTGCCAGGAAATGTCTTCCCGGGGCTGCAGTAGCTCAAGCCTTTCCACGTTTAGGAAAAATGTAGGTCAAGCAACCTGATGCTAAGCCAGCTGTGAGAGAGCTGAACCTGCCTCAGCAGTGAGAGTGTTGATGTCTTCAGGATCCTCAGATGAAGGAAAACAATTCCTGTGAAGATTCCTGAGTGAATAAAATTGCTTCTGCCAAGTGCAACTTAAAGACAATTTTACTGGGGCAGCAAAGCCCATAGAAAACTGATTGTGACTGTCTGTGTGTCTGCACCTTGTGTCTGATCGACGCTTACAGAGGGTGAACCCCTATTGATTAAGTGACCCTGGATGGTGCAGTTAATACATAAATGTGTCTGAATTACTAAGTGCCTTCAGGACTGTAAGGAGAGTACTCAAAGCCAGGCTCTTTCTCACTTTACCTGGGAGGTCCGGTATTTGGTATGTTGCAGCTGCAAAAGCCAGCAAAGAGCCACAAGAGAGTGCATGTTACAGTTGAGCTTAAAAAGCTACAGAAACTGTTTGCTGCCAAGTGCAAGTTGTACTGAAATAGCCCAGGGAGCTACTGTAAACCTTTATTGCCAAGAGCAAGGTTTGCGTTCGAAAGAGACTATAGCATCTGTTGCTAGCCACCAAAGCCTGGAAGATGGTAGTGGGCTTTGCCATAGCCCAGTCAGGTTTCAAGCTTCTTAAAATGTAGCGAACCTAGTCATAAGCTCGGTCTATTGTGGAAATAAAAGTTGCACCTTAAGCTCCGGCTCTACCCGGCAAGGAAAGTGAAAAGATGTCCTTGGAATGAACAAAATGTATAAATGTGCTAAATGCATAAATACGCTGAATGTGGACTTGAGAAATATAAATATGCTAAATGTAATCTAACCGGCCTGTTCACACGGCAAGTGTTCTCAGCCTAGAAGAGGAACCCAGTCTTCAGAAGTTAAAGTGTTGTTTCTATCATCAAGCTTTAAGATCCTTGCAGTCAGTTTAAGCGGGCCTGGCTGTTGGCTTGCCTACAGTTTGACCTCAGGGATAGTGCCCATTTGTTGAAAGCACTCAGTTTCGACCTGCCTATGTCTGTGAAGACGTCTACTGTAAGTAATGCAGGGCCCTCCTGCACCAAAAACAAGACCTGTAAATAGTTTAAAGTGTTCAAGCTTCCAAGCCTAATCGTTCTCTAAAGGGCCCCAACCTGCCAGCCAACATACAGGTGCACCGTCCATCAGGCCTGCACCATTCTAAAACTGTAATTGCTGGGTATCCAGGTTGTGTGGGATTGCGGGGTCTCATACCAATTGTGGGGTACTGGTCCCACTGTGGGCATTTGTAAATATGTTCTGCTATTAATGTTGCATAGCTAGATGGTCTGGGACCTGGCTTTCCAGAGGTTGGTGGGGCAAATGTGATTGATATCTGATTTAAAATGCAACTGTTAATCTTAAACCAAACCAAATCAAAACCAATCAAACCTACTGTGCAAAATAGCATAACCTCTATTCCTTTTCACCATCCCAACCCTCCCATGTAAATAAAATTGTTGTTTGTTTTACAGATACCTATGCCATGAGCATATTATTAGTGCCAAGTCATTAAATGGTGAAATGTATTAAATGTGGGGAAATGTTATTGGGTCATGTGTAGGGTGGCTTTATGATAATGTGGGTGGGTACAGCATCCCAGAGGGTTGTACCAGGTTAAAGCTAGCCCACTTAAAGCTAAACTCTGGGTGGAGGCACTGTGCAAATGTATTATCTTGGGTAAGAACCACTTCAAAGTTAATTTTAGGAACCCAGGCCCCTCAACCTTGTTTAGGCCTGCAAGGCAGAGGTAGTAGCCCTAGGAGTAGCGCCACCACATATTAAGATAAAACACTCCAAACTACAACGGATTATTTCAACCTGCATTGGGGGGGGGGGAGTAGTTACACGGACCTATTTTATTGAAGGGGACTGTTGCCCAGAACATCAGGGAAGACTCTTACTCTTGGAAGGGGGCACTACTGGCCTGTTTTCCAAGATAGAGGAGTCTGATGTGGTGGTGGAGGATGGAGAACAGCAGTCGACTGGGGGTTGTCTTCTTCCCTAGTCAAGGCTTTGCGTGAGGAAAGTGTGGCAGATTCAGCATTGATGGCTGAAGTTGAGTCAGTGCGAATGGCTGATTCAGAAAGCAAGGAAACAAATGCTATGATGGTAGACATAGAGGCAGGATTTACCTCTGTAGAAGATGTCCAAGTGGCAGAATAACAGTTGGAATCAGAACTTTAACAGAGGAAGCAGAATCTGTTACAAATGCTAGCTGAAGATGAGGATCAATATTCAAAATGGAAAGCCTGTTTAAAGACTTGCTTGGTGACTGCAGAACAAGTTATACAAGCAAGTGGTCCCAGAACTCAGGGCCAGACTGTGACAGTGCTGGCGGGCGCTGATGCATAGTTGACAGAGCAGGATCAAAGTGGCAAAACATGTGAGAGAGCCACTGACAGCAAGATGATGCCTTACAGTTCAGCGCATAGAAAACAAGGCAGGTGAATCTGCTGTTTGGATCACAGACAAAGTGCTTTTAGGGGCTGGTTGGATTAAAAACTCTGGAGATGTTTGGATCCCTGATTCAGAACGGGACCCAATGATGATTCGACATGGTGTGGCAGGAAGAAGAATGGCGTCAAGTGGTTCAGATGCTCCGGAACCTGCACATGCTATTCCTGTACCAAACTCGGGCGAGTCTTCTGGGACAGGTTCAGGAGTCCTGTTTGTGAATGTAGGAACAAGCATACCTCACTCTGTGGAGTCCATTACGGTGGATGCTACATGTATGCTTGGTGCAGGGGAATGGAGTGCTGGAGGGGGAGCTGAATACAGTTTGGAGGAGTTGAAGACCAGGAGGGGACATGGTATGAGCATTCAGGCTGGTGACTTGGTGGACAGACCAATAAATGTTGAAATCCTCCTGCAGAAGATGCTTTGGGTCCCAGGATAGGTGCTGCTTTGGAGGGGAGCTTGGCTGAGAGTCACTTGAGGAAAAAGTGAAGGAAAGAGGGTGGCTCTGAATTGAGGGAAATTGAAGGGCAAGAGGGTGGCTCTGGATCAAGGGAAAGGCATGCACATGATCAACAAGCAAATTCTGAAGCAGGTTTCTCTGATAATGGCAGGCCAAATACAGGCCAAAGATTTGCCAATTTATTCAGGGATGGAACTGAACCTGCACCCTGCATAAATGCAATAAGGCTCAAATATAAAAAGGGGGTTGCAGAAGCACTCTGACAGGCTGTATATTAGAAGAAAGCTTTTGAAAGACTCACTATGGTTTTTCCCCTTGGAGATTTGTTCTTTAATACGTATCCGGGGAGGATACATATGATGTGAGTTTTAGAACACCCCAGGTCCTTGAACTCTTCTAGAATAAGTAACTATTCCAGTTCCCACCCCTCCCCCCATGGGCGCCCTTTATAGCAATACCCCTTACCAAACCCGTGACAAAAAACAGTGCCATGACAGATCCCTATAGTACCATGACCTCCTCCCTAAATCTGACCTTCCACTAAAGCTACATGGGATTCACTCTATGCCGATGGTTCTCAGCTCTGTCATCCCCATTGGCATGATGCCTTGGCAATCTTCTATCAAATCTCCTTTAAGTAGGGAACCTCCACCTGATGCCACGCTAACTACAGGTTGCACACCGCTCCAAAAACTATTTAAGGAATATCTGAACAGACTAATAGTGCTGCTTTTATTGCTCTTGGGCAATATACATCCTAATCCTGGACCTCCCACTGCTCAAACCACTCACCAAAAATATTGGTGGTCTAACAGTGGCATCACTAAACATTTGCAGCCTTCTTCTAAAACTTGACAGACTACAAGTATGGACCGCCAGACATAATCCAGATATACTCGGTAGTAGAAACCTGGCTCAATCCTAATGCCCTGATGCAGCAATCCTACTTCCCTCACACAGTATTTAGATGTGATCGCCTTTCTCAGCATGGTGGTGGATGTGTGATCTACGTAAAGGGCACTTTGCAGGGCCTGGGGATTCCAACCCCTGGTTGTGGTGATTTAATCCAAATGCCGGCCATTAAATTGGTTCTTGGTGCACACAACAAAACACTCACCGTGCTTTCTGTTTACATCCCTCCAAGGCACACTAAACCTGGCTTTGCGTCCTTCATAAATGCCTTAAGAGGGATGAGCCATCACTCAAAATTTCTAATGCTTGGAGATTTTAATGTAAACTGGCTCTCCCCTAATGCCACTGATGCCAAGGACGCATTATCTGCTATCCACCTTTCCCAGCTTGCAGAAGCCCTAACCAGGAGGAACTACAAAACTGGGACCAATACTTTTCCTGTACTGGGTACTATCTAATCGGCGGATAATATCAAGGGCACCTCTGTCCTACCGACTGTATGTGATCACTCCCTGTCAAGTTTTACTGGTCCAATAACTACCGTAAGCCGTCTGCCAGAACTGTCACTAACCGGGTCTGCATTCCAGGACACATAGAAACAGACTTTGACGCAGATAAGGACCACTTGGCCCACCTAGTCTGCCCATTTCCCTACCTAAAGGATAAGCTGCAAATCATATTTAACCAATAGCCTACTTCTTCCTACCTCCCACAAAAAATGCCTTATGTCTGTCCCATGCATTCTTGAATTCTCCCACAGTTTTAGACCCCACAACCTCCTCAGGAAGGCTGTTCCATGCATCCACCACCCTCTCTGTGAAAAAATACTCCCTCACAATGCCCCTGAGTCATCCCCCCTCTATCTTCAGATTGTGTCCCCTTGTTCTTGCACATCTCTTTTTCTGAAAGATGCTACCCTCTTGGACTTTGTTGATTCCACTGAGGTACTTAAAAGTTTATATCATGTCACCCCTCTCCCTCCTTTCCTCAAGGGTATACATATTAAGCTCCTTTAGTCTCTCCTCTATGGCTTCTCTTGCAGACCCTGCACCATTTTAGTTGCCCTCCTCTGGACTACCTCTAGCCTGTCTATGTCCTTGCGGAGATGGGGTCTCAGAACTGGACACAGTACTCCAGATGGGGCCTCACTAACTGTCTGTACAGAGGGATAACAACTTCCAGATTTCTGCTGGTGATGCCTCTCCCTATACATCCCAGTATCCCCCAGCCCTCCCTACTGCCTTCTCACATTGCTTGCTAATCGTAAGGTCATCTGATATGATTACTCCCAGGTCCCTTTCCATTTTTGTTGTTTTTACTACCTCTCCCCCATTGTGTAATCTTTCCCTGGGTTTTTGTTTCCCAGGTGCATTATTTTGCACTTCTTTGCAGTGAACCCAAGCTACCATACTTCTGACCATTCCTCCAACCTTGCCAAGTCCCTTCTCATCCTTTCCACACCTCCTTGTGTATCAACCCTGTTGCAGATCTTTGTGTCATCTGCAAAGAGGCATACTTTTCCTTCCAGTCCCTGCACAATGTCACTTATAAAGACATTAAAAAAGGACTGGACCCAGTACTGAACCCTGTAGTACCCCGCTAGTAACCCCTCTTTCTTCAAAGTGGGCTCCATTTACAATTACCAGTTGTCCAGCCAATGTTTTATCCAGGCTACCACCCTGGGACCCACTCCCAGGCTGATTAATTTGACTGTTAATCTTTTGTGTGGGACTGTGTCAAATGCCTTGCTAAAGTCTACGTAGGCCATGTCCACAGCCTCTCCCTGGTCTACTACTTTGGTCACCCAGTCAAAGAAATCAATTAGATTCGTCTGACATGACCTTCCTGCTGTGAACCCATGCTGCCTTGGGTCCTGTGCCCCCACTGGCCTCTAGGTACTCAACAATTCTTTCCTTCAGAGTGATTCCAGCACTTTCCCTACCATGAGGTCAATTAACAGGTCTGTAGTTTCCTGCCTCTGTCTTGCTCCCACTTTTGTGAAGGGGAATCACATCCACCTTCCTCCAGTCCTCAGGTACCACACCATCCTCCCATGATTTGTTAAAAAGGGTAGTCAGTGGTGTCACTAGTTCTCTCCTTAATTATTTTAGAATTCTGGGGTGAATTCCATCAGGCCCCATTGCTTTGTCCACCTTCAGTTTTAGGAGTTCTTTCAGAACTCTTTCTTCTGTGAAAGGACTGGGATCGACCCCCCTATCCAGAGTGCTTCTGTTAGTGGATTAGGCACCTCCCTCCTCCTCTTTTGTGAATACTGAGCAGATTTGTTCGATATCCTGCTTTTCACTGTCCTCTCTGCCCACCCACTGTCCATTCTATTCAGCCTCACTATCCCTCCCTTTGTTTTTCTAGCTCCCTGATATACCTATAACAGGTTTTATCCCCTTTCTTAACTGAGTTGGCTATCTTTTCCTCAGTTTTGGCCTTTGCTATTCTGACTACTCTCCCTGCTTCCTTCTGCCTTAACTGGTACAGTTCTCTGTCCTGCTCCTTCTGTGTTTCCTTATACTTCCTAAATGCTATCTTTTTCTCCCTAACCTTCACCACCACCTCTTTTGAGAACCACAGTGGCTTTTTCTTTCATTTTGATTTGTTTATTTGCTTCACACAAAGGCTTGTTGCCTCTGTGATGACAGTTTTGATGATTCCCCATTGTTGCTCCACACCTCCTTCTAGCCTGTTTGCTAGTGCTTTTCTAAGGCACTCTCCCATCTTGCCAAAGTCAGCCCTCCTGAAGTCCAGAACCCTCACTTTTGTATGGCTTGACTCTGTAGCTGAGTTTATAGTGAACCACATTGTTTGGTGGTCACTTGTTCCCAGATGGCTACCCACTTCTAGATCGGAGATCCTCTCACTGTCCCCATTTGAGAATACGAGTTCTAAGATTGCTCCCTCACGCATGGGTTCCAAACCTGGCTGTCTGAGGCATGCCACCTGAAGGGCATCAAGAATGGCCCTGCATTTGGACACCTCGAGCTACTGAAAGCTGACCTGAGGATCACCAGTTGGTCTAATCTATATACAGCCAGCAATGTTGACACTGCATTGGAACTCTTCATTGACCTCTTTAATGCAATCTGTGATAAGCATGCCCCCTTCAAAACTGCAAAAATCAAGGGAACTCATAATCCCTGGATCACCCCTGCACTTCTTGCTCTACTAAAACACAGGGATCACCTCTAATACATCTCATGAGTGCTGGGGACACGAGCTAACCTACAGAGGTACAAAGCAGCGAGAAGTGAGTGTACCCATGCTATCCATTCTGCTAAAAGCCAGTATTTCAAAAAGCCCTTTCTACCTCCTGGAATGATAGCAGGACGTTCTGGAAGAACATCCAACACATCACTGGTAAAGACCCAAAACTACCCCAGACATGCTGAACATCGATGGCACCCCTACCGTGGACCCAAAGCCATTGTGAGCGCTTTCAACAAAGCATTTACAGACCATAGCAACATTCTTACCCCTCAACTACTAGTGAGTTATCCCTCAGGTATGATCACTGAAGTCCAGAACCCACCCAAGACCACCCACCATTTTACTTCAAAGCAGTGTCTATAAATGAAGCCAGACATTATCTTAAGAAGGTACTGGGGAAAGCTAGATTCAGTGGGGACTCCTTGGACTTAAAGTTATTTGCCCTTACCCTTGAGGAAATCCTCACACCTCTTACCAAAATAATCAACCTGTCACTCTCTCAGTCACAATTTCCATATTTTTGGAAATCAGCAGTAGTCACCCTGGTGCACAAGAGTGGCGACCGGGCACTGTAGGGGAAATTACCACCCGATCTCCATTCTTCCCCCGATCTCTAAGGCCCTGGAGCGCATCACGGCCAACCAACTCGCAGAGTATCTGGATAACTACCAGCTCCAATGTTCCCAACAGCATGGGTTCAGGCATGGGCATAGTACCATCACTGTGCTCCTGGTGGTTACAGACTTTATCAATAACTCTCTGGAACAAGGGCTCTTGGTAGGGGCATCTTCCTCAATTCACTACCAGGAGCTTGCTGCAACCACATACTTCTATACACTGATGACGCTGTACTTTTTACCAGCAACATGGACCCTCACCTTCTTCAGGACCAACTTCAGCAATCTTTTACAGTACATCTGCAGGGAAGTGGTTCAGGATAATTAGCTCATCCTTAATTATAACAAGACTAGGACAATGTTGTTTTCGATCTCCCAAAGCAGACGTAAAACCTTCCCGCTTACCATCATTAATGACGCTGGCTCCCCTCTTGAACTGGTTCACCATTTCAGGTACCTGGGTATAACTAGTGACTCTGCCCTGTCTTTCACCCAGCACATCGACTGAACAGCCAAAGCTATTAACCAGCATTTAGGAGTTCTATACAGGAACAAACATAATTTCACTCCAGAAGCACTGAACATGGCCATCTACAGTTCTGTGGTCTCTCTCATGGACTGTGGTATTGTCATTTATAGATGCGGCTATAGACACTACCCTCCGACACATCAAAATGGCCTTAAATAAAGCATGCCGCCTTCCTACTGGTGCCGACGCTTGACACACACTGTGATCTTTATGCCTGATTAGCTGGTTACAGTCTGACAGCAGGCTCAAATACCAATCGTGCCTGCTTGCAAGAAATGTCACCTTGGGACTGCACCCCTGGCATATTGGGTCTTCTTTCCCCTGCATGTAACCCATGCAGTACCAGAAGCTCTGGCAAACAGGCTTTCAGAATCCCATGGTGCCACACTGCCTTTGGACAACGTGCATTCGCATACAAAGCTCTGCAGTGGTACAACTCCCTGCCTCCTGACATAACTAATGCTACTTTGCTGGGCTTCTTTAAGAAAAAACTCTGTCAGTATCTAATCTCACTGGCAACCTGTGACTGCTACCGCTAATTTACCTTTACCTTGCTCCTACCATTTGCAATCTCTGTGATCTCTATTGATTAGTAAAATGTTACACTTCATGTCCATTTCTTGGGTCCCCAGTCAAGTTACAATAACACTTCCATGGGCTTTTTACCCCTGCCTAAATTATTTGTTTTCCCGTCCTACCTTCCTCCACCTCCTTTTCCCTTTTTTTGCCCCTCCATCATTCCATATCTCTTTCCTCCCTATCACCTTAATTACATCTTCATCATCACCCCACTACCTATACCACCTCTTCCTTCCTACTCTCCTCCACCCCTCCCTTCCCCCACCCTCCTCCCCCCCTTATTCAATTTGACTACATAGCTATTCTTCCTTTCCTCCTATCTATCCCCCACTGCTTGCCTTCTCCCTCCCCTTTTCCTCCTCCCTCCCTGGCCCTCTCTACTGGTACGAGACCTTCCTTCTTTCTTTGACTCGGGCACAATCCAATTATCTGCCTATGTTGTTAGATGTACAATCTCCTTTTAAACAAGCGTCCTCATGTTATGTTACCATTATCTAGTGAAACATGTTTGACTCTGCACCCTATCGTGCTTAGACTGTGTAACTATTGTTAGAATTTATGCCTGGAGACACTTTTCAATTGTTTCTTGCTGTATCTGTATCTGTGGAACATATATACAGTCCTGTCTGAGTCATACTTGACGTGGAACCTATGAAAGAGCTTTCTGCTCAAAGGTGTTAATCCAAGATCTCATTAAATAAATAAATAAATAAAAACAACAACAACAACAACCCTTTTGTTTAGAAATGAAGGTGTCCTATAAATGACATTATTTACTGGGTTCAACACAGATGTGAAGTGCTGAGCCCTTTCTCCTATTTTGGATACTGAAAATCTGTGAACTGGAGGATGGAAGTTTAAAATTAAATTATTTTCAAATGAATTCTGGAGTGGTCCATCTGTCAAACAGTTTTTTATTGGTGGGGATGGGGTGATTGTTTTCATGTGGAGTGGTAGCCTAAGGCCTACCATAAATGTGGGACAACAACACATCTCAGTAGCTCCTGTGATAAACTGAAAGTGGACTTTGTGAGGAGATGGGGCACATCAGCATAGTGTGCAGGAACACGTTCAGGTGTAACCCATGTAAAGAGAAACGTCTTATGTTTCATGACTGTCCCAGGGCATCCAAGAATAGACCTGTTGGTTACGACCAGAATACCCTCCTAAAGAAAGCCCAGCTGCAAAGTCCTGAAGATCAACAGGAAGGTCCTTCTAATAGTGCTACAGCTACACAACCCCAGAAGGGCAAAATACATCAGTGATTGACACCTCTCCCACTTTAACTGAACCTGTCACCCCCCTGGCAGACAATGCCCCCACATATTCATTGACTGACTCTTCAAGTACAGTACATTCTACGGCTGCGGCCACTTCACTGCAGCAGGCAGAACCTGCCCCCCTCGCCCCCCCACCACGAAGGTTTGACAGTGGTCTCCAGGAGAAGGACAAGGGCATCATCTAAACAAGTACAGTCTGTACCATTACCTACTCAAAACAAATTTGATGCATTGCACTCGAAAAAGGATGGGGTGACTGATGTTGAAGATACAGACTTTGGTCACGTCCACCTCTTTGGCACGATCTAGGTCTTCACATACACTGCCTTCCTCTGGGACTGAAGAGAAGGGACTGTTCCCTAAACAACAGGCGAAGAAAAGGAGAGTAAAAGGGAGAAACCTGAGCATTCACTATATAGTGATTGGTAGGATTTTACTGCCTTGCCCTTCCTTTTTATTCATATGGGCACTACATAGCCTCTCTGAATGTGTGCAGCATTAAATCCCTGAGGAAAAGAGAGCTGTTTTTTTCCATATTTGTATCATACTAATTTTGACATTTTTTTTTAAACAGGAGACCAGACTGAATTCTTTGTTTGATATTTCCCATGCAGACAAGGGCATGGGTGTGGGGACCGTCGTTCTGGACATTTGGGGAAGATGTTGGGGCTACAAAAGATGGTCTTTCTAATGGTGCTATAGCTACACAGCCCCAGCAGGGGAAAATACACCAGTGACTGAACCCACAAGAAGTCATTGGGGCTGGCAGTATAGCCTAGAGGTTAGAGTAACACACTGTGAATGAGCGTGGCATGTCTAGCAGACCTGGGTTTGATTTCCACGACCTCCACTTGCATACAGTGTGACTCTGAACAAGTCACTTAACCTCTCCAGTGCTTTCTGGTCACCCCTGAAAACAGGCACTTATGAATCCTGGGCCCTTTCCCGGTTGCCAAAGAATTAAAAACATTTGTGGCTGATGGGGTTGGGATTCTGTTTAGAGGCACTAGTTTTCAGTCTCTGGGTTAGTTGATATGCAGCCTGGGAGGGTGTTCTTGCTGGATATAGACTTTCATTCAGAACTCTTCAGGATTATCATCATTTATGCTCCATGGTATAAAAAGCGAGAGAGGATGTATGGGATCTGATAACCCCATATCTACATACTGGGAGAGATATAATCCTGGGGGTGATTTCAATTCCCAAGCTAGACAATAGGGATCATAGTTACTTCCTTAGGTAAAAGGTATATTGTGATGGCAATGCTTTATACCATATGGTTTCTGTGGCAAGATTACGTGATGCCTATAGGGCAGTTCATAAATCTGTCAGGGGTACTTATTATCATAGAAATGTATCTACCTACAAGAATTGCCTAGTTATTTGTATCTCAGTCTTTGGAGGTTCTTGACAGTATGCAGTTCCTGTTGAATTTTCGGACCATTTATTGTTAAGAGTTTTTTATGTTTGGGGGATGTGGGCAAGACTGTTCTAGGGGAAGGTGGAGGTTAAATGTCTCCATTTTGAATAACCCTGACATAAAGGAAGCAGCTCTGCAGTGTGGCACTCTGTATATAGCTGCTATGACTGTCCATTGCTGTCGTTGTAATGTACACAAAAGATATTAAAGCTCGTTTCAAAAAGATAGGGAGATGCAAGTCACAAGCTAACTATTTACACTACTTAAAGCTAAGGGATACCTTGTATAAATTGTTGGGAAGGAGTGCAGAGGCGTGAACTAGTCACTATCCCACTGTACCAATTATCTTCCTGTATTTCAGGCTTTTTAACTTGTAATAAGCTTAATGTCAACTGTTATTGTAAGTCTATGTTTAAATTTTGTGCTCTATGTGCCATCTAGATGGCCTGGGTTGTGCCTGAAAAGCGGTCTCTGGGTCCAGTGTACTTCCCAGTTATCAAATACATGCATAAAAATAAATAAATACATTTTGGAAGGGTGAAAGATCAGACTGCAGTGAGTAAAGCAGAAATGCTTAAATTTCAGTATGATCGAGCTGCTTCACTTACTACAGAGCAAAAGTCGGCACTTAAAATACTCATACATACATAGTTGGCAGCGGAATTAGGCCAAGTGGTCTGTCACGTCTGCCCGGACGCAGCTCATTAATAAAGTACAGTAGCTGCTCTAAAGCTTAAAGAGGCACCTTTTAGTGCCCCTTATGCAGCTTGTAAACATAGGGTAGATCACACAGTAATATCAAAATGAATGTTGGGATGTTGAGGGATGGTTCACTGATGCCTGAGAACAGGAAGAAAATGTTACTTGTAGAACAGTATATGCAAAGTCTTTTTAGTACAATGCCTGAAGTAACAGGACCATTAGAAAATGTCCCTGCATTCTCTTTACCTGAGGTATCAGAACAACTGACAAAAAGGCAAATGTCTTATTAACCCCTATTTTGGATACTGATATTAGGGAATGTGACTGCACAGTTAAAAAGTGGGTTTTCCATGGAACTGATGGGATCTCAAGTAAATTTTATAGTGTTTTTGCAGACATGTTGGTGTACTTTCTGTGAAAAGAATTCCATGAAGGATTCTTTTGGCTCTTCTGCTATGTTTGGAATAGCTCTAATAATTTTTTTGTTTAAAAGGGGGTGTCCAGAAAATTGGAGGCTTATTTACCTATGCCTAGCGGCTTCAAGCCAAGGTCATCTAGCTCGACTAACAGAACTGGGAGCCTGCGTCTCATTCGACTGCTTCAACCTTCCGCATCTCTACCTACTACCCAGTTGCAGTTTCCCTTCCAGAACGGGACCACTATACCCTATTTGCATTCGACATTCTGCCTCTGCCTGGCGGCATCGACTGAAGGGCATTTTGCTCCAATTACTGAGGAAGGAATCCTGCATCTGCCTTCCACTATTTTCACTTCATACATTCTCTACTTGCATACCTGGTTATCGCTTCCCTTCTGGAACGGGACCACTGTACCCATTTGATGTTGCCACCATACCTTTCCTGGAGGCATCAGCTTCTGGTCTTCTCACCTCGACTACCTGGATAGGGAGCCTTTTTCTGCATTCGACTATTTCACCCTTCTGCATTCTGGGCCTGCTACCTGGTTGCTGCTCCTCTTCCTGACCAGGACCCCGTACTCTACTTGCCTTCCACAGTCTACCTTGCCAGTCCCATCCTGCACTTCCATGGACCTTCTGTACTTGTCCTCCACCTTAGCCGTAAGCCTCCTTGCCCTTTGAACTTGGACTCTGCCAGCTTCTTCAGTCTCTACCTCCATTCAGTTCAAATGCCTCCTGGACATCCGCGTTGCTGGTCCCCCTTCCTGTCTACCATGCGAGTTCGCCTTCTCCTTCGGAAGTGGGAACCTCGTACCTCATCGATGCAACATCTTCTGTTCTCCGTGCTTGCTGTTCACCATCTTCTGTGACCATGGGACCTTCCTGCATCAACTTCATTGAACTTGGTTTCTGGATTTGCTTCTGGTCATACTTGGGTCCATTGCTCCTAGTCTGCAGTGGCTTTGCTACGTCCTGCTTTGGTTTGCTGTGGTGCTGATCCGGTTCTGTTCCTTCCTGCACCTATGTTTTCCTAAAGTCTGTTGCCCTTACCCTGACCTCAGAATTCCTTTATGTCTATCCCATGCATTCTTAAATCCTGTGACTGTTTCAGCCCCCACCACTTCCTCTGGCAGGGTGTTCACTTGCCCACCACCCGTTCTGTGAAGAAATTCTTCCTCCGTTTCCTCTGAATCAATCCTCCTCCAGCTTCATCCCATGCCCTCTAGTCCTGGAACATCTTTTCGCTTAAAAATAGTGTATTCCTGCACCCTGTTCCTCCCTCTAAGATACTTGTATGTCTCTATCATATCCCCTCTCTCCCTCCTCTCCTCCAGGGAGTACATATTCAGTTCCTTCAACCTGTCCTCATAGGACTTGTGATGCAATCCATGTACCATCTTCATTGCCCTCCTCTGAACCTTCTCTACCCTGTCTATGTCCTTACGTAGGTAAGGTCTCCAGAACTGTACACTGTACTCCAGGTGGGACCTCACTAGTGTCTTGTATAGTGGAATTGTGACCTCCATTTTCCTGCTGGTGATGCCCCTGCCTATGCATCCCAGCATCCTATTTGCTTTACCTGCTGCCTTGTCACACTGTTTCCCGACCTTGAGGTCATCAGAGATGATAACCCCAAGATCCCTTTCCTGCTTGATGCATGCTATATCCTCACCCCCCAACTGATATATTGTGCCAGGGTTTTTGTGCCCCATAAGCATTATCTTGCACTTCTTTGCATTGAATTTCAACTGCCAAACCTCTGACCATTCTTCAGGTTTCTGCAGGTCCCTTCTCATTCTGTCTACACCCTCTGGTGTGTCTACTCTGTTACAGAGCTTTGTGTCATCAGCGAACAGTGAAATTCTGCCTTCTAGGTCCTGCACAATGTCACTGATGAAGATGTTGAATAGGAAAGGTCCCAGCACTGATCCCTGTGGTACCCCACTGGTCACTCTTCCTTCTATGGAGTGACAGCCATTTGCCACCACCCTCTGCGTCCTGCCACCCAGCCAGTTACCTACCCACCACACTACTGTCCTGCCCACACCCATATTCCCCAGTTTGTGTAATAGTCTTCTATGTGGCACAGTGTCAAAGGCCTTGCTGAAGTCCAGATAGGCCATGTCCACTGCCCTCCTGATCCACCTCCCTAGTCACCCAGTCAAAAAATTCAACGAGGTTGGTCTCACATGACCGCCCCCTGGTGAAACCATGCTGCCTTGGGTCCTGTAGCCCATTGACAACCAAATGTTCCACAAGTCTCTCCTTCAGTAGTGCTTCCACGATCTTCCCCACTACCGAGGTGAGGCTGACTGGTCTGTAGTTTCCCGCTTCCTCTTTGTTCCCACTTTTGTATAAGGGGACTACATCTGCTGTCCTCCAGTCTTTGGGTACCTCCCCTGTTTCCAGTGATTGGCTAAACAGGATAGCCAGAGGTTCAGCCACCACCTCTCTTAGTGCTTTAAGGACCCTGGGGTGCACCCAAGTGGCCCCATTGCTTTATCAACTCTTATTACTTCCAGTTCCTTCAGGATCCTTTCTCGAGTAAAGGGACTTGTGTCCATTTCTGCACCATTCTCACCCCTTGTACTCCCTTCAGACCCATTACCCTCCTCTTCCTCAGTAAAGAATGAGCATAAATACCTGTTCAATATGTCAGCTTTACTGTTGTCATCCTCCACGCGGCCCCCATCCTCCCCCTTCAGTCTCACTATCCCTCCCTTTGCCTTTCTTTTTTCACTTATGTACCTGTAAAAGGTTTTGTACCCTCTACCCACTGATTTTGCAATGTGTTCTTCTGTCTGAGCTTTGGCTTTCCTTACTGACCTCCCTGCCTCCCTTTGCTTCTCCTGGTACTTCTCCCTATCCCCTTCTGCCTGTGTCTTTTTGTATTGCCTGAATGCAAACTTTTTGGATTTCACTTTCTTTGCTACCTCTTTGGAAAACCATAATGGTATCCTCTTCCTTTTCCTCTTGCTAACCTGCTTAATGCATAATTCTGTTGCTCTTGTAATCCCCATTTTAAATACTGCCCACTGTTCCTCAACCCCTGATTCCTGCCCCATTCCCCTTAATGCCTCTTTCAAGTATCTCCCCATTTTCCCAAAGTCTGCCCCCCTAAAATCCAAGATACGTGTTTTTGTGTGGTTTGGTTCTGCTCTTTCTGTGATTTCAAACCACAATGACTGATGGTCACTGTTCCCCAGGTGCTCCCCATTGTTACCCCATCACACTGTCCCTGTTTGTAGGTGTAACCTACAAATGGGGATTCCCAAAAAGACTTCAGGGGCTTGCTTGGAATGCTCCAAGCCTGAATGGTGTTTGGCGTTTAAGCCATTTATCTGTGAGTGTTTTTAGAGCCTCTGATACTGTCTCTTTAAGAGCTGTCTGCTTGCAGACATAATTAGTTTGTATGGGGGGACTGTGTGTTTCTCTGCTTGAGTACCACTCGAGCTGCTGCCAATTCACTCCATTTTTGCAGTCACTAGGAGTGCAAAGGGAACCTATTTGAAAGATGTAACTGTTTGCCAGAAATCATTTAGAGTAATAATGAAAATACAGTTTGTCTAACCTGCTTTCTTTGCAGTCAGAACTGTGTTTGCCTAGTTCCCCATTCTAGTTTTGAACTGCTGAACTGGACCAATCAGTGTGGGTTAAGGTAGCTCTAAAATGGGGCCTTGGACGAATCAGAACTTGGACTCGTAATCTGAGCCAGCCACAAGAGGATTGTATGGGCAGTGACTCTGGGAGATGTAGTTTGGACTTCGGCGCCTTTTTGGACCAACAGGGGCAGTCTATTGAGTGACAGCCAATCCAGCCAAGAACTGGGAGGAACTCAAAGGAAGTGCCGGTTTGTCTGCTGGAGTTTCAGTTGAGCTCTGGCAGTGAAGAGGGAAGGAGCCCTGTGCTTTTCGGTGTGCAGTTTTAGTCGGAAAGCGTGTGTAAGGCCCAGAGTTTGGTCTGCAGCTTGTGTAACTGCTTGTTAGGACTGAATCCGTCCTGTGAAGAGAATCAAAGGATATCTAAAGAGTAGAAACCAGGCTCACCCTGTAGAAGACTGGAGAAATTGCTGATGCGCTCGGTCTGTCAGGAACTGAATCTGCTGTGTGTTCTCCCAGGTATTGTACAGTAATTGCGATCGGGATGAGAAGCAGCCTGCCTGGTATAGTACTTTCTTTTACCATATAAATGTGTGGAGGCTTGTGTAGCTCAAGTGAATCCTGCTGCCATTAAAGGACTTTTGCCTGTTACTGTTTACCATATAAATGTGTGAGGAGGCTTGTGTAGCTCAAGTGAATCCTGCTGCCATTAAAGGACTTTTGCCTGTTACTGTTTACCATATAAATGTGTGAGGAGGCTTGTGTAGCTCAAGTGAATCCTGCTGCCATTAAAGGACTTTTGCCTGTTGCAGTTGTCATATAAATGTGTGAGGAGTCTCGTGGAGCTCAAGAGTAGCCCTGCTGACGTTGAAGGACCCTATCTTGTTTGGAGGTCATGAGTACTAATTCAGGGTCGCTCCCTGTTGAATTGCCACATTGAATCCAAATGGAATTATTGTACTGCTGACTGTTTAACTAATTTTTCTTTTCTCTGTGTGAAAGGGCCCCTACCAGCTGCCACGGTTTGGACTAGCCACTAGGGCTTGGGTACCCAGGGACAGTAACTGTAGGGATAGGCCTTGCACAGAGCCATAGATAGATGAGTAAAGTGATAAGCTAATTAACCTGATTTCCCCTGTCCTTGTTATATCCCCTAAATAAATCAGAGCTGCTTGTTTCAGCAAGTTATACTGCCTGAGGTATTTGTCTATGTTAAAGTATTGTACTGTGATTGTTGCACTGTATCTTCTTATTTTACAGGGGTCCCAGTGCCTGCACCAGTCCTGGGGTAAGTGTATACTGTGAAGGTAATTCTGATATACTGTGTGGGCCACTAGTGGGAAGAAAGGAGGGTTGCAGTGTCCCAGAGGGCTGTGACCAAGTTAGTTTAACTATTGCAAACCTTGACCTCTGGGTGGGCACCCGCCATCAGATCCAGGCCCGCTTGACCCGCTGGTATGGCAGTGGAATTCCGGCTTGCGGCGCGGCGACCGGAGTTCAGGAGCGAATCTGCCGCCGGAGGCCGTCAGTAGGATCGAGCGTCCGCTGGGCAGCTCTCCTTCTCCGGGGAGGTGGTGCAACATCGTGCGCTTAGGGACCTTCATGGAGGCTGGGAGTTCCCACACAGCCGACGCTTGACATCCCATTGAGGCGGGGCAGATGGTGACATCATGGCACGACCCGCCTCCCAGAAAGCGGAAAATGGAGGAGCTGCCTGCCACCGCAAATGAAGCTTGCGGCTTCAATGTGCTCCCAGGCCAAGCCCCGACCTAATCCCAGTGCCTGCGGCATATGCGGGAGTGCCGCAGGCCCCACCGTGGGGGGAAAGCCATGGGGTATCGAGGGCTGTGGCTGATTTGGGGTGCAGCAGCCGGCGGCTCGTGCCCGGGCTAATTGGGCGGCAGGTAGCTCGGGGAGTAAAGAGCAAAATAAAAAATAAAAAAAAAAAAAAAAAGATCCAGGCCCCTCAACCTGTGAGTGGCAAATCAGGCAGGGGTAGTAGCACCTGGGATAGCGCCATCTAGGGGTTACATGAGCACAAGGTCCAGTATTGCCTTCTGCCGGTTGGTTCCATGACCAGTTGCTTGAGGAAGGCACCGTGAAGAGGAGTCCAGGATAAATCTGCTCCTAGTTGATGCTGCTGCTGGGATGCTCCAGTCCACGTCTGGAATATTGAAGTCTCCAACCAGTACTACCTCACCCTTATCTGCCATCCTTTGGATGGCTATCATCAACTCCTATCTGTTTCTTCCTCCTGGGCTGGTGGTCTATAGACCACACCTGTCTTGGATAGCTGGCCCCATTTTCCTTTCCAACTAACCCACAGTATCTCGCCCCCATTTTGTTCCTCCTGGATCTCTGTGGCTCTTATGTCATTTTTCACATACAGTGCCATTCCTTCTCCCTTTCTACCTGCCCTGTTTCTTCTGAATATGTTGTAGCCAGGTATGGCCATCTCCCAGTCTTGGTTATCATTACACCAGGTTTCAGTGATGGCCACAATGTCCAGGTCTGACTGCACCATGGCAGCCTCCAGATCTTCCATCTTGTTGCTAAGGCTCTTGGCATTGGCACACATGGCTTTCCATGATTTGACCTCCCTAGACTGGTTCACTGTTCTACTCCAGCCCCTTTCTTGGTTGTCCTTTATCCCTGGTTCTCCTTGCTGTCTGCCCTTCTGCTGAATTTTGCCCCTTTTCTGCCGATCCATCTCTTGGGTGCTATTCTCCATCTTTTGCACACTGCTTTGTAGAGATAGCCACTCCTCTGGTTCACTGGTTCCACTGCTAGCTGTGGGGGGTGAGCAAGTAGGTACCCTCCTTGCTGGCCTGCCACCCCCCTTTGCTAGTTTAAATGCTTGTCAATGTAGCATTTAAACTTATCACTAAGTGCTTGGCTTCCCTTCCAGGATGGATGCAGGCCGTCAGGCTTGAACAAACCTCCATCCCTCCAAGTGGGTCCCCAGTCACCAATGAATCCAAACTCTTCCTCACAGCACCAGTTCTTCAACCATGAGTTAAAGTTCCTGGTGCATGCACCCCTATGCTCTCCCTTGCCTCTTGTAGGTAGTACTTCTGAGAAAGTGACAGAAGTAGCTACTTGCTTGAGACCCTTCCCCAATTTCCTAAACTCTTCCTGAACTTCCTTTGGCTCCCCATTTGCCAGTTCATTAGTACCTAGGTGGATAATGACATCCAGTTCACCCTCCCATCTTGCCTTCCCAGTGATCCCCAGGATCTTCCTTCCATCCCTCCATGCCGTGGCACCTGGTAGGCACCTCACCTCCTTGTCCTCCCCCTCCTGTGTTCCTAGCTGGACCCCTCTTATGATGGAGTCCCCCACCAGGATTCGCTTCCTCCTCCTCTGGGGTCCACTGCTCTCCCCGCTGAGGTTACCTCCTTGCCTAACCTCCACATCCTTTCCTTCCACTTCTCTGGGTACCTCTATTTGGTTGTCCCCGTTTGCCAGTGTGGCATATGAGTTCTTGAGTGGAACAGGATCTGGGATGTGCCTCTGCCTGACCGCTCTAACCCTCCCTGAGCCCACTGTCATCCCAGTGCTCCTCATTCTCGGTATCCTTTGAGGCAGTTGCATTGGACTGGGTGGTCTCTAGATATGGGTGATGGTACTCCTGACCCAGTTTACTTCCGCTCTGAGTCTGGCTACCTCATCCCGCAGTCCAGAGAGATGCATGCAGATAGGGCAGCACCTCAGTGTCCAGAAGGTCTGCCTGAATATGGCTGCCCCACAGCCACTGCATTGCACCGCTCCCCACATTATACTGCAATTCCACTACTTGTCTGTTACTGAAGCTCTCCTAGTTCCCTTTTTATTAATTTACTGTCCTAAAAATCCTGCCAGTGATCCTCAGATACTTTTCTTTTTAAAAAAGAAAATAAACCAATAAATAAATAAATGAGTCAAAACACTTGTCATGCTGAGGGTGGGCTTCTTCCCCCTTATGCCCCTCCTACTCCACACCCCTTACTATCCCCTGTGTTTAGCACCTGTCAATCAGATTTAAAAGGGCATATAATTAAGAGTTGGGGAAGGGAGGGAGGGCAATTAAGAACAACAGAAATACACCACCACTCGTTTTAAATTTTCAACAGCCCAAAACAATTATAAGTAAAGACAGCAAATAAATTACAGTGTCACTAAAAGCCCACAATCTAAGTTTAAAAGAAAAATAGCAATTACCAGTTACTGTAAAGCACTGAATTGAATATGTTTCCTTCCCTTCTGGCTTCTTCTGAGAAAGAAAACTCACTTGCTACCTCAACTCTGACTAAGCCCACCTCCAGTTATCACGTAGCTGAGGTCAGAGGCCAGACAATTAACACCCTCACCCAAACTACAGGGCAAGTCAGACAAGCCAAGACTAAATTTGCAGCAATTAAAGAGCAAAGAAATACACCACCACTATGTTTTAAATTTTCAACAGCCCAAAAACAATTCTAAGTAAAGACAGCAAATAAATTACAGTGTCACTAAAAGCCCACAATCTAAGTTTAAAAGAAAAATAGCAATTACCAGTTACAGTAAAGCACTGAACTGAATATGTTTCCTTCCCCTTCTGGCTTCTTCTGATAAAAAAATCCTTCCTTCCTGCACCTCTGATGTCAGTACAGCTTGGCCTCTGTTTTCTCCTTCCAGGAGTCATTCCTCCAGTCTGCTGACATCCCTTCCAGATTTTCCCCTCCATCCTCAGACAGCTGCTTTCTCCTCGCCTCCCTAGCAGCTTGATAATTTGCCCCATTTGCTGTGGCTCTTTTTGGGCCTTTTGCCCTATTGCCAGTCAGTATTCCTACCCAGTCAAACACTCCTCTCATTTATCTCTCTCACACTCCTACCCTGGCCATTCTAACAGCTCCCATCCACTACTCGATGGAGCACTCGTTCATTTCATCAGAAGAAAACTTATTCTAGTAAACATCACTTGGACAACATGCCTTTTAGACTCCTACACCACCATAAGTTATATATACTCCCCAATCATCTCCTCAGGATCATTTCTGGAATCCCATTCTACTGAACTATAGAAAGATCTCATCTCTCAATCGACTCTACTGGATACTCTCTATGCATCCTGTCAATTTGAGCACTATGGGTTCCGGATTTACCATGTCTCATAGGATATCTCTTACATGTGTACCCCCCCCCCCCCACAAATGGAGGTTCCCAAAAAGTCTTCCTTGAGCTTGCCTAAATGCTCACTGCCAGGCTGGTGTTCTGCATTTTAGCAGTTTAAATGTATTGCCTGAGAGTGCCTGTATAGCCTCTGTGTACTGTCTCTTTAAGAGCTGCCTGGATTGCAGTCATAATTAATCTTAGAGGGAGCTCTGTTAGAAGATGTGCTTGTTTGCTGATCTTTTGTTAGAGTAGTAATAATATTGCAGTTTGTTCTAACCTGCCTTCTTTGAAGCATGGACAGTTCTGTTTGTTTCTATCATCTTGGTCCTGGACTGCTGAAATGGGCCAATCAGTACATTTGGGACTCTAAAATGGAGCCTGCCTACAGGGTCTTGGTGGGGCCAAAACTTGTAGGAATTGTAGTTTTGGGCTTTGGGCACCTAAAATAACCTGGAGGGGGAGCCCTTGTTGTGACTGACAGACAGATCAGCCAACTGAACCTTTTGGACCTTGGGAAAGTCCTACACTGCTTACAGTTTTAGTTAGATCTAAGTTCGGAAGTGAAGAAGTAACAGCTTGAGGTAGTTCGAGCAGCAATCCATAGTGGATTCGCCGTGGGAGAACTGTGGAAAGGCCTCAGTTTTGGCCTGCATGCCTGCCTGCTGTCCCTGAGAGGGAACTTGTGCCTTTTTCTGATTAAATCCGAACTTGGAGAGTGAAGTAAGCCACTGGATTGTGACCAGGCTCCTACCTGAAGAAGACCGAAGATTTGTTGAATGCAATCGGCCAGTCTGGACTTCCAGCCAGTATACCATTACCGCAGCGACTCTGGCACAGCGAAGACCACCACAGCAACAGGAATCGGGCAAAATCCGCCCGTCGCTGTGGTGGTCTGTGTGGCAATCGGGACTGCCTCACTGGGTGTTTGCCCCCCTGATCCAACTCCAACTCGGAGTTAGAATCCTAGAGACCGGGGGGTTTCAGGGGGGCACAGCCCCCCGATTGTGTGCCCCGACATCCCCGTAGCTACTATGCTGACAGCCGGCAATGCAGCCATCGCTGTAGGGGATGTCAGTGCTAGAGCTGTTGAAGCACTACAGTATAGGTAAACTCTTCCAGCCACCTCTGAACTCCCAGATTGTGCAGAGATTCTGTAATTGATACCAGAGAGCCTTTTGCCTGGTACAGTGGAATTTCCTTACATGTGAATGTGCTGTGTCCTTATAGTGGGTTGTGATTTGTTTCCCTTCTGTGGTTTGAAATGTATTATGCTTGCTGGAAGCTGCATTAGAATTTCCTTACATGTAAATGTGCCGTGTGCTGCTAGTGGGTTGTGATTTGGATCCCTGCTGTGGTTTGAACTGTATTCGGCTTGTTGGAAGCTGCATCCCAGCCCCACGGACTGAATCCAAAATCATTTCCATTGGGCCTGGTCCTTGCCACATTGGCCCAGCCTGACTACCCACTGCACAGGGAAAGCCATCGACGAGAGACCTGCCTGGGGATAAGCCCCCTGCTCAACACTTGAACAGGAATGATGCCTCGGTGATTCGTGTGGGCCCTGCTTCTCCGGTCACTCAAGCTCAACAACCTGCAGTCTCGATTTCATCCTGCCTGTGTCCAGTATTGGGTATCATGAGTAAACATCAGGGTAGCTCCCTGAAACAACAGCTAAATCTAAAGTGTTGTCATCTGATTGACTTGTTGCTTTTTCTTTCATGAACTGAGCCCTCCGGCTCCGGATTACATGTAGTGTGTGTTGTGCAGGTTGGTTTCTTCCATCACAGGGTCCCAACCAGCAGCAACATTCCTGGCCAGCCCACCATTTTCCTACCTAGGTACCCAGAGTGTGCGACTGTGTGGGAACTTAAAGCACATGCATAACTGTTTGATTAATATAGCCTTTAAGCCAATCAACCTGATTACACCCCTTGCTTGTTCAGGTCCCCTGAATAAATCAGATCTGACTTTTTCTGCATTTAACCTGATTGTGGTTCCAGTTTGTGCCAAGAGTACTGTACTGTTGCTATTTATTGTGCATAACCTTGTTTTACAGGGGGTCCCCAGGGTCCAGCCAGAGGAACCAGCCCTGGTAGTAAGTGCAAACAGTGTGGGTATTGGCATGGTGTACAAAGGGTACTGTGAAAGTGATTATCATATATTGCTCAGGCCACTAGAAGGGATAGAGGGGGGTTACAGTGTCCTGGAGGGCTGTGCTCAGGTTAGTTTGACCACTACCAACCCTGACCTCCGGGTGGAGCACCCGTTTCAGAACTCAGGCCCCTTAACCTGCTACTAGCCGCGCAGGCAGGGGTAGTAGCCCTTGGGATAGCACCACCCAGGGGTTACACATGGGAAGTGACTTCATTCCTTCTGTCCTGCAATGACTCTGTAATTATGATCACTGTTGCGGATCATGGGAACCGCAAGATACCTCATAGCAGTACTGACATCATCCGTTTTACCTTTCCGTAATTTCTGCTATGAACACTGACTCTGTTGATCCCGTATCTCGACTCCTACTTTCTCAATAGCCATCGGATGTCCTTAGACCTTCACAGACACCTTCCCAGAACTCCTATCGTTGGATCTCCGGTGCCTAGCTACCTTACTAAAGACAGTCTATCCAAACCACTTTCGTCTAGCTCCCGGATGTCAACATACTTAATACAATCATCTATATTCCTTCATCTTATTATCTTCATCAGGTCAGCTGCCCATCCAGCAGTCCTTCTAGCTCATCTCTCATCATTCGCCTCCCATACTCCCTCCACTAAGCAGCACTGAGAAGCAGATTTCCCCCAAGAGCAGACTTCCATTGATTCTCAATCCAAACATCCGTAACCGATCTGACTGTCCCACTATCCCAGTCTTGCTTTTCAACAGATCTATATTCGACTACAGTGCTAGGCACCTCTGGCATTCTGCACTGCTCCTGACTCTCAACTGCCATATCAGTTTATTGACTCCTTCATATACCTGTTTCCAGACTTCCCACAGTATTTAAACACTGGATTGCCTATAAAGCAAAACAGTCATGGCTACCTCAGCGCATGTCACAGCAATTGCACCACAGAAATACCCATATTTACTTTCTACCGATGGACTAACAAGAGCCTATACAAGTATTATTATGACATCAACACTCAAATTAACTCAAATTCCTTGTACTGAACTTCCAATCATTCCATATATATTCAGTTACCATCTTTACTGAATTTTCAAAATTCCTTCATTGGTCTAAAAATCATTCATGTCACTACTCCAAACAGGTACATGAAGACTCTGACTCCTTCTTCAGCTCCATGGATGCTTCCATTCAACTTATTGCTCACCGCTTAACTACTCACCTCCAGATTCTAACTTGAGCTTCAAACTTTCTACAAAGTTAGATTGTTTACCTTATGACTTCATAACCATCATATTCCTACAGTTCACAGTCTGGTAGCATATTTATCACATCCAGCTCTTCCTACTCATTAGTCTCAGTATTCCCCCTGGACATCATCCATCATCACCTTGGAAACTTGGACATTTGCCCCTTTTTGACTGGATCTACTCCATTCTCAGGATTCGGATGCTCCTTTGGAATAGACCTACCTCTTCAACCTCAGAATCATCCTTCCAGAATGCATCATCCATGGATTTGAAGATGGACCATCATCTCTCCAAGCAGCTCACCTTCTCCCAAAATTAGCTTATGGTTGCTAGAACCAGGTTCATCTCCTCTTAGTTTGCCTGGAGGACAGTCAGGTAAATAGCCATGGGTCTTCAGAGGTTTCCTCCACCTAGGGGGTTTTCCTGTCCTGCGTGCTACTGGTCATACTCTCTGTGAATTGGAGGAGGTAATCATTCTCTTTGAATATTCACTCGTAATTATTTTGGGCTTTCTATTCCCTACTCACTACCCAGCTTACCTACTAAGGGCGGGAATAGCATAAAGCCAGACGTAAACTACAGTTACACTAGCACTATTAACCCCACACTCTATTCACCCAAACATTGAATTGGAGGACTATAGCCTGAGGTTCAGTGTGGTGAATAGCTCCTCCCACATCCCCTACAAAGGCCAGCATCCCACGGCAAATCTTCGCTTAGTGCATAGTGAAACAACCACCTTCCACCCCTGCCTCCTCCTTCTCCGGCCCGCTACTCATCCCTGAGGCTGGTCTTTCTATTCCCTACTCACTACCCAGCTTACCTACCAAGGGCGGGAATAGAGTAAAGCAAAAGTAAACTACAGTTACACGAGCACTATTAACCCCATACTCTAGTCACCCAAACATTGAATCTATAATCTTTGGTTTATGATTATTATTATAGTATTTGTGCTATGTCTGCAAGCATTTACTGCAAGTTTATATGTGTTTAATGAAAATAGAGAAAAAAGATAAATATATAATATGGAATGATGGACTGAGATATTTATGTTGTAGTATCATATTTTGTTTGTTTTTTCATTCTTTTTTCATTTTTTTTTTATGTTTTTAGTTGCCCCCTTCCTCTCCACTCCTCATCCGGACATATCAGCAGCTTGGATGGAGCTACCCCCTGACACACTTGGACAGCTGGTTCTGATTCCTGTATCATATTTCTTTGTAAATATAAAACAATGTGTGATAGACTGTGTCAACAGAACATGCTGTTTTGCTGGAACTGACACATCAAAAAACCCCAGGGATAAGTTCAAAGACAAGAGGTATTTTAAACTGCAGATTTCTAAAATGCAATTACCTTGTCAATTTGCTTTGATCCCAGGAAATTAAATTAGTCATTCATGACATCCTCAGGGAAATCCTTTGATTTTGCACTAGGTGTCATAATGGAAAGAGCATCTTCTGTTTTGGGTGTCTCCCAGAAAGCCAGCTCACTTCATCAAAGAGACCTTTGATGTACAGGTCCCAGACTGCATTGTAGTCCAATATGCATGTGTGTGGGGTGTCCTCAGAGGGAAGCCAGCATTTCATCAAAGAGCCTTTGAGGTCTGTGAAGATCAGAAAGACCCTTTTACATCAAAGAATTATTGAGAAATTGAGTTATGCTGAGGTCACAGGATCTTACTGTCTTATAAGGATATCCTGTTTCCTATAGAGATATTTTTTTTTAAATATATCCTGATAGAGAGGAGTAAAGTGACCTCATCCAAAAGGGGCTAGAGAATCCAGCTTTTAAAACTATGATTCTGTTTTCATAGAGACACATTTTTATCTGACTCTGAAGAAGCAATATCAAGCGCTGTTAGGAGATAAGTATTCTGTGGATAGGAGATTTAGGTTTAGCATGAGATTAGAGGGAGGCCAATTAAGGGGTAATGTGAGGAAGCTCTTTTTCACAGAAAGGGTGGTGGATGCATGGAATGGCCTATCTCAAGAGGTAGTGGATATGAATACAGTGCAGGGCTTCAGACAGGCATGGGATAGGCATAAGGGAGCAATACAGATGAGTATGAATAGATAGGCCATTGACAGAGCAAAGGCCGATGGCACATTCATAAGGTAGGAAAAAGAAATGGGCAGACTGGATGGGCCTTGCGGTCCTTATCTGCCGTCAACTTCTATGTTGCAAATTCACACTCTGGCAGTTTTTCTTTTCCTTTTATTTAAAAGTTTAACCAGGAAAAGACACACTGAGCTGATAACAGCTCATTTCCAGATGCGTCCTGGGGGAAAGGAGAGAGGGAGACAGCTAAACAATAAAACTACTAAAAATAAGAAGTCAAATACAATAATATAGTAATATGAGAAACAACCATAAATACTGAAGGTTGTACATTTAAACCAGCTTTGTTTAATGACTTGTATGTTTTTGGGATATTTTGTTCTGTATTCTACTGTTTCCTATTTTTTATCTGTTTTAAAGTAAAGATATATTTTAAAATGGAAACTGCCTAGTTTGCCTTGATATTTCTTTTTATTTAAGTGAAGCTTTTGAAGGTTATAGTTAACACTGTATATGAACTTATTGTTATACCAAACTGGGAAACAGAGTTCTCTAAGGTCTTGCATAGAGTTCTAAGGGTTCATTCTGTTGACCTGGTTAGGTGCCCGTAGGCAAAGATATCTGGCCCCCCGAAGACAGAATTATCTGCGCCTGATAATTGGGTACGCTAACAAGAGGTTGTCAGTTTGAATCCCTCCAGAACTTGAGACTAAGGTGACTCAAATCCACAAAGCAGACAAGAGGGTTACCTTGTACTGTTAACTGTCCACAAATTCTGTGCTCAGAGGTTGGCACTTTGGGAGTAGAGGGCTGACCAGCTGAGCGAATTTGTGACACCCCCTGACACCCCCATCCTGCTGCAGTTTGGTCCCCGGATGGGGAAGGGGGGAGGCTCAATCCTCCCCACCAATCAACCCTGGTGTTGGGCCACTCCTGATCCAAGCACTGGTGCTGGGTGAGGAAGTAGGGCCATTTTCTTTTTAGTTACTCCCCTCCCCAAGGATGTCAGCATGCAAGCGTGTCCCCAAAGATGTCAGCGTGCAATGGGGTCCATGGAGACAGCGCACGGTGAGATCCTCCTCCTCCTCCCATCCTGGGCCAGCAACTGGCATGGCCCACCGCTTCCCACCATGGCCAGCCACCGACTGACATGTATAGGGGAGCTGTCATAATACTCTGGTGGTGCTCACTGGATGCTTGCATCAACCAATGGCGCAGCCTGTATTATGACAGCTCCCTGGTCATGTCAGTCAGTGGCTGGCCATGGTGAGAAGCGGTGGGCCATGTCAGTCACTAGCCCGGGATGGGAGGAGGGGATGGGCAGCCAGCCACAGTATGGATCGGAGGTAAACCTCCTTTTACCTATTGTAGGGGATAAATAATTTTAATTCTGTTCATACAAGGTGCATTTTTTTATTCCTCTCTTATTTCCATACATACATTTCTATTGTACAGTTTTTTTTATCATACAATACTATCAAGTTTTAACTTGGACAATTGTGGTATTAAATCTAAGGGTCTTGCTTTTAATTTTGAATGTATTCTCCTAACATACTCATTCATTAATAATTTCAGTTAGAGGCCCTGCCTGCTTGAGTGTTCATCTTATCTAATGGATGCCCTTGAAAAGATTCTCAGTAATAGCAAGCTAATGGAATGCTAGTCATTCCATTTAAAATTGTGATTTTTATACTGTAGATACTTTCAACCAATGAGAATATGACTCTCTGAACAACTGTCATAAGTCTCCGAGGAAGGACTTAGTTGGTCCAAAAGCTTAGACATTGTTTTCTTTTTGTAACATCTATGTTGGTCCAATAAAAGGTATCGAACCATTTGCTTCTGGATTATCCTAACAGGACATCCTTGTAAATGAGCATGCTTAATGGAGTTTTCCTGTGAATAAACCTGAACCTGAACAGAGAAAAGGACGATGAAACCTGGCTGCGTTATGGATTTATGGAAGTCAGTCACATGATTCACTTAGTTTATTTTTATGTATTAGGTTTCTGATTATGGTTCAGGAGTGAATTCTGTCGCTTGACATACAGCTTTTAGTGAGGTGAGAAATATCAGGGGAAGATTTGCCTTCATAGGATTCTAATGTACGGTGAGGGGAGATCAAGTCTGCTGTATTTTTTTCTGAAAGTTTTTTTTTTTTCTTTTTTCCCTTTATAAGTGTATGGTAACTATTTAGGGGTTACTTTGGGAACTAAAATGTTAATATTATCTAAGTAATTCTAGAGGAATTTTCTGAAATTTTCTCTTTTCGTTTATTTGGTTGTGTTTTTCTTTTAATAAAATATCCCTATCCTGACAATAAGTGAGTGCCATGGGATCTTTTACCTCCACCTGAACAGTGACAAGAGATGGTCAGAAGGGACCTCCGTTTAATGTCTCTTTCGAAGGATGACACCTAAACAAAGCAGCACCCTCTAGCACTGCACTGCTGTGCTATTAGCGCAAGTTCCAGGTGTGGGACTAGAACCTAGGACTTTCTGCTCTTCCAGCCCTTCTGCTCTTCCAACCCCCGAGTTGAGTGTGCAACCCCTTGAGCAATGCACTGTTAGCATTTTATTAGCAAACATCTCTGTTATAGTTCAGTGTTTATACTTGTACTGTAAATCAAGACAGTTTTCTTGGCATAATCTCTCAATATTGCTTCATTATTGTTACTCATAGTACTCTAAAGCCAGGATATTCAGAGTGGTTTAGTGACTGTAAACTAGGCTAGCGACTCGCTAAAACTACTTTGTGGCCCCAAAGCAGGGATGGACTGCAAAATGCCATACAGAAACAAAGAAACATAGAATTTGATGGCAGATAAGGACCGCTTGGCCCACCTAGTCTGCCAATTTCCCTACCTAGTGGATACGCTGCAGATCCTAGTTAACCAACAGCCTACTTCCTCCTACCCCCCACTAGAATTGCCTTATGTCTGTCCCATGCATTCTTGAATTCCCCCACTGTTTTTGACTCTATGACCTCCTCAGGAAGGCTGTTCCATGTATCCACAACCCTCTCTGTGAAGAAATACTTCCTCACATTACCTCTGAGCCGTCCTCCCTCTATCTTCAAATTGTGCCCCCTTGTTTTGCACATCTCTTTTTCTGAAAGATGCTACCCTCTTGGACTTTGTTGATTCCCTTGAGATATTTGAAAGTTTCTATCATGTCTCCCCTCTCCCTCCTTTCCTCGAGGCTATACATCTTTAGTTCCTTTAGTCTTTCTTCATATGTCTTCTGATGCAGACCCTGCATCCTTTTGGTTGCCCTCCTCTGGACAGCCTCTACCCTGTCTATGTCTTTGCGGAGATGGGGTCTCCAGAACTGTACACAGTACTCCAGATGTGGTCTTACCAACTGTCTGTACAGAGGGCCAACAACTTCCTGTTTTCTACTGGTGATGCCTCTCCCTATGCATCCCAGTATTCCCCAAGCCCTCCTTACTGCCTTCTCACATTGCTGGCCCACCTTTAGGTCATCTGATATGACTACCCCCAGGTCCCTTTCCATTTTGTTGTTGACAGTATCTCACCCCCATTGTGGACTCTCCCCGGGTCTTTGTTTCCCAGGTGCATTACTTTGCACTTTTTGCGTGAATCTAAGCTGCCATACATTTGACCATTCCTCCAACCTTGCCAAGTCCCTTTTCATCCTTTCCACACCACCTTGTGTATCAACCCTGTTGCAGATCTTTGTGTCATCTGCAAGAGACATACTTTCCTTCAGTCCCTCTGCAATGTCACTTATAAAGACATTAAAAAGGACCGGCCCCAGTACTGAACCCTGCAGTACCCCACTATTAACCCTCCTTTCTTCACTGTGGACTCCATTTACTACTACCCACTGTGTCCTGTTGTCTAACCAGTGTTTTACCCAGGCTACCACCCTAGGACCCACTCCTAGGCTGGCCAATCTGTTTATTAATCTTTTGTGCGGGACTGTGTCAAATGCCTTGCTAAAGTCCAGGTAGACCACCACTATTTTTCTTTACTGTAACCACCTCATGATGTAACTCACAATGACTCAGATGTTCCTTATGTCCTTGTTCATTCTTATAACTTGTATTGTTATCCCGGGTCACCCCTGAAAAAGGGACCTTCAGGGCTCAGTGGGCCTACCCGGTCACCAAAATTTAATAAATAAATAAATGTTCACAACCCCTACCTGGTCTACTGCTTTGGTCAGCCAGTCAAAGAAATCAATCAGATTTGTCTGACATGACCTTCCTGCTGTGAATCCATGCTGCCTTGGGTCCTGTACCCCACTGGCCTCTAGGTACTCAACAGTTCTTTCCTTCAGAAGTGATTCCATCATTTTCCCTACCACTGAGGTCAAACTGACAAGTCTGTAGTTTCCTGCCTCTGTCTTGCTCCCACTTTTGTGACGGGGAATCACATCCGTCCTCCTCCAGTCCTCAGGTACCACCCCAACCTCCCATAATTTATTAAAAAGGGTAGTCAGTGGTGTTACTAGTTCTAAAAAACAATAACAAGGCGCTGCGTCAGCATGTGGTCTAAAAGCAAAACAAAATGGTTATATTAAATGCACGCTGAAAATAGAAAATAGAGTTAAAAATCTACGTTTCGACCTTAGGTCTTCTTCAGGAAATATCTAAAAGAGAAAAAAAAAAGTTAGTGTAGAGGAGAGGTAAAATGAGAGAGAGATATATATGTGGAGAAAGAAGAAAGGGGAGGCTAAGGGAGAAGAAGTGATAAATGGTAAGATTAAGACAGAATCTGTGAAACAAAAAGGTGATGATGGGAAAGATAAAGCATAATGGGAGTGAAAGAGCTGGGGAAGTTCCCAGGTGGAGACTAATTAACAGGGCCTAGTAAGAAGACTGAAAGGTGACAAATGTGTGGGAAGGAGACAGAAATGGAGACATATGGTGAAAATGAAAAATAAATTAAATGAGTACAAAAACAAATAGACTTTAGGGAAAAAAAGGAATGACTGAAAGATGTTAGTGGAAAATAAGTCTATCATTTGGTGTTACTAGTTCTTCCCTTAGTCATTTTAAAATTCTAGGGTGAATCCCACCAGGCCCCATTGCTTTATCAGTTTGGAGTTCTTTCAGAACCCTTTCTTCTGTGAAAGGACTAATATCAACCCCCCTATCCAGAGTGCTTCTATTGACCGGATTAGGTATTATCCTCTGCTTTGCCATTGTGAATACTGAGCAGAAGTATTTGTTCAGTATCCCTGCTTTTTCACTGTCGCTCTCTGCCCAACCACCTTCCTCTTTGTTCAGCCTCAGTATCCCTGCCTTAGTCTTTATTTGCTCCCTAATGTACCTATAAAAGGTTTTATCCCGTTTCTTAACCGAGTTGGCTATCTTTTCCTCGGTTTGGGCCTTTGCTATTCTGACTGCCTTACCCGCTTCCTTCTGCTTTAACTGGTTGGCACGGTTAAAGAGTCACCAACCTGTTTGTGACTGGCTCTAAAATATGCTGGTGTACCTATAAAAAGCAGCTGATAGCACCTTGCATATAGACACACCAGCATATTGGTAGGTTTGGAGAGGCAGTGAGTAGCTGTGAGTGCCATGATAATTACCACCTCCATGTACTAGATCTTACACCCTGTTCCACCTAACTATGGCACCACCACTACCCCCAACCACCCAGCTGATAGTAATGTCATAGTGTCTAGTGGCCCCCCCACCCCCTGAACAACCTTGCCTGTACTGATACATTAACCCTGGTGTCCAGTGGATCCCAACCCCACAAACACCCCCACCAGTATAGATACATTAATCCCTGGTGTCCAGTGGTTCCACCCCCTCTGCCAGTACTGTATCAATTATCTGGTTCCCCCACCCCAGGTTCAAATTCCCACCCAGCCTGACCCTTGCTCACCCCCCACACCTGTAGGTCACATATCCCCCCAGACCTGCTCACCCCATCCCCAGTGCCACCCCTTCAGCAAATGGCACAGACCCTCTGCTCACCTCCATGGTTGGCCGCTGGCTGACAGTTCACAAATGTATGACTACTGTACTGACTGATAATTACAGTAGTGTGATCACAAACTGCCAGATGGCTGCTTGGCAGAGGGTGAGTGGGTCAGGGAGTTATCTGGCCTATGGGGGGCTCCAGGGCCAGGATGGGCAGGTTGGGTGGGAAGATTCGAACATGAGGAGGTGAGAGTGACCACCGGACACCAGGTATTAATGTATCAATACATGCATGGGTGTTTGGTGGGGGCCTAGACCTGTTCAGGCAGCCCTGACAGGCATGGGGAGGGTCTCCAAACTCTATTTGTTCTTGGCCTGTAATGAGACCTTAATGAGATGCATACTGACCCCATGGCACCTTGCTTGTGCTATGGGGTCATTTGCAGATTAAGGTATGAATATGGCAGAGGAGCCTTTAGTAGGCCCTAAGAGCCTGATTTCGATTGCAAGCCCCATGGCATCCTATTGGCCACATACCTCCAGTGGCCAATATGAGGATGGGGTTTGTGACCACAATCTGGGTAGTGCCTGGCTGGTACATTGGAACATGCCTTTAGCACCTGCAAAGTGTCCAAGCATGTTCTGGTATCTCTGTTTTGCATCAGGAACTAATTTGCTCCTGAAATAAACATTTAGCGGGGCCCAAATTCAGAACCTGGAGGCCCAGGTATGAACCCCAGAGCCACCACTTGCTCACTGTGGGTCCACAAGCAAGTTGCTTCACCTCCCTGTGCATAACTGCTTTGTGAAATCTCTCTCTCTCCCCCCCTCCCCATCTCCCTCCCTCTCTCTCGCTCTGTCTCATCTCTCTGTGCTGTTTGAATCTCCCTGTGTGTGTCTCATGGCAGCAACAATCTCACCTCCCTCTCCTGGCTTGTTAAGTGCTTTGGGGCACTGTTTATATGAAAGGTGCTGTATAAAACCAAATTCATTTCCTTCAAAAGGGTCATATTTTACCTGCCTCGGGCTCTGCGTAGTGCACATTGAAGTGTGTACAGAAGCAGCACACGTGCTGCCGATGCCTAATAAACATGCTGCTGAGGTGCTCACTCTGCACAGCAGGAACCGCTACGGACATCTCATTAGCCTGCAGACTGAGGACACACAGGACTTTCAAATGTCTTGGGGTTATAATATTTGTACCACCACACTTCACAGGAAAAATGATATGAAGAGGCCCCACTCATCACAATATGTCCTGCTGTAAATGTTGATCACACAATCCCGCTGGCATCTTTTTTCACAGTGTCATATTTTATTATGAATGCACTGAAAACATTATAGCAGACTAGGTATATTTGATGTTTTTTTTAAATAAAAATATTTTTATTGTATATAAAACAAATCAATGTTTTTATTACTAATGTTTTTAATTTGCTATGTTGTCTCATCAGACACTTTATTTACAGCTATCATACAGTGTGTTTTATCTCAATCTTTAGTTCCTATTAGCCCATTTCAAAAGAAAAATCCTCTGCTCCGACATAGGTCATTAAGTCTCACTCTCATTTTAGGTCCTTCTGAACCAGTGTCTCTTCCTGCTCTGTTTAAGAATGCCGCGCATGCTCCATCAGCCATGGCCTCAAATACAACAGTGCTATCGATCTTCTCTGCTGGCAGTGCCAGGGGAGGGAAGACCTTCAGGGATGGGTTAACCCCAAATTAGAAGTCTATGGATACCCTGGATAGCCAGGTGGCACGCACTGATGGCCCACAGTAAGTCTGACAGGCACAAGAGACTTATGACTGGGGACTGGAATGAGATACATAGATAATTATAGATAGATAAAGATTTTCATCCATCTGCTCTACTTCAGTTTCCTGCCAAGAAAATATATATAATTTTTTTTTTTTTTACAATTTATGTATCCAGGTTAGCCCAGTTAAAATGCAACATCTAGCTTCCAGTGGGGTCCTGCTTCTACCCATTTCTGTAGCTGTGTGGACAGGAGCAGACAGACGTTACATTACTTGTCCAAGGTGAGTGTTCAGCTCTAGAGGGGTGAGAAAGTGAAATCTCCTGGTTCCCAAGCCAGTGTTCTGACCATTAGACCACACTCTCTCTTATATATAGCACTACAATATATTAGTGGCAGCTTTATTTATTTCTGGCGCCCTTCCCCGGAGGCCCAGGCTGCCATTACAAAAATAATATGCTTTAACACTCACCTATTACATACACAGAATACAAATTCACATCACAGTCAGCTATATAACATCCATTAAAATATACAATAAAACTAAATATAGATAGCAAGCATACAATTCCCCGATATCTGTAGGATAAATAACAATAGGCTGCCATTAAAATCAGGAGTCCACAGTAGGGCCAAAAGCCTGGGCAAAAAGGTAGGTTTTAAGGTTCTGTTTAAATAGTTCAACCGATAAGGCCTCTCTCAGAGCCCTCAGTAATGAGTTTGAGGGCTGGACCTGCTACCCCAAAGGCTCTGTCCCTTGATGTTTTAAACCGGGTTTTGGGAATTATCAGGAGGCCCTCATCAGAAGAATGGAGGGGGCACGAAGGGCAGTATGGATGCAAGAGCTTGTGCAAGTAACCAGGACTCAGGCCATACAGGGCCTTATAGGTTAACAACCTGATCTTATAAGAGATGCGTCACTTTACCAGCAGCCAGTGCAGCTCCTGCAGTGCAGGGTAATATGACTAGGTCTAGACAGACTTGTTAACAATCTAGCAGCTGCATTTTGCACCAGCTCCAGGCGCTCTAGTGCCCCTCCACTGACCCCAAGGTTGATGGCATTGCAGTGGTCAAGGCGTGACATCATGAAAAAATATACTAGGGAGGGCAGGTCCTCAGGGGGAACAAGGGAACAAATCCTGCTGTTGCTGAGATGAGAGAAACCACTCCAGATAACAGCCAATACCTGAGCCTCAAGTGTTAACCGTTCATCCAGAATGAAGCCTAGATTCTTCACCTGATGGACAGCGTCAAGATGAGAGGCACTAAGACAGATGTTCGGTAACTCATCAGACGCTGTCCAGCGCCCTTAATCCTACCTGGCTCAAACACCAATACTTCAGACTTTTCAGGGCACCCAGCCATGGATTTCAGTCAAACATCTGTTCAGCACATCCACCGCCCCCTGGTCCTGAGGTGCAAAAGACAGATAGAGCTGAGTATCATTTGCATAGCAGTGAAACCCAACTCCATACTGTCTAATGATCTTGCCCAAGGGTAGCATATACACTGAAAACAACATGGGCAAAAGGACCAATCCCTCTGGAATCCCACAGTGCGTGTCCTTAAGGTGTGATGAGAAATTACCCATCACCACACTTTGAGACCTGCCCTGAAGGAAGGACTCAAACTAGTGCAGGATTGTGCCGGTGAGTCCTACATATTCCCTGAGATCGTCCAGAAGCAGCCCATGGTCAACGGTGTTGAATGCAGAGGAGAGATCTAGAAGTATGAGAATTTATCTCTCGCTCCTCTATTTCTTGCTATGAGCAGATCATTCTGCACCTGTACCAGGGCGGTTTTAGTGCTGAACCTCAGCCAAAACCCAGACTGGAGAGGCTCATAAATATCGAAGGTCACCAGACGAGCCTCAAGCTGCAACACAACCACCTTCTCAATAACCTTACCTAAAAATGGTAGGTTAGAGACAGGTCTGTAGTTTGCTAGGACCTCCAGGTCCAATGCCGGTTTCTTCAAAAGGGGTATCACCAGCATGCTTTTTAATTCGGCCAGGAAGACACCCTCCGACAAGGAACATCCAATGATACCAGCAAATACTGGACCCAGTTGTTCCACACAGCCCATTAAGAGCTGCTTCGGATCTGTGTCCAGTTCACAGCAGGTAGGTCGCAGCTCCAAGACCACCTCAATTACCTCCTCTGTCATAACTAGTCGAAACTCACTCCATGACAACTGAAGACCAATGCAACATCCTATCTCCCCACTGCTGGACGATGACTGCCCATAGGTGGAGATCCCAGCTCTAATGAAGAACACCCTATCTGAATAAAATTGAGCAAACTCCTCCCACTGTGAGAAAGATTAACTTTTTACATGCTCCAGACAGGCCAGATGTAAAAGTTTGCCTACAGCCCAAAAAAGTTGAGCTGGTCAATTTTTCTTGGCCGCAATCTTTCTGGACAGGAATTCTGCCTTCTTATGAGAGACTGTCCTTTGATACTCACCATAGTGAGTGATCAAAGCTAGTTTGCCCTCCCGAGCCTTGGACCTTCTCCAACACCTTTCTTTTTTTTTATACTTCTTTATTGAACAGGATACAAACTGTTATACAGGTCTATACGAAAACCACCATTTTCAATATCATAAAGTGAAAGACAAGTTGTACTAACATTACATAACATGAATATACATACTGGTTTATCATGACACCATAATGCTAGTTATGCCTATACAACTCATATCTAAGTCCCGACCTGTAAGTTTACTCTACAAGAACAAATTCACTTTCCGCCCATCATAACTTAAAGCTGTTGTTTTTATGGACTTATCCAAGGCCTTCGACCTGGTGAATCAGTCCCTCTTATTGGACAAACTGAAAGGAATGGGCATAGATGATGGGCCCAGTAACTGGATAAAATCCTGTTTAACAGGATGTACCCAGAGGGTGGAGGTCTCACAGAAATTATCTGCATCTCAAAATGTAAGTAGAGGTGTTCCACAGGGGTCCATTTTGTTATTTCTTTTGTTTAATAATAATCTGCCTCAGGTGGTGAGGCATTCAGCCGTGAGGCTGTATGCAGATGATACAGCAATTGTTGCCACTGGTAGTTCTGTTTTGGAGCTCCAGCTAAAGCTCCAAACGGATTTTGCCGAGGTGGGGAAGTGGTTCACCAGGTTGAGGCTCTTGATGAACGTTAACAGAACAAAGTTAATGTATTTTTCAAACAAGAAGACTACATCTCAGATTCATATTGTTACAAATACAAATGAACCCATTGAACAGGTGGATAGTTACTGTTATTTGGGGGTGACCTTTGATTCTCTGCTGACTTTTGATACTTACACAACTACTACCATAAAAAAGGTGAGCAAGAAACTGGGAGCCTTAAAAACGAACCACCAAGTGTCTACAAATAAAGGATAGAAAAAAAGTGTCCGAACAGCTGATTATGCCAACACTGACTTATGGGAATTTAATTTATAGAACTGCGAATAAGCATTTGTTGATTAGATTAGATAGGGTGCAATATAGAATAACTAGATACGTATTACAGTGTACATATAGAACTCATCATTGTAACAAATTAAAATGGCAGCCTTTAGAAATGGGGTGCTTAAAAAATTGGTTAATACTGATACATAAATGTTTACTGTCTTATCCTGATCAATATATTACGCAAGCTCTTTTTCCTAAAGATAGTAAGGGTAAGCGTGAATTAACAAGATCCATGTATAGACACAGAATTCATCCCATTAAAATTAATAATAAATATGGTAATGGTACCCTTTCATATCAGGCAGCTAAAGTCTGGAATACTCTTCCCCCTCCAATAAGATCTTTAGATAATCATGCGACCTTTAAAACTGAAATTTTGAATCTCTATCAGATAGGATGTAGCTCTATATGATTTTGTTTGCAAACTATTTTGTATTTTCTACTTTCTACTTAGTATCAGAGATTGTACTTATTGTAAGATGAAATGTACTTTGATATGTATGTATGTATGTATGTGTATAGTGGATAGAGCACTTAGATAAATAGGGCCTTTTCTATAAGTCATTGTAAACTGCATTTAGTGTAAATGTTGTATTGTTTTTGTTGTGTTATATGTTATATGTTTAAGTGCAACTTAGTGCAATACAACAGGACTGTCTTGAGAACAGGATTATATAATCCTAATGACTAGAATTCCTGTATAAAAATAAAGTGTTTATCTATCGATCTTTAAAAATTATCGAATAAGCTATCACTGCCTCTTTACAATAAACAGCTCCCAGATTCTAATCATTACAAGTTCCATAACCCCGTACAGATTCCTTCAACATCTTTCTAACCTCTGTCCCATAGCCTTCATTAGTCTTAGCTTACCATCAAATAATAGAGAACCAAGACGCGAATGCAATGGATGGACATGGACTAGAGCTAATGAGTCAAAGGCTGCGGTGACAGCCCTATTATAGGCCGCCACTGTTTCCCCCATACCCGCAGCACAAGCCACCAATATACCCAAGGTGTCAAGCACCACCAAAAGACCTTCAGAGTTCAACCCTCTCAAAGGGCAGTATCTGACAACCTCCACAGGGGAAAGGCCACAGAGTGATGGCCTGGTGGGCGGTAGATGAGGAGGATTTTGCACCCAGCACCTGGACCCTGGACCACCATAGACAGACACGCACTCAGAAGTTGAGGTGTCCCCCACAGGGTGTACCACCAGTCCCAGCTCAGCTCTAAACAAGATAGCAACCCCCCACCCCACGATCCTTCCTTGGGCAGTGAACTACAGAGGAATTGGCTGGCAGTGCCGTCTCCAAAACTGGGCCAGCGTCATCGCTGAGCCATGTCTCGGTAAAGCACGCCAGGTCGACTGAGAAACAAGAAACAGAATTTACAATAATCACAGTCTTATTCCTCATCAATCTGGCATTGCAAAGCACCACCCAAAGAGAATGAGTACTGGCAGCTGGTTCTTTGCTACATGACCACTCAGTCCAGTGGACACCTGGAGGACAGGGACCAAATATCTACCATCCATCTCTGGTTCCCATCTCACCCCAGGCCATCTCCTGGTCTGTACCACCCCAATCATGCCCCCCTTGACCCACCTCTTTTCAACCCACTTAATCCTCCTGCAACACCTCCTGGAGATCTCCAACCCCCTGCATCGGTTGTATATTTCCACAGGGATGGAGACATCCCAGAAGGGGCACAGAATATACAGCTGGAAGGAGAAGTGAGTGATTCTGCCTAATGGCTCAAGCAGGCACATTCAGTAAATTGCACTCATCCTAAACCTACGTACATCCACAAACAACACACTCACTTAAATAAAATTATAATGCAAACTTAAAACCAAATAACCTAACCTAACCATATGCACATCCCAAGAACCCCATCCCTACCACCCACCCACATAAACGCAACCCCCCCACCCTACTAAACGTCGGCGCAGCACAGGAGGAGAACCTAAGTCAAGGAGACCCAGTTAACAAAGGTTCATAGGTCCATTTACAGTTATACACATTCCAGACAACTCAAGCCCAGACTAAAAGCAACCAGTGGCCACATACACTAATATGAAATAAAAAGCTGGATTTTAAAAGTTTAGTGGCTATCCTTGCTCTTACCAAGGGCCACAAACAGAACAGAAATGTAGATGCAGATTCTGCTCTCTCACAGCAGAGCCTGACTGAATGCAGATAGCTGGGAATGTATGATCAAACAGTGAAATACTTAATCCCATACAATGTTCAAAAATCACTGCATGAGTTCAAATCAAAGTAGCCACAAAGGTAGCATACGGAAAAGGCAAAGGACAGGAGGGGGAATAGTGCCAGGTAGGTTCTTGGGCAGACTAGCGGGACCTTGCGGTCCCCTTCTGCCATCACTTTCTATGTTTCTATGTTTCTATAGCCTGCTGAACGTTCTTAAAATGTTAGCTAAGTTCTAAGGGATCCAGAAGACCGGACAGACCACAGACTGACGAGTGGTTTTGCCCAACACCCCGACAGCGAAACACGGAAAAAGATCACTACAGTGACAGTCGCTGTAATGGTCCGTTTCTGTGTTTCACTTTCCCCCAGTGTTCTGCCCCCTCCCCGGACCAACACAGACCTGGAGTTGAGAATCCTAAAGTCCAGGGGGTTCAGGGGGGCAATGCCCCCCACAGAAAACACTGGAGGATTGGGCAGCACAGTACCTGCATCAGTACTGTGCCATCGCTGTGCGGGAGGTCGGCAGTTTTACTGTTGACCTAACTTGGTGCTTCCCAGGCTGACAATGGACTGACTGTACAGCTCACTTTGGCAGGTGAATCCCCACTCTTAATTCCATTCCTAAATTCAGTCAAGCAACAATAGACATGTAGTCAGGAACAGTCAGCAATAGCCCAGAGTCCTCCGAAAGCAAACAAACTTCAGCTATTTACCGCACTGCACAGCACTGTCTGAAGCTGTCTAATGCAGCTTCCAAGGGGACCCAAAGTAGAAAGCATCCTACAGCAGCACTCTGCGCTGCTTGAAGTCCATCAATTCAGCACCAAACTCTGATTCTGTTCCAATTCTGCTTCACTCTACTCAGCTTCCAACTGCACAGCCAACACTCCACTCGTAGCTGGCAGGTTACACAGCACGGATGATACTTCACCTGTAGCTGGCAGGTTACACCAGTAAACATCCATGCAGCAAGTAAGGTGAGTTGGATAAGAGCAAAAATAAAAGTGAAACAGTGATAAATGGCCACAGTGTTGTAGTAACTATGAACTTGACTTAACTGGTATGAAAAAATAACAAATCTGAGCTCCTAGCACTGGCTCACTGGGCGTCCCTAACTAACGCTCCCCGAGTACTCTAATCAACTACAATGGCACAACACAATGACAAAATAAAACAAAATAAAACCACAGGAATAAAATTAATTAAATTAACTGGGTTCTCCATAAAAAAGATAAAAAAATCAACTAACTGTTCATACAATCGCAGAAACTTCCTAAAACTTCTAGCACATAGCCACCGCTGATAGCATGCCCAGCCCAGCAGCCATATAACTAGCTCCCTCCCACATTCTCTGTACACATGTAATCCCCTGTGCTCCTAACTATGCCTTGTCTATGCCTCATTTGTCCTTGATGTCTGGGATAGAGCGACCCTAACCATGTCTTCGGGCAGTCTGTTCCACTGGTCTGTTCCACTGGATCACCACCCTCTCGGTAAACAAACAGTTCCTCATTAATTTTCTTCCTACCTGAGATTGTGTTCTCAGGTGTTTGTCTGATGGTTCAGTTTAAATAGCTCACAGCAGTCTACCATATTATATCTCCCCTCCCCATAAATTTGAAGGTCTCTATCATGTCCCACCTGGAGATAGATGCCTGGGGGAAGATGAAGGACATAAAAATAGATAACACAAAAAATGGTGGAGCAACATGTTCCTTTAAAGAACTGCTGATAGCTTTGGGGCAGGACCTAAATTAGCCATTATTAAATTTTTTTCCAGTAAGCATTATTTAGATACTTAACATACAACCTCACTTCCTGATACTTCTCCAGTTGCCAAGAGCCCACTGCAGTCCCACCCACAAGATCGTATTTTAATGACATGAAGTATGGAAGGGGCTATAGTGCTATGGACTGGATTATAATGCGATCCAGGGCTGCAGTGGCCTTTAGATGCTAGTTGTATACTTTGCAGACAATTGAACATGTTCAGGGAGGTACTATATATGTACCATAATGCATGGGGAAGTGTGTGTAATAAGGAGGTGTGCAATACCTCATAAACCCCAAGAGTGAAGGAGTTTATCAATGTAATGCACACTGAGGGTGTGCATAAAATCTAAGTTGACACACACTTCCCCAATTTTTTTTTTTTTTTTTATAAAAACAGTTTCTTTTGATTTTTTTTGTTGGACAGGTACTTATTGAACAGCCTAACGCTGGTCTTGGTTTTTCTTACAGTGTCTTTTTTTTTTGCTGCTCTATGATTTTTGGTTTTTCTAGGTCACTAGGTTGCTGAAATGGTGATGAATGTGCCATTTCTTTTGGTGGATAGACAGGCATTAGTAGACTGCTGTGTTTTTTTTTTTCCATTTCTGTGAGAAATGTGTCTTTCTTCAGCCGCACATAAGTTAGATTCCCGCTCACTGGTTTCAGTGAGGTTAATGTAATCAAGTTGACAGCACTAGCTGACAGCGTGAGGAGTCAGTAGAGCTAGCATGAGAGTGATTTTAGAATTTTTGCAAAAGGTGCTTAATCAAACTCCATTATACACAGGTGATTATGCATATATATGTATAATCAAACTCCGTTATACACAGGTGATTATTCATGGCCATGTATAACGGAATTTGACAGCTTCTGCCCATAGTTGATAATCATCACTAACCAGTTATTATACATGTAGTACTACACCCTTTAATATCTACAATTTTCTGCAAAGCATACAACTAGCATCTAAATGCCACTGCAGCCCTGGATCGCATTATAATCCTGTCTATAGCACTGCAGCTCCTTCATTAATTCACCTCATTAAAATGTGGTTTTGCAAGCGGGACTGTGGTAGGCGCTTGGTGGCTGGAGCAGTATCAGGAAGTGAGAGCACATGTTAAGTAAGTTAAATAACTAATGCTTGTTGGAAAAAAATAATTGTGACTAATTTAGGTCCTGAGGCAGGCAGCTCTTTGCCACAAGCTGCCTGTCCCAGAGGAGGAAGTGTGTCGGCAGCTCTTTACAGCAAAACAAACAAACAAAAAACTCTAGCTCAATGACTTGCTGCCACCTGGAAGGCCACAGCTGACAACCAAGTCCCAGAATGTCACACTGGGACAGGGCATGCCGCCAAAATGGTGTGTCTGGTTTCCTGGAAGGGAAGGAACAGGCTACCCAGCATTTGTGCTCCCCCCACCCCCAGCAATCAACCACAGAGTGGCATCGGAGTCAGGTATAAAGTCACTTGCTTGTTCTACACTGGCTGGAGGAAGGGCTGCAGCCATGGGCACCCCAGTCACTGGGATGGGGGACAGGGAAAAATGGGGATTTAAAAAGCAACAAAAAAAATCCCAGTTTTGCACAGCAGAAACTGCCAAGTCTGTGCCCTGGGGCTGGACTCCTGTCCCTCCCTTTTGCCCCCATCAGCAGGCATTCAGAGAGTATGTTGTAAAATAGTAACATAGGACTATGATGACAGAAGGGATTTAGGATCCATGCTGTCCATCCCTCCTGCTGTGCAGTAGTGACTACACCCACTTTGAGTGAGGACACATATCCAACGTAACAGTCAGAATGCTAACCCTATTCATGCTGTGTAACCCTCAATGATGTTCACCCTCAGGAATCTGTTTAGTCCTGCTTTGAATACTTAAAGAGTGCTACCTTCCACAACCTCACTGGTTAGGCTATTCCACATGTTAACCGCCTTCTCTGCGAAGTAATGCTTTGTAATGTTTCCCTTTATTCTGCCCCCTCCCCATTTTAAGGTATGCCTTCTAGTTCTGCTTGCACTCACCAGCTCAAACATCTGTGTATACTTCACCCTATCTATCCCCTTTAGATTTGGAACATCATGATCATGTCCCCATTCAGTATTCTGTAAACCAAACTGAGTATGTCCAACCTCTCCTCATAGCTCTTGCCCAGATGACCACTGTTCAGCTTGATGGCCCAGTGGTGAACCCTATCCGTCTCTTCAATGTCCTTTCTGTACTGCGGTGATGAGAGCTGGACACAGTGCGCCAGCTGTGGTTTATCAAAGGTCTTATACAGGGAAAGAATCATTTCACTTGACCAGCTCCTTGCCCCCATGTATCCCAGTACTGTATTTGCTATCTTGACTGCAGTAGTACACTGCCCGCCTGGCTTCAACTTACGGTGCACAATTACCATACTTTTCTTCCTTCTCCTTAGTGGTGCTGGCCACTGTTGCACCACACAGGGTGTATATACAACCCAGGATTACTTGCCCCTAGGAGTAGTACATTACCATGCCCCACATTAAATTTCAGCGCCTATTTCACTGCCCATGCCCCTAATGTGTGCAGGCCCCCCTAGTGCATCCCCTTCCTCTGCTGTGTCCACTCCTGTTGCCAATTTAGTCTCCTCAGAAAACTTCATCAGTCTGCTGCTGACCCCTTCTTCCATGTTATTAATAAATATGTTAATAAGCAACAGACCCCCCCAACACTGACTCCTGGGGGTACTCCACGCACCACATCCCTCAACTGTGAATAGTGACCAGCAACCACCACTCTCTGTTGTCCACCTGTCAGCCAATTTGCAATTCACCCCCTGTACACTTTGTGAACTCCATACTGTACTAGTTTCTGCATGTGTTTTCCATGCTGTGCAGTATTAAAGACCTTGCTGAAGTTCACATAGACAACATCCAATGCTCGGAGCCTATCCACCTCCCTAGTCACATCATCAGAGGCTATCATGTTGGTATGGAAATATCTACTTTTTGTGAAACCATGTATCCTGTTCATTTGTAGGAGCTGCATACTACAGAATAGCCCACTTTCATCAATGGGTTCAACCACCATGTCTTTTATGATGAACTCAAACCCTTTGGCAAGCACTGGTGTAAGGCTTACAGGTCTGTATTATAGTTACTTGTGTCTCACCTTGCCCCCTTCTTCAATAGAGGATGACAATGGTCGTTTTCCAGTCCTTTGGTACTATCCCTGTCTCTAAGGAGTCCTGAAAGATATCAGCAACAGGCCCAGCCAAAGCTCAATTTAACTCCACTATTGCACTTTGGGTGGACGCCATCAGGACTCTGGGATTTTCCCACATTCTCCCCCTCTGGGTACTTACCAACTAATTCTTGTGTAATCAGCACTGCAACCTGCTTGGCCTGCTCCCCTTCCACAACTTCCACCACTAGTGGGCCATGTCCCTAAGACTTTCTAGCTGAATACTGACATAAAGTAGTTATTCAGTGCCTCTGCTGTTCTCCCTGCATTGTTTAATGATTACCCTCCTTTCCAAGGATCAGGGAGACAGATAAGGGGAGTAAAGGAGTATTTTGCTACCATTTTTGAATGAGGCACTCCCACTTTCTGATTTTAGGAATTTGTTCCCCACCCTACAAATGTACAACATGTGTTGCACATGTACATAGTTGGCAGTACCATGAGATACTAGCAGCCATGGCACTACAATGGAACCCATAGGGGTGGGGACAGGAGTTGCTTACTGGCTGGTTAGAAGGACTGCTGCAACATGACAGTGTTAAAAATAAGGTCCCAGTATGACTCCACATCAGTATTAGACAGTCAGTGGCTGCAGGCGCCCAGTGGGTTGAGACTTGGTTTAGATGTGGGGGTACGAGACAGGTCAGTGGATGATATTACTACCATTTGGATAAAAATACTACTAGGTGGAAGAAGGTAGCAGTAAATACTTCTGAGTCCTAAAAATTATCTGGACCACTGCCAAGGATCAGTGCTTATCCTTGGCTCTCCTTCTGTCTCCCAGGCACTGACCAAAGGATTTATTATTCCCCTTGATCTCCTGTATAATCCTACCTTTCAGACCAGCTTTGGCCTGAGTGTTTTGTCCCTGCACTCCCTGAGCAATGCCCTATATTTTACTTCCAACATTCTGTTGCCAGAATCCTTCCACTTATCATACACCTTTTTTAAAAACCCGTAACTCCAATAGTTAGTGGGAAGGACAATCTTTGGGAACATCAGGATTGCACTGGGCCTTACAAGGGTTAAAGTACATGGGGATTAAATTTGACTCCGAACTGGAATAACAGGGTGGCAAACAACACTGAACCTCTGCTATCTACCTTACAACAGGATGTTGCTAGGTGGGAGCTGCTCCACCTCTCACTGTGGGAGAAGGTCCAGACTCTATGGGTGCTCCCCAAAGTACTTCATATTCTGAGGTGCCTGCCACTAGGGATCCCAGGTTTATCTAGAAGAAGCTAGATAAGGTTCTTAACCAATTTATTTGGAAAGGGGGCAGGGTCTGACTCTCTGCTATGAGACAGATAGCACTGTGGACCAAAGCGGGATTTTGCATACCTTGGTTCGAGTGCTATTATATTGCTTGTGGGGTGGCAAACCTGGATGTGGCTACACACTAAACACTTTAGGACCATGGTGAGATGGACTGACTTAGGAAAGTTCTCAAAAAAGGGGACACTGCCTGATTTAATACCATGAGGACCACAGAGAGTAGTAGAGCAACATCCAGTACAGACTTATGCATGGGATGTATGGCAAGAGGCCCAGAAAATAATGAGAATGCCACTGGAGCTTCCGGTAGACATCTGGTCAATATGACATAACCCCAGACTAAAGACAAGGGGGGAAGAAGAGAACTGGAAAAGTTGGCATAGCGTGGGTTTGAGGAGAATAAAGAACCTGTGCAATGAGAAAACAGGAGTGTCTTGATCTTGCTGCATTAAGGGATAGATCAAAACTCCCATAGTTACAGCTGTGGCAGTATCTGCAAATCCATCATCTCTTGCAAATGAACGTAAGGCCCCAAATTAAACTTCTAGTTAAGGGGGGTGTGGGAAAATTTGGTGCGGCAGGTGGGAGGGGAAGAATTATGGGTAGGGTTCTTTGGTGGGAAAATTAATACAGTGCTATTAGAGAGGTACTCTCTGGGGTTGGAAACTGTACAAGTTTAATGGAAAAAGAAAAAGAAAAAGAAGAATCATCATCATTTATATAGTGCTTTTCATATACACTGTATCCTAAAGTGCTTTACACGCGATGTTAGACTGGTAGTGAAGTGACTGAACCTGTAATGGCAGCCATTTTGCCCATCAGCACCCACACACAGCCTTGAATAATTACATGAACTGGTCTTACGGGAAATGGAATATTGGGCAGGACACCAGGGAATTTCCCTACTCCTTGCAAAATGTGCCTTGGGTTCTTTTACTTTCACCCGGTGCTCGGTCTGTGATCCAATTCAGCCCCCAATGGGTCTGCTCACCCCACCAATCCTAACTGATGAAGAAATTAACCAGGAGCTTGAAGAAATAATGGCCAGATGGGCTGCTCCAGAAATCCAACCCATGGACCCTCTGTTAGACATCATAAATACATTCTAAGCAATGTGAAATAAATACAATTTTTTGTTTGATGTGTTTTAAAATAGCACTTTTCACTGCAATAAACTAACAACCTCTGGCATAAAGTGAGAGAAACTGGCTCACAGGCTGATTTAACAGTATATAAGACCACCAAGAATAAATGCACCCGCTTAATTAGGGAAGCAAAGGCTGCCTTTTACAGAGAGCAATTAGGAAGAAGCTGGGGAAACAGGAGAGACTTTTGGCATAACATAAGAACCCTAACCGGGAAGGAATCAAGAATGCTGCCAGATCTAGTAATTACCCCCTTGGGCCCTCTTCAACATCCTAAAGACCTAGCAAATGCCTTTAGCCAAGCATTTACGGATCCAAGCTCAGTTTTACCCCAGGACTACCTTGAAACTAACACTAGCAATAAGGACATTGGTACCAACCACCCACCCACCCTCACTGAGTGCCAATCAACCCTTCTTCTACTTCAAGCAGATCACCCAGTCTGATACAATCAAATACATCAAAAGAGTCCTAGGCAAAACTAGAATGGGTAGAGACTCACTAGACATTAAGCTACTTGCTCTCGCGTAGGATGAACTAGTCTATCCAATCACAAAGCTATTTAACATCTGTCTTGGGTCCAGTACCTTTCCTGATAGGTGGAAAACTGCTTTTGTCACCCCAGTTTTCAAAAGTGGTGACAGAACTAATTTGGGTAACTACCGGCCAATCTCCATACTTCCACCCCTCTCAAAAGCCCTGGAGAGAATTGTATCGGACCAACTCACGGAATACCTACACAAACATAACCTTCTCTGCCTGCAGCAGCATGGGGTCAGAAAATCACATAGCACTATTACTGCACTCACTGACTTTACCTCATACCTCTATGATGCCCTCAACTCTGGAAAGACAGTTGGGTCTATATTTATAGACCTAACCAAAGCATTTGACACTGTCAATCACCAAATCTTGCTTGGCAACCTCATGACCCTGGGCATATCCCCTAATATAGTCTCCTGGTTCTCTAGCTATCATTCACATAGGACTCAATGTGTCAGGATAAAAGGAGTCTCCTCTGAACCAAGGCAGGTTACACTGGGGGTTTCCCAGGGATCTATATTAGGGCCCCTACTCTTCAGTCTATTTATCAACTCACTCCTCAGTGCCTGCCCTGCAAAGATGCTGCTCTATGCAGATGATGCAGTGATCTCAGCTCCTGGTTACCATCTGCCTGATATAACAACAGCCCTCCAAGATAGCTTCTCCAAGCTTGAGTCCAAGTTTTCACACAACAGACTTCTCTTAAACTACAGAAAAACAAAATCTATGCATTTCTCTCTTCCATTATCTAAAAGGAATGCTGACCCTCTGATAATACATAGCCTCAAAGGTGACATCACGAACAGGTCTCTACCTTCAAATATCTGGGCTTCAGCCTAGATGATACCCTCACCTATACCTCTCATATTGATCATGTGATCAAATCTGCCAATATTAGACTGGGGCCCTCTACCGACACAGAAAAGCCATGACCCCAAAGGCTCTTAACCTTGTCACACGGACATCCATTCTCACAATTATTGACTATGGCCTAGTCATATATGGTGCTGCCACTGAAACTGCTCTAATTTGTGTAAAACTACTACTCAATAAGGCCTGCCAGCTTGTACTAGGTGCTGACCGCCTTACTCGCACGTGTAGCCTCTACTCCTCCACTGGGTGGCTCCCCCTACACCTTAGGACTAAGTATTAAGCCTGTTTAATTGGTAAAAAAGCCCTCTTGGGACTAACACCCAAATCTACTGGAACATTATTCCAGTGTAACTTAACCTCCAATGCTACCAGAATCTCAACTACTGAATTACTACAAGTCCCATTTAAAAGAACCTCCATTGCCCAATGGTCCCTCTCCTATTGAGGACCCCAATGGATGAATGACCTGCCCCCCACCATCTTACAACAAGAACAAATTGGCACATTTAAAAAAGACCTTTGTACCCTTTTGGGCGGACCCAATCTCTGTGACTGCATCTATTAATTCACTGGTCACACCTCCAGTGCACTTTGCTTACTACCACTGTCTTCTTCCCATCCCTCCCTCTCCCCCTTTCTCCACCTTAGGACCCTGCATTAATCCTTTCCACTCCACCTCCACTCCCCTCCCTCTTGCTATGCCCATTCTGGATTATCCGCAGTCGGATCACAATAACCCTCCCACCCTCCACCCCTCTTACCCAATTGCACTCTTCTATGACAATGCTACCTCTGGCTGTTACCTCACACCCCCCTTATACTAACTCCACTTACCCCTTCCCACCTCCCCCTGACAATGCCACTGTCGGCTGCTACTTAATTTACAACTGCACTTAGCAACGCAACAACTTGACTACTGCAAACTGCTGATATATGGCTATCTGCTTATTATGATTTCATGTCTAACATACTGTGTATTTGAGGATATTGTGTACTTTGTTTCAGCTTGTACTGTACCATCATCTCCCAACTCTAAGCTCTATAATTGCTTTTCTGTTGTATATTCTAACTGTATGTCTTCTGTATTGTATCAGTTCTTCGACTTGAAGCCTTTGTAAAAGAGCCTCTGGCTTAAAGGTCGTATTTCCGTAACAGAAATAAATAAATAAATATAAATAAATAAGCAGATTTAAGCATTAATACCTTGCAGTTTGGACCTCAGCCTTTCCTACCCAAACATATAATTACAGTTATGTTTAAAACTTAAGCATATGTTATTAATAGCTAACCACTTATAATCATACTTAATTATAATCTAATGCTTACTGACAGGATTACTGATTTGTATTTGTATTCAATACTTATTAACATGACTACTGAGTATGGACTTTCTTACTTGACAAATATTAAATGTAGTAAACACTTACAGTAGAATATCGTATGCTAAGCTCTCCTAGATGCTTTTCACAAGTTGAATATTTTTAAATGTCTTTCTGGTAAAAGGCTTAACCAGGAAGCAACCAGATGTCTTTATGGGCAACCACAATCTGCTGACCTAACAACTCTGCTGCAACCCATCTTCCTCCTCCCCCGATGACACGCCCTGACCAAGCCTTCTCTGGCTGCTTCAATACTGGACAATGATGTGGATCATTAGTCTGCATTCTTTACCCTGCACTTACTCTGATACTTGCCTAATGGTAGTTTACTCACCTGGTAAAGGTGATTGTGGGGGAATGGCTCTCTGAGGCACTCCATCTTCCTGACATCATGGGTTGTATACACCTGATAGGTTGTCTGATGCACATGTGACTGAAATTGAGGACGTCCCTTCAGAGGGTCACTGGTCACTTCGAATCAGTTCAATGTTTTCCAAAGCTGTATCTGAAATGATAAAAGGTTATATTGCCCCCTACTTGTACCCTGAATAATAGTAATGTGATGGCTCTGTTGAGATTGTAAAGGTATAATCTTTAATTGTCAAATGCTGTACATATGTGTTTTGTATGTGCGAAAGTAATATGACATATGAAAGTGTCCACAGTGTTCGTGGCAGTGTCCTATTGTATCTTGTCAGTCTTTGGGAGAGGTGTGGAGTGCCTCAGAGAGCCATTCCCCCACAATCACCTTTACCAGGTGAGTAAACTACCATTGTGGGGGATGGTCTCTGAGGCACTCCACCTTCCTGACATCATGGGTTAGTCAAAAGCAGTGATTAATGTTTAGGGTGGGTGAGACATGATATTGGTATTGTGTCCTGTGCTTGCTGCCAGTAGAACTGCCCTTGCAAAATTTGTCTTGTTGTCTTGAGACACGTCCAATCTGTAGTGTCTTGTGAAGGTATGTACTGTTGACCAAGTGGCTGCTGCGCAAATCTCTTCTGCAGTGGCCATGTTCCTTTCTGCCCAGGAGGTAGCAATAGCTCTGGTTGAGTGGGCTTTTACTAATGTTGGTGCTTGCATGTTATTTGCTTTGTAAGCCTCTGATATGGCTTTTCTAAGGTATCCTGCTATGGATGCTTTGGAGGCAGGGAGTCCTTTTCTGCGTCCTTGTATGATGATGAAGAGTCTGTCTGTCTTTCTGATATCAGCTGTTCTATTGATGTATATTGTTAGTAGGCATGTCATTCCTAGCAGTTTTAGTTGTGGATCGGCCTGTACCTCTTCTGGCGGTAGCTGGCCAGGAATCCCAATAGTTTGGTTGAGATGGTACTTAGAAGCAATTTTGGGTCTGAATGAAGAAATTGGTCGCATAGATATCCTGTCATGGTAGAATTGAAGGAATGGTTCTTTATACGATAACGCCTGTAATTCTCCTACTCTTCTGGCTGATGCGATGGCCGTTAGAAAGACAGCTCTGAGTTGAATCCATTTTAAGTGAATGGAGTCTATGAGTTCGAAGGGTGGTTTAGTCATAGCTGTTAGTACCGAGGGAAGGTCCCATGGTGCCAGCAGGGGTTTATGCATGGGACGTATGTTAGCTGCTGCTTTCTGGACGCGTACTACGTCTTGGTGCGCTCCTGTAGTCGTGCCGTGTATCTGTCCTCTGGCTGCTCTGATGGCGGCAACTTGGACTTTCAGAGATGATGTGGAGAGGCCTAGTTGTAGTCCCTCCTGTAGGAATAGCAGAATCTGAGGAATGGTGCATGTAGTGGAGTCTATTTTGTGATGCATACACCATTTACTGAATATGTCTCACTGGCGTTGGTAAGTGGTGATTGTGGATTGCTGACGTGATGAGGCCATAGAGTGAATGACAGAAGGGTGGTATCCTGCTTTTAGCAGTCTCTCCCTTTCAGGAGCCATGCCACCAGTTGTAGTTGCTGAGGGTTTGGATGTGTGATAGGTCCTTGTGAGAGTAGGTCTGGTCTGAGTGGTAGTTTCCAGGGATCGGCTAGTGCCATTGAGACTATTGTCACAAACCAAGCGCGCCTTGGCCAGTTGGGTGTTATCAATATGACACGTGCTCTGGAGATGCGAATCTTCTTTAGTACTTGAGCAATCAGTGGAATTGGAGGAAAGACGTAGGCTATTTGGAATGTCCAGTTGGCTGACAGTGCGTCTACTCCTAGTGCCATGTGGTCCTTGAAGCGCGACCAGTATTTTATACATTGATGGTTCTTGTGTGATGCCATGATGTCTATCTTGATTGGACCCCATCTCTGGTTGATTTGGTGAAAAACATGCACATGAAGTTTCCACTTTCCTGGATGAATCATATGTCGGCTGAGCCAGTCAGCCGTGATGTTGAGCTTGCTTGCTTGCTAGGTGAATTGCCGATATTAATTTTAGATGTATTTGTGACCATCTCATTAGTTTGGATGTTGCTGACAGCATTGTTTTGCTTCTTGTGCCTCCCTGTTTGTTTATGTAGGAAACTGTGGTCTGATTGTCTGACTTTATTTGTACATGTTTGTGCTGGGCTAGTTTGGAGAAATGCAGTAGTGCCTTGAATACTGCTTTCAGTTCTAGAACGTTGATGGTTTGTTTTGTCTCTGATAGTGACCACTTTCCCTGTGCCGTGTGTTTTCCCAGGACGGCTCCCCAGCCAGACAAGCTTGCATCTGTTTCTATTATTATGTCGGGAGTTATGTCTAGTGGCATGCCTTGTGTGAGTTTGTGTCTGCTTGTCCACCATCTGAGGCTTGAGCACACCAGGGGTGGTATCGTGACCTGTTTGGCTAGGTTGAAGTTGTATGTATTTCCTTGAGTTACAAGGAAGGACATAAGAGGTCTGGCATGCCATCTGGCCCAGGGAACCGTGTCTATGGTGGAGGACATCAGACCTAACATTTGAGATATGTGCCACAGTGTGGGATGCTTCACTGTATGTAGTCTGTGTGCGGTTGAAATTATTGTCTGAATGCGGGACTGGGATGGCGTAACTAGTCCTCTTTTTGTGTCTATGAGAGTTCCCAGGTGTTCTATGATGTGACTGGGAGTTAGTTGGCTTTTCTTGTGATTGAGTACCCATCCATGTTACTGTAAAGACTGCACCACTGTGTGCGTCTCCCTTAGAGATTGTTGCAGCTATCGCGGCCTGATTAGCCAGTCGTCCAGATATGGTATGACGTGGATTCCCTGTTGGCGGAGTCCTGCTGCGAGGACTATGCAAACCTTTGTGAATACCCTTGGGGCTGATGACAGTCCGAATGGTAGTACTTTGTATTGGAAGTGTTGCCCGAGAATGCAGAATCGTAGGAATCAGTAATGTGTGGATCTCATCGGCACGTGGAGGTAAGCGTCCTTTAGGTCTATGGATGTGAGGAAGTCTCCTTGGCGGAGTACTTTGAGTGTTGACTGTATGGTCTCCATTTTGAATGGTATGTATCTCACTGACTTGTTGATGTATTTTAGATCCAGTATTGGTTGGTATCCGCCCATCTTTTTTGGAACCACGAAGACTATGGAATATATACCTGTGCCTTGTTCTTGTCTGGGCACTGCAGCAATGGCATTGTTATATCTTAGTTTGCGTATAGCTGTAGTAATGTGCGTTGTTGTGTCTTTGTTCTTGGAAGACGGAGATAGAAGCATTCTGTGCTCTCTTGGCATCTTTGTAAATTGTATTGCGTAGCCTCTTATTATTATTTCTAGTACCCATTTGTCTGTGATGGTATTTTCCCAGTGTTCTAGGAATAGTTGCAGTCGTGCTCCCACTGGAGTGTGGTGTAGCATGTGGTAAGAGTAGTCAAGACCGGGATGTGTTGCGGTGATGGTAGTTCCCTCTGCCTCTTTGTGTTGTGCCCCTACCTCTGTATCTATTGTAGTGGTAGGGTGTGGAATAGTTCTGTCTGAAGCTGGTTCCTCGAAAGATGTGGACTCCTCGTCTCTTGTCACAAAAGGAATGGTATCTGCCTCTGGGACGAGAGGGTAGATATGTGGATCTGGTTTGTTCTCTAGCCAGACTCTTGCCTTCCTCTTTGCCCTTGAGATATTTCTCTAGTACTTGCCCGAAAACCATGTTGCCTTTAAAAGGCAGTCGTTGCAGGGTGGACTTTGATTCTTTGTCTGCATCCCACAGTTTCATCCATAGAGATCTGTGAGATCTGTTAGTGATGGCAGCCGATCTGGCATTTATTTTCAGTGAGTCTACCACCATGTCTGCCAGATATTTGGTTGAAAGTATGGCCTTGTCTAAGAGATTAGACTCGTGGGATTTTGCAGGAATTTTTTTTGTATTTCTTGGAGCCAGATTAACTGTGCTCGTGTTGCATAGATTGTGGTAGTGGCTGCTCTGTTTCCCAAGCCTGCTAGTTCAGATGATTTCTTGAAGTTGTCTTCTAGTTTTCTGTCAATAGGATCTCGGAGACCTGAGGCGGACTCAGTGGGGAGCACAGTCTTTTTATTCAGGGCTGCTATTTGTGGGTCCACAGCGGGTGGTGTACACCAAAGTGTTAGCTTCTCCTCCTGAAGTGGGTACATCCTGTCCCATGATTTTCTCTCAGGAATTCTGGCTGGTTCTGAGGCAGACCATTCTTTTAGAATGATCTCTTCTATGGCCTCACATATGGGAAAGGTGTCTGCTTGTTTAGCAGTAGGTTGAAGTGACGGGAGTAGTTTGAATGTGGGTGGAGGTGTTATTGTGTCGAAGCCCACCGTTTCCATTATGTGGCGTACTAGGGCTGGGATTTGGTCAGGAAAGCACCACTTAGCCATGAGGGTTTGTGGCTCTTGCTCTAAGCCTCCCTCTTCCTCATCTGAGAAACCACTTGAGTCAGCGGTCAGTGGTGTGGGTTCGTTTACTAGGTCAGCTGCATGTCTGGAAAGGGAGTTAGTGTTCCGTTTCTTAGCAGGTGGTGATTGTATTTGTTTTTGCTTAGACAGTTCTGTTAATTGTTGTAACATAGCTGCTAAACCTTCCTGCTGTGCCTGCATGAGTTGGTTGTTCTGGAGTAGTGCTTTTGTGGTATCTGATTGTTGACGACTATCTTGACTAGTAGTAGGAGGGGTAAAGTCCTCCTCTGTGTCCTGGTCGTCATTGTGTAAGGTGGATTCCTCAATGCAGGAGGCACAAAGCCTGCCTGTTTGTTGGTGTGGTAGTGGTACATTGCACTGCCTGCAGCTCTTTGCTTTTGGCATGGTGACCTGGTAAGTAAATAGAAATGAAATACTTAGAGTCTGATACCCCCTCTGTTGGTTTTTTAATTTATAACTGTGGTGTAGAAACAACAGTAGTAAACCTTGTTTGTACTAGGGAGCTTCTATGTGGGCTAGCCAGTGTGCTGTCCATGTAGTGCTCCTATGTCTTTAAGAAAAGGGCTGCTGATGGGTAGTGGGTATCAGAAGCCTTAAATGCCTATGCCTGCACTGCATACAATTGTGTCAGCTACAAATGGAAGGAGCTAATCTGGGCAGTGAAAACTTCCTTGTTAGTAGTGCTTATGGCATTTGAAGCAGATGTCTGGGTCTGGTAATCAAAGAGCTATACAGTAAATAATGTATTTTTGAGGTCCGCGTATGCTTTGCTATCATTACGCGCCTCACTCTGTGAATTTACAAAGGAAGAGTCCACGTCATGACGTGAGATCATAACGCAAGCAGTACTGTGTGTCTCGTGAGATTTGGGAGACGTCATGACGTGGGATTGTAACGTGAGCAGTTCTGTGTGTCTCGCGAGATTTGGGAGCCAATGGTGAGGCGCGCTCCACGTAGTTGGCGAAAAGCAGGAACAGAATCAAGCCAGACATGGAGGTGCGAGCTTTGGGGAGCCATAAAATAACTTTATGGCGGCTCCATTTTGGAAGTGTTATGTGCAGCCCCTGGGATCTCTGTAAGGGCGTGGGCTTATATTAAATCGTGCATCTTTGAAATCCTGCACAAAAGGCACCACATAGCGTGGACGTGAGGGCTGCAGGTAAGTAATCTCAGCCTGAATCAGCTGCTGCTGCTGCTTGTTTTGTGTGTGTGCTCATTTGCGTCTGGGAACGCTATGGTAGTGATACCCAGAACGCGAATGGCAGTGCAGCAAAGGGAGGACTGTGCAGTAAAAGTAAGCAAGTGCCCAAGAATAATCATGTGTGTCAACGTCTGGAACCGCTAAGTCGTGGTGTCCACAGCGTTGTAACAGTAGAGCCAGAGTGGAGTATGGAGTGGAACAACTCGCTGTAGGTTTTGCTTGGTATGGGGCATATTGACTAGTGTCTGGCACTGCTAGGTTAGGGGTGTCCAGAGCACTGAGTGCAGTGAGGCAGACTTGAGTTGCTGTAGGGGTGTGAGCTGAAGAGGGGATCCAAAGTTAACTATAGAGGGGATCCTGCTGTTGTAGGGATCTTGTGAGACATATGGTTATGTGTGGTGCTGAAAGTATAAATGGACAATAATCTTGTGAGTGTAGTAACAATGTATCTGTTACAGAGAAGCTGTGGTTGCTCACTAGCTATAGGTACTATATGTAAGCTGCTGAATGCAGAAAGATCTGCAGATATAAACCGACGTAGCACATAGATGCAAAAACAGCTGTGCCAAGCTATTCTGTCTAGTTAATAGGGGTAACAGATATACAATGAAATTTTTGTCTTCCTACCTTTTGATGCTTGGTTTTAAAGTTCTGTGTTGTGGAGCTCTGGAATAGTGCGACAACCTTCTGCAGATGCACAATTTGAACTGATTAGAAGTGACCAGTGACCCTCTGAAGGGACGTCCTCAATTTCAGTCACATGTGCATCAGACAACCTATCAGGTGTATACAACCCATGATGTTAGGAAGATGGAGTGCCTCAGAGACCATCCCCCACAATCATATATTCTGCTTATGTTCAGGATACAGTTCCTTGATCTCACACTGAGTTCTAATCCAGACCTGGTTTGCCAGGTTCACTATCTTCCTATGCAACCACAGTAAATATATTCTATACACACACACACACATATATATATCTATATATATAGATATATATAGATGTATATGTATATACACCCGCTGGAGCCTGCAATATAAATTTACTATGTATTCTTAAAATGTTTGTAACCTATTTGTTGTCTGTTTGTCCACTGTATCTGTATGACCTGGAATCTTTGTAAACGAGTCTCTGACTCAAAGATATTAATCCCAATCTGAAATAAATAAATAAAAATCCTCAACGTACTATAGAATAGCTCCACTACTCTAGATGATGGGTACTGTCTGCAAAAGTAAAACTATTTTTGTATATATTCCCCGGTCTTACTAGACCACCATGACGTACCATGTACCATGATGATTAAAGCTGGTAAAAGCAGCCCCATATATTTCACTAAAAAACCCTATAATCAGATGCTTCAAATTACTGATAGCCTTCTAATATATAAAGGCACTTACTAACAGAGAAGGCTACTATCTGGAACTTTGCTCAAAGTTAGGAACTGCAAAACTATCAACCCAGTCAACTGCCTTAACAGACTATATAAGCCTGCAGACATCTCAGTCAAGGGAGGAGGGAGGACAAAGGCAGAAACCATTCCTTGCTCCGGGACCTCATCTTGGCATCTTGGTGACTGGTGCGGTGAGTTTTGCCTATAAACTCAGCATTTCTGGAACTGAGAGGATTTAATGCTTGTCATAATTTCTTATTTCTGTTTTTATTCTGTATGAAGATTAACAAGTTTTTGCTTGTACTGCTGTTCAGATTATCTTGTGAAATTTGAAAAAGATATTAAGTAAAAGTATTTCTTAAAACATGAATTCTGAATATCTTGGTGGTGTTTCTCATTTGAGTTTAATACAATTAAGGGCTTTTGATTTACAATGTGCAAAGTTTAAAGACCAAAGCTGAATTTGACTATTGCTTCACAGGCCACATGGGTACAGTAAAATCACTATCCCAGGTTATATTCATATAATTAATTGTAGAGCTTTAGGCTGTCCAAAATTTATTCATAAGTTCTTGGGATGGTGCCACCTAGACCCCTGTTAGGAAAAAGAACTACAGAATAATGAATTGCCCGAGAAACAAAGACATGGGAGATTTCAGAATACAAGTAAGAATACTGGAACGATTAGGACAGGCCCATTGTCCTAGGATGGCAACTCATGGTCATAGTAGTAATCTGGACTACAACGAACATACTGTGTTTGTTCATCAAAATCAAATAGTCCTGGTCAGCCAAGTAAATGACAATGTAGTGGTGGCAGGTGAGTGAATAGGTCATGAAACAGAATTCGCTTTGCCTACGTTATGTATCAGTATGCCGACTAGGCTGTACCCTAACTTATCCAAACTAATGGAAGGTTTGGAAGGGTTGTCAGTCTCTGGCTGTCAAGGTGAATGCCTTGTACATGACACTGGCCTAGACAGCCATGCCAGGGGGTCAGAAAAAGCCCTGGCATATCACTGGACTCTCACCAGGATAGCACCAAGATTGGTGGAAGGGCCCTCGATTTAACATCTCATCTGAAGGACAGCACACCGTGACAGTACAGCACCCTATTAATACTGCATTCAGGTGCCAGTATTTTAGGTATGAGGCTAATCCTGGTGGGGGACTAGAACCCATAACCTTCTGGCCCAGAGGCAGATGTGCTACCAACTGAGCCATGCTGACACCTATCAGGAGCTATCAGGATACTCTTTGTCAGAAGAGGAACTTGCTAGTCAAATGCATATGGTGCCTGCAGAGACATGGGGTAATCTGATGCAGATACAAACTCTGTAGTTGTGGTACAGAATGCCAATAGTATTAAAAAAGATGTACCTGATGACTACCTCTGAGTGTTGAAGGTGGAAACGAGGAAGGCATCCTATTTCACATCCTTTTGTCTTGTACGGCACTGAGTAGATGGTAGGGGTGAGGTCATCCAGGTCATGGAGGGGTTCAAGGGTAGCCATGCCTTGAGAGGAGTCATGCACTGTCTTGGGTAATGCAGACTGTAGAGGATATGATAGGGTAGCCATGCCTTGAGAGGAGTCATGCACTGCCTTGGGTAACACATACTGTAGAGGATACGATAGGGTAGCCATGCCTTGAGAGGAGTCATGCACTGTCTTGGGTAATGCAGACTGTAGAGGATATGATAGGGTAGCCATGCCTTGAGAGGAGTCATGCACTGCTTTGGGTGACACATACTGTAGAGGATACGATAGGGTAGCCATGCCTTGAGAGGAGTCATGCACTGTCTTGGGTAACACATACTGTAGAGGATATGATAGGGTAGCCATGCCTTGAGAGGAGTCATGCACTGTCTTGGGTAACACATACTGTAGAGGATATGATATGTAAGTTAAGTGACCCTGAAGTAAGGTGGGCAATGGCAGCCTTCACTGAAGCAAAGAGGCTACTCCTGCAAAGATGGAGAACTCAGAAAAGTCCTACTCTGTGGGAAGAGGGTGAAAATATGCAACATCTTGCAGGGTAGAAGAGACTATCCTATTATGCAATAAAAGAAATCAATCCTGTTTGTTGATACGTGGGGTTCAGGTCTGGAGAGATTGAAACCCCTCAGAACCAATCGCCTCCTAAGGAACCTGATACAGCTTCATGACAACATGCCTGGGGCAATGTCCCCACTGGAAATGAATGTAACGCGCCCTCCTCTTTTGGAGGGAAGAGACTGTGGAGTATCTTCCACTTGCCCTACTTAACCATCTACTGTCCCTGACAGGTAACAAGCCGGTACTACTTTGAGGCACCTGCAGGGTGCTCTTCTAAGTCCATGCCAGAACCTCAGGGTTACAAGTTTCCAGTTATATGATATACATTTATGAATTTATTCAACTTGCTAATATTTTTGTTTTTATCTGTGTCACAGGTCACAGACACCTATGTGAGTGATAGCTGAGCCACTATGCACTAGCAGGATACAGGCTAAGAACCTTCCCAAGGGGGGGTACTGTTTCCAGAAATAGTGTGTACTTCCATGGAGCAAAGTATGCTATGTAGCTCCAGTCAGGTATCAGTGAAACTGTACATATGTTATGCATCAAAGCTGGATGAACTCTGCAAAACATTCAATAAAATGTGAATTAAAAAAAACAAAAACACATAACTCTGAACAACAATGGGGGCCTCCGCCTAGCCCTCTTGCCCTTGTACATGGGCTGGGGACACATCTAGTTACTGCCTCCTTTAAGTTTTGCTTCAGGGCCTCCCACTTAACATTACTATTCTCATTCAGTAACAGTTATTGACACCCAACTTCAGCCCCATGGGTTTGCAGGTAGTGGTTCTCTATTAGACCAAGTCCCTACTCTGGACTCAGTTGTGGGAGACATTGGAGTACAGAAGACACTAGCCCTCCTTTCCTGGAGACCATGCCATACCCCCTCCATGATGCACCTGCTTCCACTCACTCGGTGAGTGAGAGACCTGAGGCTGCCCTCAAACTTGGGTCTTCCGATGCCAGCAGAACTCGCTGCTGTTGAGCCACTAGGCCAGGGAAATGTCTTTTTTTCTTTACAGTAAACTCTCACTGTATTATAGCACCATCATTTAGGCTGCCAGTATTAGCAACAGTGCCACACCTTGACCCCATATGCCTGCTAGCAGACATGACTTTTCATTGTGCATTATTAATGCCTGGCCATGCCACTGCAAGTGCTGCTCTAGCTGGCCATTTTGTCAACCCTCTAAAGATGCTGAATGCATCGCCTTCACAATACTGAAAACCCACCAGCCCAGGGAGGGGGATTCCCAAATTCATAATCAAATCAGGGTGGGACAATCAGGTAGTTGCTGACCAATGATCACTAAAGAAATGGTTTGGCTACCAGATTGTTAAAGTTGGTAGCCAACTGCAACCTACTTACAAAGTGATTTTTTTCCAGCAATCAGAGTAATGCTGTATTGAGCTCTTAAAAACAATAATCACTAAAACATTTGGTTTGGCTACCAGATTTTGAAAGCTCATGGCCAACTGACCACCAGTCTGAAAACTGATCTGCCTCACCCTGAATCAAACCAGGGTCTCCCTCAAGGCAATATGATGTACTGCTGCCATATCCGCAAAACAGTATCCATGCTCTCTTCAAGGCATACTGGACAGCTTTCTGAAACACCCAAAAAACCCAGCAGAGTGTGTGTAATGGCTTATCTAGCTAGATTCAATTTACATGATCAGAGCTTCCACCTATGTGTTTAATTATAGTACATGAAATCAAAGCATTTTTATTTCAAGCCCATTATTATCTACACACATCAAAACTCCTTAAGAATAGAAGCAAGGGGAAAAATATGTCATTTCACTGAATTTTTGTAATCATTTTCAAAGCCCTTTCAATAAAAAGTCAAAACAAGCTGCATTAATATTACATACTTAAGGGGCTTGATTCTAATTAAAGGCTTTGATGAAACATTATGTTTCATAAGAATACCACTAGAATGTCAAGATGCTAAGCTGAACTAAAGTCAACAAGTTGGGTTTGTCATAAATTATATTAGCAAATCTGTGATCCTGTTTCAAATAGGATACCAGTTGGCATCATAAGTGTTCACATTTGGCATAGCACAACCACAATCAATTCTGCTTTCTTCACAGATTAGTGTCGGTCATGGATTTTAATCCATTTTAAACCATGAAGGAGAATAAGTGGCTCTATCAACTACATCAAACATACCCCAGTATTAATGATCTAGATCAGAGAAACAAAGTATGCAAAATGGAGGGAAAGGTTTCCTATCAAGAAATCCAACACGCGATGTAACCACCATGATTTCATATATTACCTACCTATAATAAGGGCATCCTCTTGCATAACGGATCATGTGCTGGACCTGGGTTTTTCTCCGAGTTTGCATTCTGATGGAATTTTGGTGACCATGTTTTTTTTTTTTTTTTACACATCATCCCTTCATGTAATTTATGACTTAGGCAACTCTCATTTAGCTTGAGTCCCTGCAGAAACCATCATGTATATCACTAGACACCTCTTGGGTCTTATTTATATCTAGCAACTGCTAAAAGTCTAAAACCTTTTTCTCCCCACACGGTGTGTGTGGGGTTGAGTGTGTGTGTAGGGAATTGAATGGTGGCCCTGAAGTGCAAGACACACACCAAAAAAGTGAAATACAATCTGCCAGAGAAAGAATGAAATGCAAACAAAAAATAAAACAAAACCAAATGTGAAATACCATGCCACAAAAAATAAAGTAACAAAACAAAAAGAAATGTAAAGAATTTAAAAGTGAATGCAAGCAACAAGCACAGCACAACTAAAAAGTGAATCCAAACAAAAAAGCACAACACAACTAAAAAGTGAATGCAAACAAAAAGCACAACACAACAAAAAAGTAAATGCAAACAAAAACCCACAACACAACAAAAAAGGAATGTAAGCAAAAAAGCACAACTCAACGAAAAAGTGAATGCAAACAAAAAAAACCCACAACACAACAAAAAAAGTGAATGCAAATAAAAAAGTGCAACAACAAAAACACAACAAAAAAGTGATTACAAACAAAAAAGCACAGCACAACTAATAAGTGAATGCATACAAAAAACCACAACACAACAAAAGAACACAACACAATGAAAAAGTTAGAGCTAGTGAGATAGAAAAAATAGCCATTTACTGTACCCACAATGTCTCACTATGTAAATTAGTATATAGGCTATTGTATTTCTGTACTCATTACAGAACTAGAAGGCTACAGGCCAGATATTCAAAGCTTTGCCTCTGGGTTAAGTTAACACTGCCTGGCGTGCAAACACAGCCTGGAGCACAAAGCAAGTTATAGTCAAAGGGAAAAGCCCATGGCAAACAGCTTCTGAATATAGCATGGGAATGAGGCTGTGCAAACTGGGCTGGGCGTGCAGGGCAAACGTAGCCCTGGAATAAGACAGCACTGAATACAGCAACCAGGAAGTGCAAACCACAACAACAACACAGTGCACAGCGACGTGAGGGTAGGTAGAGGGAACAATGTGGCCAATGTGTATTCTGGCAAATGCATGGACCCAGTACAGCTGCAGGCAGCAGCGCACATGAAAAAACAGTGATCAAAACTGTATAATATCCCCTGAACCATTAGCGCCGCGCAAACACGTTAGCGTGGCTTTAGCGTGGAGCTAAGCGGTTTGCCCAGTGCAAACACATTAGCCCTGCGCTAAACTTTGTCATATTCAAAAGTCACATGCAAATGAGCCTACTTAGATAGTCCCTGGGCAAATAGCCACATTAGCATCTCATCATGCCCTGATTTGCATGCAGTTTGCACAGCGTTACTGCAGGGTCCCACAGCTCCACCTGTAGGTCAGTCTGGAGGTACAGGGGATGGCCAGGTCTGACCGCAGCTACACCTGTAGGTCAGTCAGGCAGTGCATGATGATAGCTGCAGGCTTCATGTAAACAGTACAGCATAGCATAGCATATCATACCCCAGGGGACAACACAGCATAGGCACAGGTGGTGGTAGTGCTGCATGCAACCTTCACACTGTAGGGCATGCTACAGTGCACAGCAGACACTACAGTCGCAAGAGGGCTGGTAGTGTGAGGGACACGACACTGCCTATGGTATGTAGGGCAGTGATGACCACTGCACTGTACACAGTGACAGGCACAGCTTGCAGGTAATTACTGACAGTGGACAGTACTATCACACTGTTGTGTGATCCACAGATGCTGCACCTGTGGCATGGGATGCACACAGTGTCATGTACATGGCCGGCAGTGTGTGCTGTGACATCTGTACAGTTGTGTGGTATGTGGCTGGGAGGACATGCAGGATCCGACAGGCACACAGGTGGTGGCGTAATCCCGCTACTGGCCCATGTGCACTGAGCGATGTGTCCCAGCCTTGTGGCCATACCTGGGCTGTGGTGAGGTCTGGCCACCCATACACTCTCCCCTCACTGGCCACCATGCCCAGAGTGCTGCATGTGTGTGCTCGCATCTGTTACGCACCACAGACGTATGGTCTGCAGGTGTGTGCTATATGGCCACATTACCATGCTGTCTCCTGTGGGTCAGATCACCCATCACTGTCTGTGCTTGGCTCGGACTGGTGGCAACTGATGGCATCATGGTGGTGTCATCAGTGAGCAGCATGTGTCCTCCATGTCTGGCAGTTTCTAAGTGTCATACTCGTATGTTAGGGCCGCGCAAGCCGCGCTAATGCTGAGATAGCACCGCTCAAAGCTGTTTGCCCAGGGTTAAGACCAGCTTTTCCTGGGCGGTAAATTGTACCGCGCTATGGGTCAAGCTATGTCGTGCTAAACACCTTAGCGTGGCGCTAGTCACTGAATATCTCATAGTGAATTTATTCATGTTCACTATGCCCCTTGCGTATCATTATGCTTTGCCCGGCGCTACTGCTGTTTGCCCACGCTAATTGGCCTTTTGAATATGGCAGACCCACGCTAATCCCACACTATTCCCGTGCAAACTGTTTGCGGACTGCACAAAGCTTTGAATATCTGGCCCTACATCTCTCAGTAAAGAAATCTTGTCAGCTATATACTGTATGCACAATGCCTGAAAACAAACATCTGTGGTCTTATATTGTTGTAACCACTACAAAAATAGAAGACTGCACCTCTAAGTAAGGAAAATGGAAGCTACTTTCATATTATACCCACAATGCCTTGCTATGTATTATCTACATATTAGGTGTTATACTAAAATCACAACTACAAAAAATAGAAGATGGCACCTCTGAGTAAGGAAAATATGAGTCAACTTTAGAATCTAGCTAGAACTCCTTGTTCCTGTATGTAACTCAGCATACTAGCTCTTATATTGCTGTAACCTTTAGCAAAAATGGATTATTTCAGTCCAAATGCAGTTACAAAGGGTTTACAAGCGGCATAATTGCTTTTTTTGTGAAATATTACAGCTTTAACAATTCTTTTTTTTTTTTACACATGGGCCCAGATATTCAAAAGGGTTGCGCATGGTGCCACAACCCACTGATGCGCCCCGGCGCAACATTCAAAAGGGGAAAGTGCGCCGCACAAATCCCGATGTGCTGGAGCGCATCAGTAATGTATGCAGGAGCAGGTGGGGGGGGCGTGCCCAAACATACTCTGCACAGCCCGATATTCAGCCCGGGATGTGCGGAGCCATGCATGCGCAACTCCTACCTGCACCAGCACAAAGTTACGCCAAAAAAATAAAAAAAGGAACAAGGGCTGGCCACCCACAGGTGAGCTGCCATACTGCAGGGCGCAACATGGCAGCTGCCATCCATGGGTGGCCACCCGAGCTCCGGCTGCACCTCCGTGGTGGCGGCCCCCCCATGCCCAATTGCGGGCATCAGTAAAAAATTATTAATCCAAAATCCCTGGTGGTCCAGTGGACTGCTGCCTGCCTGATCGCGGGCTTCAATAAATAAAATAGAAATCCAAAATCCCTGGTGGTCCAGTGGACCACTGCCCACCTGATCGCGGACTGAAAGAACTAATAAAGAGCACTATTCTCCCTGGTGGTCCAGTGGACCTGCCCGCCCAATCGCGGGCTGAAAGAACTAAAAAAAGAACACTATTGTCCCAGGTGGTCCAGTGGACCCCTCCCCACCACCCACTGATCCCCTGCCCGCTCCCCGGTCAGTGGCGGGCAGCTCCCACCACCCGCCTGCTGCCCCCGCCGCCTGCCGACTGACACGTCGGTAGGGCTGTCGCCCACTGGTCCACAGTGCGAACCAATGGGCGTGCAGCCCATACTGTACTACACATTCCAGATATGTGAATGGCTCCAGTGTTGTATGCTTGTGTTGTAGTTTTTTGTTTGCAGTTACTTTTTAGTTACATTGTGCTTTTTTGTTGTGTTGTGTTTTTTGTTTGCATTCACTTTTTAGTTGTGCTGTGCTTGTTCACATTCACGTTTTAGTTGTGCTGAGCTTTTTGTTTGCATTCACTCTTAAATTCTTTACATTTCTTTTTGTTTTGTTGCTTTATTTTTGTTTGTGGCATGACACTTCACGTTTGGTTTTGTTGCCTTTTTTTGGTTTGCATTTCATTCTTTTGGTTGTTGCCCTACTTATTAGATTGCATTTCACTTTTTTGGTGTGTGTTTTGCCCTTCAGGGCCACCTTAGAATTGGGATCAATCAGGCAGCAGACTTATATAGCGCCATTCTTCCAACTCCCATCAACTTGCTTGCACCACACATGGTTGTAATCCTGTTCTCTCTCTTTGAAGGTTGCTATGGTGTTACTGCAACCTGCAGAGACCCAATTACCACCGGGGGGGGGGGGATTGCAAAGCTGATGGTGGGCCACTCCCCCTGAGCCCTTGGGAAAATATCACAAAATGACCTCCGTTAAGCTGAGTTGCCTTATAATTACTATTATAAAGGTTATGCCAGCTGCCATATGTCACCCTACGACTAAGAATTATACCCAATGTGTGAATAAAATGTTATACTTCTTTGCAGACGAGACTGGTCATAGCTGGAATGAGTTGACCTCTATCATTTTTTTTTAAATACAGTAGACAGCAACTTTTCTGTAATACATGCCCCAGCATTCTGGGTGAATTGTGAGCAGAACAACCAAAACTAAATTGCTTGGGGGAATAATCACTGGACACCTGTGGTCTGGATCCTTGTTCAACTTGATTACTTATGGAATATGGGAAGGTCTTGGGCTCAGTGTTTCTAGAAATTGTCAATGCCTCTTTAAGAGAGGGCAGAGTCCCATATTACATGGGTTCTACTCAAATTAAAGATAGATTTTAATAGACTAGTGAACCACTTACCAGACTCCAGTCCTGGATTTTTTGTTTTGTTTTGTTTTTTTAGCCAAGTGTTGGTGAATGCAGAACAGTTCCACAGAAGTCTTCAAAGTGTTACCAGTTTAAGTGAAATTCACTTTGGATTCAAGAGGGGGTACAGCACTGAAACAGTACTAGTCAGCATGTTGAATGATTATGTCCTAGTGATGGATAATGGACAGATGACCAATCTGATTTTTTTACATCTATCAGTGAAATCTGATATTGCAGGTTATTACGGCCTGACTAGGAACTTGTAAGGGGTTGTTGGGAGCTGTCATGGAATGGTTTGGGTCTTACCTCCATAATCAGAGATAGTATGTGATTATGACAACATTTTTGTTTTCACAGTTAAGTGTGGACTACCTGAGGGACAAATTCTTGTTGTTTAATAACTATATGGAGCCCTCTCAGAGTAATAATTAGGAAATTGGGTTTTCATTTCTACACAGGTAATACCCATCTGTATTTCTCTCGTCCCACTGAAGGTAACTGCTCCAGTCTGAGATGTATCCACATGCTTGTTAACACATTCAGCGCTGGATGATGGGCAAGGATCATTCAAAGTAGGATCACAGTGCAATCTGACTAGGTGCAGAACTTCGTTTAATGAACTGACAGGCCCTGCTAATACCTGTCTTTGCTCAGAATGGGGTTTTGAAACCAGTTTAGTTAGTTCATCACTTGGGGTCCTCTCAGATCCGAATCTCTTGCTGGAATTACAGGTGGCAGCTGTGGTCAACAGTCTGTGTTTTACCGGTAGCAGGTTTTATCCTCCTCAGGACTTGGCCACTTTGGTGCATGCCATTTTCACACCATTGTCAGGCTATTGTAACACACTGTAAAGGGGAAAGAGGAAATTGTTTAACTAGGTAAGACACACCAAGCCAAAGCTTGTTTCCCGGTGTGACATGGAGCACAAAGAAGTTAAACGACTTGCATGGAGTCACACTGTATGCAAGTGGGGGCTGTGGGATTCAAACCCAGGTCTCCCAGTTTGCAGCTCAGTGCTTTTAACCACTATACTACACTGCCTTCTTAACACTCTGCAGGGGCCTGCATTTCAAGTTGATCAGCTACTTGAAGCAGCTAGTTCAGACAGAAGCTGCTGAATTGCTCAGCTACTCAAGTTATTTTTAACCCATTACAACTATTCAGCAGCCTCTCTCTGAGTGCCTGTAGTGACCGAAGAGAGTGCCTGTAGTGACTGATCAGCTCTAAAATGTCTCTGTAAGTCTACAACACGGTTTCTCAAACAAGGTCACCATGGCTGTCTGCAACCACCAGCACAATTTTCTGTGGTCACAGAACTATGTAGAACCACAATTACAAAGCTAGTGGAATCAAAAAATTATTCGCTTAAAAAAAACAAAAAACTTATCAAGTGGAAATACATCAGGGACTTGAATTAATGTATATTGTGTGAAAAGTAGTGCATTCTATCAGGGGGTTGGGGTATATCTGGGTATCTGAGGTAAACAAAATAAGGAGTGAGGCCAGCAGTATGTTCTGGTGGCTGCACTTTGAGGCCCGTTGAGGCCAACAGAAATTGGGGCTTGAGAATCACTGGTCTATAAGGTCTTTACCTGAGTGCAACCCTCCTACCCGGGCTGTCTTCCGGAGTTGTATACTCCCCCTGCACACCTGAGGTCTGTTGTTGGGTAGTTTGTAATGATGATTTTGGCAAACTTCAAATCAACCGGCAATAGGGCTCTGGCTCTTTCTGTACCCTACAGCTGGAGTGCTTTACCACAGAATATCAGAACAGTGCTCTGTGTGTCAAAGTTTAAGTTGACGCTCATGTTTCTTTTCTTACAGATGCTTTTAACTGACACAGTTTGATGTTAGAGCTTACATGATACCATGTGCTTGTCTTCTGTTGCACGCTGTGTTCCACATATGGCCAAGACTATGTTATACTGTTTTATTTTTAGTAAGGCACTCCAGGTGGCCTTGCCCAGAAGTGTCACATGACTAAAGATGGCATGGGATGGCTGAACAATGCAGGTATCGATCCATTCTTGTCATCTAACCCTGTTATAGTGTTGCTAGATTAGCCCATAATAATGCATGTTGTGCACCAATATGATGGAGCTGCTTAGCATAAAAACAGCACACCTCCAGGAGCTGAGAGCACCACCGTATCTAAACCACAGTATGTTCTGACTGCGTCAGATTTTGTTAAACACCCGTGGGGTAACCATCACAATGATGTACGCTAGTAACACATTCAAATGTATTCTTTAAAAAGTGAGTTTACACCTAGTTTAACTTGCACTAGAGACTTTTGTACAATTTCTCTTTCTTTTCCAGCAGCAAGCGCAAATGCCATGGGGGGGAAAAAAAGCAATTACTCTGATGTACCCTGGCTTCTTTGATTGACTATAAAGATGTAACAGGGTCTGAAAAAGCAACAACTAAGAAAAATTCTACCCACAGAGAGATAAAGTACCTATGTTATTTCAAAGAGTTTACCTCTAGGCAGCGGTACAGAACAGACATCAATCAATGAGACATGCTTCTAAGACGAGATCGATTTTTACTCTTGCAGCTTTTCATCTTACATCCAATAAATTACTTCTCCTCTACAAAAATGTTGACTTAATTCCATTTTTTCACTTTGCAGCACCAGCTTTTAACCTCTTTTTTTGACAGTTTTAGAAGTAGGATTCATCAGATAATCTGTTGTAGCCTTCCTAGGTATGCAGAGGCACATGAAACGTAGTATGAAGGCACAGTCCTAATGCGTACTCTGGGTTGCCAAGCACTGTCTCTTTTAAACCACTCCATGCAGTCTAAAGCAAATCTGGCAGGACTTCAAAGTAATAATTAGTTCATATTTGGTAACATTTATTAGCATGATACAAGCTGATTTTGTAAGTCAGGCAGTTTAATACACGTAACCACATAATAACTACATTTTTACATAATTAGCAGAAAAGGGTTAATGAGTAATTAAGATTCAATTGCATAATAGATATGACAGCACCTCTAAAGAGCCTGTTAGGTGCCACTTAGTGAAACAGTGCTAACAAGTAAATAATTGGTCTGTTTGAAACCGTGTTTTTTTTTTTTTTTTATAGCATTAATGCAACCTACTTGCATTTAAAACAGAACTCTTAATTTGATTAAAACAACAGCGGCACAAATAAAACCTAAACTTCTTCTAAATATGCTGGTTGTCTCCTTATTTTTCTAAGTGTCTCATTCCCCTCCCCATCCACCACCCAGGAGGTGGTGTTTGATTGAACTGCAAAATGCCGCAGCACTGGAACCCTGACATGGTAACGTAAGCGTGTATCCCAAGCACACCTGGCTGCTCAGCTGGTGTCAGGTCAGTACCACCCTCCGTTCTGCCCCCAGCCCCAGACAAGAGCAGCTCCCCTTGACAAATGTGTTGAGATCCAGCAACTTGCCATAATTACATCTCCTGACCACTAACACTGCGTATCTAGTTCTAGTGTCAAACATAAAGTCCCCACTGAAAGCTGAGCCCTACACTGTGCTCTTTAGACTTCATTCAGCCTTTAAATATCTAAAACTATATAAAGTAACTGGAAAAGTAAACCTTATGTAAAAGTTTATTTATGCTGCGTATGCCATAATGTATATCTTTATTTTCCCTTTTGCCCAAGTTGTTAAATAATTGCTTGCTGATTAATTTTCGCAAACAAAAGGAACTTGAGCACCTGGTGTGCCTGGCATTTGTGTTCCCTTTCAATATGTATATCCTGGATCCAGTGGGTTTGGCGAGTAGCCTCCTGCTCTTGATTTGGAATTCTCCTTCACACAGGGATGCACCACCACCTCCATTGGTGAGGTTGAACCTTTTACTCTGCTGCTGATTTTTCCTCCTCCTCTGCTAGAATACGTACTGGGTGGGATATTCAAAGCGGTTGCACCAGTGCAACTGCAACAATGCACCAGAGAGCGATATTCAGCAGCAGCAACTGCGTAGCATAAATCCCCATGCACCAATGCACAATGGTAATGTATGCGCAAGTGCAGGGGGCGTAGCCATGAATAAGCGGCACGTGCGATATTCAACAGCAGGCAAATGGCGCAAGTGCGGAGCAAAAGGGACTTTCGCGGAGCAAACTTGAGCACATAAAAAGAATGAGCAAGCAAGGGAAGGAGGCTTGCACCAGAAGGGAGCTACAGAGAGGGAGAGCATGTGGGCAGGCTGGGCAGCAGGAGAGGTGCAACACAGAGACAGAGGCAGGCAGGGAGTGTCACAGAATGTGGGACTGGGTGTGTGACAGTGAGTGTGTCTGCATGTGTGAGCGAGTGTGTGTGTGCGAGTGATACAGGTGCGGAGGCAACATCCTGAGTGTGTGCCTCTGAAACCCAGCACAGGAGGGGCAGCACAGGTGCTCAGACAGGTGGGAGGTGGAGGCTACAGCCCAGAGACCACCAGCTGGGAACCCCAAACACAGGTGTGCGCCCAGCGCAGGGGCACACTCAGCAGCACACAGCTGGGGGTGCCTGGAGAGACAGCTGCCTAGGGGCGCAGGACATCCCAGGCCTTGGCCAGTGCCATCTTCCAGATGGAGGCAGTAATGAGGGGTGTGAGGAGGCAGGAGGCAGAGTGGCGTGGCCATGGAATGGCCCATCGGCGGTATGCCCGGAACAGGTGCTACCATGCCCGCACCACCTTCGAACAGTACAGTAATACAGAGATTGTGGGCTGGTACCACTTGAACTGGGCAATTCTTAGGCAGTTCTGTGAGCTGTGCAGTGAGGAGATGCAGGCACCCACAAGATGGAGCCATGCCCGGTCGGTGGAGATGAAAGTCACGGCTGTCATGTGCCTGCTCACCACGGATACCTTCCAGAGACCAACAGGGGACACCACAGGCATAACCCAGTCAGCTGCGTCACGGCTCCTTACACAATTCCTCAATGTACTGCTGCTACATGCTGCAAAATACATCCATTTCCCCAGCACACAGGCAGAGTGTACAGTGAACATGCAGGAGTTCCACAGGGTGGTATGTATGCCTGGCGTGCTAGGGGCCATCAACTGCACCCACGTAGGCATCTGCACACCACCTGGCCTGGAGGGGTAGCCTACATCAACAGGAAGGGATACCCCAGCATCAACTGCCAGGTGGTGTGCGATGCCAGGGGGTGCATAATCAATGTCTGTGCCACACACCTTGGTGGAGCACATGATGCCTTCCTCTGGCACCAGTCAGCACTGTGCCACAGGTTTGAGAGTGGGGATATCCCCACCGGCCACCTAGTAGGTGAGCATGCTGTTGGAATGGGCAGCCTGGCACAACAGGGCAGGGTGTGGGGGATGCTAGGCCAGGGGCACCAGAGGGTGAGGCTGGAAAGTCTGGAGAGTGCAGCAACACAGCCTACCATGCTAACTACACATCTCTACACACAGGTAACAGTGGCTACCCACTATAGCCCTGGCTGCTCACCCCATACCGGCACCCATCGACCCCAGCGCAGGAGCTATACAATGAGGCACACGCCAGCACATGGGTCATCACTGAGCGACTGTTCAGGCTGCTGAAGGCACGGTTCCATTGCCTGAACAGGTCTGGTGGTGCCCTACAGTATAGCCCCTCAAAGGCCTGCAGCCTATTCCTGGCCTGCTGTATACTACACAACATGGCCACCCACTGTGGGATAGCTGTCGCGGTCGAAGAGGGGAACAGCAGTGGGGACGAAGTGGCATGGACAGACGGTGGTGGGCAGCCCCCCCCCCGGGCGAAGGGAACCACAGCTGAACAGGATGGCCCTGCAGCACTGGGACACAATTGCAGAGGAGCACTATGGAGCACACAGGCAGGTGAACATGTCCACATGCACGTCCCAGGGACCATGGCACAGCATACAGGCATGCATGGGTGGGCTCTGTGACAGTAATGGCTGGAGGGGAGCATGGATAGGCGTGGGACTGGACACCGTGGAAGCACTCAGCACAGCACTGCACACCGCACCCACAGACCCCTGCACACACATGCACATGCACACAGGAACCATCATGCCCGCACCCAGAGGCAGGCACCAGGTGTGTGTCAGATGCTGAGCACCAGTGCACAGTAGCAGTCAGCACTTTGCTGGCATCACCATGCACACGCCACAGTGGCCAGCAGGTGGGTGGGTGTGCACAAGGCCTGTGTGTGGCGTCAACCATGGATGCCACGTCCCTGGAATGCACACACCACATCAATGTGCACACAGGGCAGCAGCAAACAGCAGATGGGGAGGTGGGTGGTTCAGGACCTGCCGCCCTGCAGTGCCTCACGCCAGCCCGGACATGTGGAGCCCCGCCGAGATAGCCCAGCAGACACAGGCGTGGATGGCCACAGGGGGTGTCTGTGATGGTCCCCCAGTGGTATTACTGCGGGAACGCAACCGGGTCCTCGCAGGTGTCTGCAGGCTCCCGAACATGCCTGCTCCAGGCATGCTTGGAATGCCCACAGCAGATCCCGGTGTTGACATAGTGGGGTTCACTCAATGGCGTGACCGAGGGGTGGAGAATGCACTCTGCAGGGTCTGTGGCAGACAGCCATGCACCACAGTGGCCAGTGGTGCTAGGTGGACTGTGACCGCAGCGGTAAACTGATCCAGGGCTGTGGTCGTGTCCTCCCGCATGCTAGTGTTCTCAGCCAGGAGCTGTTCAAAGTCCCTGTCATGCCACACTGCAGCCTGGCACAGCTCTGTGCGGTGTGGACGCACCCCTGCCATGACCAGCACCTGCTGCTCAATGGAGGCCAGTAATAGAAGGGTGTGCTCGGCCAAGGGGTCAGCGCCCTGGGGTGCATGGGCATTGTGCTGACCCATATGTGATGCTCGAACCCACAGTCCAGCTCTCTGCACAGGTGGGCACTGCACAGTGGGGCCCTCTTGGGGCTGCTCGTTCAGCGGTGCACCATCGGCGGGCACTGCACCCGGCCCCCCTTCCACACCGTCCAACTGCTGCTGCTGCCCCTCCGGCTGCTGTTCGCCGAGCAGAGCTGGTGCAGCTGCACCACCACCGCCACCACCATCAACTGGCGCTGCACCAGTGGTGCCCACGGTAACGCCGGGGGCAGTGGCCAATGACAGGACAACCACCTCCAGGGCACTGTCTGCACTGCCGTGGTGGGTGTGTGGTATGGGTGCCTGCCCCACAATGGCAACATCGCTATCCGGGATGATGGTCTTGTCGTCATCGGACCTGGACCCCACCTCAATCTGTGTCTCAGCATACTGGATGCCATGCCAGGCGTCATGCTGAAACACAGATAGGGCCTCGTCCGCAACCAGGCCACATGCATCTGAATGTCAGCGGTGTTGGGCTGCATGCGGTCCAGTCCCTGGACACCGGTGGAGGTGAAAGGACAGTCGCATTAGTGCCACTGGCACACCCCCCTGCCCCCCCGCCTCGGGCACTGCCATACCTACCATGTAGTGATGGGCTGCCACCTGTCTGGAAACCACCGCCAGGCACCCTCTCGATGGTGCTGCGCCACATGGTAGCCACCACCAACTCCTCCTGCAGCATCAGCTGTGGCACGTCAGGCTGTCCACTGCCCGTGGCAGCACGTGTGGCTCAGATGGCTGCCACCTTCTCCTTTATCTGCCTCCAGTCTGTGCTGACCTTCTTCTTGCACTCCTGCACAGATCTTTGATGAATGCCCTGCTGATTTATGGCTCAGGCCACACCCTCCCATGCTGTGGACCAGGCCTGTGGTGTGCCTGTCGAGCCACTTAGTAGAGGCTCCTGGTCCAGAAAAGCCTTGAATAGGGCATCTGTCTCTGCCCTCGTGAAGTTGGGCCTATGCTTCTGTGCAGGCCCATGATCCTCAACCTCCTTTTGTTCTGTCATGCTGTGTCCTGTGGGAATAGACATGTGGTCACTGATGGCTACTACCCACACCACCCTCCCAATCCACTGTCCCAAGAGCCCCACAGCTTCGCATCTTACCTCTGAAGGATGCAATACCGGTCCATATCCTGTGCAATCCCACTGCACCTTTATAGCGCATCGCTGGAAAATGAGGGGATGCGCAACTGTAATGGGATGCAAATGCCTCCAATGTGCCGTGGATATGCTGATTAGCTAATCTGCATATGTCAACTGAATATCGTGATTCTGCACATTGCGCAATGGACTTGTGCATGCTCAAATCATGGCGCAATACTGTGACATGCGCAGTAGGCCCGGCAGTATGCATGCGCACATTGCTGGCACATACGCCACCGGTGCACCTACACAAACTGCGCAATACACGTTACAGCACTCTGCCACTATTGGACATGTGGCCTTCATGCGCTGTATGGCCTATGGCGCCCGGGCGCCATAGTGCAGATGGCACTGTGGCACCATGTGGCAGATGGTGCTCCTGTGCTATGGGTGCCAAGGTGCCCAGGCACTATTGGGCCGTAAACCATGGTGCCCAAATGCCCCTATTGCACCCCATGCATGGCCGGCCCAATAGCGCAGTCACGCACAGTGCGTGTGCTGACCCCTGACCCCACGATTGCCCTTTGACCCTCTGGGAGCCCTGCAGCGCGTGCCAGTGCTGCACTGCCCATATCACGCATCTCCGTGGCTGTGCAATTGGTGATGGCAGCGCATCTCAGTGCAAGGTGTGTATCCCCAGCACGTGTAGCTCATGCACTACTGAGCACCATTTTGGATCTACAAGTGCGATATAGCCATGCCAAGTCGCAGCACTGTCAGGGCACCTAACTGGTTGCAAGTTGAACTGGTGAACCTTGTGGCCCTTGTGGAACCACATGCAGGCAGCTTGTTTGGCCAAGTGCCCCTGACTAGGCCACAGATGGAAGTGTGGCAGGAGGTCACTGATGGGCTGGAGGAGGCCACAGGTGCACAGCACAGCACAGCAGTGAGCAATGCCGCCATATGAGGACCTGCAGTGGAGGGACCCTAAGATGCTCCAGTCACTACTGGCATGTGTACGGAGGGGTGCCGTGCCATGCCCAGGTAAGTGCGCTACTCTCATGTCTGTGCCCAACCAGTGTTCTGTGTGGCAAGCAGGGTGGCACACCATGCTGCTGGGGGGGAGCTGGGGCTGCATGTCCTGTTTGCTGGGGCGGCGCACCATGGGTGCACTGTGCCACCACGCTTCTGCTGTGCTGGGGAGCACGTTGTGCTGGGGATGGCATGTGGTATTGCCAGGTACTGATGTGTCTTTCTCCATGTTTCCTTCCAAGGCTCTGAGGATAGGAGGAGGGCCTGAATGACTGGCGCTGCAGGTGGACCAGGGTGGGCCACCACAGGGGCTCGTGTGCAGGCTGCATGGGCAGTGCTGCTAGACAAGTGCAAGGTGCGCCGCAGTATGCAGGTAGGCACTGTTTCATGCTATGATGTTGTTCAGGGTGGGCAGCGAGGGTGAGGGTGGGCCACGGTCCCCTGTGTGCATGGCCTTTCCAGCTGTGCACTGCCCACAGTGACTGTTGTACCATGCTGTGGCTATCGCACATGTGTGTGGCTGCTGCAGATGGACTGTGGGTGCACCCAGATTCAAGCTGTGCCACTGCCATCCTGCTGCTTAGCCATGTCGCCTACCTGCTATGGTGGTGGTGTGCTGCACTTGGGTGGTGTTGGTGTGCAGTGTTCTGCATGACTGTGGATTGCCGTGTTGGCGGCATGCGTGGGCGCACACACTGTGGGTGGCTGGGTGCCATCCCAGGGGCGCATGTCACCGCTGTCTGCTGTGCACGGTGGGTAGGCTAGTGTCTTCTGGACATGCACTCATACGGTGTTCCCTCCTTTGTTTGATGTGTCCATCGCACTGATGTAAACACCAGGCTCCTGCGACAGATCCTGCAGGTCTCCACAGCCACGCTCCAGGTGGCACTGCTGCTGCAATGGATGATGCGCAGGCAGCAGCACAGACATCGGCGTTAGGCACTAGTGGGGTAAGGACGGCCATAGGACCCATTGGCATATAACTATTACCCTTCCCTGTCCCCCCTCCCTTGCCCTCCCTTGTCTCCTTGTATAGCCATGACCCCTGTCCCTCGCCTCCCTTCCCTGGCCTCCCAGTTTGTATGTGGCCTCCCCATTCCTTGTTCCCTGTCCCTGTTACCTGTACAATTGTATATAATCATTTAATGCCTGTTGTAATACACTTTTATATGGTTAGCCATCTGTGTCCATGTCTGCTTTGTTGCTGGTGTGTGGAGCCATGCTGCAGTGGTGTGCATGGCGGCAGTGTGGTACAACTGGGGTAGTCAGGGGGTTGTGCCTGGTGGTGTACACCCATTAGATGGTGGCTGTGCCCTGGGGCAGCCGTGGGCTCTCTGTCTGGGTTTTTTGCTGATGCATTGTGTGCTGTTTGCCTGTGTGTTGCCGGCTGTGGTCCAGGTGGCGTGTCTCATGCCTTCCTGTGGGGGGTTGCAGGTGGCTGTTTACCAGTGGCCATTGGTGCCACCCTGCCTCCATGTGCCACTGTGGTGCACGTAGTCAGGGACCTGCTGCTTCCCCATGCACACTGGGTGGTGTTCCATCGTGTGCCTGCCATGCCTCACTCCTGGCACCCTCTGCACCCTGGTGGCGGGACATCCCTGCCTCAGTGGCTTGCTCCTTGCTGTGCCTGTTGCCGATCCATCTGTGTCCTGGCACATGCACCTCTGCCCCTTGTGCATCCCTGGTTGCTGCTATTGTGCTTGTTGGCTTGCTCCCTGGTGCAGCCCTGGTTGCGCTGTCCCACATGTTGTCTTGCTCCCTGGCGCAGCCCTGGTTGCGCTATGGTGCATCCCTGTGATATTCAGCCGTGCTGTGCTGGCGCATGCTGTCATTCACAACTTTTGAATTTCGCATTTGGTATGCTATGACGCACCGGATTTGTGCTGTGCCGCTCTTGCGCCTACCTCTGGCGCATTTCTGAATATCCCACCCATTGTATATATCCAAAGGTATTCCTTGTGACATTTATCAGCATTTTCTGTGTAAAAAAATCCACAATGCAGCAGGCATGCGGTGAACAAGTATGAACTAACAGAGCAAAATAAGTCATGAAAAACTGCAAAATTCTGGGAATAATGAAAACATCAACAGCACTTAAATATCATCTATCAGCAAATCATTAACATTCTTTTGCCGACAAATGAACCAACAGATGTTCAACCACTACTACTCATTTGTCAAGAAAAAATGCAATTACCACTAAATTATCTCAACACCATCTAAACACGCCGAGGCCTTTACTGGGTACCTAGGGACCTAAATTTCTCTAGCCTGACAAGCTTCTCCTCATTTTGATTTAATGTGCAGCCTAATTCTCAGTAAAAGGTAAAGTGCTGGAAAAAAAACAGCCTAAGTTAATGCTTCTTATGTGCAAGACAGAAAGTTCATGCTAGAAAAGGTAGCTAATGAAGACTAATGTTAAAAAAACTGCAACGGTTGTGGCAGCGGACATAAAAACAGTGCAGATCTTCATAAACAAGAGAATCAATGGATAACTGGCACAGTAAAGTGGTATGAAATCCTTATGAATTAGTACATGCGTGCACAGAATACTTTTTTTTTCTCTGCTTATGAAGCGGGGGGTGGGGGGTGGACATGCTGGACTTAGTTTTCCTTCTGACCTTAAATTACTATTTTAGTATGCAGTGTTTCAATAGTTGCTACCAAAATGCTGCCACAGATCCTCACAAAACATATGGCTGAACTAACTGTACAAGATGTTTCCTTGCTTGCTGTGTTTACACTTAATTTACCAGTATACCCAACCTGAGACACACTATTGCATTTTCTATGGAGTTCTGCTGTTATATAATCTCACAGGGAGGTAAGGTCACAAATTCCGACGGCATCTGTGATGGAATTTGTACCTGCGTGCTCCCTTTTCAGAGTCTGTGTCCCACCCACTAATCCACACTGCTCGCCACATTTATCACTCTTCTTGGTTGCTCTGTTCTGGGCCAGGGGACCTTTATTTTCCTTGTTCCTGTTTATCTCATTTCCCCCTCCATTCTGTGTTGCGCATATCCGGGATCTTCTGTCTCAGGGTCCCATTCTTCATCCAGACATGGTCAATCAGATGCTGTCAGTACGGAACTTGAGTGGCAAGTTTTAAAGGACTGAGTTACACATCCAGAAAGGTGATGCTTCTCCAGTCCATAGGAGTGTCTACAAATAAGTTTTTTTCACAAAGCAGAGAAGTATTTCCTGGTGTTTATTTATCTCAAGAGGTTTACTAGGAGAGACATACTGAGCTGATTATAGCTTGGTTCCAAATGCGTCCGGGGGGGAGGGAAAGGGGAACAAACAATACAGGATGTGGAAGTAAAAATAAGGAACTGTAAGGTGCAGTAGTAATAAGAATAAAATGCAATCAAATAGCAACTACATAAAAAAAAGTAAAAATACCTTACAGCTGCACAGGCATGACGTACAGACAGATTCATTGCAAAGAACTGTGTTAATGCACCACTTAGGGTTAAACTTAAGACCACAAAAGTAGGGAAATGTGGCATCAATTGTTCTAACCCTGTCTCCCCTCTGCAGCAAAATGACAAGATCACACACACTGTCACCAGCCTACTCCCGTGGGGTAGGATTCTCTGTGTCACAGTGAATCCCTCTTGTGATGGGGGGGCAGGGATACCTCTGCTTTGTAAAAAAACTTATTTGTAGACACTCATATGGATTGGAGAAGCATTACCTTTCTGGATGTGTAACTCAGTCCTTTAAAACTTGCCACTCAAGTTCCGTACTGACAGCATCTGATTGACCATGTCTGGATGAAGAATGGGACCATGAGACAGAAGATCCCGGATATGCGCAATACAGAATGGAGGAGGAAATGAGGTAAACAGGAACAAGGAAAATAAAGGTCCCCTGGCCCAGTACAGAGCAACCAAGAAGAGTGATAAACATGGCGAGCAGTGTGGATTAGTGGGTGGGACACAGACTCTGAAAAGGGATCTCGCAGGTATGAATTCCACCACAGATGTCGTCTGAATGTGGATGTGAATTATTCAGATTTTGCAAGCCTGGAGGCTTTAGTGGAAGCATTGCAAAGCATCCAGTAATTTATAAAGGTGGCATGGGAACTGGTGATCTTATAGGATCACCAGCCTAGGTCATGAACTCGAGGCAGGCCAGCAGCTCAGTAGAAATCCAAGGAAGGTGGGAACCCCAGACCCTGGTTTTCCTGAGGGGGACATGGTGGTTCCAGACAATTTCGTATGGAAGAATTCAAGGAGTGAATTGGTGTCAGTGACTGGTGGGATGAGGCACCAGTCAGGTAAGCATGAAGGAAGGACAAATCCAGCAACCTAGAAGGCCAATGGAGGATGATTTTAGGGCAGGGCTTTAGAGTGATGGCTCTTGCACACACACAGTACACCATATGGTGGTCACTGAGGGCATCTGTTTTTTTTTTTTTTGTCTTGCAGAACTGTATTTCTGCACCAGCCATTTCCAGATGCTTCTCTTCTTCCCTGCAGTTAGGAGACCAGCATCCACAATTCGGTGGTGGTGGTGAGAGGAGTGTACCCAGTTCAGAAGAGTGTGATTCAAGGATTTATGATTGAGATGGGTGGGGTCCAAAATCAGTTGAGATAACTGGAAGGATTTAACATTTTGACACAGTTTCAGCACTGTGCAGGTGAGACAATTAATGTTAAAGTCACCATGTATCAGCTACTCAACAGAGGAGGAGTGGGTGCAGATGGACAAGGAGAGTTCAGTGACTAATGCAGGGGATAGCCCATGATGGCAGTACACTGCTACAACAAAAACAGGAACTGTGATGTGGAGGGTGGTGTTTGAAGAGGACCAGCTCATAGGCAGAAAGGGAACAGATTGAAAACACTGGTGCAAACTGGATGCCAGAGGAGAGGCAGCCTGCAACGCCACCACCTCTCTTAGTGCGATCCTGTTTAGCTATAGAGTACTCGGGGATTGACACTGGAAAGTCTTGGACCTTGTGGGAGAGTTAGGATTCTGAGATGGCAAGGATATCAGGCTGGAGATTGCCTATGAGGGGATGCAACTGACCACGTTTTGGGAGGAGGTTGCAGGTGTTAAGGTGGGCAACCCACAGTCCTTCGGGAAACTGCACAGGTGGGGGGGATGGAGCCAGGGATAAGTTTCATGCCACGTGCTACCAGAAGTAACCAAGGGTGCAAGAGGCTCAATTTTCAATCAGCTACTAGAGCAGCACATGGTGTGCCGATCCGACTGCACTAAACTTCAGGTGCATCAGGGAGCCTGTGCCTTATTCCAGAAAAATGGGTCACTACACCAAAGTTCTGAGAGTTGCCACCGCTGCAGTGTTGTGAAAAACCTTTGGTGCATAGGAGGGGTTTGACAGAGGGTCACATCAAGCAGTCCCAGCCTCATCGCAACCCTGGTGCAGCTGCAAAGCTGGGGGTGGGGAGATGCCTGTGTAACCCCCCTGCAAATGGGGGTTCCCAAAAGACTTCCAGGAGCTTGCTTGAATGCTCCAAGCCTGAATGGTGTTTGGCGTTTAAGCCATTTATCAGTGAGAGTTTTTAGAACCTCTGGTACTGTCTCTTTAAGAGCTGTCTGCTTGCAGACATAATTAGTTTGTATGGGGGACTGTGTGTTTCTTTGATTGAGTATCACTTGAGCTGCTGCCAATTCACTCCATTTTTGCAGTCACTAGGAGTGCAAAGGGAACCTATCTGAAAGATGTAACTGTTTGCCAGAAATCATTTAGAGTAATAATGAAAATACAGTTTGTCTAACCTGCTTTCTTTGCAGTCAGAACTGTGTTTGCCTAGTTCCCCATTCTAGTTTTGAACTGCTGAACTGGACCAATCAGTGTGGGGTAAGCTAGCACTAAAATGGTGCCTTGGACGAATCAGAACTTGGACTCATAATCTGAGCCAGCCACAAGAGGATTGTATGGGCAGTGACTCTGGGAGATGTAGTTTAGACTTCGGCGCCTTTTTGGACCAACAGGAGCAGTCTATTGTGAGTGACAGCCAATCCAGTCAAGAACTGGGACGAACTCCAAAGGAAGTGCCGGTTTTGTCTGTTGGAGTTTCAGTTGAGCTCTGGCAGTGAAGAAGGAAGGAGCCCTGTGCTTTTTCAGTGTGCAGTTTTAGTCGGGAAACGTGTGTAAGGCCCAGAGTTCCGGTCTGCAGCTTGTGTAACTGCTTGTTAGGACTGAATCCGTCCTGTGAAGAGAATCAAAGGATATCTGAAGAGTAGAAACCAGGCTCACCCTGTAGAAGACTGGAGAAATTGCTGAATTGCACTCGGTCTGTCAGGAACTGAATCTGCTGTGTGTTCTCCTGGCATTGTGCAGTAATTGCGATCGGATAGAAAGCAGCCTGCCTGGTATAGTACTTTCTGTTTTACCATATAAATGTGAAGAGGCTTGTGTACCTCAAGTGAATCCTGCTGCCATTAAAGGACTTTTGCCTGTTACTGTTCACCATATAAATGTGTGAGGAGGCTTGGTTAGCTCAAGTGAATCCTGCTGCCATTAAAGAACTTTTGCCTGTTGCAGTTTGCCATATAAATGTGTGAGGAGTCTCGTGGAGCTCAAGAGTAGCCCTGCTGACATTGAAGGACCCTATCTTGTTTGGAGGTCGTGAGTACTAATTCAGGGTCGCTCCCTGTTGAATTGCCACATTGAATCCAAATGGAATCACTGTACTGCTGACTGTTTAAACTAATTTTCTTTCTCTGTGGGAAAGGGCCCTACCAGCTGCCACGGTTTGGACTAGCCACTAGGGCTTGGGTGCCCAGGGACAGTAACTGGTGAGATAGGCTAATGCACAGAGCCATAGATAGATGAGTAAAGTGATAAGCTAATTAACCTGATTTCCCCTGTCCTTGTTATATTCCCCTAAATAAATCAGAGCTGCTTGTTTCAGCAAAGTTATACTGCCTGAGGTATTTGTCTATGTTAAAGTATTGTACTGTGATTGTTGCACTGTATCTTATTTTACAGGAGGTCCCAGTGCCTGAACCAGCCCTGGGGGTAAGTGTATACTGTGAAGGTAATTCTGATATATTATGTGGGCCACTAGTGGGAAGAAAGGGGGGTTGCAGTGTCCCAGAGGGCTGTGACCAAGTAAGTTTAACTATTGCAAACCCTGACCTCTGGGTGGAGGCACCCGCCATTGGATCCAGGCCCCTCAACCTGTTAGTGGCAAATCAGGCAGGGGTAGTAGCCCCTGGGATAGCGCCATCTAGGGGTTACACCTGCAAGGTGGGGACCAGGCGCAAAGGGACCAGTGGGAGTCCCATGGGGGCAATGAGGACATGGTAGCAGTGGCAGGGTTCAGAGTTGGCACCCGGTGGAGGTGCCATAGCCAGTGGGACAGAGCTGCTAGGCCCAGGTACAGCAAGGTAGGCATGGACGGAACCTGTCCCAAACCCCCAGGTAGCAACAACCCTGGCACCTGCCCCATAGGTGACAGTCCCCAATAGTGTAGTCGAACATCAGCCTGGCTGCATGCAGTGGTCTGTTTAGCAGGGGAATGTCACGGTGTCTGGGGGACGTCCTGCCATTGACTGCACATTGTACCCTGCAGCCAATGCCACCCGCCGCAAGTCAGAGACTGTCACATATGGAGCAGGTGCCAGGGCTGTTGCCACCTGGGGGTCCGGGACAGGGTCTGTCCATGCTTACCTCAGTGTACCCAGGCCTAGTGGTTCTGTCCCACTGGCCATGGTACCTCAGCCGGGTGTCACCTCTGAACCTTGCCACTGCTTCTGTGCCCCTGTTGCCTACTGTGGCACTCCCACTGGTCCTTCTGCCCCTGTTCTCAGCCTTGCAGGCCCCCTACTCGCCTCCTTCCAAGCCAGTGGGGCAGGGTCCCTTAGACAAGCTTATGAGTAGTCTACCCTCAGCCTCCTCATGTGATCATGGCAAGGCTTCTAAAATCCTAAAAAAGGGGATGATGCAGCCCTGCCGTGGTGCCAACTCCCTTACAACCTGATGCGTCAACCCATCTGCTGCAGGCGTGGCATAGGGTGGCTTCAGTGCAAGTCTTCCCGATTTCAATGCAGTCTGCATTTGAAAATTGGGATTGCTGCACAGTTTGGCACAAGGTGTCACTTGTAGCAATTCCTTTTGGTGCAGGCACCTTGCACCAAATGTCCGCTTCTGAAAATCCAGTCCAAGGAGCTTAAGTAAGCCATTGAGCTGTTTGGAAGGAGAGGAGAGAGAAGAGGAGGAGGGAATTGGGCAGGGAGTGGGAGGAGGGAGGAGGAAGCAACAGCGAACTTCGATGTCAAGCCATGAAACAGGTAGGAGACAGCAACCAGGATACGGGGGGAATGAGGAGGGGGAGAGCGGATAGGAGGGTGAGGGAGGGAGAGGCATGAAGGGTGAGGGAGGGGTGAAGGGAGTGGGCAGTGGAAGAGGGGGAGGAGATGGAGATGAGGAGGAGAGAGAGACTGTGGATCAGCATGGTTGATGCACCTAGCAGTGGAGAAGGTACACCAGGAACGTAGGACTGACCCAGATAGGGAGTCTAGTGGTAGTGTAGGCCAGGCACAGATAGGGAGGCAAGGGGGAGAGAAGACTTGTCCCAGGTAGGGAGGTATGGGGAGTGTAGGCCTAACCCAGATAGGGTGGAGGGTTTAAAAGAAAGGGGAACCTAGTGAAGTGTGAAACTAAGGGCAATAATAAGCAGTCACAGCAATAACAAAATATGCTAAGCCCCTGAAAGTAACAAGTTTCAACAAGGCAGCAAAACAGTACAGAAAACTGAGTGGCAATAACACTAGTTACTAAGCAAAACCTGTGAGCCCAAAATACAGTAAGGGGTGGTCCCCCATGGAAGTTAGAAGGTGCCCTTTTGCAAACAGAGTTAACCAACAAGATATACTAGTTACTAGCACAACCTGTTAGGTTAAGCACAGAGAGGACCCTCACAAATACCTTTTGTAAGGTACGCCAGTACTGTAAAAATATGTAGAAAGTTACATTTACAGGCTGCAGTGAGGGAGATAAGCAGAGTCCCATGGCATCCTGAAGCCTCTTCACTGGTGATTCCCCTCAAGTACCTCCCCCTCCCCCGCAGTGCCATTCATGCTAGAAAGCTCATGCGGGACTACTACACAAGGGTTGATTGTCAGACAGAAGTCCCACCCTCAGTCTGCTGTTCCCAAACCTGATTGTTCGGGGGAGCGAGCATAGAGGCTGGCTGACTTGAACTGCAGAAGGTGAGCTGTATGTACTCTGATGGCCTGCGACTCCCACTGCACCAACGATGGCGGTGCTGGTGTGGTACTAGACCCAAATGGGCTACATGGAGGCTTGCTGCATCTGGTATGAGTGGCAAGAGCCACACTGCATCTTTATTATTAGGGCAGAAGTCCTGCCCTTAGTCTGCAACTCCCGAACCCGACTGGTCAGGGAGGCAAGTGTAGAAGCTAGCTTGCTGGAACTGCAGAAGGTGAGCTGGATGGGAAAGCCCCTACTCCGGTGGCTCACAACCCCTGATGTGCCTAAGGTGATAGTGATGATGTGGTACTAGCCCCAAGGGGAATACTTGAAGGCTTGAGGGGTTCTAGGATGAGCGGCAAGAGCTGCGCTGGACCTTTACTATTAGGCAGAAATCGAGCCCTCAGTCTGCCACTCCTGACCATGAGTGGTCAGCGGGGCGAGTGCAGAGCCTGGCTTGCTGGAACTGCAGAAGGCAAGTTGGATAGGGAAGTACCTGCTCTGGTTGATCACAACCACACTGTGCTTAAAATGACAGTGATGGTGTGGTACTAGCCCCATCTGGGCTACTTGGAGGCTTGCAGCATCTGAAATTAATGGCAAGAGCCTTGCTGGGCCTTTAATATCTGGGCAAAAGTCTCAGCCTCAGTCTAACACTACTGAATCAATTGGTTGGGTTGGGGGTGAGAGTTCAGTTGCTGGTTTGCTGGAATTGCAGCCCTAGCATGACTTTTTTTTTTTTCTTTTTTGCTTTTAGGAGTTGTTCTTAATTTACCTTCTTGTTTTACGAACCATGGGGATCACAATTATTGTATCTTTTATTGCTGTTCCTTTTCGCACTATACCTCCTGTCCAGTGTGACAGTGATGCAGTGGATACTATTTATTCAGTGAGTTTTAAATCTGTTCTTGTAAGTGCCTCTCCTTATCCAGAGGGATAACTGAGTGAGCTATTCTGTAAGGTAACAGCTAGAATCTTCACTAACTATAGCACTGATGATCTAGAGTGACTTGTGTGCTTTTGTATGGCTTTCGTGTTCTGATGAGCAGAAAAGCTGTAAAAACAAAACATTTACTCTTGCTGGCTAGACCTAGGCATGCACTTTGAAAACAAAAACTTAGATTAGAAAGAGATATTTATATAAGGCCAGAACAACAAGGTCTTAACAGCACAGTGCTGCTGCAGAACAGCAAATCAACGTTCACTGAGTCACTGGTCTCTGTTGAATCACAGTCACACAGGACAGAAGGCATCAAGGGGAAAAGAAAGGCAATACAAGATACTGGCATGGAGATCACCAGAGGCCATAAAACAAGTAGGCAAATAAAAAAAATCCTAACAGCAGATAAAGGAAAGGATGGGTTAGGACTACACACAAATCAAAACACTGTATAGTATATCTTATTTAAATTTTGACTTTAGTTCTCCTTTAAATCAATGTATTTTTTAATATTCCCCTACATAATGGTACAGACATCCATTTGACCCTCTAAAAAAAAAATCACAACTTTTATATACAAGGGAATTATAATTTCCTAACTAGTAATTCCAGTTGTGTGTAGGTTTCACCCATGGACAGGCAGTAGATGGTATGGGCTCTCTTATCGTCTCAGCTGGGACAGATTGAAAAATCTGAGAATGTGAGACAAGCCCTTTACACATACACCCTAAGTTGATCTTTCTGTCCAAGACTGTACGCCGAATCCTGTAGTGATATCAAGAAATAACATAACATTAGCCTACAACTCCACTAACTGTTGAACTAACAGAATATGGGACAGAAGACGTTAAGTTACAGAAGCATATAGAATTGAAAACTAGGAGGGCCTGCCTGCCTATACACAATCCACACACAACCAGAATCACTGGTAAGGAAATTTGTGTGACAGTTCTTATGGGCAGGCAGTAGATGCTATGGGCCCCAATAAGCAGCCCCTAACTGGGAGGGTCAATGCTGTACAACAGAGCTCAGCACACACCTGCCGAAAACAGCACTGGTGGAGTTAAGCACGCTGAGACAATAAGAAACAAAATTACTCATCATAGTAATGTTGTTTCTTCGGGATCGCTGACTATGTTTACATTTTATGCAGTCATCTCGGCTGACAGTGATGCCCCAGAGATAGAACCTATGCAAATTTTAGAATTTGGAATGTAGGTTCAAACTCTGCATCCACACTCCACTCTGGTCATTGCTCAGATCTGTTTCCAAGCCAGAATGGAGCAGCGGCTAGTGAAATTAGCTAAAAGGCTACCCAAATGTTTTTAGAAAAACCTGAATTAAATTTTTAAATCAGCAAACAAATTGACATAGACTAGTGAAATGTTACCATATAAACAATAACAACAAGAATACAATTGTAGGAACTGCAATAGTAATGCTCAAGTAACCTCAGTGAAAAAAGAAATGGATTCTTACGTGAACCTATTTCAGGTTCTGGAAGTGGAGGCAGGGTTAGGGAGAGTAAACACAATGAGTGATCCCTTAAGAAGAAGCAACATTACTACAGTGAGAAGTTTTTTCTTCTAACCCCATGAATTGCTCAGTGTTTACATTTTATGCAGACTCAGTACAGTACCTTGGGAGGTAGGGCCTAGAACCTAATTAGGAAAAAAGTTCTGCAAGACAGCAGTTCCAAAGCTGGCATCCCTTCTGGACTGTATGCCCAAACAGTAGTGCTTTGTGAAGATGTGCACTATTTCCCAGGTAGCTGCTTTGCAAATGTCTAACAATGGAGTACCCCTTGAGGATGCTACAGAGGCAGAGGTACCTCTTGTAGAGTGTGCTGTTAAGCCTCTTGGTGGCATTCTTCCAGCTTTTCCATAGCAGAACTGAATGCAAGTGACTATCCTGTGAGTGATAGATCTCTTTGTAGCTGGTTTGCCTTTGCCAGCCTCACCTCAGTAACTAAAAGCTGGGCACTGTCAGACCTGACATCTTTTGACCAGTCCATGTAGATAGTCCAGATTCGCTTTAGGTCCAGGCCATGCATTTTTCCTCATCTGGACTGGAGTACTCTGAATAGAGTACAGGGAGGGTCATTGACTGATTCCGGTGAAAGTCAGACACCACCTTTAGAAGGACTTTTCTGTTGGTTCTAAGAACTACTTTATCCCTGTAGGGATTACATAATTTGGCTCAGTGTAATGAGCTTGTAATTCACTTACCCTCCCAACAGAGGTCACTGCAACCAGGAATGTGGATTTCCATGAGACACACTTCAGGTTGGCAGTTTCCGCAGGCTCAAAGGAAGCCTCCATAAGCTGAGCAAGGCCCGGGGTGGGACAGGGTCCCTCAATGGTGGGTCTAAGTAGCTTAGGCCTTTTATTTATTTATTGAATTTTGATGACCAGGTAGGCCCACTGGGCCCCGGAGGTCCCTTTTTCAGGGGCGACCCGGGAGTTACAGGACTAGTAGGATACACAATTAGTACAGACGTAGCTTATAGCATGTAACAGTTGAACACACACACACACATATATAATATATATATATATATATATATATATATATATATATATCAATGACATATTACATAGCAGGTTACAATGATTAACAAAGTGAAACAATGTAGGAGAGCCAGAGCAACACCTGAGTCACAATAGCCCAAGTAGAGTATTTTGGGAGGTGAGCCAGTAGAGAAGGGTTAGGGCTCCCAGCTCAGGTAGGAGTGAGGTAACTGCTCGGGCAGGAAGGTAGTGTGGAAGTGTCAGGTAACGTAGCATTGGCATTGACTCTTGGCAAGCATGTGTGCCTTGAGTCATGTTTGGAAGCTTGCAGGTGATGGAGCTTCCCGAACCTCAGGAGGAAGGTTGTTCCATAGGGAAGGGGCAGTGTGGGAAAAGAACCTTGGTCCTTACCCTAGGGACTTCGAGAAAAGTTTGGCCTGAGGTCCATAGGTTGCGAGGATTTCGCCTGGCAGTTATGAGCCCTGCGAGGCTTGGGGGAGGTGCTGAGCTAAATAGCTTATGTGCTAGGCAGAGCACTGGGTACCTGAGACGGGCTTCAAACGAAGGCCAGCTGAGAAGTGCTGGTGGCTCCTAGGGTGGGACTGAGTGGCGAAGTGGACCACCTTATTGTACAAGACCTGTAACTTACTGAACTCAAGCTTGGCCATTACCTGAAGTATCGGAGCAGCATAGGTGAGTGTTGGGAGGAGGATACATGAGGCAATGGCAGTCCTGGCTTCACGGATCAGCTGATCCTTGAGACGATAGAGTGTACCAAGTTTACCATGAATGACTTCGGTGACTTGGTCAACATGCTGTTTTAGAGTGAAACCTTGGTCCAAAGTAAGGCCAAGGTATTTTGTGGAAGCAACCACTTCAAGTTTGTTACCCGCCCTGGAAGTGAGTTGTAGGTGTTGTGTTCTGTTTTGGCCGAGGGATCTGGGTCTGAACAACATGGCCTTAGTTTTGGTAGTATTAAGGACCATTTTATTTTTAGTAAGCCAGTCCTCCATAGTGAGTAGGTCCTCTTGAAGGGAGGGACCAAGGTCACCCAGGTTTTCAGAGGATCTGTAAATCACAGCGTCATCAGCGTACTGGATGACATTACTGCTCCCGCAGTGGTTGTGCAGATCATTTATAAACAAGGAGAACAGGAAGGGACTGAGTATGGACCCTTGTGGTACCCCCTCTTTAAGGGGCAGTGGATCAGAGATCTTGTCCTTCCACTTGACCCTCTGAGAGCGACCAGTAAGGTAGCTTTCAAACCACCTGAGAGCATGAGTGTCCAGGTTTATGTTACACAATTTTTGATGTAGGAGTCAGTGGTCGACCAAGTCGAAAGCCTTGGAAAGGTCGATGAAAACCACACCTGTGTTGGACCCTGACTCAAGTTCCCTAAGCACATCTACTAAGAACTTAGTTGAGTGGTGTCTGTCCCATGCTTAGCTCTGAACCCATGTTGAGCCGGGGAAAGAAGCCGGTGTGCCTCTAAGTATGCACGGAGTTGAGTGTACACCAGTTTTTCCTGGATTTTTGCAAGGGTGCAAAGCAGGGAGATTGGTATGTAGTTGCCAATGGGCTCCGCAGGCCCACCCTTGTGAATAGGGACCACATTAGCATGTTTCCACAGCTCTGGGACGGTTTTCAAGGACTTTAGAAGGGTGAGGACTTCTTTAACCTTAGCTAACCTCAGATGAAAAGATGAGCGGTCTAGGTTAGGAGGTTCCAGAATGTGAGACTCGTTTTTGGTCACTGGGAGCCCAGTCTTGTAATCGTCAAGGTTCGTGAAATGGCGATTAAGGGCCTCAGCAATGAGGGTCCCATCATTCAGTAGCTGCCCATTTGCCTCTATAGGGCCTGGGGCTGCCTTGCTGTTTCCCTTTATCAGCTCATTGAATTGAGACCAGAATAACCTCGGGGTGCCTAGGTTAGTTTTCTGGAGGTGACTGACGTATGCCCTTTTTGCCAATTTGAGTGCATGCTTACTTTGGTTTCTAAGAGCTCTGTAGGTCTCAAGGTCAGCTAAGAGTGAGGAGCTCTTGAACTTTTTCCAGGCTTTGTTACGGCGGATCATCAGGGCCTTTGGAAGGGAGTGATCCACTTGTAGCAACTGCCTTTAACACGTTGAGTCTTCACCGGAGCAAAGAGATCAGCGGCCCTCATGAGGGATTTCTGGAAGAAGGCGACTGCCCTGTCCAGGGTAAGAAGGCATCGTAGTGGACTCCAATCAATGTTACTGAGAAAGGTATTATATTGCTTGGGTGACAATTTAGAGTAATCCTTCATTGTGAGGATTCTAGGTTGAATCCTGTCTGCCCTGTTCTTCCAGACACAGAAGATGGGTGAGTGGTCGCTCAGGGCATCGGCCATAGTGTCTGCCAACTGAATTTTCTTTGGGTTTGACACCAGAGCTCAGTCTATGGTTGAGTGCCTTCCCATTCTATGATTCATTCTGGTAGGTTCAGTGATAATCTGGGCAAGATTTACCTCATGCAGCAGGCCATTAATAGATGACTTTGCCTCCTGGGCCCAGTTCATGTTAAAGTCCCCCAGAATGAGGAGTTCAGACGAGACCTCAGTGGCTAGGGCTTTAGTGAGTGTCTCCAGGGATTGGAGAGCATTTTTAGGGGGGCTATATACACACCCAAGGTAAGGTGCTTGGCACCGCCTAGGGTGAACCGTATAAAGACCGATTCAATCTCAGTGGACATGCTATGCAACATGCTGATCTGGGAGGAGATTGGGTGTCCTTTGCATAGATGACCCCCCCCCCCTTCTAGTTATTCTGTCTTTTCTGTAGTGGACATACCCTGATGCAGCTACTTCATGCTTGAGGACATGGGGTTTTAGCTAGGTCTCTGAGACTGCTAGCACATCTGGTTTATATAGGTCAAGCCACACTTGAACTTCATGTATCTATGGCCGAAGGCTACATATATTCATATGAGAGATCCGCAGCCCCTTTGATGACCACCAGGTCTGGTCCTGGGGGGAGGATATTGAGAGGTTTGCAATTCCAGGGCCCGGGTTAAGTTGGATATCGCCCGTAAGAAGCAACAGAGCTGTTAGCAGGAGACGTAGGATTAAGGTAAGAGAGGGAGACCTCACTTTGCTGGGTATACTCCTGGTTTGGAGAAGTGACCTGTAGCAAATCCCATTTCTTGTGAATTTGTAGGCAACTTGGAGGGAGACAGTGCTCTCGGGGGATGGGGAGGAGTAGTAGTGGCTAGTGGGGAGTGTAGCAGGTCCCTGTGGGCCACAGGTGGTAGGGTCATGTATGCTAGCGAGCCAGTCCACCAGAAGTACAGCAAGAATATAGGTGGTAGCAAGGAGGAGACCTCTGTTTGGTTTACAGGAACACAGCTTGCCAATCCACATTGACCGCTGGCTAGGCAGCCTTGCGTCAGGGTACAGACACTGTGGTTTCATGCCTTTACCTGGCAATAGAACAGTTAGATCACGTGCAGTTTCCACAGGGGGACAGTTACCAGGCAAAGATCACAGGAGGGAAACAGAGCGAGGGTCAGGACAAGGTTGTTTTTGTGCTACAGTAGTACACAGGATTACACCAATTAGCTTCCTAACAGTTAACTTCCTAACAACAATGGCCAGTAAAAGCAGCCCTCACTAGGCCTGAGCTATCACTAGTCATTAGATCACATAGGGATACACTAATTCATATGTTACATTAATCAGGCCAGCATCAAATTAGGGCAGTACAATTATGAAAAGTCAGATTACTGTCTGTTAGTAGGCAAAACAAACAAGTTCAAAGGCAAGGATCAAGATTCAAGCACCTGCGAGCAGATGTACCGGCTCGTATGGCAATAACTTGGCAGTGAAATGTCAGTAAGGAGGAGCTTGTTTTGGCGATGAGTCTACTGAATCTCCGCCTAGTACATTGACCTCAGCCCACTCTATTGGCCATTTAGGAGTAGTGGGCGGGGGACTGTGCATTTAACAGGAGGAGGGAACAGGGCTGGTGGGTGGGAAATTTTAACATCCACGGAGTCTGCGGCGATTCCAGCATCAGGGGAGGTCCACCCAGCAAGGAGCAGCTAGCCGGTGCCACAACCCCAAGGTACAGCTCAATGTAGAAATGCGGTAGTGGGGGGGGGGGCCCAATTCAGGAGGTCACCCTCGTCGCCCCTGGCGATTACTTCTTCGGAGGTTTAGCCGCTGAGCTGGGTTGCAGCCTTTTTGTGTAGGGCTGCCCAGTGTCACGGCTCCCTCCCAGCCAATAGGCGCTTGTGCCTTTTCAAACGTCTTGGTGCCAAATGAAACAAAGACACCAGTATGGAGCCACAAGCCCTTCCAGCTACCCACAGTTCATTTTCAAGGTCCCCGGGCTCTTCAAAACTCCACGGTGTCTGCGGCGATTCCAGCGTCGGGGGGAGGTCCGCCCAGCAAGGAGCAGCTAGCCGGTGCCTCAACCCCAAGGTACAGTTCAATGTAGAGATGCGGCAGTGGGGGGGGGGACCCAATTCAGAAGGTCACCCTCACCGCCCCTGGCGATTACTTCTTCGGAGGTTTTAAAAACCTTTGAAAATGGGTGGCAGGCCTAAGACTTTTCCTTGCCAGCTGATATGTATGCTGATACTGCTGTTAAGTGCACCTTTAAAGTTGAAGGCCGTAGTCCTAATGACTGTAGGTGCAATAGGTATTGCAGAATTATAGGCAACCCTGTCTCTACTGGGTTTATTTTTCTGAGGGCAAACCAGTAAGGAAACACTTTCTATTAAGAGGAATAAGCTTTCCTGGTAGCAGGTTTCTTTGAAACCTTAGGCACCTGCAGGACTTCTTCTGGGTGGCCCAATAAGGAAAATTCGAACTCCTCAAGAACCATGCCCTCAGGTGCAGGGTCCTGGGATTCAGGAATGTTATTCTGCCTTGGGACAAAGTGAACAAACTGTGACTGAGTGGCACGCTGATTTCAGTCTTGTTGGACAGGACCAGGAGCACTGAGTACCAGGCCTGTCTGGTCCAGTCTAGAACTGTCATGATCACTGCTACAGGTTCTCACCTTACTTTCAGAAGTGCTTTTTTGAATGAGTTAAAATGGTGGGATGGTATACAGGGACTTCCCTGTCCAGTCCGGTACCACAGCATCCTCTGGTACTGTTCCTCTGACTGGTGGTCTGCAATAAAACTGTGGAAGCTGATAGTTCTCCCAAGATGCAAACAGGTCTATATCAGGAGTACCCCACCTTTTGAGCACTGTGGCCAGAACCTGATGGTTTAAGGTCCATTCGTGATTTTCCAGGCTGATTCTGCTTTGGGAATCTGCCAGGACATCGCCTTTTTCTGGCAGATGCACTGTAAATATGTTTGCTTCTAAGGAATATGCCAGGTCCCAGATTCTCATGCCTCTGTACACAGTTTTGAGGATCTCGTTCCTCCCTGCCTGTTTATGTACTACGCTACTTTGGTGTTGTCAGTCCTGATTTGGACAGTTTGACCCTGCAGCTGGGAGGAAAAAGACTGCAATGCTAGCAGTACTGCTCTGAGCTCTAGGGGGTTTATGTGTTCTACTGACACCTGTGGGCTCCATGTGGCATTCACTCTGAGGGCCTGCAGGTGGGCGCCCCACCCCAGAAGTGAGGCATGCATAGTAAGAATACTTGTTGGTGATTGCTGAAGGAAGGGAATGCCCTCTCTGAGGTTGTGTTCTTCCTTCCACCACTGTAATGATTCCACTACTGTTTTTATCAGTGGCACTGGCTTTAAAAGTGGAGCCCATCTTTGGGACCAGTTGTCCCTTAAGTGGTACTGGTATCTCTTATTTGGAACCTGGCTCATTGAACCACAGCTGTGGATGCTGCAATGTGACCTAGTAACTGTAGGAAGTCTCTTGCAGATCTTGGCTGACCTGCTGTGAAAGACTCTGCTGCTGCTATCAAAGCTGTAACTCTGACCTATGGGAGGAAAGCCTTCCTCTACAGGGTGTTTGTTCTGAGACTAGTCAGTTGTCCAGTTAGGGGAAAACTGCTACATCTTATTTTCTCAGATGTGCTGCCACCACAGCCAGGCACCTTGTGAAAACCCTTGAAGCAGAGGTGAGACCCAGTGGGACAGCTGTGAACTGGCACTGGCAGTTTCCTATCTTGAATATTAGATATTTCTGTGAGACTGCCTGGCTAGGATATAAAAATAGGTTTCTTTCAGATCCAGGTATCTCAGCCAATGACCTTTCTGCAAAGATGGTATCACTGTTCTTAGTGTGACCATCTTGAATTTTTCTTTTTCAAATGTTTGTTCAGAAACCTGAGGACTAAAATAGGTCACCAATCCCCATTTTTCTTGTGGGTCAGGATGCATCTTGAGATTAGGCCCCTGCCCCACTGGGAGGCAGGGACTTTTTCTACAGATTTTTATATTAACAGTTCTTTTACTTACAGTTCCAGCAGTCTTTTTTTCTGTGAGAGAGTGAGCTGGAAAATGTCTATGTTTCTGCATGTTTGGAAACTGTGTGAACTGCAGATATAACCCCTGGTCCACCACGTCCAGTACCCGTTTGTCTGTGGTTGTGTTACCTATTCCTGGAAATAGTGTACCGGTCTTACTCCCACTGGTAATGGTTGGGCGACCTGGACATAACTGCCAGGAGTTTTGTTTCGGCTGGGTCTTAGGTGCTGGAGCTGCAGCATTAGGCCTGGAAGTCCTTTTTCCCCTACCCCATAGTAACCTCTTTGTGACTGGTACTCATAGGCAGTGTAAGAGACACAGGCTCTTGGGAAGTATCCCCTGCCTCTGACACCCCTTCTGTATGACCTGTAGGAAGCAGAGGCCTTTTCCTTCTCATTGTTACTTTTCAAAGTGATTTTTATATTCATCCACTTTTTTAATGTATGCATCTCTTTTGTCACCATATAATGAATCTCCCTCAAAGAAGAAATCCATGGCCTAGTTTTGAGTATCCTGGAAAAGGATGATAGCCTGCAGCCATGAAAACCTTCTTAAGGACACAGCATAAGCCAAAACTCTGGCAGCAGTATCATTAGTGTCCACACCAGTGTGGAAATGATATTTTATGGCATCCAGGGTTGATCTTGCTGTAGCAATCATGTCTTCTGTCAAACTATCACCTACTCTTTCTGTCAGTGCCAGAACTGTGTTCCACAGTGCTTTCTGGAATTGTGTTATATGTGTGCTGAATAGGCTGCCTGCCCGATAAGCAGGAAAGCCGTTGTATAAACCTTTTATGCCATAGTATCTAATTTTTTAGAGTCTTTTTCAGGAGGCTGCACAGATAGAGTAATTTTTGCTCTCTCACAATCAACAGTAGGGACTACCCCATGATGATCAGGATGGGCAAACAGCTAGCTATTCCACTCCCTGCTTGTTCACCTAATATTTTCTCTGTTTTTTCGTCGAGGAATACAGATCAAGTGGGTGCAGTCATGATTTTTGCTATGACCTATTTAAGAGGTTTTTGTAACATGGCCAAAAGCAGAAGATCGAAAATAAGCAATACAGTTGGCTGAATTGCGTCAGCTGGGACAAGAGCAACACGGCATTATGGCATGATAATGCCATGTTGCTATTGAAGTACCCGATGTAACCATAGAGAACACAGCAGCAGTGTGCTGAAGTAGAGAGATGGACAAGTAGACGTCTTGTCTGCACCACCCAGGTACTCGAATGGTGGTAAGAGTCACACCACGGCAGCAATGTCAGAGTAAGATTCCAGCCTACCTGCCTATAGCCATAGAAGTCAGCTGTGGGTACCTGGGTCATTAGGTATGCTAGGGTTCCTCCTGCGGAGTTAACTAGCAGCGTGTCTTGTGCCCTGTGGGTGCGTGGCGGCTGCTCGGGGGAATCATGCTCGGGTCATCATCCTGCTTTCACAGATGTGTCTCCTGCACCAAGTCCATCAATAGTGTGGAACAGAGAAATACCCCATGACCGGGCATGGAACCAGCAATTGCAGATATCACCCACGAGCCCGACGGGAACAAATAGCAGCAAACTGCCATAAAGAGAGAGAGAGAGGCAAAAAACGAGGACTCGGGATGCGAAAGGGAAGCTGAAGCGGGCTGAGTAGGCTAGCAGACAACAGAAAGACATGCTGAGAGAATATGCAAAGTAGTTAGGAGTCAGTGACATGCAGAAACACAAATAGCAGTGTAGCGTAGTCTTCCTAGTGATGGTATCAGTGAAATAGCCGCGTAGATTGACATGGAATATGTACAAGTAGTTTAAACAAACCTTTCTCCTGCTGTATATGAAAACTGGTTTTTGCCACATCACAGTGTAATAAAGCATCTTGTAAGTGAGTCAAAAGTGCAGTCAGGATGTATTTACTAAGTAACTAGCATCTCAATAATATGGAATACAAAAGTAGGAATTAATATGTTACATCCATAAGTATTCCAACACCATGTTACAAGTGCATTAATCCCCTCTGAAGGTGGCATCTAATGGGGAGTTAATGCATGGTTGGACCGCTGTACGCACTCGGCCTCTGGCCTCGTGCCACAACGGTCTCAACCATGCATTAACTCCCCATTAGATGCCACCTTCATCGGTGATTAATGTTTACATGTATAGGAAGCAATATCCTTCTTGGTGGAGGTACTCCCAGCATGTCCATAAAATCAGCATCCCCTTCAGCTTCCTCTGAATCTAGTGGGGAGATGTTGAAGGTATCAACTATTTGTCTGATAAATGAGGGAAAAAGATGTGTAATCTTCAATTTGTCTTTGAGGTGGTTCAAAATCTTGCTCAGGTGTGTCCTCTAACTCCATGCACATATGCACATAATGTTCTTTTTCCTCCTCCTCCTCCTCCTCCTCCTCTGCAGGCAGATAAGTTAGAGCCTGAGCTGAGCCGGGGTGAGGGGCAGGCATCTTATTGAAACTTCCATGGCCTCAACCACCTGGAACAATTGCCACATTTTTGGTAAGTCCTCTGACAAGGGCATTTTGTTCTGTGCCATCTGCCTGCTCCTTTCTCTGGGCAGGAGTGGCAGTGATATTATTTTCTTTCAATTTCTATTTAGCAGACACAGTTTCCAATACTTGCTCTAAGGCTCTTTTATTTTCATTTTTGCCATAACTGGGTTCAGGGTTTCCCCCTTTAGGATACTCCGATATCTGAACCATTTTTACAAAGCCTTTACAAAGCCTTTACAAAGCCTTGCTGATGGCTGCACAGCTTTCTCTTTTTCTTTCTTCTTGTCACCTGTTGCATTATTTGCTGCTGTACATAAGGAGCTGGACCCTTCTGATGCATGCTTTCCACCATCACTGGAACCACCCTCAGAGCCTTTTTTATTTTTAGGCGACAAAGGAGCAGACTAAGAAGGCATACTTCTTGTTAAAATGCTTACCCTTTTAAATTAGGTTTTTGGGCAAAAAATATGACAGGACATACAATTTATAAGTCATGATGTGGACCTAAACACTTTAAACAAAGCTCGTGACAGCCTGTCCCTGCCAGGAGCTGAAAATAATCTGTACAATTTTTTGATGGTCCACAAGGTCTCTCTGACATACCAGTTAGAGAGAACCTTGAAATAATAAACCAATTCCCCAAAAAATGATGTAGTACAAGAGCCCAATAGCAAAGAATGGCTCTTATACTGAAAAACTGTGGCAAAAGCCAAATCATGGCTCCTGTAATAGGAACCGATTAATTAAGGTGAAAGGGCACAGACAGAAATGGAAAGTGAAAACTCTCCTCTTTCTGTACGTTGGATAACTAACAATAACAAATCACAAAATTTAGCAAAAAGGAACATGGTTTACTGGCAAAAATAGTCATGGTAGCCAAGTAGGATATTCTCTGGTCCCTGGGAATCAAATGAAAACTGCAGAAACCTTCATTTACAGAAAACCCTATCTAAACACAGCACTCAAACTCCAGTACCCTGCTGGATTGGATAATGACCAGCCATCCTGAAAATGTAATCGCCTCGGGCACTCTTGCTGACTCCATTTCTGACCACTCCCCCACCTTTTGTATTTGGGGAAAGGCTAGGTCTGCTCCATCTAAACCATGTTTCATTAATTTCCGGAACTATGCTCACCTTGACTCACAGTCCTTCCTACAGGATATCGCCACTACTGATTGGTCCCCCCTCTTTAAATCAAGTGACACTCAGTTCACCCTGAATCTATTTCTGTCCAGCTTTCTGGTAATACAGAACAAATACTGTCCACTCATAACACGGAGGGTCAAAAATAAGCCTACCCGCTGGCTGAAATCTGACTTACTTTCCAAACTACGTCAAAGGGACAAAAGTTGGCTCCAGTACAAAAGCATTGGGTTACCTACTGACCAAAATATTTAAAGAACTCTGCGCAATTCATGTAAGAAGGACATCAAAAGGGCAAAAAGTGCCTACCGTAAGGATCTTCTGACCAACTCTTATGGTGATTCCAAGAAATTCTGGTCCCATATAAAGCTCTTCCTAGGTTCAAAATCGGTCCCTAATCCTACTGACATGTCCTTAAACAGGATCCACTGTAACAGTCCCAGAACCATTGCTAACTTTTTCAATACTCAATTCTCTGACCTCTCCAAATACACTACCTCTTTCCCCATCCAACCGAACCTAACCACCCAACCTGACATCTCCGGACCTTCCTTCTATTTCAAGTCTGTCACCAACCGTGAAGTACTCAGGATGTTAAAAAATATATCTGATTACATTGCAGCTAGATCTGACAATCTTGAACTAAAGCTCCTGAAACTCTCTGCCCCTTTCATTGCCACACTTCTAGCCAAGATTTTTCACATCTCCCTGTGCCAATGTCGTGTTGCTGACATCTGGAAGATGGCTAGGGTAACCTCCATTTTCAAAAGAGGTGATTGTAAAGATCCATCAAACTACAGACCTATTGCTATCTTGTCTGTTCTCAGAAGAAGCCAGAAGGTGAAGGAAGGAAACATATTCAATTCAGTGCTTCAGAGTAACTGGTAATAGGTATTTTTCTTTTAAACTTAGATTGTAGGCTTGTAGTGACACTATACTTTCTTTCTGTGTTGTCTTTACTTATAATTGTTTTTGGGCTGTTGAAAATTTAAAACATAGTGGTGGTGTAATTCTGTGCTGTCTTTAATTGCTGCAAATTTTATCTTGGCTTGTCTGTCTGTCCTGTAGCTGGGTGAAGGGTGTTAATTGTCTGGCCTCTGACCTCAGCTACGTGATAACTGGAGGTGGGGCTTAGTCACAGTTAAAGCAGCAAACAGAGGTTCATCTTCTCGGAAGAAGCCAGAAGGTGAAGGAAGGAAACATATTCAATTCAGTGCTTCAGAGTAACTGGTAATTGGTATTTTTCTTTTAAACTTAGATTGTAGGCTTGTAGTGACACTATACTTTCTTTCTGTGTTGTCTTTACTTATAATTGTTTTTGGGCTGTTGAAAATTTAAAACATAGTGGTGGTGTAATTCTGTGCTGTCTTTAATTGCTGCAAATTTTATCTTGGCTTGTCTGTCTGTCCTGTAGCTGGGTGAAGGGTGTTAATTGTCTGGCCTCTGACCTCAGCTACGTGATAACTGGAGGTGGGGCTTAGTCACAGTTAAAGCAGCAAACAGAGGTTCATCTTCTCAGAAGAAGCCAGAAGGTGAAGGAAGGAAACATATTCAATTCAGTGCTTCAGAGTAACTGGTAATTGGTATTTTTCTTTTAAACTTAGATTGTAGGCTTGTAGTGACACTATACTTTCTTTCTGTGTTGTCTTTACTTATAATTGTTTTTGGGCTGTTGAAAATTTAAAACATAGTGGTGGTGTAATTCTGTGCTGTCTTTAATTGCTGCAATTTTACCCCCCCTCCCACCCCTTCCCCCAACTCTTAATTATATGCCCTGATAAATCTGATTGACAGGAGCTAAACACAGGGTATAGTAAGAGGTGTGAAGTAGGAGGGGCATAAGGGGGAAGAAGACCACCCTCAGCACGACAAGTGTTTTGACTCATTTATTTATTTATTGGTTTCTTTTTCCTTAAAAAAAATATATATATCTGAGGATCAGTTACAGGATTTTTAGTACTGTAAATAAATAAAAAGAGAACTAAGAGAGCTTCAGTAGCAGAGAAGTAGTGGAATTGCAGTATAATGTGGGGAGTGGTGCAATGCAGTGGCTGCAGGGCAGCCATATTCAGGCAGACCTTCTGGACACTGAGGTGCTGCCCTATCTGCATGCATCTCGGGACTGCGGGATGAGGTAGCCAGACTCAGAGCGGAAGTAAACTGGGTCAGGAGTACCATCACCCCTATCCAGGGACCACCCAGTCCAATGCAGCTGCCTCAAAGGATGCCGAGAACGAGGAGCACTTGGATGACAGTGGGTTCAGGGAGGGTTAGAGCAGTCAGGCAGAGGCACATCCCAGATCCTATTCCTCTCAAGAACTCATATGCCACACTGGCAAATGAGGACAACCAAATAGAGGTACCCAGGGAAGTGGAAGGAAAGGATGTGGAGGTTAGGCAAGGAGGTGACCTCAGTGGGGAAAGCAGTGGACCCCAGAGGAGGAGGAAGCGAATCCTGGTGGGGGACTCCATCGTAAGAGGGATCCAGCTAGGAACACAGGAGGGGGAGGACAGGGAGGTGAGGTGCCTACCAGGTGCCACGGCATGGAGGGATGGAAGGAAGATACTGGGGATCACTGGGAAGGCAAGACGGGAGGGTGAGCTGGATGTCATTATCCACCTAGGTACTAATGACTTGGCAAATGGGGAGCCAAAGGAAGTTCAGGAAGAGTTTAGGAAACTGGGAGGGTCTCAAGCAAGTAGCTACTTCTGTCACTTTCTCAGAAGTACTACCTGTGAGAGGCAAGGGAGAGCATAGGAGTGCATGCACAAGGAACTTTAACTCATGGTTGAAGAACTGGTGCTGTGAGGAAGGGTTTGGATTCATTGGTGACTGGGGACCCACCTGGAGGGATGGAGGTTTGTTCAAGCCTGACGGCCTGCATCCATCCTGAGGGAATCCAAGCACTCAATGATAAGTTTAAATGCTACATTGACAGCATTTAAACTAGCAAAGGGGTGGCAGGCCAGCAAGGATGGTACCTACTTGCTCACCCCACAGCTAGTAGTGGAACCAGTGAACCAGAGGAGGGCTATCTCTGCAAAGCAGTGTGCAAAAGATGGAGATTAGTGTCCAAAAGGTGGGTAAGCAGAAAAGGGCAAAATTCAGCAGAAGGGCAGACAGCAAGGAGAACCAGGGATAAATGACAACCAAGGAAGGGCTGGAGTAGAACAGTGAAGCAGTCTAGGGAGGTCAAATCATGGAAAGCCATGTGTGCAAATGCCAGGAGCCTTAGCAACAAGATGGAAGATCTGGAGGCTGTCATGGTACAGTCAGACCTGGACATTGTGGCCATCACTGAAACCTGGTGTAATGATAACCATGACTGGGAGATGGCCATACCTGGCTACAACATATTCAGAAGAGACAGAGCAGGCAGGAAGGAGGAGGAGTGGCACTGTATGTGAAAAATGACATAAGGCCACACAGATCCAGGAGGAACAAAATGGGGAGAGATACTGTGGGTTAAGCTGGAAAGGAAAATGGGCCAGCCATCCGCACAGGTGTGGTTTATAGACCACCAGCCCAGGAGGAAGAAACAGATAGGAGTTGATGCTAGCCATCCAAAGGATGGCAGACAAGAGGTGAGGTAGTACTGGTTGGAGACTTCAATATACCAGACGTGGACTGGAGCATCCCAGCAGCAGCATCAACTAGGAGCAGATTTATCCTGGACTCCCTTCAGGGTGCCTTCCTCAAGCAACTGGTCATGGAACCAACTCGGCAGAAGGCAATACTGGACCTTGTGCTCACAAACAGGGATAGTGTGATGGGGGTAACAGTGGGGAGCACCTGGGTAACAGTGACCACCAGTCATTGTGGTTTGAAATCACAGAAAGAGCAGAACCAAACCACACAAAACACGTATCCTGGATTTTAGGGGGCAGACTTTGGGAAAATGGAGATACTTGAAAGAGGCATTAAGGGAATGGGACAGGAATCAGGGTTGAGGAACAGTGGGCAGTATTTAAAATGGGGATTATAAGAACAACAGAATTATGCATTAAGCAGGTTAGCAAGAGGAAAAGGAAGAGGAGACCATTATGGTTTTCAAAGAGGTAGCAAAGAAAGTGAAAGCCAAAAGATTGCATTCAGGCAATACAAAAGACACAGGCAGAAGGGATAGGGAGAAGTACCAGGAGAAACAAAGGGAGGCAGGAAGTCAGTAAGGAAGCAAAGCTCGGACAGAAGAACACATTGCAAAATCAGTGGGTAAGGGACAAAACCTTTTACAGGTACATAGCGAAAAAAGAAAGACAAAGGGAGGGATTGTGAGACTGAAGGGGAGGATGGGAGCCACGTGGAGGATGACAACAGTAAAGCTGACATATTGAACAGGTATTTCTGCTCAGTCTTTACTAAGGAAGAGGGGGTAATGGGTCTGAAGGGAGTACAATGGGTGAGAATGGTGCAGAATGGACACAAGTCCCTTTACGAAAAGGGTCCTGAAGGAACTGGAAGTAATAAGAGCTGATAAAGCAATGGGGCCAGATGGGGTGCACCCAGGGTCCTTAAAGAACTAAGAGAGTGGTGGCTGAACCTCTGGCTATCCTGTTCAGCCAATCACTGGAAACAGGGAGGTACCCAAAGACTGGAGGACAGCAGATGTAGTCCCTTATACAAAAGTGGGAACAAAGAGGAAGCAGGGAACTACAGACCAGTCAGCCTCACCTCGGTAGTGGGAAAGATCATGGAAGCACTACTGAAGAGAGATTGGTGGAACATCTGGTTGTCAATGGACTACAGGACCCAAGGCAGCATGGTTTCATCAGGGGAGGTCATGTCAGACCAACCTCATTGAATTTTTGACTGGGTGACTAGGAGGTGGATCAGGGAGGGCAGTGGACATGGCCTATCTGGACTTCAGCAAGGCCTTTGACACTGTGCCACATAGAAGACTATTACACAAACTGGGGAATATGGGTGTGGGCAGGACAGTAGTGTGGTGGGTAGGTAACTGGCTGGGTGGCAGGACACAGAGGGTGGTGGCAAATGGCTGTCACTCCACAGAGGGAAGAGTGACCAGTGGGATACCACAGGGATCAGTGCTGGGACCGGTCCTATTCAACATCTTCATCAGTGACATTGCGCAGGATCTAGAAGGCAGAATTTCACTGTTCGCTGATGACACAAAGCTCTGTAACAGAGCAGACACACCAGAGGTGTAGACAGAATGAAGGGACCTGCAGAAACTTGAAGAATGGTCAAGGGTTTGGCAGTTGAAATTCAATGCAAAGAAGTGCAAGATAATGCATATGGGGCACAAAAACCCTGGCACAATATATCAGTTGGGGGGTGAGGATATAGCATGCACCAAGCAGGAAAGGGATCTTGGGGTTGTCATCTCTGATGACCACAAGGTAGGGAAACAGTGTGACAAGGCATCAGGTAAAGCAAATAGGATGCTGGGATGTATAGGCAGGGGCATCACCAGCAGGAAAAGGGAGGTCATAATTCCGCTATACAAGACACTAGTGAGGCCCCACCTGGAGTACAGTGTACAGTTCTGGAGACCATACCTACGTAAGGACATAGACAGGGTAGAGAAGGTTCAGAGGAGGGCAACAAAGATGGTGCATGGGTTGCATCACAAGTCCTATGAAGACAGGTTGAAGGAACTGAACATGTACTCCTGGAGGAGAGGAGGAGAGAGGGATATGATAGAGACATACAAGTATCTTACAGGGAGGAACAGGGTGCAGGAAAACACTATTTTTAAGCGAAAAGATGTTTCAGGACTAGAGGGCATGGGATGAAGTTGGAGGAGGACGATTCAGAGGAAACATGAGAAAGAATTTCTTCACAGAACGGGTGGTGGACAAGTGGAACACCCTGCCAGAGGAAGTGGTGGGGCTGAAACAATCACGGGATTTAAGAATGCATGGGATAGACATAAAGGAATTCTAGAGGTCAGGGGTAAGGGGAAATAGACTTCTAGGAAAACAAACTGAACTTACAAGCTCAAATGGGCAGACTAGGTGGGCCATAGGCCCTTATCTGCCGACACTGTCTATGTATCTATGTATCTATGTATCTATGTTCTCAGCAAAATACTTGAGAAACTTGTTGCCTCCTAAACCACTGACTTTCTCCAAAAACATGACCTTCTCTCCCCTGCCCAGCATGGCTTCTGCAAGGGTCATAGTACAACCACTGCATTAGTCAAGTTTAAGTCAGATACCCTTGTGGCCATGGACTCTGGCTCCTTAACAGGTGCTATTTTTATTGACATGACCAAAGCTTTTGACCTGGTTGACCACACCCTACTCTTAATGACCCTGAGAGCTCTAGGTTTCTCCTCAAATGTAGTTATGTGGTTTGGCAGCTACTTATTTGATAGGACTCAAGTCGTTAAATACAGCTCCACCCTATCAGACTTAACCTCTGTCAACATAGGTGTGCCTCAAGGGTCTATCCTTGGTCCCCTGCTTTTCTCCATATTTATAAATAATGTCGCCTCCAACCTCCAGTAGACCTCCTCCCTATTATACGCTGATGACATTGTTCTGTGCGCTAGTTCTAAAAACATTTCTGACATCAACCAGCATCTCTCCCAGGACTTTGCACTAATTCAACAATGGCTGGCTCACCATAAGCTTGTCCTTAATGTAGCCAAGACCCAAGCCATGTTATTTGGTACTAATGCCAAGCTCAAACACTCCCTACCACATTACACGATCCCCACAGTTAATGGCATATCTATAAGTGTGGTAAACTCATTTAAATACCTGGGTATCACCCTTGACCTGGCTCTTAATTCTGACCTTCACATCCAGCAGACCTGTAAGTCTGTAAACATGAAACTTGACATTGCCTACCGCTCCAGCTGTATGCTAACTCCATCTGCTAGGATGGCCATAGCTTTTGGTATTCTCCTCCCATCCCTCACCTATAGAGTTACAACCTATGCTGCCGCAAGTAAATCTAGTCTTCAGAAGTGGGATGTTACCTACAATAACATCTGTCGCTATGCCTCTTCTTCACACCAGCTCAAACACCTCTGCCTCCTTTATTCCGAACTTGGATGACTTTCACCCCTTACGTCTCGGTCCTTTGCATATGGTTTGTATATTGGTAACATCATCAGAACTCATATACCTAAGCCCCTGGCAGGACTATTTCTGGCTCAGACATCTGGTTATGGCCTGCGCTCCTTGGTCAATGCGCCTGCCTCATCCCTAGGCATCACTCCTCTAAAGGGGCACATGCCTTAGCGTGTCATGCCCCTCAATTCTGGAACTCTCTCCCTCTAACTTTATGCCTTGCCCCTTCCCATGCCTCTTTCAAGAGACTGCTACGCCGTCACTTAGCTGATTCATGTAACTGCACTTGTTTCCAACCACCCTAGCCTGTTTATCCCCCCTTACCCTGACCCCTTAAGCCACTTCTTCCCAGTCATCTCCCAAAACACTCAGCACTTCTTTTTTCTAGTTACCTGTCTGGCCTACCAACATCCACTCATAGTCCTCTCCTCTTATCCTGTCTATATCCTCTCTTTTCTCTACCATTCCTCCTATCTTGCACTCCAATCCTCACGACTACCTTCTCTCTTTTATCTATCTATCCTGTATGTCCACTCTTGTGTCACAACACAGTTTCTCCCTGCATTATGCTAACCTTATTTGCCTTATATCCTGATTATATGACATTAGCAAATGTATCGTTTTTTTTCCCTCTTAGATAATAAATTTACTCTAAATTGTATTTTTTACCTTGCTTGTTACTTCATCTCCTGCTTGCAAGGTATTCCCATCCATGTAACATTGTTCATTTTAATGTACATGTCTTGTTGTATAGTTATGTTAGTGCTGATGCTCTGTACTCGTCTTCACTGTTCTGTAATCTCTCGGGTCATGCCTGAAAATAGTCATTGCCATGGCTAGTGCACCCTACCTGGTTAGCAAATACTAAATAAAAACACAGAGTAATTGAGGAAAACTGCCTAAAGTACACTTTTTTATATAACTGCAAAATAATAACCAGGCACCCTGGTTTTCCATTTTTACCGGTAACACCGGTAACAATCAGGGAATCCTGCTTGGTTTGCGGATTTTGAATTCTTGCACCAGTGCCACACGGAAATTGCATGTCACTCACAGAATCTCTAAGATTTCAGCATCTTTTTAAATTTTTTTTTATTTTCTCTTTCTATGTCCCCTTCTCCCAGCATTAGTCTCCACTTTTCAGAGATCCCTAGGCTAGGTATCCCCTAGTTTCACCCCCAGGTAATGCTCAGGAGCTCCTGTGGGCCTGCCCCTATCCTGCCTGGATTGTACCCCCCCAGGTGGGAAGGGAGGGGACCCCAGGTCACCCCTCCACACTCCCTTAGTGTGCGTCATGCAGCTCAGTGGGTCCCTCATGGAGCCTGGTTATGAAGTCAGGGGCAACTGGGTCCCTTCTGCCAGTGGCCGATGTGGGGTGACTGTTCCTGGTTTTCTGGTCTTTGTCCCTGAGGCATCTGCACTAGAGGAGATCCAAGGAGGTAAGTCACATAGAGACATGCCACTACTCCAGATCCTGGCTAGCATCCTCCACTCCTGATCACTCTGCAGCACCATTGCACCACCACCACCCATGGTCACACAGGTGGTGGTAAAGCAGCAGAACCTGCAGCCCACCCTCCCCAGAGGAGGAGAGCAGTCTCCTGGGTGCTCGATCCAACTCCCCAGGCCAGACCTCCAGCAACCTGAGTTCACTTCTGACCCTGGGTCACTGGCATTGCAAGCAATAGTGCTACCACAACGCCAGAGGGCCAACCCAGATTTCAGCATCTTAAAATGAATGCTGATGTGCTTTGCATTCTTTCTGCTTTGCTGCATATACAGTCAGTAAGGAAATCACCTGCACTGCTTTGTTGTAATCAGCCATTCAGTTTAACCACCCATGCCTACTGGTTAGAGTAACAAACAGTGAATGAACTGGGTACATCCAGCAGACTTGGGTTTGATTCCCACAACCTCCACTTACATACTGTGTGACTCCAAGCAAGTCGCTTAACATCCCCAGTGCTTCTAGGTCACTCCTGAAAAGAGACAGTTCTGCCTAGTGGGCCTTACCTGCTTTACAAAGAATATAAAAAAAATTCCAATATATGTTTACTACATCATAGAATAGTAGACAGGATACCATGTAATTTGCCGGAGTTTTACTTGAGCTGCAATGGTTTTGTATAGGTAAAGATAAATGTTCAGATACATTTTATGTGTTGTGTAAGCTTGTTTTTTGATTTTAGTCAGGTTTTCATTGTATTCTTTGCATATGCGCATCTAGGTTGTAGATTGATAAATGCAGGATCACTGTTACCAACTAGCTTATTCAAGTTCATACTGTAGCCAGTAGGGCCATCCAAAATCCTCAGTTGTTTGAATGAAAACTAGCCTGAATGAAAGTATGTACACAAAGAAGAAACTGCCTTACTACTTATGAAAAGACATCACAGTTAACACCCCATTTAGGTGCATTGGATCATTTGCACCTTTCTCCCACCTGTTATTTCAGTCTCTGTGACAACAAAAAGTTTTCTGATAGACTGCTTCAACAAAAAGCAAATGTTAAGTATTTAAGTGTACTTATGTTTGGCCAGTGGATTTTGAAAGCACAGTCAATGTCATACAGAAGGTAAGGCCCCAGGGGGCTGTATGATGCTGCTGGGCAGAGTAGTGCTCAATTCACATCTGAACAAAGACATGAAAACTGGGAGACATCCTTTTCATGGAAACCAAGTAAAAAAAAAAAAGCATCCACATTTCTGGGATATGCATGAATCCATTTGAAGGTCCTCCACTAATCACTTGTGGATATTTTAGGTGAAGACACTTTATTTCAAAAAAGCAAATTCAAGCAGTTTTTTGTTTTCTCCTCCTGCCCCCGGCCATCCACTCCTTCAGGCCTGCCAAGGCCACCCTACCACCGCTGCTGAGTCCTGACCACCATCCACTGCCCCTTATTGCTGTGCTACCAGGTAACCCAAAGTAACCCTTCACTGAGTGGGCCCTTACCCCTGTGGGACGCTGTCAGGGGAGGAGAATTGCCCCAAAGAGCCTCCTGAGTATCCTGAGCATGGCAAAATGTCGGAACAGACACATGTCTGGGTCTTCTGGCTTATGGAGGGACCAACAGCTGTACTTCGGTTGGCCAGCGGGTGTTCTCCCATTTGCTTGACAGGCCACATGATGTCAAGGCACAAGCCGACATCCATCACACTCCCTCCTGCAGTGAGGGCTGACATGTTGTTGTGCCTCTGGCCTCCACCAGGGGCCAGCAAATGCTGAGCCGTGAACCCACCCTCCCTCCCAGGAGAAGGTGAGTGGTCATTGGACAATCAAGCCTTCACCCACCAGCTGGCCCTCTAACACCCAAGTCTGTTCCCTAACCCTGGTCAGCAGTGTCACAGGCAGAAATCCAATTCAGGCCGTTATTAAATAATAGGTAGGAAAAAACAAAGGTAGTCCACCTTAGCGGTGATGGTTCAGATTAATTCACTTCTGAGTTCTAACAAGCAAAGAGACCAAGTCATTTGTAACTTGTGCATGTGGGGTGTGGGTGTTGAAGAAAGGGGATCATAGTGCTGTCACTACTGCCATCACCCCAGAGGGATGTGGACTGCATTGTTGTTGCTACTGCCGTCACACCGAAGGGGTAGGGGCTGTAGTGCTTCTGCCATCACCACTGGTGGATGGGGAATGTAGTACTGCTGCCATCACACCTAAGGGATGGGGGCCTCAGTGCTGCTGCTTCTGTCACACTTGAGGGAGGGAGGTCATAGTGCTGTTGCTGCTGCCATCACACCAGAGGGATGGGGGCCATAGTGCTGTTGGTGCTGCCATCGCACCTGAGGGATGGGGCCGTAGTGCTGCTTCCATCACACCTTAGGGATGGGGCTGTAGTGCTGTTGCTGCCATCACATCTTGTACCTAAAATAACTTTAAATTGGTACAAGGATGAAAGGATGTGCAACAGTGGAGGTCAAAATTGCTAAAATGCATGCTAGCAGAGTTAAAAATTGTTAAATAAAGTACAAAGAACCGAATACCGGTAAAACCGGATTTTGGCTTAGCAGACACAGGTGACAATACTGTTGTTTACAATGTGCAAAATGGAATATGCCCTTTCTCAATCCCGGTAAACCAGTGTTCCTGATAATAACCTGACTGCAGAACCAGTTGTTACTAGGGGGAGACTGCACTCTTAATAAGGCAGAGAAACAGATCTGAGCAATGGTGGAGCACAGTTTGAACCAACATTCCAAATTCTAAAGTTTGCATAGGTTCTATCTTTGAGGCGTCACTCTTGGCCGAGATGACTGCATGAAGTGTAAATGTTAAGCGAGTGATTCCTGGGGCTAGAATTCCTTTTTTTTTTTTTTTAACTTTGTTTACCCTCCTTGGGCCACAGGCTAGGACCTCCTTCTGCTACCCAACCTACTGAGGCCATGTTGCAGCTATTCCTGGTCCCCAAGCTCACCCATGACACACCTATGTTCTGCCCCCCCCAGCTTACTCCTTGGGCTGGGTATGTCTTCTGTTCCTTCAGAATCACCTCCCCACAGTCTGGCTGGCCACCTGAGATGGAGATGGAGATCCCCAGGAGCACCACAACTTGAGCCCAGTGTTGGCTGCCAGTGGTGTGTCATCCTCCCTGCAATATACGCACTTGTTCCCTTGTTCTCCCCCCACTCCACCAGGAGCACGTAGGACGATTGGCTGCTGGTGAGGCCTGATGCAGCCAATCTGCAGGCATGCACCAATGGTTCCACTGTCCATCACTGTTCCCCTTCATCACCACCCATGGTCACACAGGTGGCAGCAGAGAAGCTTGCTGCAATTCCATCCCTCCCTGGAGGACAGTGCCTGCTGGGGTGCTCAATCCTCCTCACTCCCAGCCAGCCCTCTGACAGCCCAAGCTCATTCCTAAATACAGCAACAAAGGACAGTGCAATCAAGTAATGAAACAAGGAGTCCAAGTTAGTGGTATGAAATATACATTTATTCCAGAGTCCACAAGGAAACGCCGACAGGCAGTCCCAGTGCTTCGACCATTAGGTCTGCGTCAGGGGGAGTGTCTCATTCTCATTCTCATTCCTGAATCCAAGCAGTAGCGCTAGTGGTCCGGCAGCACTCAAGCAATAATTCCAAGTGAAAGTATGGACAGAGACTAAACTAGCAGCCTTGCAAATGTCCTCCAGGGATACCAAGGCATGGTTAGGGTAAGATGCAGCCATAGCTCCAGTGCAGTAAATTCTGAGGCATTAGATGTGAAAGCCAGTCTAATAGCCACACAGAGCATTTGGCAAGTGTACATCTGGGCTGGGACTATCCCTTTCTTCCCTAGCCTCAGTAGGACACTCTGTCAGTGCTATAGCAGGATTCAGTGTGCTTCAAGTAAACCCTGAGAGCCCACTTCACATCAAGATAACACAGATGCATCTCTTTCACTTTCTGGGGCTCTGGGCAAAGGAAAGGCAGTGCAATCTCCTGCTGTCTATGAAAGGCAAGGCCACATGAGAAGAAAAAACGTGAACTGCTAAAAAACACTTTTTCCTTATGGAACACTAGACAGGGTTCTGAGAGGGACAGCACTCTGATTTTTCAAATCCTTCTCACTGAGCAAATAGCCACTAGAAAGGACACCTTTAGGGTAAGAAAGCCATAGTGAGAGAGACCTCAGCAAGAGGTTGAAAAGGGGGATTCACAATGGCTTCCAGGATAATGCTGAATTCCCAAAGATGTAAAGCTTGTGGGATTCAATGAGATGGTTTCTGGCATTCTTTGAAGCATATCACATCTGGATAAGAACCTATGGGGAGAGAATCCACATATTCAAGAAAAAATAACGTTGAGGGATGCAAAGAAATTTTCAAGTGACTTCACACTGGGTTTTTCAAAACCAAATTCTTTTTATTTTGCTTGATAATATGCCTTAACGTTTTTCTCCGTTTCAAAGTGCTTTTTTCATTTATCTGAAATCATAAAATACATGTTTCAATATTCATTTTAAGATACTTTTTAAATGTACACTTTTTAATTTTTTATCTTAACTATTTTCCATTCTTTTCTTTCTAGAACAAAATATTTACAAAGCTGTCTTTGCAAGAATTTCACATTTCATCGGTTATTGAAGAGTAAAATAATAAATTGTCAGCATCTCCTGAAAAAGGAAAAAAAAACATAAAAGGCAAGATGAAAAAATATTTGTTTGCTTTAAAACACCTTTAAGTATATATACTATAATGAATTTAATGTTTCTTTTAAATACCTGCATTTGTCTTTATACTAGTGACTTTCGAATGCATTCTTAATTCTCAGTTTGTAAAACAGTTGTTTTCTTGCTATACAATTATACAATCACAGACACACACACACACACAGGAACATACAAGTGAGTCTTTACCTTCAAATGAAAATGAAAGTTCATTATGTTAAAATAGTACTGATACTGTTATGTCACTTACTGAGTTAGTAATAATACATTTCAGTTTCTATCTTCATCTTACAAAACATGATAGCACAACACTGTCTACTGCTTTAAGCTTGCTCATGTTAACCAGGCTTTTACTGACACATCACTGAGTGCAAATTACTCACAAAAATCTACAAACAAAACATGTTAACGTTCAATATACTTAATGTTGAAAATGCTCTGAATGAGGTTCACTGACCCATATATCACAGCCATTATCAAATCTCCACACAGTGTTCAGAAACAGTGTTTGTTTAAACGATTCCTGTAATTCATTGTAAAACTGTGTATCAAAAGACAATCTATGTATACACTTTCGTATAACTTCTTTGAGTCTCTGTTATAATAATTGTCAAAAAGTGCTTACTTTAATTGTTCTGGATGTGTCTGGTTTAATGGCCGCTGTCCACATGCAAGAGCAAGAAGCAAATGAGCGCTTGATAGTGCTAGCTTCTTGTTCACTTGGAAATCTCTAAGTCACATGACTGGCATTTCAGTACGTAGTCTCATGAGATTTGTATAGTTTACTGTTGCTAAGCACTGTGTGTAGAGCCAGACAGTGCTGGCTTCTTGTTCACTTGGAAATCTCTAAGTCACATGACTGGCATTTCAGTATGTAGTCTCATGAGATTTGTATAGTTTACTGTTGCTAAGCACTGTGTGTAGAGCCAGATGGCTGTAGATAGCCCTTTTTGCTGTGTTATTGTCAATTTTCAAACATGTCTTTATTGTTTCTTTAAGGTTGTAGTAGTTTTATTTTTTGTACGCTGCACCAACATTTACTCAATGGTATTTTACTAAGCTCCCTGTAAATACATTTTACTCTTGACAAATTAATAACCATTTTTGGCTGTTTTAATATTTTTATGCCTGTATGTACTATAGGTTTTTATTTTTAAGGTTTTATCTTGTCTGTAGTGCAGCAGTACAATATTATCGTTATGTCTTTATAAGATAAGTGAAGTTTTCACTCAGCTGTTCTTGCAGCTCCATAGTTCCTGCTTGTGTTATTTAAAATCTAACTTTGTCAGGCAATCAGTGAGGTCTGGAAAGCTAAGCACCTCTTGAGCCCACTCGACCTACCAGCCACTAAGATTTTAAAAGGGCCCATGCACAAAAAGATGCATGGTGTGTTGCTAAGCAACATAACCTGGGTGGTCGAGCAGGCTCATTATGTGCTACCATGTATTTACAGATGTACTATGGGAGATACTGTATTTATTCGGTACACAACCTGTTTTAAACCTTTATTTGTTGAATTTCATGAACTGGTGAAACGGGTGAGTGAACCCTGTCAGGAATTAATTCTAACATTCTACAAGATGGTATATTAGGTCTGTCGGCCATCTCCTGTGACAACTCAAATATATGTATAGTGCTCATTTCAGTTATAAGATCCTTCTGCACAGTCGCAAACATTAAAGTGACATACTGTGTAAAGTGTTGGTGGGGTTGGAAGAAAAAAGCTTTGTGTAATAACTTTAAATATATGTATAATGTTCATTTCAGTTGTTAGATTCTTATGCATAGTCATAAATCTTAAAGTGGCAGACTGTGTGAAGGGCGGGGGGGGGGTTGAGAGGAAAAAAAACAAAAACCTAAAATTCAAGTTTTGTTTTAACTCAGACAGTATTGTGTTTATTATATTACAGTAGAATTTGAACTATAATGGTGTAGTCTTCCAACGTCCCTGACCTTAACTCTGCCATGCTGCTTTATGGTGTTATTGCCAGCAAGCAAGTCAATTTGTATCAGTATTCATTCCTATAGTGCTATCCAATGATGTCATCAAGAAAATCTATTTCATCTCACATCTGTCCAATCTGTTCTGATAGTCACCCCCTCTTTCTGGTGGGTAAACAGCTTCTAGTCCCCCAAACCGCAGTGAAGCCCCATTATGCCCTGCTTGATTAAAGTGTATGGCTACTTGCGATTCCTGATCATGTCTCCTAATGTCTCCCTTGTTTTCTTGTATCCTAGTTTTTAATTATCTAGTCATTTGCCAAACGTAAATCTTATCACAAGGACATTGCAAAACATATACTGCCCATTGTGTTTGACAGTTAATGGGCTGTCTAATGTCAAACGATTGATTTGTTTGTGCATCTTTGAAAGTAGTTTTTCTGCTGGTATGTCCGTAGACAGAGCACCTGCCACATGGTGTCATCCCTGGCTGCTGAGGGCCTAGCAATAATTGTTGGTAATTCTTGGTTTAATAATTCTTGGTTTTGGTGGTGTGTAAAACTGAGATATAACTAGCTTGTCTTTAATTGTTGTGACTTTTTTTGGCTACCACAATCTGGTTTTGGGCTAGTAATGGAATTTGATGATTTTCTGTACTGACTAAATGCCAATGCTTGTGAATAATCTTTTTGATTTCTGGCATTTCGTGGGAATACTGTACTTTGTTGCAATTATCAGTTTGTCACACTCAGTAGCTTCTCCTTTCTCTTCAAGTAGATCCTGTCTGTTTTTGGTTTGTATTTTTTGTTCAGCCTGTCTTAAACATTTTTTACCATAGCCCATCTTGAAATCTTTGGATCATGTCCTGTTGTGCTGCTTGAAAGTCTTCCTCTGTGGAACTATTTCTTTTAACTCGCACTAATTGCGAGTATGGCATGCTTTACTTTAAGTTTGGGTTCATGGAAACTATTTCCATGTAATAATGTATTTCTGTCTGTTGGTTTATGATACAAAGTAGTCAGTAACTTTTTCTCTTTTTTAATGATCATAATGTCTAAATAGGGGATATGGCTGGTGTTAAACTCCATGGTAAATGTCAAGTTAATATTAATGAGGTTCATATATTCATGACATTCATGCAGTCTTTGTTCAGTTCCAGTCCATAATAAAAATACATCATCAATACAATGAAGCCATGTTAATATGTCATGAAAAAATGGATTGATGGTTGGGTCAGGTATGCTGGTCACTTCAAATTGATGCATATAAGCATTTGCATAGGAGGGAGCCATGTTGCTCACCAAGGCCATCCCTCTAATTTGTAAAAAGAATTCATTGTTGCATTCAAAATAGTTTTTTTCTAAGACTAACTCTGCTAACTCCCGTATGACTCTAGTTTTAGGATGCTGTGGATATCTTCTTTTGTCTAATATTATGCCCATTTGTTTCTATACCTTCTGAATGGGGAATAGAGGTGTAAAGGTCAGCTATATGAATGGTAACAAGATAGCAGTTAGGTGGTACACCCCGAGTAGAGAGTTGGTTTAAAATCCTGATCATGTGCCCAGTGTCTTTAACATAAGTGTTAGTTTTTTCTGTTTCTAGTTGTAAATGAAAGTTTACATATTGTGAAATAGGTTCTCTCAAACAGCCTATTGCAGAAACTTTTGGTCTGCCTGGTGAATCTATTGCATATTTGTGTATTTTAGATATGCTATAAAAAGTAAGTGTCCTAGGAAATTTGTTAAGCAACACCTCCCCTTCCCACTGTTTAATCCAGTTCATCACTGTTAATTCTTCTATCGTACTTGCTATGATGTTTTTAAATTCTCTAGTGGGATCATTGTTTAATGGCAAGTAACTGTTTTCTTTGGCCAGTAATTCTGAACACATGTTTTGGTACTGTGTGGTTTCCATAACTACTATGCCCCACCTTTGTCTGCCTGCTTAATTGTAATTGATTTGTCATTTGCTAAAGTTTGTAGTGCTTATTTTTGCCATTTGTTAAGAATATGATATTTAAGGTATTTTCCTTTGTTGTTCTTAAATAATTTCTCTATATCCCTTTGTACCTGCATACAGTATGTTTTGATACCATGACTCCTGCCCATTAGTGGGTTAAATTTAGATTTAATGTTCAGATTCTGTTTGATCTCTCGTTCATATTTTTTATTGGGGTCAGTAGGGGTATGTTCTGATTCTCCAAGCATGTTTTTTAGCCTAATGTTTCTAAAGAGTTTTTGTAGATCTGCTTGAAGGTCAAAAAGGTCCACCCACTGGGTGGGAGCAAAGGAAAGGGCCAAAGACAGGACTTCTATCTCACTGTTAGTTAACGTTTTTCTGCTTAAGCTGAATATTGGGATCATTTCTGGGCCTGGTGATTGTTGATTCATGTGGCTTGCTGCTTCTCTTCCCTTCCACCTGGTCCTTATCCCCTGCCCGATCTCACACTGCTGCCTTGGAAGGTTCCTGCTATGGGTTGTGTTTGCATCCTGTCCCTTAAGGGGTATCTGGCCTCTGAGTCCTGTTGTCCTGATGGTCCTGGTTCTTGAGCTGTCTGGTCTAAAAAAGGCCTTTGTCTAGTGTCTGTGAATCCCTTGTATAGCTATTATCACTATCAGCACTGGTATCTGATTGGTAATTAGTGTTGGTGTTTGTTTTTCTAAATCTGTATTTTTTTATAGGTATAAACTTTATTATCACGGCAGTCATTAGTGTCTCTCCGGAATTTTTTAATCTTTTGTTTTTTAAACTTTCTTCATACTCTGCTAATTTCTGCTTAATGCTTTCTAAATTTTGTTTGAATTCATTTTCTACTATTTTTAATTTAAGAGCTTCTTCTGCTAAATTGGTTTCTTTATTTAGAATATCCCTTTTTTCAATAATTGCTTCTATTAAAGACTACATAAAGACCATTGAGGCTCTATTTCTAATACTATCCCAGTTATGTTTTAATTTAGTTGAATTAATTCCTAGGTTGGGTTCCACAGTAATTCGAAGTCCTCTACAGATTCTATTATATTCAATGTATTTAGTTAAAGTTAGACCATACCATTTCAAATGAGTGTTCTTAAATTTCAGATTTTCTATTTTTATCCTAAACATTTGGTCTCAACTTTTCCTCTCAACCCCCCCCAGCCCTTCACATAGTCTGCCACTTTAAGGTTTATGACTATGCATAAGAATCTGAAAACTGAAACGAGCATTATATATATTTTTAAAGTTGTTACACAAAGCTTTTTTCTTCCAATCTCCCCCAACACTTTACACAGTATGTCACTTTAATGTTTATGACTGTGCAGCAGGATCTTATTTAGATAGTAACTATAAATATATAGAGAAATATAAAGAAATATAGTAACTCCCATAATACATCTGTAAATACATGGTAGCACATAATGAGCCTGCCCGACCACCCAGGTTATGTTGCTTAGCAACACACCATGCCCCTTTTTGTGCATGGGCCCTTTTAAAATCTTAGTGGCTGGTAGGTCGAGTGGGCTCAAGAGGTGCTTAGCTTTCCAGACCTCACTGATTGCCTGATAAAGTTAGATTTTAAATAACACAAGCAGGAAAACTTCACCTATCTTATAAAGACATAATGATAATATTGTACTGCTGCACTACAGACAAGATAAAACTTTAAAAATAAAAACCTATAGTACATACAGGCTTAAAAATATTAGACCACTCAAAAATGGTTATTCATTTGTCAAGAGTAAAATTTATTTACAGGGAGCTTAGTAAAATACCATTGAGTAAATGTTGGTGCAGCGTACAAAAAATAAAACTACTCCAACCTTAAAGAAACAATAAAGACGTTTGAAAACTGACAACAACACAACAAAAAGGGCTATCTACAGCCATCTGGCTCTACACACAGTGCTTAGCAACAGTAAACTATACAAATCTCATGAGACTACATACTGAAATGCCAGTCATGTGACTTGGAGATTTCTAAGTGAACAAGAAGCCAGCGCTGTCTGGCTCTACACACAATGCTTAACAACAGTAAACTATACAAATCTCATGAGACTACGTACTGAAATGCCAGTCATGTGACTTAGAGATTTCCAAGTGAACAAGAAGCTAGCACTATCAAGCGCTCATTTGCTTCTTACTCTTGCATGTGGAGAGCGGCCATTAAACCAGACACATCCAGAACAATTAAAGTAAGCACTTTTTGACTACTGTTATTCATACCTGTCAACTGTACCATATTATGAGGAATGTTCCTCATTTTACTTCTCAAAAGCTCCGTGTTCCACATTGTGAGGACTTGTTCCACAGTCAAAGTCAACATTTTAAAGCAAAAATCCATAGTAAATGATGCAAAAAATATATTATTCAATTAACAACAGACTTTCTGAACATAAATGCAACATGTTAACAGTGTTTTGAGCTTCTTAGGTAAGGATTTGATTAAATGTTCCACATTTTGCCCATTTGTTCTATATTTTGATAGGCAATGTTACACATTTGGGGGACAAAAGGTTGAGAAGTATGCTATTATTATAACAGAGACTCAAAGAAGTTATACAAAAGTGTATACATAGATTGTCTTTTGATACACAGTTTTACAATGAATTACAGGTATCGTTTAAACAAACACTGTTTCTGAACACTGTGTGGAGATTTGATGATGGCTGTGATATATGGGTCAGAGAACCTCATTCAGAGCATTTTCAACATTAAGTATATTGAACGTTAACATGTCTTGTTTGTAGATTTTTGTGAGTAATTTGCACTCAGTGTTGTGTCAGTGAAAGCCTGGTTAACATGAGCAAGCTTAAAGCAGTAGACAGTGTTGTACTGTCATGTTTTATAAGATGTAGATAGAAACTGAAATGTATTATTACTAACTCAGTTAGCGACATAACAGTATCAGTACTACTTTAAACATAATGAACTTTCATTTTCATTTGAAGGTAAAGACTCACTTGTGTGTTCCCGTGCATATGTGTGTGTGTGTGTGTGTGTGTGCGTATGTGTGATTGTATAATTGTATAGCAAGAAAACAGCTGTTTTACAAACTGAAAATTAAGAATACATTTGAAACTCACTAGTATAAAGACAAATGCAGGTATTTAAAAGAAACATTAAATTAGTTGTAGCATATGCAGTTAAAGGTGTTTTAAAACAAACAAATGTTTTTCACCTTGTGTTTTATGTTTTTTTTTCTTTTATCAAGAGATACCGACAGTTTATTATTTTACTCTTCAGTAACCAATGGAAAGTGAAATTCTTGTCAAGACAGCTTGGTAAATATTTTGTTCTAGAAAGAAAAGAATAGAAAAATAGTTTAGAGAAAAAAATTAAAAAATATACATTTAAAAAGTATCTTAAAATGAATATTGAAACGAGTATTTTATGATTTCAGATTAATGAAAAAAGCCCTTCAAAAAAGCACTTTGAAATGGTGTGAAATGTTAGGGCATTTTATCAAGCAAAATAAAAATAATTTGGTTTTGAAAAACTCAGTGTGAAGCCGCTTGAAGATTTCTTTGCATCCCACAACATTATTTTTTCTTGAATTTGTGGACACCTCAGGGGTTCATACCCTACCAGAACTATCACCATTTCCCTGGATACCTGCCTACATAGGTCCTTTTCTGGAATGCTAATCATTCCACGTGAGGGTCATCGGAAATATTCCAGGATATTGGTGCTTTCACTATTTAGGGTATTGGACAGAAATTTGAACATTTATAGTGTCACTTTGACACATTTTAAAGGAACTATCTCTCCATTCATTTTTTCTGGAATATATTTGCCTTTGCCTGTTTGCAAGTATTTACTGCTTAAACATGCAGTCCACATATATGGATGCTTTTTATGATATGGGAACCAGTATAGAGCAGAATATGCATTTTACATCTTATTCAGATGAAGATAGAAAGAAATTGTTTATGGCTATGAGAGGTGATAGGGATCTGTCAGACCAGATATGTGACAACACCAAATGTTTAGCACAGAAACTAGAAAATCTAAAATTTAAGAACACTCATTTGGAATAACATGGTCTAACTTTAACTAAATACATTAAATATAATAGAATCCCTAGGGAACTTCAAATTACTGTGGAACCCAACCTAGGAATTAATTCAACCAAATTAAACCATAACTGGGATGGTATTAGACATAGGGCCTCAATGGACTTTATGTAGTCTTTAATAGAAGCAATTATTGAAGAAAGGGATATTCTAAATAAAGAAACCAATTTAGCAGAAGAAGCTCCTAAATTAAAAATAGAAGATAATTAATTCAAACAAAATTCAGAAAGCAGTACACAGAAATTAGCAGAGTATGAAGAACGTTTAAAAAAACCCAAAAGATTAAAAAATTCCAGAGAGACACTAATGACTACTGTGATAATAAAGTTTATACCTACAAAAAATATAGCTTTAGAAAAACACCAACACTAATTGCCAATCAGATACCAGTGCTGATAGTGATAATAGCTATACAAGGGATTCACGTGCATCAGACACCAGACAAGGGCCTTTTTTAGATGAGAGAGCTCAAGAACCAGGACCATCAGAACAACAGGACTCAGAGGCCAGATACCCCTTAAGGGACAGGATGCAAACACAACCCATAGGAGGAACCTTCCAAGGCAGCAATGTGAGATCAGGCAGGGGAGGAGGACCAGGTGGAAGGGGAGAGAAGCAGCAAGCCACACGAGGTAACAATCACCAGGCCCAGAAATGATCCCAATATTCAACTTTAGCAAAAAAACATTAACTAACAGAGAGATAGAAGTCCTGTCTTTGGGCCTTTCCTTTGCTCACACCCAGCAGGTGGATCTTTTTGACCTTCAAGCAGATCTACAAAAGTTCTTTTGAAACATTAGGCTAAAAATATGTTTGGCAAATCAGAACATACCCCTATTGACCCCAGTAAAAAATATGAACGAGAGATCGAACAGAATCTGAACATTAAATCTAATTTTAACCCACCAATGGGCAGGAGTCATGGTATCGAAACATATTGAGTGCAGGTACAAAGGGATATAGAGAAATTATTCGAGAAGAACAAAGAAAAATACCCTAAATATCATAATCTTAACAAATGGCAAAAAGAAGCACTACAAACTTTAGCAAATGACAAATCAGTCACAATTAAGCAGGTAGACAAAGGTTGGGCATAGTAGTTATGGAAACCACACAGTACCAACAAATGTGTTTAAAATTACTGGCCAATGAAAACAATTACTTGCCATTAAAAAATGATCCTACTAGAGAATTTAAAAACATCATAGCAAGTACTACAGAAGGATTAGCAGTGATGAACTGGATTAAACAGTGGGAAGGGGAGGTATTGCTTAACAAATTTCCTAGGACACCTATTTTTTATAGCATATCTAAAATACACAAAAATTCAATAGATCCACTAGGCAGACCAATAGTTTTTGCAATAGGCTCTTTGTTAGAACCTGTTTCACAATATGTAAATTTTCATTTACAACCAGAAATAGAAAAAACTAACACTTATGTTAAAGACGCTGGGCACATCAGGATTTTAAACCAACTCTCTACTCGGGGTGTACCACCTAACTGCTATCTTGTTACCATTCCTATAGCTGACCTTTACACCTCGATTCCCCATTCAGAAGGTATAGAAACAATGGGCATAATATTAGACAAAAGAAGATATCCACAGCATCCTAAAACTAGAGCCTTACAGGAGTTAGCAGAGTTAGTCTTAGAAAAAAAATATTCTGAATTCAACAATGAATTCTTTTTACAAATCTGGGGGACGGCCATGGACAGCAACATAGCTCCCGCCTATGCAAGTGCTTATATGCATCAATTTGAAGTGACCAACATACTTGACCCAACCATCAATCCATTTTTTCATGAAATATTAATGTGGCTTTGTTATATTGATGATATATTTTTATTATGGACTGGAACTGAACAAAGACTGCATGAATGTCATGAATATATGAACCTCATTAATATTAACTTGAAATTTACCATGGAATTTAACACCAACCAAATTCCCTATTTAGACATTATGATCATCAAAAAAGAGAATAAGTTACTGACTACTTTGTATCATAAACCAACAGACAGAAATACATTATTACGTGGAAATAGTTTCCATGAACCCAAATGTAAAAAAAGCATATCATACTCTCAATTAGTGCGAGTTAAAAGAAATTGTTCCACAGAGGAAGATTTTCAAGCAGCACAACAGGACATGATGCACAGATTTCAAAACAGGGGCTATGGTAAAAAAAAAATTTAAGATAGGCTGAACAAAAAATACAAACCAAAAACAGACGGGATCTACTTAAAGAGAAAGGACAAGCTACTGAATGCGACAAACTGGTATTTGTAACAAAGTATTCCCACAAAATGCCAGAAATCAAAAAGATTATTCACAAACATTGGCATTTAGTCAGTACAGAAAATCATCAGATTCCAGCACTAGCCCAAAACTCGATTGTGGTAGCCAAAAAAGTCCTAACAATAAAAGACAAGCTAGTAAAATCTCAGTTTTACACACCACCAAAACCAGGGCAACAATTATTGTTAGGCCCTTTGCAGCCAGGGATGACACCATGTGGCAGGCGCTCTGTCTGCAGACGTACCAGCAGAAACACTACTTTCAAACACCCACATACAAATCAATCGTTTGACAACAGACAGCCCATTAACTGTCAAACACAATGGGCAGTATATGTTTTGCAATACCCTTGTGATAAGATTTATGTTGGGCAAACAACCAGACAATTAAAAACTAGGATACAACAACACAAGGGAGACATTTGGAGATGTGATCAGGAATCACAAGTAGCCATACACTTTAGTCAAGCAGGACATAATAGGGCTTCACTACGGTTTTGGGGACTAAAAGCTGTTTACCCACCAGAAAGAGGGGGTGACTATCAGAACAGATTGTACAGATGTGAAATGAAATGGATTTTCTTGATGAAATCATTGGACAGCACTATAGGAATGAATACTGATACAAATTAACTTGCTTGTTGGCAAAAACACCATAAAGCAGCATGGCAGAGTTACGGTCAGGACATTGGAAGAATATACCATTATAGTTCAAATTCTACTGTAATATAATAAGCACAATACTGTCTAAGTTAAAACAAAATTTGAATGTTAGTTTTTGTTCCCCTCTCAACCCCGCCCTTCACAGTTTGCCACTTTAAGGTTTATGACTATGCATAAGAATCTAACAACTGAAATGAGCATTATACATACATTAAAAGTTATTACACAAAGCTTTTTCTTCCAACCCCCAACACTTTACACAGTATGTCACTTTAATGTTTGCGACTGTGCAGAAGGATCTTATAACTGAAATGAGCACTATACATATATTTGAGTTGTCACAGGAGATGGCCGACAGACCTAATATACCATCTTGTAGAATGTTAGAATTAATTCCTGACAGGGTTCACTCACCCGTTTCACCAGTTCATGAAATTCAACAAATAAAGGTTTAAAACAGGTTGTGTACCGAATAAATACAGTATCTCCCACAGTACATCTGTAAATACATGGTAGCACATAATGAGCCTGCTCGACCACCCAGGTTATGTTGCTTAGCAACACACCATGCATCTTTTTGTGCATGGGCCCTTTTAAAATCTTAGTGGCTGGTAGGTCGAGTGGGCTCAAGAGGTGCTTAGCTTTCCAGACCTCACTGATTGCCTGACAAAGTTAGATTTTAAAAAACACAAGCAGGAAAACTTCACTTATCTTATAAAGACATGATAATATTGTACTGCTGCACTACAGACAAGATAAAACCTTAAAAATAAAAACCTATAGTACATACAGGCTTAAAAATATTAAAACACCAAAAAATGGTTATTCATTTGTCAAGAATAAAATTTATTTACAAGGAGGTTAGTAAAATACCATTGAGTAAATGTTGGTGCAGCATACAAAAAATAAAACTACTGCAAACTTAAAGAAACAATAAAGACATTTCAAAACTGACAACAACACAACAAAAAGGGCTATCTACAGCCATCTGGCTCTACACACAGTGCTTAGCAACAGTAAACTATACAAATCTCATGAGACTACATACTGAAATGCCAGTCATGTGACTTAGAGATTGCCAACTGAACAGGAAGCTAGCACTGTCTGGCTCTACACACAGTGCTTAGCAACAGTAAACTATATAAATCTCATGAGACTACGTACTGAAATGCCAGTCATGTGACTTAGAGATTTCCCAGTGAACAAGAAGCTAGCACTATCAAACGCTCATTTGCTTCTTGCTCTTGCATGTGGACAGTGGCCATTAAACCAGACTCATCCAGAACAACTACAGTAAGCACTTTTTGACAACTATTATAACAGAGGCTCAAAGAAGTTCTACAAACTAGCCTACATAGATTGTCTTTTGATACACAGTTTTACAATGATTTACAGGAATCGTTCAAACAAACACAGTTTCTGAACACTGTGTGGAGATTTGATGATGGCTGTGATATCTGTGTCAGTGAAGCTCATTCAGAGCATTTTCAACCTTAAGACCCAGATATTCAGACTGCACCGGGCGGAGGCACATGCCTAGATGCAGCGCCACTGGGCTGCGCCGGGGCCAGGACCAGGTGATATTCAACGGTGATGCGCCATGGTGCAGCACCATTGAATATGGCAAGGTTGGCACACATACTGTGCATGGCACAGTGGCACTGTGCCAGAACAAGCCACTGATAGGGAGTATGGGGATGCACCAGCGCAAGTGCAGTTGCACTAGGTGCAGCACCCGCGATACTCAGCCGAGGCATGCAAATGAGGCCATTACATAAGCAAGGTGCAAATGGGACCATTTTCATGTCATTGTGGCCCCATTAGCATGCCTTGCGCAGGGCAGCCCAGTGAATTGTGCCTGGCACCCTACACAGAGTGATGTGTGCAGTGGGGATCCCAGGGCATCCCCTGCCACGTAGCCGCGACTGTGGTAAAGCTAACATAAGACAGTTCCTGGTAGTCCAATTGTCCCACACCCGCTTGTTGCCCTGATCATGGTAACTGTATATTGCAACAATCCCTGGTAGTCTAGTGGAGCCCCTTCCCACCCGAATCCCCATTCATGGTACATGTATCTGTTTTTATTCCCTGGCAGCCCAGTGGTCCCCCCTCCCTCCCAAATCCCTGATCGCGGTAAATCCCTGTAGAATAAAGCCCTGGTCGACTAGTGGTCACCCCTCCCTCCTGAATCCCTGATCGCGGTAAAGCCCTGAAGAAAGCCCTGGTGGACTAGTGGTACTCCCCTGCCCATTGCTGTGATCATGGTACAATGCCAGATCAGATTTCCTGGTGATCCAGTGGCACCCCCACCCCCCACACACAGATCCTCTTGCCCACCCGCTCCACCACCCCATCATCAGCGGTGGCGCAACCCGCCTGCATACCGTGTAGGTAGCTGACACAAGCACAGAATTTCAAAAGCAGTGTAATCACACAGTATCCCTAAATGTAACACTCTAAACAGAAGGATAAGGGTCTTAAACAGTCAAGGAGAAAAGTAATTACAGCTTTTTGGCAAATTTCGGCATGGCAATCAGATTTATGCTTGGTTTAGAATGGACACAGAAGCAGACTGCAGGAACCAATCGGAAACCAACGCTGAAGAGTGCTCATGTTCCAACTGGATGACTGCTAATGCTGTGCTTTGCTAATGGAGAGTCCGAGCTTAGGTTCTCAGGCAGCGGTAGAGGCAGCGCCCACTGTCCAGTGCCCGGGTTTCCCACGCCTATGGGCAGGGAGCCCATGGAGAGCATATCCTTGGCAGGGGATGGAAGAAGGGGTTGGTATTAAGTACTGGGCCACAGACAATGGAATAACTGAACCAGCAGGAGGACCAAAACAGCAGGACAACAGAATTGTGTATTCCTTGATGCCTAAAGACTGGCCCAACCACGGAAATTCATAAATTAGTGTAATCAAATAGTCCCAACTCTTGACACTCTGAACAGGAAAAAATAGAGGTCATAACTGTTAGGCAGTAAGCAAGTACAGCTCTTTTTTGTGCAAGTTTTAGACAGAAAATCAGACTTTAGCTTAGTATTGAGGGAGACACAGGAACAGACTGCAGGAGCCAGTCAGACGCCAGAGCAGAAAAGCGTTCGCATTCCTATTGGGTATCGGCAATGCCGCACCTTGCTAGTAAGGAGTCCGGTCTAGGTATCTCAGACAGTGGCTATGGACGTGACAACTGTCCAATATCCTCATTTCTCCCACCTGAGGGGCAGGGAGCCCCTGAAGGGCTAGTCTACGGCAGGGAAGAGAATTAGGGGACAGAGGAAAGAGATAGTAAGAGTGGAATGCAGTGGAAAGGGAATACGAAGACGCAATAGGGCAGTTAAATGGTAAAGGGTTGGGAAATGAGAGCCACAGATTAAGCAATATGTAAAAGACAGCAGGGTGAGTAAAGTGTAGTGGCTGCAAAAGCCATGAAGAGACAATAATCCTACAGGGATTTCTAGAGGGGAAAAACATTTAAGGCATAAGACGCTCACAGATTTAAGGTCACCAAAGGTTACAAGCGATCATAAACTCAACTACGCTCAGAGGGCAGCAGCCTGATGGTTCGGACTAAAATTAGGGGCTGGGGTAGCAATTACATGACTCACACACATACCGAGCATATAGAGATTTAAAGGCATTCATACTGCGGAGGCAGCTTAATTTCAATAATTTTTGTACTTTGTTCCACAGTGTTGGCAACAGGAAACCAATGGCCACTCTACCATAGCAAAAGGAAGCCTTGGGGATACATAATGTGATATAGGATGTGCCTCTTAGGGCATATGTTCCTGGCTCACTTAGTGGGAGACAGTCTATTATATATTGTGGAAGCCACTTTAAGAAGACTCTATAAGTCCAAAGGACTGCGTTTCTATTATGACTAAACATATGAGAGGACCACCCTGCAACTTTGTACAAGGAACAATGATGGTTAGAGATGGGGAGACCAGTTATAAACTGGATGGCCCTGTGGTAAAGCATATCCAACTTTGCAAGTGAGGCTTTGGGACATTGACTATAAAGAAAATCTGCATAATCGATCAGCAAAAGAAAAGTAGTTTGGACAAGGCGCACTTTTGCATCTCTAGCAAGAAACTGCTTAATTCTAAAGAATAGCCCCAGCCTTTGCCTTAACTTCTTTACAAGGTCCTCGATGTGCTCAGTGAATGATAGATTATGGTCTAACCACACACGTAGGTATTCAAACTTTGAGATAAACTCCAATTTCTCTCCAAGAATTGTGGTAATTTGAGGCAGTGCTCCAGAGCTAGCCAGATTAGTCACACAGCTATAGGGTGAGAACAACATTGCTTTTGTTTTTTTAGCATTTAGAAGAAGTCTTTTATAGAGGAGCTGGTTCTGGAGCTGGTTAAATTCCTCCTAGAGGTCAGCACAAGTGGCTTGAGGTGTCGGATGACTTATATATACAACTGTGTCCTCAGCAAACAGGTGTATGTTGGCCTTCTTAAATACTCTCATCAATGTTATTAACATAGATAGCAAATATTAAGGGACCAAGTATGGATCCTTGCGGTACTCCCCTCAGTAGAGGTTTCAGAGGGATAGCTCACCCTCAGCCTTAATTTGTTGACGCTGTCCTACAAGGTACTCAGTAAACCAATGCAAAGAAACTGAGTCCAGGCCTATACTCTTCAGAGAAGAGAGAAGCAGGCTATGATCCACTATATCAAAAGCCTTACTAGGGTCTCGAAATATAGCACAGACAAAGTTTCTACTGTCTAATTCTCAGTACCAATCATTTGTTTCTTTGTCAAGGGCAGAAATAGTGCTGTGTGTAGTTCTAAAGCCAGATTGCATAGGGTTTGGTAGGTTATTGGATTCAAGGTAGTCCCTTAGTTGGTTACTGACAATCTTTTTCAGAAGTTTCAACAAAGTTGGGGGGAGGGAATCTGGTCTATAATTGTTAAGGTCGAAGGGATCCCCTGATTTAAACTAGGTGATGACATGAGCAATTTTCCAGATATGAGGAATAAGCCCTTGGGACAATGATGAGTTAAATAAGTGGGTGACAGGAACAGCTAGGACCTGATAGGCGATTTTAAGGAAATAAGGATTCAAAGAATCAGCACTGGCACTTTTCTTAATATTCAATTAGAGCATGAGGTCTTCAACCTCTTTCAGAGAGAGACCAAGTAGAATGAGAAGCCAGGTACTGGGGTAGGAGAGTCTGAGCATGGGACACTTAATTGGGAGCGGACCAGGGATACAGGGGAATTGTCGACAGCTAGACCAGCTGTGACAGAATGATTATTAAATGCATCTAGGATTCCTGGTTTATCATTGATAATAGTACTCCCAGCTGTAATCTTAGGTGGCAAGGAATTACCAGGCGTATATCCGGACATGTCCTTGATTGTCCTCCAGAATTTGGAGGAGCACTTTGCTGCAGAATCCAATTCAGTAAGATAAAATGCTGTCTTAGCATCCCTGATCATTTTCATACAAGCATTGCATGCCCTTCTGAACTGACACCAGTCTGAGTCAAGCTTAGTCCGGCGAGATTTTTCCACAACTTATCCCTACCAAGAAATGCAGCTGTCAGCTTGGCAGAGAACCAATGACATGTTTTTTTTTTTTTATTATTTAAATTTTGGTGACCGGGTAGGCCCTGAGACCATAACGGTCCCTTTTTCAGGGGCGACCCGGGGTTATTACAGTCAACAGTACAATAAGAAGTAGGAACAATTCAAGGGAAAGTGCGCAGATACAGACATTAAAATCAGAACATACAGTACAATCACAGGCAGGTTAGGTAACGTTTAGAATAACATGGGGTAAACACTAGTTTCACAAGAGTGGCAGTTACATAAGGTTCTTTTATCAGGTCAGTTTTACGGGTTACAATTTCAAGTGTTTCAGAAGTGATAAGATTCAACTGAAATAGGATACCAACCTGTTAGGTGGCAGGTTTTTAATATCAGAGGTGGAGTGCTGTTTTCTATTCTCAGCGGTGGCATGCACAGAGGCTTAGCTCTAGAAGGTACGTCTTTAGGCCTTTTTTAAAACCCCCAAAGGAGCTGCAGTCTTGAAGATTGCTAGGTAGGCCATTCCATAGGGACGGGATGTAATTTTCGAATGACCGAAGACCTTGGCTTGTTCGGACTTTTGGGACATGGAGGAGTCGACGACACAAGGATACAAGTGTTCTTTTAGGCTGCTTGAGTACTAAGGTACGACTCAGGCTGGGGGGAGCATCCATTTGTAGAAGCCTTAAAGCCAACCTAGGGAAGTGTAAGCCAGTCTGCCCTCCAGGGAGGGCCAATTCAGTGAGTCGAGTATAGTATTCTAGTGGCTGAGCTCCCAGGGCAAAGCGTCCTATTCTGTGGTATAATTTTCCTAGCTTTCACATCTCTGTGTTTTGCATTGAATGTAGCACTGGGGCACCATAAAATAAGGTGGGCAGGAGCATGCCCGTGGCTATCTTTAGCCTGGATGCCTGAGTGAGAAAAGTGGTTAGATGGTACATGAGCCCAAGCTTTTGATTTAGCGCCTTGGTTAATTGTTCAACATGAACCTTGAAAGAGCAGTCTTGATCGACATAGACTCCCAGGTATTTGATGCAATCCACCACCTCAATAGGATGGCCACTGGACAGTCAAGGGGACAGTAGACATGTTCTGTCAGGGCCCAATTTACTGGGTCCGAATAGGATGGCTTTGTTTTTTTCTCTCATTTAGGACTAGCCTATTTGTCTGGAACCGGGTTTCCAGTGGGGAGAGATTGTGGTTCAGGAGTTGGTTTAGCTGTACAGCATTTGAAGCAGATCTTTATAGTACTGCATCATCCACATAGAGGGTCACTTTCGATCCGCCGCAGTGCTTTGGTAGGTTGTTGATAAACAGGGAGAATAAAGAGGGGCGGTATTGAACCTTGAGACACCCTCAGCAATGGAGCGCTGCCTGACTCCACCCCTGCCATCTGATTATCTGAGATCTGTCTTGCAAGTAATCTTTCAACCACTGTGTTGAGTGGTTGTCCAGTCCGAGACAGCTAAGCTGCTGGATGAGCAATTTATAGTCTACTAGATCAAAGACCTTGGTAGGGTCTATGAAGACCGCACCAGTAAGTTGGCCTTTGTCTTGGGCAACAAGGATGTCAGATGTTAGACTCACCAGGGCAGTATCAGTACCATGTTGTTTTCTGAATCCAAGTTGTCATGGAGTGAGAGGCTATGTTGTTCAGCATATGCCTGGACTTGTTGGTATACAATTCTCTCTCTAGCATTTTATTTAGTGTGCAGAGAATAGAAATCGGTCTATAGTTTTCAACTAGCTCACTGGGTCCCCCCTTAGGGATCGGGGTAACCAAAGCTGTGTTCCAAGCTGAGGGGACTTTGCCTTCCATCAGCGACCTATTGAACAGCCACATGACTGGCACTGCAATTTCTTGGTCAGCCAGTCTGAGTAACCTGGGTTCAACCTTGTCATAGCCTGGAGAACCATTTGTCTTAATGCTCCTAATGAGCTTTAGGACCTCAGTTTTTTACACAAATTTTTACCGTAGAAGCATACATATTTAGGGCCCCAACAAGTATATCATGGAAAATATCATATGCCGAGTTAACCATGTTAGCTAAGTAGAAGTCTTGCAAATGTGGCGAGTGTTCCAACTCATAGACATAGGCAGCCACATCAAAGTTACGACGGGACCTTATTGTAAGAAATTTAGCTGTAGGTCCTGTATGATGCAGTGATCTGACTGCAGCAATGAAGCAATAGTCACTGACATCAGCAGAGAAGGTTCCAGCATGTGAGAAGAGATGAGGCTTATCGACTAAAATAACATCCAGCAGTGTTCTGTTGCTCATGTTCTTTTTGTTTGAATGTGTGGGTTCATGAATTAGTGGCACCAACCCATGGGAATCGCAGAAAGTGTTTAAGGGTGAAACAGTCTTCGATAACCAGTTGAAATTAAGGTCCCCTAGGATGATAGTTTCAAGGCTCTCTTTCTCTATAATAAAACCAAGATGTGTAAGAAGGAGTGTACCAGCAGATGGCGGACTATAGCAACCAATCACTCTGAGGGCAAGGGAAGTAGATAAATCCATCTTCAGGGTCAAACCCTCAAATTCACGTCCAGTCCCAGATGCAACCACCTTAGGAGGGCCTGATGGATAAATACATTGTAACCAGGCCTGGATTTAAAAACTACTGACAATTCAGCCATCGTGGACATAGTATTGGAGTAGCTGATTTGCTTTTGGACTGCCATCGATACTCTTAGCAGGTTGGCAGTGAAAGGATTAACCAGGTCAGGGACTGTATGGCCCAAGAGCGCTGGGGAAAGGGTCCCCTATATAGGTCCAACCCAAGATTTTCCTTTTCAAGGGCCAACCAGGCTACCTTGTGGTGGGTGGAGCTTGCAGGGAGAAAGGCAAGCTCTGTGGCCCAATAGTAACATTTCATGTTTGGTAAAGAACAACCTTCTGTCCTCGCAGGATGTTGCAGGATAGCATGTTTTGTGTGGGTGGGCTGCCTGTTCCAGATAAAAAATGCACTAAGGAATCAATAGATTTAAAAAAAAAGAGGACAGGCAATTTCAGTGGCAATGTCTGAAACAAACATTTGGGCAAAGTGCACATGTTTATAACATTAATTCTGCCCCTGAATCAGACTGGTAGCACCTGCTATCTAGCACATTCTGATGCTACGGTTTGCAGCTGTTATTTGTAGTTATTTTTGTACCAGGCTGCAACAGAGCAGGCAAGATGCACCCCCAGATATTTTATGGTGTCTACAACCACATAGCCCAAAGGATTTTGTGCCCGGATTTTGTGAAAGGTTTTCTCTGTTCTGTTTCCCCACCAGGAGCAATTCGCTCTTACCCCATTTGACCTTGTGGCCCAACAGTGACCTGCATTCCCTTAGAAGCTGATGTTTAGCGGGTAAGCTCTCTAGAGGCTCATACAGGTACACGAGAATATCGTCCGTGAAGAGAGACAGTTTGTGTTCCTCCTGCTCTCAACCCACCAGTCCCCTAATGCCCACATTAGCACTTACTGCTGCTGCCGAGGCTTCAAACACAGTATGTACAGTAGAGGAGAAAGAGGGCATCCCTGGTGGGTACCAAAGGTCAGGGAAAAGGGCTTTGTGAGGCTACCATTAATCAGAATTTGGTCTTCTGGGGCCTGATAAAGAACTCCTACCCATATGACAAACTGGGAGCCTAATTGATACCTCCTTAGAGTCTCAAACATACAAACCCACTCCACACAGTCGAAGGCCTTTTCCACGTCCAGTGTAAGGTCCACTGCCCATGTCTGTGTGCAGTTCTGGACCACCTGTATATGATGTTGAGGGTTCTTCTGACATTTGTTTTCCCCTTGGCACCCCTTCACAAAGCTGGACTGGTCTGGGTGTATGACATCTTGCAGCACAGGTTCAACCCTATTGGCTGTCTTTAGCAATTACACCATAGTCTGCTGTGATGAGTGACACGGGCCTATAAGAGGTGCAAAGGAAGTGATCTTTACCTGGTTTGGGAAGCACAGTGACTGCTGCAGACCATTTGGGGGGGCAGTCACCCTTTTTCTAGACATTCCTGCATCATATTAAATTGTGTGCTACTTGTGTCCACCAAGAAGACCTTATAAATGTTTACGGCGAGGCTGACAGGCCCAGAGGCTTTCCCACCCTGCGTTCCATGTTCATTTTCATTTCCTTTCATTTTTATTAACCAGGTATGGTGCACTAGACAAACATTTGCCTATTTCCAGGCATGACCAGGGAGAAGTACAACCAAAGCACACAAATACATGACAATGACAGATAAAAACATGTAAGCTATTCTTAAGGCATGAGCCAATAGCACCTGCACACTTTGAAGACTGAAAAACCCATTGCATATCACTGACTTAAATATTCTACTATTGTTTTCAGAGTTCTCCCCTCCCCTTGAACAGTAACAACATAACCCCCTACTCTGTAAGTTCATCCCAGCAAAGCCTCAAACAGCAATACACTGATCCCCCTCCTTCCTCCATCCCCCAACCCCCCGTCAAACTAACAGCAGCTTGAATCATCTTTCCCAGAAAACAGCTGGTGGATTTCATGTTATTTATACATTACTTGTTTAACACCTATTTAAGTACACTTAACAGTTCAGTGATGACAGTACATCAGCAGAAAAAACAGAGCATCCACCCCAAAGGTCAGCAGTGGAGGTACAGTACATACTGTAGCTTAGGTTTAATTCAAGAGCCCTGTAAGGGGGGAGAAGAAATAAAGAAAGTCACAAGCAGGTTCCGTGTGTCCAACATCTTGCTCAGGTCATTACTCTGGTAGGGAGTAAATGGTTGTAGGCCCAGCGGACAAAACAGAACACAGCCAAATGCCCCTGTAATCGAAACCATCTCTTCACAGTGACCGAGCAAAATTCTACAGGATCGACAATTCCAGCAACCCTCAGTTTTCCCCTCAAAATGCCTCACCCCCTTTGATACCCACAGTACCCTGGGTAAATAAATCTGCTGTGGTCAGGAGCAAGTCAATGAAAGGTCCAAAAATCATTAGTCATCTCACGCTGCTTAGTTCATGACAGTCATGCCCCCCCCCCCCCGGGACAGCGACATCTAGCTCAAGGGAACTGGCCTGTCTTGTTGCTACTCAATAAGCACTGCATAAGAGAAAAACAGTTACGCAAGAACTTACCGTAATAGTAGATCTACAAGGGGATCTCAGTCATCAGGTTACATCATAGGAACTTCACCATCGGTGAATAGGGAATCTACACAGAAGATTTTTAGCAGTGCAACTGGGGCCACCAGTGCCATCAACATCAGCTGACGTCACCAATCCTATATAAACATAGGTGGCCCCGCGCCCTCCTCAGTTCTTTCCCTCCGGAGATGAAGAGAGCAAGGCTGGCACCCTGGGGAACCAGAGGAGAGTGGGGGACCCGGCTCTAAGAATAATGATGGAAAAGCAGAGAACCAAGTCCTGACTAGGACGGATGGTAGGGAGGGAAATATACCTGATAACTGAGATCCCCTCGAAGATCTACTGTTATGTTAAGTTCTTACATAACTGTTCTATCTTCTTCGGGGGTATCTCAGACATCAGGTAACACCATAGAAAAGAGTACCAAGCAGTGACAAGAGTAACCTAAAGTCTGGGGGGTTGTATCTCCATAAAACATAAGACAGGAGTCCTGCCAAAGCTTCCACAGGTCCTAGAAGCGATGTCCAGACTGTAATGCTTGGTGAAGATGTGGACTGTACTCCAGTTGGCAGCAGCACAGATATCAGTGGCTGAGACCCCTTTGAAACAAGTCACCAAGGTAGCCATGCCTCTGGTGGAGTGAGCTTCTCTGTCGTACTTATTGTAGCAGAACACAATGCAATTTGCCAACCATTTGGATAAACATTGCTTAGAAACTGAAGCACTTTTTTTCTACCAGGGTGAAGGAAACAAACAATTACTAAGACTTTCTGGACTCCTTAGTCCTGAGCAGATAATACTTCAAAGTTCTGCATATCTAGAGTATGGAGCAGTGCTTCCCCTGGGTTGGCATGCTCCAGAAAATAAACAGGAAGGTGGATAGACTGATTGAGTGTAAAGTCGGAAACCACCTTAGGGAGAAACTTAGGATTTGTGTGCAAAGACACCCTGTCTTTGTGAAAAATCAGATAAGGCTCCTCGCGCCAGAAGGCCTGAAGCTCTGAAATTCTTCAAGCAGAAGTAACTGCAACTAAAAAGAGCATTTTCCAAGACAGAAAACACAAATCACAAGTCGCGATTGGCTCAAAAGGAGATAGGGTCAACTTTTCCAAAATAAAATTCAAGTCCCAAGCCAGGACAGGAGAATGGATTGGAGGTTTTAAATGTAAGATGCCCCAGAGGAAGGTATGGGAGACATCCAGCTGAGCAATAGTGTGGTCACCCATGGGCTCATGGGAGGCAGAAATAGCTGAAAGGTGAACCTTGAGGGAAGAATACTGGAGGTCTGAGTCAGACAAAGAAATCAGGTAGTCGTGGGCATGCTTTACAGGACAGGTGAAAGGGTCTAGGGAGCATCTGGCAAACCACATGGCAAACCGTTTCCACTTCATGGCATAAGTGGCATGGGTAGAAGGCTTGTGGGTGGTCACTAGCACATCTGCCACCGAATTAGAGACCCTGAACCTGGTGATGGCTATGTCCTCAGGAGCCACACATGCAGATGGAGGGACCTTAGATTGGGATGGACCAAGGTCCCCTGATCCTGGGTCATCAGATTCCTGCAAAGGGGCAGAGGGACCAGAGCTTCCTCTGCCAGCTGCTGAAGCAGAGGGAACCATAGCTGGCAAGGCCAGAATGTGGCTACCAGGATCATGTTGGCCCCCTCCATTTGCAACTTGATCAGCACCCTTTGTAACAGTGGAAACAGAGGGAATGTGTACATAAATCTCCCGGTCCAAGAGAGGGACAACACGTCTCACCAGAAAACTCCAAGCCCTGGTCAGTGACTGGTCAGGCCTTTGGGCTTTGGCTTGGGGGCCAACAGCTGCAGACCTCTGAGCAGGTGCAGAATCTGAGCAATATCTTTGATAGGTTAATGCTTCATTCTCAGGTGTTGGCTGTCATCAAATCCTCTTTTTATCATCTGAGGAATATTGCCCGGATTAAGTACCTTGTTCCACCCGGTGACCTTCCAACTTTGGTTCACGCCTTTGTGATCTACTGTCTTGACTACTGTTACTCCCTGTACCTAGGGCTACCAGGGCTTGATATTGCTGCTGCAGCTGTTGCAGAACACAGCGGTCAGGTTGTTGACTGGGTTGTCTCGATCTAGCCATATTACTCCTGTGCTGCGTGAACTGCACTGACTGCCAGTTCAGTGGCGGATCACCTTTAAGATCAGTTTGCTGACCTTTAAAAGCCCTACACAGACAGGGTCCGAGTTGCCTGCAAGAGCTCCTTCATCCTTACTGCCCTCTCTGATCACTCCGCTCCACCGACAAAGGATTGCTAGAGGTTCCCAGGGTTTGGCTGAAGACATCTGGGGCTCGTGCATTTGAATTTGTGGCATCTATTCTGTGGAATTCTTTATCTCACCGGATACGAGAATGCCAGACTGTGGAGAGCTTTAAAACTGCTCTAAAAACTTACTTGTTTGAGCTTGCCTTTTCTGATGGTATTGATTGACTAAGTCTTTGTAGATTTTATGGTTCATTATTTATTTATTGATTTTAGTGTACAGGTGCTATGATCTTTTGCAATAGTGCCTTTTTAAAAATAAAGCAAATTGAATTGAATTGAATGTAGCGAGCAGAAATTGGGCAGTTTTGCATTGTGTGGGGATGCAAAAAAGGTCCAACTCTGGATGACCCCATCTGTAGAACAGATCTTCTGCAATGGAAGAGAAAAGCTCCCATTCGTGCATGTTGGACTGAGTCCTGCTGAGACTGTCCGCCAGGGTGCTTAGAATGACTGGCACATGGACTGCCAAGAGTGACAGACTGTGCTCCAGGGCCCAGTACCACACTCGCATCACTTCCCTGAAAAGGGGATAGGAGTGAGTCCTGCCCTGTCTGTTGATGTAGCAGACTACACTCGGATTGTCTGACTGCACCAACAGTTGGCCAGGGACTAGGTGCTCCTGAAAGACCTGCATGGCATAGAGCACCTCTCTCATTTCCAGGATGTTGATATGCAGGGTGGACTCCCACTGGGACCAAGATCCCTGAGTTTGGAAGGGACCCAGGTGAGCTACTCAGCCCAGGCCTGAAGCATCCGTGACTAGGATCTGATTCGGGGAGGAAAGTTGGAAAGGCACCCCGAGAAGAATAGTTGAGAGGTCCATCCATCACTGGAGTACCTTGAATACTGGGGATGAGACCAGGACTAGTTGGGCCAACTTGTCTGTGCACTGGTCCCACTACACTCTGAGGGTCCACTGCAGAGTGCACATGTGAAGCCTGGCTAGCGGAACAGTAGGAATGGCCGAGGCCATGAGGCCTAGGAGCAGGAGGTATAGTTTGGCAGGGATGTAATGACTCTGAGCGACTTCCTGAGCCTGAGTCATAAGGCATTCTGCCCTGTTCTGGGGTACGAAGGCATTCTCCTGCTCGGAGTCCAGAACTGCACCAATGTACTGCAGCCTTTGGGATGGGACTAGCACAGATTTGAGCAGATTAACTGTGATGCCCAGAGACTGGAAGAATTTAAGAGTACGCTTCAGAGTGGACAACAGCTGTTCCCTGAACGGGGTCTTGAGAAGTCAGTCATCCAGGTATGGGAAGACATACAGCCCATCTCTTCTCAGGGCTGCTGTGACCACTGCTAAGTGTAACCCCCCTACAAATGGGGGTCAATAAAAAGCCTCCTTTGGTGAGCCTAAATGCCTTTGGCCAGGCTGGTGTCCTGTATTTCAGCTGATTTAAAAAATAATTGAGTGAGAGTGCCTAATGCCTCCATGTACTGTCTTTTTAAGAGCTGCCAAACTGCAGTATAATTAATTTGAAATGGGGGGTCTGTGTGTTTCTGTGCCCAAGTCCCACCTGGGCCACTGAGTAAATGCCCCGTTTCTGCTGTTGCTATACACGCAGAGGGAGCTCTTTCAAAAGATGTAATTGTCTGCTGGTAATCTGTTAGAGTGGTATCGAAAAGACAGTTTGTCTAACCTGCTTTCCCTTTAGCAAGGACTGTGTGGTGTAGCTCTTTCATTTTGGTCCCGGACTACTGAAATGGACCAATCAATGGGGAGGGATGCCTTAAAATGGAGCCTGCCGGCAAATCAGAACTTGGACTCTCAAGTGGAGCCAGCCACAAGGGGATGGTATACAGAGAGCCTCTGGGAAATGTAGTTTAGACATTGGCGCCTTTTTTCACCAATAGAGGGAGCCTGTTGTGATTGACAAGGTGAAGTAGCCAACTGAAACCTTTTGGATTTGGGGGAAATGTCCAGATTGCCTGCTGACACAGTCAGTCTGAGAATGGAGCTGGAAAAGTGAGCAGCTCGTGGGGCTGCTGCCCACAGGGCAGTGCGGGAACTGCGCAGGAGGCCTGGAAATGGCTTGTCTGCCTTCTGCTCTCCTCGAGGGAGAGAAAAGGACTGTGTTTTCTCAGATCAAGTCTCTGAATTGTGTGTGTGAAAAGGAAAGCAATAGTTGTGGCCTGATTCATGGGCACCATGCGTGGAGAAGAAGTAAAGAAAGGAACCTGTGTTATTTCATACTGCGACTCCAAACGGAATGAAAATGTTGATGTGCACTGAGGTTTGGGGCAGAGAGAACTGTTCTGAAGTTGGAAGCTAAAGGAAATGCCCTGCTCTGTGACTGGAAAGGTCAGATCAGTTGTGACAGTGAAGAGAGAAGGAGCTCTGTGCTTCTGCGGTGTATAGTTTCGCGCGGGAAGTGCGTGTGAGGCCCTGAGTTTCGGCCTGCAGCCATTGTGAGTGCCAGTTTGGACTGAATCCAAGTTGTGAGGAGAAAGAAGCACCAGAAGTGTGGAACTATGCTCACCCTGTAGAAGACTGGAGAAATTGCTGAATTGCGCTCGGCCTGTCAGGAACGTTGAAGCTGCTGTGTGTGCTCCTGGGTATTTTGCAATAAGTACGATCGGGAACAAGGAGCAGCCTGCCTGGTATAGTACTTTCCTTTTACATATGAATGTGCGTAGTGCTTGTGGGGAATCGCTATTTCCAATCCCCTATGCTGTGTGCTGTGTGTTGAAGCTGGAAGCAAACCGCAGCTTGTCTTGGACTAAATCCGTTTGCTACAAACTGCAGTGGGGTCCAGTCACAAGGACCTTGTCTCCATACCCTGTTGCTTCTGACAATCCAGAAGAACCTCCATCATCCGGTTCTCAGCTTGGGTACTGTGAGTACAAATCAGGGTATTCTCCTGCAGCCTATTTTCAATCACAAGTGTGTCATCTAATTCTTGTTGTTTCACTGCTTCATGGACTGAGCCATCCGGCTCTGGATTACAATTGGGTGTTGTGCATATATTTTCTTCTACAGGGCCCTATCCATTTGTACCTACTGGCCAACCCCGGGCAACGGACCTGGCTAGCCGCCCCCCCAACCTGGGTACCCAGAGTGTGACTTTTCAGACCCTGTATGTGTGCACCATACTGTGATTTAATGCCACCAATTAACCTGATTTTCCCCTCCCGTGGTACTGTCCCCTAAATAAATCAGATTTGTTGTTGTTATACTATATACTGTCTGTGGTGATGGTACTTATGAAAACAGTATTGTGTTTTGCTGTGTATGTTGTTTAACCTTATTTTACAGTGGGTCCTCAGAGACGTGCTGCAGAATCAGTCTTGAGGGTAAGTGGTATTTATATGAGTGAACAGTGTATATATGTGGGGTATTGGGGCTGTAACTCCGGTGTACTGTGTGAGCCACTAGAGGGAATAAAAGGGGGTCTCAGTGTCCCAGAGGGCTGTGACCAAGCTAGTCTAACCACTATAAAACCCTGACCTCTGGGTGGAGGCACCCGCCATAGGACTTAGGCCCCTCAACCTGTCCGTAGTCAAACAGGCAGGGTAGTAGCCCTTGGGATAGTGCCACCTAGGGGTTACATAACTGTTTGCCAGAAATCAGTTAGAGTGTTAATGAACATGCAGTTTGTCTAAGCTGCCTTTCTTGCAGCTGGGACTCTGTGTGTTCTGCCCCTCCATTTTGGACCTGAACTGCTGAGCTGGGCCAATTGGGTTAGGGGAGCCCTAAAATGGAGACTGCTTGGAGCCAACCAGAACTTGGACTCTCACCTGGAGCCTGCTACAAAAGGGGAATATATGGCAGGTACCTCTGGGAATTGTAGTTTGGACCTTGGTGCCTTTTTGCACCAACAGAGGGAGCCCTGCTGTGATTGACAGCTGAATCCACCAACAGAACTGGTATGAAGCCAAAGGAAAAGCCTTGAACTATTGCTGGGAGGTCAGATGCAAGTTGACTGTGTAAGGAGAAGGAGCTCTGTTTGCTGCGGCGTATAGTTCACGTGGGAAGCGCGTGGGAGGCCCTGGTCGGCCTGCAGCCGTTTGAGTGAGTTGGGCTGAACCCAATTTCGGAAGAGAAAGAAGAAGTGTGCAGAACCAGGCTTGCCCGTAGAAGACCGAAGATTTGCTGAAGTGCGATCGGCCTGTCGGGGACTGCTGATGCTGTGTGTGCTCCCGGGTAATTTGCAGTGTTTGTGATTGGGATTGAGAAGCAGCTGCCTGGTATAGCAATTTCCTTTACATATGAATGTGTCTAGTGCTTGTGGGGGATCCGATTCCATTTCCCCGTTACTGTGAGTTGTGAGCTGAAGCTGGAAGCTGAACTCAATTTAATCGGACTGAATCTGCCTGCTATCCAAAGCAGTGGGCCCTGTCACGAGGGCCTCATCTCCTGTTTTCTGGCAATCCGGAACACCCATTTCTAGCAGGTTCTCCGCTTGGGGTATCGTGAGTACAAATCAGGGAAACTCCCTGCACCTTTCATTTAATCAAAGTGTGTCAACTGATTTCTGTGTGTTTTCTTTCTGTGGACTGAGCCATCCGGCTCCAAATTACAATTGTGTGTTGCGCATATATTTTCCTCCTACAGGGCCCCATCCAGGTGTACCAGCCGGCCAACCCCGGGCAATGGACCTGGCTAGCCCCCCCTCATCCTGGGTACCCAGAGTGTGACATTTTGGACCCTATATGCATGCACAGTACTGTGATTCGAATATCTCCAAACCAAATCAACCTGATTGCCCCCTCCTTGTTACTGCCCCTCTAATAAATCATATTTGTTGTTATTGAACTACAGTCTGTCTGTGGTGTCAGTACATGTAAAATAAGCATTGCATTTTGGCTGTGTATATTATCTAACCTTGTTTTACAGAGGGTCCTTAGAGACATGCTGCAAGAATCAGTCCTGAGTGTAAGTGGTTACTGTATGTGTATGAAGTTTGCATATGTGGGATATTGGGAAGGTAACTCCCATGTATTGTGTGGGCCACTAGTGGGAACAAAGGAGGGGGTCACAGTGTCCCAGAGGGCTGTACCCGAGCTAGTTTAACCACTACCAACCCTGACCTCTGGGTGGAGGCACCCGCCATTGGACCTAGGCCCCTTAACCTGTCACTAGCCATACAGGCAGGGGTAGTAGCCCTTGGCATAGCGCCACCTAGGGGTTACACTTGTGTAATGGTACTACATGTGCCATCCTCCAGTCCAGTGGCACACATCCCGACTCCAGTGAGGTGCTGTACAGATCTGCCAGCGGCTCCACCAACACCTCAACCATCTCCCTTAAGTTGATCTCTCTCTCTCTCTCTCTCTCTCTCTAGTGAAGTCCGGCAATGCATTTTTCAGGTCACTAATCCTCTTCCCTGTTTCATCAGGTCAGGTAGTGTGGGAAGCCATAGTTTCAGTCAGCCCCAGGATGATGTTCTAGATATGCATTATTTGAGCAGAGACATTCTTAAGACCTGCTGTAATTTAATTTTGCAGATTAAGAATCATCGCAGCCAGTGGATGGTCAGTTTCCTCACTCACTGTGTTCCTGCCTGAAGCCACAGCCCTCGTTTTTGTGTGGCCTTCTTGAGAAGCTGGAGCGGAACACCTGGTCGATGCTGAAGGCTCCACAGTGAGTAGAGACTTTTTTTTATTTATTTCTGAGCAGCCACAAAGGAGATATACACCTCTCATTGGTTACAGGGCAAAATCTGTTGCTAGACTGTTTCTTAGCTGATGTTAGCGGATGCCATGTGTGAGTTGCACTAGAAAGCAATGACCACCTTGCCCTGCCAGGCCATGCTCCCTATGAAGATGGGCACATGCTGAATGAGAAGTTCCCACTCTGACCATAAAGAAAGTTTCCCTTACAGAGCATGTTTGGCAAGAACACCTTGGAGAATCATCAGCTGCCTCAGGTCAAAGCCAGTGCACAAGTCTTTCAATCACAGAGTATAATGACTGCTTGGAGGTGATCTGCAGAATGCCATAAGAAGCATGTGCAAGGCAAGTTGAGCCTAAGTTCAGCTGAGACCTCAGGGGTGTCAACAATAAAACCTATCACCATTCATATGATGAAGCCAGATGCTTCATGAGGCCTTTTTATTACCAAGTACATACTGTGCACAAGGGGGTCCACTGTGGACAAGGGGGTTCATAATGTCTGCTTCCCCTGATACTTGGATGGTAATCTTCCTCAGTCTTGGAGACTTAAGTAAAAAAAAAAATCCATACATCAGGGAATTTCTTATAAGGAAACAAGGACATGAATGATCTAGAGTCCCTTTCAACCCTAACTTACTATGTAACACTTTTTCCCCCCTGACCAAGCTAATCCCATGACACCACCCTCTCAGTCATCTTCAACCCTCACCACCCCCTTGGTATCCTGCCCCTAGATAAGTAAAATACCCCTACATGGCACCCTTCCAGCCCTTCTCCTTCCTTAACACTATGTTAATAATCCATTATTCTTTCTAACTTGCTCCCTCTTATGGGCACAGAATATTATAAAAAAGCATGTCCAGTGTTTGTGTGACTACCAATCCACTCAATATAGACAATCCAGGCCACTTAGTCAGGTCCTCCAACCCCCCCACACACACACACACACACCAGCATCTTTTAAGGTTATCTCCCACAATCTCCCACTGGACCTTTTATAGTACAAACAGTAATGCACACCTGGGCTGACTAGGTGGACCAAATGGTCCTTTTCTGCTGGCAAAATTCTATGGGAGCAGGAGCGGAGCTAGTCATCTGGCTAAGCAGCAGCATTTTGTCAGAGCTCTGTGGAGTGATGAACAAATGCCTATTTAAACTTACAAACTGCAGAAATTCCTGATTTATTAGATAAAACTGAGTGGAAAGTGCAAAGAGGGTCATTTTGATACCAAATTTGTGGAACTTTTATTATGGGGAATCCGTGAAAAGCTGTGACACAAAATCAGACTGCACAAAACATCTTCCAGCCATGTGGAGGGCCTGCTGATACTGCTAAAGCCTCAGGGCTGGCCTGCAAGTGCAGCAGTAGAGCTACCACCTATGGTACCGACAACCGTGGTTCGGGAGCGGACTTCGGACATTGGAGGGTCAGCCCAGAGGGAGGAGGCTGAGCATCCAGGGGACTACTCACCTCCTCCAATAAAAAAATACCATTTGTTCTGTTACCCCCCCAGCAAGATTGCATCTTATAGTCTACAACAAACTTTATTCTTTTTCTGATCCAACAGATATGGTAAAAGTACTAGAGTGGCTTGAGCAGGACAGCGTACAATGGGAAGATGACCACGATGTGGCAACTCTGGACGATCAAGAGGAATTAGCAGAAAACACTAGAACTGAATGAACTCTATTTGCAGTAAGTAACAGTTTTGCTCTTAGCACTGTGCCTGTTTAATTATGTGAACCAGGTTTATTCCTACCATCTCTTAATACCTGTCGGACCAATGCAATTCTAACAGTACAGTTCAAAAAGGTGTAGTGCTGGCGCCCAAGCAAATCAAGCCAGTGCTCTTCACAAAGGGATGGCTACTCCTATAACAACATAAACCAAAAAAGTGAAGGCACACCCGCTGCAAATTTTCAGGTACTTTTTATCGATGTGATATGAACACCACAAACAGTACAATATAAATGATGGTAGGTATAAACTTTCCTACCGCTAGTTACAAACTTTGAATAAAGTAAATGATGCAGCTCAGTTCAGAGAGAAGTAAAGTCTTTACTTCTCTCTGAACTGTTGTCATTGAGCTGCATCATTACTTTATTCAAAGTAGTAGGGGCTTGGTAATAATAAGAGTCTGTGCTTTGCCTATGATGTCATACCTTTGGCTACTGTGCATACAATTTATCAATAGGTTTAATCTTTTAGAGTGATGGTTGTGATGGTACATAGGTATGATATTATGTTAACATGGTGCAAACTGCAAGAGAGATTTCACTCTTCTTTCAATCAGGCTCTCAAACTTTCTGGCAATAGCATAACAGCTTGCAAGTTGGTCTTGAGCTATACTGTTTCTTTTTTCATCCCCCAATTACTGCAAGTGCCTTTTCTCTCTCCCTCTCTCTCTCTCTCTCTCAGAACTAGAGTATGACAGGATGAGTGGTTGCTACCTACAGGTATGGCCAATACAATACTGAACTATTTATTACTGGCACAGTCTGATAATCTGTTGTACATGTAACCCCCCTGCAAATGGGGGTTCCCAAAAGACTTCCAGGAGCTTGCTTGAATGCTCCAAGCCTGAATGGTGTTTGGCATTTAAGCCATTTATCAGTGAGTGTTTTTAGAGCCTCTGGTACTGTCTCTTTAAGAGCTGTCTGCTTGCAGACATAATTAGTTTGTATGGGGGACTGTGTGCTTCTCTGAGTACCACTCGAGCTGCTGCCAATTCACTTCATTTTGCAGTCACTAGGAGTGCAAAGGGAACCTATCTGAAAGATGTAACTGTTTGCCAGAAATTATTTAGAGTAATAATGAAATTACAGTTTGTCTAACCTGCTTTCTTTGCAGTCAGAACTGTGTCTGCTAGTTCCCCATTCTAGTTTTGAACTGCTGAACTGGACCAATCAGTGTGGGTAAGCTAGCTCTAAAATGATGCCTTGGACGAATCAGAACTTGGACTCATAATCTGAGCCAGCCACAAGAGGATTGTATGGGCAGTGACTCTGGGAGATGTAGTTTAGACTTCAGTGCCTTTTTGGACCAACAGCAGCAGTCTATTGTGACAGCCAATCCAGTCAAGAACTGGGAGGAACTCAAAGGAAGTGCCGGTTTCGTCAGTTGGAGTTCAGTTGAGCTTTGGCAGTGAAGAAGGAAGGAGCCCTGTGCTTTCAGTGTGCAGTTTTAGTCAAAAAACGTGTAAGGCCCAGAGTTCCGGTCTGCAGCTTGTGTAACAGCTTGTTAGGACTGAATCCGTCCTGTGAAAAGAATCAAAGGATCTCTGAAGAGTAGAAACCAGGCTCACCCTGTAGAAGACTGGAAGAATTGCTGAAATTGCACTCGGTCTGTCAGGAACTGAATCTGCTGTGTGTTCTCCGGTATTGTGCAGTATTGCGATCGGATACAGATGCAGCCTGCCTGGTATAGTATCTTTTATATGGATGTGTGAAGAGGTTTGTGTACCTCAAGTGAGCCCTGCTGACATTGAAGGACCCTATCTTATTTGGAGGTCGTGAGTACTAATTCAGGGTTGCTCCTGTTGAATTGCCACATTAAATCCAAATGGAATTACTGTACTGCTGACTGTTTAATTCTCCTTTTCCTGTGTGAAAGGGCCCCTACCAGCTGCCACGGTTTGGACTAGCCACTAGGGCTTGGGTACCCAGGGACAGTAACTGATAGGGATAGGCCTGTGCACAGAGCCATAGGTAGATTATTAGAGTGATAAGCTAATTAACCTGATTTCCCCCTGTCCTTGTTATATCCCCTAAATAAATCAGAGCTGCTTGTTTCAGCAAAGTTATACTGCCTGAGGTATTTGTCTATGTTAAAGTACTGTACTGTGATTGTTGCACTGTATCTCATTTCACAGGAGGTCCCAGTGCCGGAACCAGACCTGGGGGTAAGTGTATACTGTGAAGGTAATTCTGATATATTGTGTGGGCCACTAGTGGGAAGAAAGGGTTGCAGTGTCCCAGAGGCTGTGACCAAGTTAGTTTAACTATTGCAAACCCTGACCTCTGGGTGGAGGCACCGCCATTGGATCCAGGCCCCTCAACCTGTTAGTGGCAAATCAGGCAGGGTAGTAGCCCTGGGATAGCGCCATCTAGGGTTACATCTTGGAGGCACCGCTGGGATTGCGTGTCCTCTAGTGGCCATATTTACGAACCACTGTTAAGAAAAATGGGTACCCGACAGAAGTGGCTGTGCACCGGCTGGTGGGTGGTGTACTGGGGAGGAGATCGACTCCCAAAATGCTATGCTTATCCTGGACATCCCCTGGCATCAATACGGACACTGTGCAGGGAGTACTTTCCAAGGTGGAAGGTTTACAAAACCCTGTGGTGGTGGGTCGGCATGCTAATCTGCTCACCCACACTTTCCTGGCCCTAGTAGAGTTTAAGGATCCCATAGATAGCTCCAAAGTGCCACAGACCATTACCCCAGAGGGAGCCCTCACTGCTTGGAGAGTGATAACTAAGGACAGTAAAGACCCGGGGGGGAATCAGCCCCCACCACTATCTGAAACTTTTGAGGAGAAATTTGCTGAATGGTTGCTGGGAGAGGGAAAACTGTGGAGGACTTGAAGAAACTATTCTTTCCACCTGGGTGTTCCTCCCCAACACCCTCTCCTGCTCCAGTGCCCGTAATGGTGGCTGAACCAATGCAGACTCCTATTTCTGCACCTGCCATTAGTCACGACTCTTACCGAAGGTTGAGGATCTTCTGGCACCCTCCCACCCCCAAGGGAGGATGACTGGGAGACCTGGATAGACTATGTTGCCCCCAAGTGCTAGAATGGCAATGCTCGAAGGTGAAAAGCGAAAGAGGGTTAGTGAGAGCCTCCAGGTCCTGCCCTGGCTACCATCCGTGCTAAACGGGCCAGTAACCCTGAAGCGACTGCACAGGCCTATCTTGAGGCCTTGGAGAATGTGTAGGGGAGCCCAGATTCTGATGAGGACCTATGGTGGAGAGTAAGAGATGCACAACAGTACCAAGGGGAGTTGTTGTCTGTGTATGTATCTCGGCTGGAAAATTGTTGCAAGAATGCCTCAGAAAAGGTAGTTTGCCAGCGATTGAACTGGACCGAACCAGGCTGGACAGGATCCTAAGTCTGCCCCCTCTCAGAACTGCTGTTGCTTCAGTTACACCTGGCAGATCGACTGGAATCCCACCCTCCTATGATGAGTTAATGAGAGAAATTGAGGAGTTGAGAAAAGACGACCTCGGGAGGGACCTGCACCAATAGCTGCGGCTACGACCCGAGTGACTGAGGGTGACCCATCAAGTGAAGTTCAGGGCAGAGGTTGGCAGTCAATGAGTGCTCTGACAAGGAAAAGATATGTCACAATGGGGCGAACTGTTGAGAGAGATCCAGGAATTCAAAACAGTCCCTTTATGAAGGCCACGCCTGCAAGTACGGGCCCTGACCTATATCCGACTGCATCTGCTATGGGGTGGGGTACCCACCCATGTATCTCCTGCTGATAACAGCTCCGAACCTCGATTCCTTGACCATGGAAGTGGAGAAACTGACGAGATGTCTCCAAATGCTTATCACGCCGCAGACAGAGATGGCACCAAGGTTTCCAGTTAATACCCGCCTCTGGCTCCCAGTGTGGCGCCTCGGCCAGCTCAAACTCCAAAAGTATGTTTTGCTATAATTGTGGGAAAGATGGGCACATGAAAAGGGAATGCCAGTCCCAAAAGACACTGACAAAGTTGCATATAGGCTACAAGGAGAGCTTGGAGAAGAAATCAGTGGTTAAGAGGTGCGACATGATCCCAGTGAGGGCACCAAAATGCTAATTCACGTCCTTTTGTGGCAAGGTCAGTTGCCCAGGCCCCACTACCGCTCTCCAGACTGGTCCAGAATAGTGGGTCCCTCCATGGAGACCACTGTAAAGGTGAACGGAGTGTCTACAAGAGCTATATTAGACAGTGGCTCCCAAGTGACAATTATGTTCCAAGATTGGTATCAGAAGCATTTGTCAGACATACCCTTACAACCATTAGAAGGACTGCATGTATGGGGTTAAGGAGAAGGCCTACCCTATTCGGGTATATCCGAATTTGGCTGTCTTTTCCCCACCTCCGTGGCTGGAGTGGCCGAACAAGTAGAGACCCTAGCCTTAGTGTGTCCCCCACTGGACTGTATGATGGTGTCCCTTTGTTGATTGGAACAAATGCTCATATGTTCGGAGGCTGGCACAGTTGTGTTATGAAAACAGGGTCAAAGACTAGTAGAGCTTTAAGAGTTCCGGCTTTAATTAAGAAGGCCTATGAGGACAGAGAGATGCTGAAAAACAGAACCAGAGGAACCGGTCGAATTGTATGGAAGAAGGATCCTGAGTCTCTGATCCTGGCGCCAAATGCCCAGTGTACCTTACAGGAGAGGTCCGTATCAGAAAGGATGTTAAGAATAAAATATTAATGTTGGATGCACCAGGCGATGGAAAATTGCCAGAGGGACTGCTGGTCAAGCCTAGTATTTTGCCCGCTAGAGCCCATGCTTATGCCAGAAGGGTAATGGTCCAAGTTCATAATGTGTCTGAAAGAGACATTCGAGTAAACAGAGGTTGCATCCTGGCTAATGTGCATTGTGCAGACACTGCAGTGCTACCCAGCAGCAAGAGTTCAAGGAAGAATGACAGAGTAACGCCTGACTTGTTTGATTTCGGCGACTCCCCGCTGCCAGCTGAATGGAAAGTGAAGATCAGTGAGAAGCTTGCCCAGAGAGACCAGGTGTTTTCTTTAAAGGAATGGGATGTAGGATGCGTGCAAGGAGCTGAGCACAATATCCGCTGCATGACTAAAGACCATTTTCGTGAGAGGTCTCACGCCTGGCACCTGCTGACATAGATGATGTGAGACGGCATCTGCAAGAGATGTTAGCTGCTGGTGTAATACAAGAATCCAGAAGCCCTTATGCTTCCCCCATTGTGGTAGTGAGGAAAAAGAATGGAACAGTAAGGATGTGTGTGGATTATCGCACCTTAAACCGGCGGACTATCCCTGATCAGTACACAATGCCCCGCATTCAGGATGCTTTGGACTGCCTAAACGGGAGCAAGTGGTTCTCTGTGCTGGATCTCCGAGGGTACTATCAGATCCCGATGGCCCCAGAGGACCGTGAAAAGACAGCCTTTATCTGTCCGCTTGGCTTCTATGAATTCATGAGGATGCCTCAAGGGATTTCAGGTGCCCCAGCCACTTTTCAACGATTGATGGAGCGTGCAGTGGGGACATGAACTTACTAGAGTGCCTGGTATACCTAGATGATGTTATTGTGTTTGGCAGCTCACTGGAGGAACATGAGAGCAGATTATTTAAGGTATTGGACCGACTGGAGGACTTTGGCCTTAAACTGTCCATTGATAAGTGTCAATTTTTTCAAACATCAGTAAAGTATGGGACAATAGTATCCACCGAGGAATAGAGACCGACCAAGTAAAGTTGAGGCCTTGACCACCTGGCCACAGCCCAAAAATCTAAAAGAACTGCAAAGATTCCTGGATTCTGTGGTTATTATCGGCGCTTCATCAAGGACTATTCAAGAGTGATCCGCCTTTACTTAACCTTACTCAAGGGTATCCCCAACCCACAAAAATACCAAAAGTCAGCATCCTCAAGACTGAAAGAGTGTATTTTCATCCGAGTGAAGTATTTGGGGCCCGCTGGACTCCTGATTGTGAGACTGCTTTTCATGAGATCATATATCAACTTACCCATGCTCCAGTGCTGGCCTATGCCGATCCAAGAAAACCTTACGTCCTGCACACTGATGCTAGCTTGCAAGGGTTGGGGGCTGTGTTGTACCAAGAGCACGAGAATGGCCTGAGACCAGTGGCCTTTGCCAGTAGAAGCCTGACCCCATCCGAAAAGAACTATCCTGTACATAAGTTAGAGTTCCTAGCTTTGAAGTGGGCTATTGTTGACCAATTCCATGAGTACTTGTATGGGGCTAAAATACTAGTAAAAACTGACAATAATCCTTTGACCTATGTGCAGACCTCAGCTAAGTTGGATGCCACTGGCCATAGGTGGCTTTCTGCATTATCTACATATGACTATGCTCTCGAATACCGAGCAGGTCTGAACCACATAGATGCTGATGCTCTCTCCGGAGGCCTGTTCCCCAGAATGATTGGGTCCGACTGGCAGAACCTGACATTCGGGCACTCTGCCGGAAGTTTGACAGGGAGGAACAAATGTCCACGGACGAGTGGACTGCATGGTGGATTGCTTGGGAGCCTCTGAGAATTGCATACCTGCTGCTTATTGCCACTTTTCTGCAATAGACATTGGTGCACTGCCTCAGCTGGACAATGACAGTATTCGGGCTCAATCCCGCGATCCCATGATCAAAGCAGCTTTAGAAGCCTCTCTATGCAGGAAAAGATGTGTCCAAATTACGCCCACTGATTTGAGAACTGCACTGTTATACAAAGAAGGTCCTAAGTTGAAACTGATCAATAAACTGTTATACAGAGAAACAGTAGACAGAGGGGACAAGTAGACAAACAACAACTAGTGCTGCCTACTGCCTTTCGAGACTCAGTATTGAGGTCCTTGCACAACCACATGGGGCACCTTGGTATAGACAGAACACTTGACTTGGTGAGATCCAGATTCTATTGGCCTAAGATGGGGCTGATGTGGAGCAACACATTCGAACTTGTAGTCGCTGCTTACAGAGGAAAGCTTTGCCCAGAGGGCTGCCCCTTGTTAACATAACCACCAGTGCACCCATGGAGCTGGTCTGTATTGATTTTCTAAGTTTGGAGTCAGATCAAAGAAATATCAGTAATGTGCTGGTGGTCACTGACCATTTCACGAGATATGCCCAAGCTTTCCCACCAAAGACCAGAAAGCATCCACTGTAGCCAAAGTACTTGTAGAAAACTTTTGTTCACTATGGGGCTCCACAAAGAATCCATTCTGATCAAGGGAGAGACTTTGAGAGTCGTCTGATCAAAGAGATGCTTTCTCTGGGGAGTCGAAGTCCAGAACCACTCCTTACCACCCCAGGGGACCCACAGCCTGAACGTTTCAACCGCACTTTGCTAGATATGCTAGGCACCCTGCACCCAAAGGACAAGCCTAGATGGAGCCAACAAATTAGCACCCTGGTACATGCTTATAACTGCACCAAAAGTGATGCCACTGGATTCTCCCCTACCGCCTGATGTTTGGAAGAGAAGCTCGACTACCAGTAGATGTGTGTTTTGGGGTCTCTCCTGATGGGGTTCAAGCTGACAACTATTTACAGTATGTGCAAAGTTAAAGGCCCAGCTAACTCATGCGTACTAACTGGCTCAAACCATGGCTGCCAAAAGAAATCTGGCCAACAAAGAAAGGTATGATAAAAGGTGAAAGCACAGGAACTCCAGGAGGGAGATCGGGTATTGCTAAGAAATCTGGGACTGCATGGCAAGCACAAGATTGCTGACAGATGGCACCATCTCCCCACATTGTAGTGGGCAAACTAGATGATCTGCCAGTGTACAAAGTAAGGCCTGAGAATAATTCAAAGATGTAAAACAATGCATAGAAATCATTTACTGCCCATTGGACAAATCTTAATTGAGTCTGAGCCCCTAGGAGATGCCCCTCTGGACCAGTGACTAGAGCTGCTGCTAAGAAAAGATCAAGAAAGTCTGCACCTACAGAAGCAAAGTTAAAGTGTTCCTCCACAAGTCCCAGTTGAGCATGACTGTCAGTCCATATCGGAAGAAAGTGAGAGTGACTTTGAATACTATCCTTCTTACGAACTGAGTCAATTGTTTGGGCAATCCCCTAGTCAATACTGGAGACAAAGCTGGGCCTTCTGGACTGTCTAAGCCCCCAGCTTCATCCCTGGAGCCAATGCTCCCAGAAAGTGAAGTGCAAAGCATCAGATCAGATGAAATGGAATCATTGTGCATGGTTGAACTGTTTGAGCTTTCAGGGGAGGAAAATGATAGATTGGGGCAGACTGGTGATACACCCGAACAAGAAGAGTATTTTGAGTGCCCTGACAGTCCACTGCCAGTGTCCGAAAGCCTCCATGCAGAGCCAAATGTTGTGGACTCAGAAACTGTAACTCCTGGAGCTGAAAGTGCCCCAGGTTCTAGCCTCTCTACCCCATGGAGACTCCCTGACAAGTGAGGACAATGCTGAAAATGAGGCTCAGAGTGCAGAGACTATAACAGTTCCCCCTAGAAAGACTGGTCGAGCTGTAAAGCCTGTGGTGCACCTCAGTTATGATTCACTTGGGAGGCCTGTGGACTTGCCTCTCAATGTTGTCCATAAAGGAGTGTATGTGTCCCTGAGCTCATTGCCCAAACTGAGCATCAGTGCTAACTCCAAGTTACTTGTGTTGCTCTTTCATATGGTGCCCTTGCCCCATCCAGCCCCAAGGTAACTGATAGGAAGGGCCCCTCTCTTCAGGTTTCATGTACAAGAGGTAATAACTTGAGTTATGGTACAATGTGTATGTAATACTGTGTAAAGAGTGACGACTGCAATGTTTCAGAAATGTGTTCTTGGTAAAATGATATATTGACTGATGATTACATGTGCGAGCCTAATGCAAATGTATATGGTTGCAGTTGAAACTTATGGTACTTGCTTGACGCGGACGCTAAGCTTTCCCAGGCTAGGAAGGGTGTAACCTCTGCAAATGGGGGTTCCCAAAAGACTTCCAGGAGCTTGCTTGAATGCTCCAAGCCTGAATGGTGTTTGGCATTTAAGCCATTTATCAGTGAGTGTTTTAGAGCCTCTGGTACTGTCTCTTTAAGAGCTGTCTGCTTGCAGACATAATTAGTTTGTATGGGGGACTGTGTGCTTCTCTGAGTACCACTCGAGCTGCTGCCAATTCACTTCATTTTGCAGTCACTGAGAGTGCAAAGGGAACCTATCTGAAAGATGTAACTGTTTGCCAGAAATTATTTAGAGTAATAATGAAATTACAGTTTGTCTAACCTGCTTTCTTTGCAGTCAGAACTGTGTCTGCTAGTTCCCCATTCTAGTTTTGAACTGCTGAACTGGACCAATCAGTGTGGGGTAAGCTAGCTCTAAAATGATGCCTTGGACGAATCAGAACTTGGACTCATAATCTGAGCCAGCCACAAGAGGATTGTATGGGCAGTGACTCTGGGAGATGTAGTTTAGACTTCAGTGCCTTTTTGGACCAACAGCAGCAGTCTATTGTGAGTGACAGCCAATCCAGTCAAGAACTGGGAGGAACTCAAAGGAAGTGCCCGGTTTGGTCAGTTGGAGTTCAGTTGAGCTTTGGCAGTGAAGAAGGAAGGAGCCCTGTGCTTTTCAGTGTGCAGTTTTAGTCAAAAAACGTGTGTAAGGCCCAGAGTTCCGTCTGCAGCTTGTGTAACAGCTTGTTAGGACTGAATCCGTCCTGTGAAAAGAATCAAAGGATCTCTGAAGAGTAGAAACCAGGCTCACCCTGTAGAAGACTGGAAGAATTGCTGAAAATTGCACTCGGTCTGTCAGGAACTGAATCTGCTGTGTGTTCTCCCGGTATTGTGCAGTAATTGCGATCGGATACAGATGCAGCCTGCCTGGTATAGTACTTTCTTTTATATGGATGTGTGAAGAGGTTTGTGTACCTCAAGTGAGCCCTGCTGACATTGAAGGACCCTATCTTATTTGGAGGTCGGAGTACTAATTCAGGGTTGCTCCTGTTGAATTGCCACATTAAATCCAAATGGAATTACTGTACTGCTGACTGTTTAATTCTCCTTTTCTCTGTGTGAAAGGGCCCCTACCAGCTGCCACAGGTTTGGACTAGCCACTAGGCTTGGGTACCCAGGACAGTAACTGATAGGATAGGCCTGTGCACAGAGCCATAGGTAGATTATTAGAGTGATAAGCTAATTAACCTGATTTCCCTGTCCTTGTTATATCCCCTAAATAAATCAGAGCTGCTTGTTTCAGCAAAGTTATACTGCCTGAGGTATTTGTCTATGTTAAAGTACTGTACTGTGATTGTTGCACTGTATCTCATTTCACAGGAGGTCCCAGTGCCGGAACCAGACCTGGGGGTAAGTGTATACTGTGAAGGTAATTCTGATATATTGTGTGGGCCACTAGTGGGAAGAAAGGGGGGTTGCAGTGTCCCAGAGGGCTGTGACCAAGTTAGTTTAACTATTGCAAACCCTGACCTCTGGGTGGAGGCACCAGCCATTGGATCCAGGCCCCTCAACCTGTTAGTGGCAAATCAGGCAGGGGTAGTAGCCCCTGGGATAGCGCCATCTAGGGGTTACATACAGTTTTATAGGCTCCATTTTGTAGAAGCTTTGAGTTTCGACCCAAAACAGGACATTTTAGTTAGTTTCTTGGGTATTTAGAAAGTCTAATTATAAACCAGTCACGTATGTTTTTTTTCACTAGTATCTTTTATATAACCCAAGCACTGATGGCATATTAGCTCAGTGTTAATTGCTAATCGAAATTACATGACAGTATGTTGATGTGTTAACCCCCTTTTGTATCAACTGTAAGGGCTGCAGTTCACCTGCATATCATTACATAATGAAGATCGATTGACTGCGTATATGCTGTTACAAGGAATATTACTGTAATGCTTTTACTGATAAAAAATAGTAATAAAAAAATGATATGGGAGTTATTTTCAAAGCCTATGTCTAGATAACATTTTCTACTGTGCAGCTTTGGACATAGGCAAAATTGCCCTTATGTCCAATTTTCAAAACCTGGATATAGCTATGTCTAATTTTTGAAGATCTGACTTAGTTCTGTCCAGGTTGTAAAGTTCAGATATAAATGTGCCTAGTTCACACAGAGTGTAACCTGGTCTATCATTTACATCTGTCAAGCAGATGTTCACCCACAACTGGATGTAAAGTACCATAAGACATGTAGAAATTCTGCAGGTAAGAGCTAAGTTGAACATTAGCCCCATGTTATGCCTTTAGAAAATCCCACCCAATGCAACTAGGAGTTGTGTCCTTTTTATGACTTGTGTAAATCCCAAACATTGTTTCTATGTTTCTGTATGTTTCTGCATTGGATGGGAGTTTCAAAAATCATAAAATGGATGCATAATTCCTAGCTATGTCAGACGGTGTTTTCTAAAATCATAAAATGGACAAAGTTCCTAATTACTGTACGTTGGGTTGTATTTTCAATGGTGGGAGATTCAAAAGTCATGAAATGGATGCAGGTCCTAGTTAAGTTAATATCAGAGCCTGCCCTGATATGTCTAGACCATGTTCTGTCTAGTTGGAACTATTTTCAGAAGCTGGATTTATCTGTGGCATTTCTAGCTGTTTTATGGTACTTTACGTCCACTTTACGTCCAGCTGGAGACACACACAGTGCTACTCCCAGATGTGCATGATTGACCAGGTTACATTCGATCTGAAAATTATGTCCAGGCACACTTACAGCACATCTGAACAAAAGCACAACCGCGAGGTGCTCAGAAGCATGAAGCCCCAGCAAAGCTTCAAGACAACAAGCAGCAAGTGGCGCACAAAAAAACTAACTAAAGTGAAGTCATACAGTGTGCTGAGTGGCTTTATTTGTGAGAAACAACTGGACAGACTGACAAAAAAGCCCCAGTGCTTCCAGCTCCTGTGGGTTTTGTATCAGGGGAGGGGTGACTCGGGTAATGAAACCTACATAAATAGGGCTCAGCTTAAAGGTATAGGATGAAAAAATTACAAAAGATACAGTATATAATAACACCAGTGAAAGTGAAAAGAAATCCAAAACATACAAAGGGAAAAAAGAATTAATCAAATACACAGGCTAGAACAAAAAGGTACAAAACTGCCGAATATAATACTAATGGGAGCTAGATTGCTACCAAAACATTACTCTTTAGTAAAGTGAAAATCAAATTAATACAGTATTGGAAAAGAGTAAATTAGGCAGTGCTCAACAAATTCAGGAGATTTCCAAGGATCCTAGAACAACAAAGAGAGAAATAATATCAATTACTAAGTTAAAAACTTATAATAAAAGACTCAAAATAAATACAAATGGTTAAATAGTACTGAAAGAAGAAAAGTAGCAAAGAAGAAATGAGAAAGGAAGGGTGTAAAAAAGATGAAGAGTAAAATGAGGGGGGGCAGAAATGACCGGAGAATAGTAAGGGGGAAAAATGGTCAAAATATTCAGTAACTGGGCATTAAAAACCATGCAATAGTGATCCAGATCAAGTATTACAGAAAAGGCAAAATGTCCCAGGCATCACTTAAACCACTAGGGTAGAGGGCACCTATTTTAAATTAAATCTCCTTTTTTGTTGTAATAGAGTTCTATGTCTGTTCCCCACTCTGGGACTAATTCTAATGTGATCAGTGTCCATAAATTTTAAGGCCTCTACTTGGGAGCCATGGTGAGTACACCAATGGTTCCCAACTGGGGTGTCGCAATATCTATTAATGACAGAGCAGATATGTTCCTGTATACTCTCTTTGAAGGGATAGGTGGTCATATCTATATACATGTGTACACCACAAAGGGCGTACAACAAGTGGTGGATTGATGTGTTTCAAACTGGAAGCCATTGGTGGGACTAATGAAAAGATTACCTTGAATCATAAGCTTGCAGATATTGCAATTACCACATTTTGGGTTGGGGATAGCTATCCAATCTATGTAGGGTGTTCCCTGCAATTGGTTTCCTGAAGCATTCAGTAATAACAGATCCATCAGTAATGGCATGAAGCCGGAGATCAAAGAAATGTCTCCAAGCTTGAATCAACAGTATATGTAAAATGTAAATTCCAGTCATTTTGATTTAGGCTGGCTACAAACTCATCAACCTCGGAGACACTGCTCTGCCAAATACACAGAATATAATCTATATGTCTGCCCCAGTATTTGATCCTATTACAGAACTTATTAACTCTGGGGTCAAAGATGGCCACCTCCTCCCACCAACCCCCCCCAAAAAAAAAGGTTAGCCTAGGAGGGTGCCATTGCATAGCAGTACCACAGATCTGGAGATAAAATTGTGAGTTAAAATTAAAAAAAGTTAGTATGTAGGATCAAATCTAGGGCCTTGATGATAAAATTCAAGTCAATTATGTGGTCAGTTTGAAATAACTCCATAAACAAATTGTACAGCGTGTAGTCCTAAATGATGTCTGATATTGGTGTAAAGTGACGTCACATTTTATAGTGAGTCACAAACAACCAGCAACAAATTTGAGGTATTCTACTGCTTCAAGAACCACCATGGTGTCCCTCAGATAGGAAGGCGATTTTACGACCAGTTTATATAAAGCCATCAACAAATCTAGATAAATGAGCTGGAGAGGATGTGATGGTTTAGGGACTCATACTCATATTTTCTGGGAATGCCCTCAGATTAGGGACTAATGGAAACTGGTGGCCTTTAAATCAGGAGAAATACTGGCAGTGCCTCTGCCAGATCATTTTCAAAACTGGATTCTGGGGATCCCTCCTCGAGGCCTAGCAGGCAAATTGAAATGACATCTGTACTATAGTTTGGTGGCTGCTGCTACAAAAATGATCACACAATTATGGTTAACCAGTACACTTCCCTCAGAGGACTTGTGGTGGAAAAGCTGTTAAAGGATTCAGGTGATGGAAAAGATAACTGCACAGCTTCGATTAAAACAAGAGAAATTTCAAGTCATTGGCCCCCTTCTTTCATTATCAGGCCCAGAGGAAGGGGAGAAATCTACTGGATATCCTATCTCAGTTGTTTTAAATTTACTGGATAGATTTTATAATTAGGGAATACAAAAAGAGGTCTCACAAATGGGTAGTTTGATTTGCCTTTGTTGGCTCCTTCCCTCCGCTTGGATCTTGCGAGTTTGGATTGGAAGAATTGACCTTATTTAGGTTAAGGAATACAACAATATCAGATTACACCCTCCGTTCTCTTTTATGATCTCTATAGTAGAACTGGTTCTAGAAAGTCCTGCCTGTGTTTATTTGTTGGCCTACCTTGTGTTACATATTCTTTGAATAGTGTAGTATTAATTTCTGTTTTTCGTACTGTTGTGTCTCTTTGTTCTCTACTGTTAAAACTTTTGAATAAAATTTAATTACAAAAAAAAATCTAGATAAGTGAAATGATAGGGCGACAGGCAGTTTCTGGGGATTTTTGAGTACTTTAGGTAAAATATGAAATGTCAACACCACTAGAAAGTCCTGAAACAGATACTTAAATTCCTGTTCAGAAATGGTTAAGGAAAAATTCTTTAAGTTTTTTTTGATATATTGGAGTAGTGTCATTATCAAGAAGGTGATCATGATTAGTATCACTCAATTGGGACAACGCTCCTTGTAAGTAATCAGATGTATTCATAACTACAATTTGCCCTCCTTTGTCTGCTTGTTTAATTGTAATCATGTCCATTTTAAATGGTTCTTTCAGTGCTTACAATTCTGTAAGGTTCAAATTACGGTGTGTACCAATGTAGTCCTCAGACAAAATACAATTTACCTCTTGTTGGAATAATTTTTCAAAGGTCGAAACAGCTGGGGAAATTGATTTAGAAGGGCAAAATGTGGACTTCGTTCTAAAAACTCCAATTCCAGGTAATGATAGGATCCATATTTTGTTTTCTTTTTTTTTTTATTTTCGTATTTTTGTTCCTCCTCTCCTCCCCTCAGCTCCGGTCTCCTTGTGAGCACCAAGGAGTCATCCCTCTGCGGCCCACCCTACTTGGACAGTTCTCTGTCACCCTCGTAGCCTTGGATTACCCCCCCTGGGCGGGGACAAGGTGGGCCCCAACACCCTGAGCAGTCAGTAGCCTCGGTCGGGAGGGTGCTAGGAGGGCGGCCGCAGATCGAGGGCAAGCTCCGGTACTCCATCTCCACTGGAGCTGAAGGGCATTTTCCCCTGTTCCTTGGGGAGTGGCTAGTGCCCTGACATCAAGGCATGGAACCCATGTCTGCCACTCCCCCCCACCCCTTCTCTACATCATCAGCGCTTGCTGCCTCTCCGGCCTCCGCCAGAGGGCAGCCGAGCACTGACTAGGGACCCCTGTCCCTCCCGGGAGAGGAGAGCTGTCCTCGGACGCTCAATCTGCTCCCTCTCCTGCTGACCCCCAGCAACCCGGGCTTGTTCCCAAACCCAAGTCACCGGCGTGGCACGAGGTGTGGCGTCCAGCACCTCAACCCTCAGCACCACCGGGCCGGCCCAAGATCATATTTTCAAAGTTCTCCAGGGCACACTCTGTATCCAAACTGTTAGGTAACAAATCCACATCAGTGTCAGTATTTGAAGAAACACATATGAAGTCCACAAGCCTAGATTCCAAGGAAAGTGTATTAGTCACAGTCACGTTGGGGGGCTAAATCACGGTCCAGATCATGAACATTCTGTACATTATCAAATGCCAGCCTCCCCATTCTTTCTTTTTGTGCAAAAACATATTTTTTTTACTTTTTATTTTTGGAATTTATGATAATACAGCAATACTGTTCATCATAAAAGAAAAAGCATATTGAGGTATGCAAACCTCTACAGCACATGTACATAGATCAGACATTAGTGATTTGTGAAAGAATACATAAGTCCAGGTAGTGCAGGGTTTACCATGAGATTATCTAGCAGTGTAGTCCGATCTGATCCTCCTGTAGGTTCCTGCTGCTGTCACTATAAAATATCCATACAGGTCATTAAAGTCAGGGGAACAGTCTTCTTTTAGAACTTGTGGGTGGGGGGGAACAACCTATAGACTAAATAGCTGTGCCAGGATACTTGAACAGAAAGTCTGATCGCAATTAAGATGGATGAGATATCCACATATATACGCAAGGCACATCACCCTGCCCCATGGACTCAGAAGTAACAACAACAGGTTTTAATTCAGTTCACAAGCCATATGCACCAAACTAACATTCACAGCATATAGCCCAAAAAAGGTACAGTATTTTAGTAACAGATATATCTAAGAACAAAAAACATGGCGGTACAATTAATAATATCCATCTACCATCTACGTCTTATGAACGTGAACACAGTGTTTTATATATAGTACCTTGATGGAATTAAAGATCTTAACAAGAGCAGTTCAATATAATGAACAACTTTGAAAAAGCTCACTTAGGTGTAAAGGAGCATGGCCCCTTTTTGAATAGTTCCTGAGTAAATCTAAGGAGCTGGGCACAGGGTGCAAGGCAACAATCAATTTCTCTGCAAAAATTGACACTGCTGCAGGGTTTATTAACACATGCGACTTGGCAGCGTGTTTAATGAAAAGCCGTTCTGGGAAGTTAAGCCTTGCTTCTATACCGTTCTGTAGGAGCTGTTTTTTAATCCACTGACGTTCTTTCTTTTGTGTCTGCATCTGAGAGGTGAGATCCGGGAAGAAGGAAAGCTTATGCCCTTCTCACACTATCTCTCCTCCAGAATGTGCCACTTGAAGCAGTGCGATCTGGGCTTCTGACAGAGAAAGCGTGGCTATTGTGGTGAGTGGCTGATGCTCTGCTCCTCCATGCTGCTTAGGCCTCTGAGGTATAGTAAACACTTATTATTTTCAAACCAGCATGCGGAGGCAAAAGTTTAAGATCCTGGAAAATCGGTTTATGCACTGCTGTTTGTATGTCATTTGAACCGGCATATTTGGAGGGGAAGCAGACTATCCTTGCATTAGCTTGCCGTTGTAGATTTTCTAGAGTCTCTATTTTTGCTTTAATTAGATGGATATGCCTTACAAAGGCAGCATTGCACTCCTGTTGCTTTTCAGACCCTGTTTTAATTTCTCTGATGGCAGAGGCATTTTCTTGTATGGTGCGGTCATTTTCTTGTAGTTTTGCCCCTACTGTGGCTAGACGTTTATTCGTCTCATCGCCCGTAGCCTGGAGTTTTGTCAACATCGCTAGGATCTATGTTGTAGGCAATTCAGGAGCTAATTCTCTGACTGAAGCCGGCCCCATTCCAGACGTGGAGCCGCAGCCAACAAACAGACTTCTAGGCTCTGTGATGACCTTTTCTGGGCCTTTTCTGGACTCATCTTGCAGAGGATGGGTTCCGTAATAGAATAATCCTAGTTTTAAATCATTTCAGTCGGCTGCAGGGGTGATTTTTAAATGATTTTAGGATGCAGTTTGTGAGCTTCATGGAAAAGCTGCCACCATGTTGAAGCTCCACAGCGCCCCCCCCCTCACAAAAACATTTTTTGAGACAGATTTTCTAAAAGTTTTTTCTAGATCCAGCTGAATAGAAAAACAGTCAACAAGGGACTCTGGGACAAAAGAGAGGCCCAGAGAGAGCACAGAAATTTGAGCCTGCGTTAATTCAACATCAGAAATATTCAGGATCTGTCTTTGCCCCGCAAGTTGTGGTGCTTTGGTGGGGCAACTGAGGGTTGTTTTCGACCACTTGTTTTTGCCCCCTCTAGAGCCATGTCTGGTTTTGCCCTTGTTGTCTTTGGTTTTGTACCAATATGTCCTGTCTCCTCCTGTGTCTGTTCTGGAGCTGCTTTCTTTGAAAAACTAAAATTAACTTTATTTTGTGCAGCTGCTGTTTGATCTTTTTTTTTTACAGTAGATAGCTCTGATCTTCTGTTATTACTGTGTGATTAAGTCTCTGGTATGTTTATTCTGCTTGCGACTGATAACTTGCTTTTCATGTACTATAATTTTTTCTTGAAGTCTCAGATTAAAGTCCTCAAAATCATCTGACTCTTCACATTGTAACAATTCATTTTCAGTGGCTTCAATTTCAGATAGAATATCTTCATGTTTTTCTGCATCCTGATCTAATGAGATGATAATCAAAGTAAAGATGAATATTGTATATTCAAAGCTGTTTCCCACCTCTCATTACACTCCTTATAAAAGGCTCCATCTGGCCCCTTATCTATATGTAACCCCTAGGGTAAATGTTTGGTAGCTTTATATTTCTAAAGACTAGAAAGTGTGTAACGAAGATCAGTCTTAACAAGTTCTAATCTCTTCAGTTTGTTAAACAGATCTTCACAGTTATCTAAAGTCTCAGTGGCAATCTGAAAATCTTCAGATAACAATGTCACCAGCCTGCTTACTTCACTCCAGTAATGGTCTAGACAGATCTGCAAACTGGACGGACATAATTAAGTCAAAAACAGACTTGCTGTAGTTCTGTCCTAGCTTTGAAAATGTGATATGGAGTAATACAGCTTATGTCTAAAGTTGGACAACAGAAAACTGCAATTGGACATGCAGTAGTATACGAACGCCCCCCCAGGCCTTTCATGTTTTTCTCCACTGTATTTAGAGGTAAATGTACACTGAACTGTAGTGTGAAGAGAATTTTATGTGTAATTTAGTGACAGTCCCACAGATTAAACTTGTGAGTACTGGCCTGCATGGCCTTGATAAACAACATGCTATATAATGGCAGCCAAATGTGTCTTGGGATGGCAGTATAGCCTAGAGGTTGGAGTAATTAACTAAGGAGCTTGTTACATAAAGCAGACCTGGGTTTGATTCCCTCAGCCTCCACCTGCAGTGCTCCTGGGTCGCCCTAAAAACAGGCGTTGGGCCTAGTGGGCCTTACCCACATAACAAAGAATTAAAAAAAATGCAAAATATATATCCCCCCCCCCACCAGTGATCCTTGGGGTCCCACAAGAACCAGTCCTGGGGCCCCTACTCTTCATTACCTACATTAACGATCTACCCAACTCCCTCACTGCCAGCAACTTACACATGTATGCAGACGATACCATTATCTATGTATCCAGCACCTCTAACTCCATCCATTGAGGGTCACCTCCAACAGAACTTCACCGCAGTACAAAAATGGTTAACTGATAACTGCCTCATCATGAACCAAAAGAAAATGGTGTCCATGTAGTTTGGCCCCAGGAACTGGCTCAGCTCTACCACTCCCACTCTGACTTTATGCACCCCAGACGAGTTCTGCCTAGACTCAGTTTTCTCCTACCTATATCTCGGTCGTTACCTGAACCAGCACCTTGACTACTTGGAGCACATCTCATAGGTAGTAACCAAGTCACATGCCAAGCTAGGTGCTAAGTGCCCTGGAGTAAAGGTATGCCTCCATCGAAACATCAGAAAATAGACTGTGGGACAATCAATCCTCCTCTTATAGACTACGAGGATGTAGTCTACTCAGGTGCTACCTCCACCTCCCTTGACAAAATCAACACCCTGTTCAACACACTGTGTAGATTTACTCTGGGCTGTCCCCCCCCCCCACTCTCTCACCGATGCAGTATGTACAATGATGCATACTGCCCTCCTGGGTGGCAATTACTGCTCCGGCAAACTTCCCAGATATCTGTCCAGCCTCTTCTCCCCTGCAATGAACCCTTCCTACCAGCTCAGATCTGAGGTAGGATGCCACCTCCAGGTCCCATGGCAGAAGTGCAACCTCAGCCAAGCTTCCATCAGCTACAGGCTCCCTAACACCTGGAACAATCTCCCAGTCAATATCACTGCCCCCTCCGCCACATCAAGCAAGGCTCTGATCAAGTCCTACTACAAACCCACAACATCACATCCCCAATGCCAAGCCCCCGGCCTGTCAAACTCATCTTGCTAATGCATATCATAAAGCCCAGTAATGTACATCATGCTAACTGCTGTGATCCTCTGTGGGACAGCTGTGGTTCTGCCTTTTATTTTCCTTCTCTAGCTGTACCCTGTCACGTTGCTGTAATTTACTGCACCAGGGCATGCTGCTTACCATGTTCTTGTTTCATTTGTTGTTTCATCTGTTGTTGGAATGTGTAATATATGTAATGTTTGAACGCTGTAAGATTCCTCATGGTCACATTCTTCCCCTCCCCCCAGGTCGCAAATGGAAAGAAGCCTTAGGCTCTGTGTGCTCACCTGGTAAAACATGTTTAAAGTAAATAATAAATAACTAGAGTGCCCCAGTAATGGGTCTGAGCTTGAGGACTAGCTTCTCTGCAGTGGAACAGAGATGTAATGAACCTTGGCTGATCAAAACCCGGTCTCCTACTAGTTATACCAGGGCAGCTGTGATTTTAAACAGCAGAGTTCTTGTCTTTCAAGCTCTTCAGCCCTAATAGGCAGGAATGAAATCTAGCCAGTGGTAAGTGCATACAGCAAGCGGAAACATTATACATGTGTGTATACTGACAGAACAACTTCTTTATAGCGAAGACCATCACAGCCACAAATCTCACCAGGTCGCTGTGATGGTCTCGCTTTTCACCACCACTCCATTTCCTGGTGTTGTGCCCCCACTCCAAACCAACTGCAACTTGGAGTTGGTTATCTAGAGATGGGGGAGTGTGAGAGGCACAGCTCCCCTCAAAAAAACACTTTGTTCTGATGGGAACAATGCCAACAGTCAGTATTGTTCCTGTCGTGGTCAGGGATGTCAAGAGCAGTGCTGTCGACGTAACATGGTAGAACCATACATGTGTAGTTCAGTGACAGCCCAAAACATGACACTAATGAGAACTGGCATGTATATCCTCTGCCTTGAACAGTTCCCCCTAGCCTGGAAAACGGCTGTCATCACCCCCATACACAAGGGCGGTGATCGATCCTCCCTTGGAAATTACAGACCAATCTCCATCCCCCCCCCATCCAACGCCTTGGAAAAGATAGTCACAGCCCAAATAATGGACTACCTCACTGCACACAACCTCCTCTGCATGGAGCAGCACAGCTTTCACCATGGTTTCAGCACCACAACCACCCTCCTAGAATTCTCCACCTTTATTCACTCTGCCCCGGACAAAGGTCACCTCACCAGCGCAATCTTCACTGATTTGTCAAAAGCCTTTGACACGGTCTGCCACCCTCCTCATAGACACCCTCACACAGCTTGGCTTCGCCCCGGTCCCTGTCAGCTGGGTTACCAACTACCTCACTGCACGAACTTAATGCATAAAAATCAACAATATCCTCTCACGTCCCCGTCAGGTCCGCTCCGGAGTCCCCCAAGGCTCCATCCTTGGGCCAGTACTTTTTAGCTTATACCTAAACATGCTGCCCAATTCCTCCTCAGAAAACATACTCCTTTACGCAGATGATGCAGTCCTCTTCGCATCCCATCCAGACCCTGTCCAACTCCAGCTTGCCTTACAAACCTCTTTTTCTCAGACCAAACAGTGGCTCCTAGACTACAGGCTCGTAATTAACCTAAAAAAAACAAAAACCTTGCTTTTCACCCACAACCAGAACAAACTCAAGGGTTCAGCACTGTCCATTCTGTCCCTCTCCCACCACCCCCTTGAGCAGTTAACCACAGACAAATACCTTGGTATTGTCTTTGACTCTGCTCTCACCTTTCACGACCACATCCACACCCTCTGCTCAACCATAAACACACGCATAGGCTTACTATACCGGCACAGAGCCTGTCTCCCCCCCAGAGGCGCTAAGACTTGCCATCGACTCCTCTGTTCTATCCCTAGTGGATTATGGACTTCTGATATATATGGTGCAGCAGACAACACAACACTGGGCAAAATCAAGCTCTCAATCAACAAAGCCTGTTGACTTCTCACAGGGGCTGACAGACTCACCCACACCTGTAAGCTGTACTCCTTGTCAAACCTCCTCTCCTTTGATGTGCGACTACTCTACCAAACCTGTTTACTCACCCAAAAAATTCGCTCAGGTTCTACTCCCCCCCCCGGTCTGTCAAATATACTCAGCACCTCCCCTCCTACTGTCTTCACCCGAAGCTCTACCAAAACCACACTATTAGTCCCCAGGGTCAGGACATCCCTTGCTCAGACGTCCATCCGATATAGAGCCCCCACTTGATTTAACACCCTCCCTCCTAGTATCACATCCGAACACAGAATTGGGCCATTTAAATCAGCCCTCCATTACCACCTGTTCAACTCCTGTAACTGCAGCTGCACCTGACACAGCCCCTTGAAGGTCCTGTCCCCATCCAAGTGACCTCTTTCGCCCACACTGTATACGTATCTCTGTTTCTCCTTCTTGCTTAGCTACAATCTTGTATAGGCCTGTCACATGCAAAAGGAGTTTTTTATTTAGCTACTTTTGCTGCATTTCTGTATATAATGTAAATAATGTATGTACATGCACTGTTGTCTGTTATTCCACTCACTGTGTGTTACACTTGCCCTGTCCTGTACTGTGTATGACGAGGAGCCTTTGTAAATGAGTCCTTGACTCAAAGGTTTGTAATTCTGATATAACAATAAATAAATATAACATACTTTACAATCCCCATCATGGATTGGGTTTAGAGCACAAGAAGGATTCATGCATAATTAGATTAATATGGTGGTAATGTTTTAAATTTAATGTGCAACAGTGGAGGACTAATGACACTCTGGAGCAGTCTGTGTAAGAATGAATGGGGCTTAGTCACCCACTTACACCACAGGAGTTAGTGTAGAATAGGGACCATTTTAGGGTTGATCTGCACAGTAGACCATTTCCTAGCGGGATCAAAGTCAGGAAGTGTTTGGAAGCTGTCCCATTAAAATGTACTAGGGGACTGGGATATGCTTTTTTGCTGTTTTCAGTGAGTAAGTGTTGTTCCTGCTATTGCTCCTTGCAGCTGTCTGTAGCACTTTTCTAACTTTCTGTTGGATGCAAAGAGAAGAGTGCATGGGAATCTGTTGTGCAATTGGTGCTGCTCTCATGAATGTGCAGCTGACCGAGGTGATACACTGAAGAAGACTTTGGGTTCTTCAGCCTTGCACCCTTCCCCCCCACATGAGATGATAAGGATGACAATGAATGAGCTCAGAGAGAAAGTAATAACAAACTCGCTGTCTGCATAACTTTGTGAATGGAAAGCAACCCAGTATTTTTTCTGGGGAAAAAAATGAAATTGCCTATATAAAACTGAGAGTTTTCGTGCTGCTAAATTACTGCAATGTAAAAGGACAAAGAGTTGTACAGCTGTGGCACCCTTTGATGCTTGCTGGAACTAGAAAGTATCTTCCCCAACTTGTCTGTATAATAAAAAAACAGCTGCGCTTCCAGTCAGTCCAAGTAGCCTTGCATTAGACTGGGAAAACTAAAGGGGTAGGGTTGGGGGGAGATCAGCTGCTTAAAAAAGCAGGGGGAGGCAGTGGGAAGCCTTGGAGTCAGGAAATGGCAACACCATCCAAATGGGGGTTATCTGGTGCATCTGAAAAAGATGGCGGCCACGCTGGGCTAGCCGTCGGACTGCTGCTGTGCTACGCATTTTGTTGCATTCATTTATTCCTTTTATTTTGTTATTTTCGTTTTGTTTATATTTGTTAATGTTATTAAGTTTATTTTTAATCGGCACGTTCATTTTAAATAGACTCAAAAAGGTTTTCGATTTTGGACCTGGTGACTTTTGAACTCCGGTTCCAGATTACTATCCGGTTCATCGAAGTCTGGTCAGCGGAAAGTCAGTGGAAAGCTATTGATTATTGGTGCTTTTTGTGGAGCATTCTGTGGAGCATTTGACGTGTATGACTGATCGAAATTTGGGATCGGGTAAAGTTACGGAGTGTTGGGGTTTATTCTTGTTTTGGCACCTTCCTTTTTCTGTCTGTCTGTGACTTCTATTGGCCTAGAGCTGTTTGTGGTTGTCACTTCCTGGCTCAGATTTTGACACTGCAAGTTACTGTGCGGCTTTTGCCGACGTTTAAACTGGGTACCTAGCTGCATCTCGCTAGAGTGGTAGATCTCCTACACTCGTTTTCCCATAGTGTGATCTTTTTGGGATTACTCAAGGTTTTCTTGGATTTGTAAGAATTGGGAGCCATTATGAGCAAGTTGGGAGCTAGTTCTAAGTATCTGGGAGCAAGTTTTATTTCTGTGGAGTTTGCATGTTTGGAAATACTGTGCTAAGAAGCTGTTTTTCTTCGTTCCTGCTTACCTGGTGTTCCGGCTCATTTATCCGGGCCCTCTGGCACTATTGAGGCGTTAGTTGGTTGGTGACTTATGCAGAGGTTGGGATTGGGGCCTGCTGGAGAGCCGGCCCTTTGTCCTATTCCCCTAGACCCCGAGTGGAATCGGTCGAAGGCTGATCCGGCCCGGGGTCATAGTGGTGGGTCACCACTATAGCCCGGTATTGCCCCTGGGACAATTGGCTGAACTACGTGGTTGGAATATGCTTTTCCCTTGAAATCTGACTGAATTGGAATCCTTACACTGGGAACTTTGTCTGGATATCCTGGTTGTGGGAATGTATTAAGGATGTGGGACCAGTATTGTCCGACTTTCTGAAGTGTAAAGAAGTGTAAAGATGCGGCTAGAAGAAGATTACACAAGATAAGTGACTGTGGATAGAGCTACTGTTTTCTTGAGCCTTTTGTTATTAATTTTTGGTGGTCTATTGGGCTCTGGCGGTCCTGGGCTAGGGTCTCACGCAGTGGGGGGGAGTGGGATTGGCTAGAATGCCGGTCCTTTCTTCTCTCCTCTATACTCCTGGGGTGGTTGGCCGAAGGGTCTTCCCCCCCTGGCGTAGTAGCAGTGGGTCTCTAATCCTTTCGGACTGGCTGGTTCCTGTGATCTGTTGATTGTTTTAATTTTGTTTTCATTTAAGTGCTGATGAATATTGATTTATTGTACTGCTTGTATTTTATTTTTAGGATTTGTGATGTTTAGTTATTTTGAGGGAAAAATTTAAGCAGTGAGAGTGCTTATTTTCATCTTATTTTCTACCCTTTCGGTCCGGTGAGAGAGTTCCGGTGGGTGGTTTTTACATTTTTTTTTCCCTGCAAATATTTACTGTATTTTATTTTAGTTGTCACAGTTGTATTATTATTTTCTGTCTCTTACGTGAGAGGGCTGGGGACATAAAGTAATTCTTTGATTGTTTAATTGTTATATTATAATATTGTTTTATTTAGTTTTATGGTGGATGGTAGTGTTCTTTATTTGTTGTTTATTTGTTTTATTTGGTTTTAATTTTGATGAGCAGCCTGATGTGCTTGCCAGTTCCACCAGTTGTCCGTTACTTGGCCTCCGCTCTCCGCACCCTCCACCCCTTTTTCTCTTCCCCCTTACCAACTCAGGTTTATCATCGTTGCCGGGCTTTGGGGATTGTGCGAAAGGGAGGGGGAGGCGAGGGGGTGTTGGAGGTTGTGGACATCGGAGTGAGCGTTGCTCTCCCATTGGGGTGGTTAGGCCTCAAAGACACCCTGGGGCGAAGTGGGTTCTGGAGCGTGGTAACCTCATTCTGGTTCCCATACCCAAGGGCACCTCTTCTTTTAGAGGGCAAGTGGTTGGGACAATTCGTCACCCTCGTCCAACTCGGGCGCTGTTGTGCAATGCCAGATCTGTCTACAATAAGACTGCTCTTATTACGGACTTTGTTGCTAGGGTAGATCTGGCTTGCATTACCGAGACCTGGTTGGATGGGAATGCGGCCCCAGTTTTAGAGGCCGCTGTTCGCACCGGGTTCTCGGTTATACATCGCCCGAGATTGGATCACGGGGGGGGGGGTGGCAGTCTGTTTTAAGACAGAATTGGGCCTAACTGAAGTTCCAGTTGAGGAGGCCAGATCATTTGAGTGTACTGTGGTAGCTGGGGTGGGGTGCAGGATTGCTCTCATCTACTGTCCACCCGGGATGAGAAGCTTTTCCTGCAGGAATAGAGATTTCGCCACGATATGTCTTGGAATCACCCAGATTGATGGTGCTGCGATTTCAATGCTTGGGTCTATCTATCAATCTTCACTTTTGGTCAACATTTCCTCCAGGTGATGACATCTCTTGGCTTCACTCAGGTTGTTTCCCAGCTACTCACAAGGGAGGTCACTCTCTTGATCTGGTCTTCCTCCTGGGGATCGAGGCATCCGACTTGGTGGTGGAACCGGTCGGTTGGTCTGACCATTACTCAGTTGGATTCAATTTGTGGCCCCCTGTAGGTTGGCCCCTGTGGAGTTGGTCAGTACCACTCATTGCGGATGTTGTCCCTGAAGACCTGATGGCGGTTATTGACCCTCGTAATGTGACAGATTGTGCTCTGATCCTGAGCGGCTGGTGGTGGCCTATATGGGGCCATCTCGGCTGTTTCTGACCAGATTGCACTAACCCGTGTTCACCCCTTCCATGCCGTCCCCATTACCCTTGGTTTGATGGGGCGTTGAGAAGGTTGTGGAGGTTGGGCTTAGGTTGAGCGCCGCTGGAGGAAGACTGCCTTGGACGATTTTACTCATCTTATTTTGCTAGAGCATTATAAGTTTATCAAACAGAAATTTCCGTAAGAAGGCAGAATTCCTGTCCAGGAAATTTCTGTCGCCTGAATCGACTGGCTCAGCTCTTCAGAACTGTTGACAGATCAGCAACCCAGCCTGTCGGCAGGTCCATCGAGTTTTTACGCAGATTGACTGCGGAGATCACTCGATTCTTTGCTAACAAGATGGACTACATTTGAGGCAGTGTCCCCAACCTCACTCCAAGGTTGTTGCAGTTGATCAGTGTGCTGTCACAGAGCCCGGAGTTTCCTGGAGTTCCTTTAATCTTCCGGAGCTCGTGGACACTATGAGGATTGTCTCTGAGATGCGCCCAACTTGTTGTAGTTTGGATTCGGGTCCCACTTCCTTGATTATAGGATGTAGTGAACTTATTGGCCCAGTCCTTGCTCGGATTACTCGGTGTTCTTTGGAGATGGGAGTTTTCCCTAGCTCTCTGAAAGAAGGGCTGGTGACTCCCCTTCTGAAGAAAGCTTCCTTAGACCCGAATGACCTAGCCAACTACCGTCCGATCTCTAACCTCCCTTTTGTGGGGAAGGTTATTGAAAAAGTTGTGGCGGCTCAACTTGATAACCATTTGACCATCCATAGTTTATACGAGCCTCTCCAGTCAGGTTTTCGTAAGAGGCATAGCACTGAGACTGCTCTGGTTCGGGTACTCAATGATCTCCTGATGGCGAGAGATCGGAGACACCGCTCTATTCTGGTTCTCCTTGATCTATCATCAGCTTTTGATACTGTGGATCATGGGGTCCTGCTTGAACGTCTGAGGTCCATCTGCGGGCTTTCAGATGTTGTCCTCAGATGGTTTTCATCTTACCTCCTGGGGAGAACTCAGAGAGTGGTTTCCAGCTTACATTCATCCGGGGCTTTCTCTCTATCTTGTGGGGTACCTCAGGGTTCGGTGCTTTCCCCCATGTTATTCGCAGTATATATGCTACCCCTCGGAGACATTGTAAGACGGTATGAGCTGAGGTTTCATTGCTATGCCGATGATACCCAGCTCTACCTGCCTTTTGCACCTGACCAGGTTAGTGCTATCTCGGTGCTGAATAATTGCCTCGTTGATATCCAAGACTGGATGAATACCAGTGGTTTGAAGTTGAACCCGGGAAAGACTGAGGTTATGGTGGTGGACCCCGGTCGCAGGGTTGAGGGTCTAGGGATAGGGTCCCCCTTTGGATTAGTTCTTGGGGTAGACCAGATCCCTACCTCTGAACGGGTGCGTAACCTGGGTGTGGAGCTTGACACTGGCTTGACCCTTCATTATCAGGTGTCTGCAGTAGTCAAGACTTCATTTTTCATCTTAGAAACATCTCAGGATTAGGCACCTGGTTCCACCAGGCGATTTGCCGGTTTTGGTCCATGCCTTTGTGACATCGCGTCTTGATTACTGTAACTCCCTGTACCTAGGGCTTGCTGGGGTTGATATCCGCTGCTTGCAGCTAGTGCAGAATGCTGCAGCACGTTTGTTGACTGGGGTGTCTAGAAGGTCCTATATTACCCCTGTGCTGTGCACTCTGCACTGGCTGCCAATACAGTGGCGGATCACCTTTAAAGTGGGTCTTCTGACCTACAAAGCCCTACATGGGTTAGGTCCCGACTACCTGAAAGAGCTTCTGGTGCCTTACACCCCTCTGAGACAGCTTCGTTCAGCTGACGAGGGGTTGCTGAGATTCCGAGGGTGAATTTGAAGTCTTCTGGAGCCCGTGCTTTTGGTTTTGCAGCTCCCACCCTCTGAATTCTCTGCCCTGCCAGCTCCGGAGAAAGTATAACGTGGATAGTTTTAAGAAGGCTTTAAAGTCATTTTATGGAATCAGGCATTTCCTGCTGTATCTTAATTGTTTATTTTAAATATTTTATCAGTAGTGTTGTTAATGTATGCATGGTTATATTGAATGTTATGATGTTTTGTACAGCGCCTTGAAATATTTGAAAGGCGCTTAATCAAATAAATTTTATTATTATTATTATTATTAATTTGCAAAACAAACAACATAACTTTCATATACACTGTATCCTAAAGTGTTTTACAAGGCAGAAAAGTTTCATACAGTTAGCGCAGAGAATGTTGAATGAAATAGAATTTCCAATGGCCCAACAGGGAATTAAAAACAAATCTGTCTTCCTCTCCCCACCACCTGATGGGTCCAGTGAGCAGCCCAGCCTATCAGGGAATAAAAAAAAGATCTATTCCCCTCCCCCACCAACCTGACACAATTCAGTGCCCAACCTGACCCATTAGGGAATAAAAAGCAAATCTAGCCCCCCCCCCAAAACTACTTGGTGCTGGGCAGTTAGGTCAGGAGCATAGGAAGTGGAGGCAAAGAACGCTTCTCTTCTGTGTACATGTGGTTGATGGATGCAGAGAAGCAGCCAGCAGGGGAACATACAAGAAGATGGAAAAGAGAACAGGGACAAGGACAGACCCTGGGACATGCCTGAGCAGATGGGGGTTGGGGTAGGTTGTCTCCAATGTAGACAGCTTCAGACCTGTCCTCAAGGTAGGAGTAGAACCAACTGACTGAAGTGGGAGCACACACTCCCTATGAATGAAAGGAAGAATGGGAAAGTGAGGACTGGAAAAATGTTAATAATAGGGACTCCATCATTAGGGGACAGAGCAGGTAGTGGGTGCGGGAGATCTGGGAGGTAGGATAGTCAAGTGTCTTCTGGGGGCAATGGCTGGGAGGGATACACACAGCCTGTTAGAAAGACTGGTCAGGGGAATGGAAGGGAGGGAAGGGCTTCCTTTTTTTTAATTCTTTTTGGCTACCGGGATGGCTAGCCTTTGATCCAACTTCCGCCACCTTCCATCCCCAGGGACTTACCTCTACCCCAGGAGTGCACCCTAGCTTGCCCCCACAGGGCAGAGCCACTGGAGAGGGTCTCAATGCTCCCCAATGGAGGCCTGAACGTGATCCGGGGGGTTGAGTGCCGCAGACTGCTCTGTGTGTGGTGGGGGTGGCAAAGCAGATGTCCTCCATAGCGTGGCCCAGTAAGTTTTTCCAGCTGTGTTATTCCCTGGGGTGTGGCATGCAATGACATGGTGGTGCACGGCTGAACATCTGGCACCCGCCATGAATACAAGCTTACTCCTACCCTCTGCTAGGATCCACTAGAGTGTGCTTCCCGCCTCCCCTGGAGAAAGACAACCATCTGTGGGACACTCAGTCCTCCTTCCCCCAGCAGGCCCTATGATTCTCAGGTTCACCTCTGTACCCAGGTTGTCAGTGTCATGGGTGGTAGCACTACCACTGCACCTGCAGGCCAGCTAGAGGGAAGGGCTTCATGTCACTGTCCACCTAGGGACTAATGACCTGGCTAGCAGGCCCCTGGGGTCGGAGAAGGATAGCTACAAGAAGCTATGATAGAGGCTGCAGCTAGCAGTGACCTTAATCAAGGACCTAATTTTCCTGCAGCACTTTAGGACCAATCTCTGCGGCAGGTTACCATTTGCCACTGAACTTCTGCGGCAGTGATTTGTAATTTCCATGAAGTTCTGTGGCATCAATGAACTGCCATATCACATCAGCATCAGCTCCTCAACCTGACACGATGTCCATGGCAACAGCTGCAGCAACTGGGAAGGGGAACACACAATACCAACAGTTCACAAAATAAACCTACAAATTTTCAAGAATTTTTTTTTTTGAAGTTAGGCCCCATCAAACCATGACATGCACGTCAACCCCTTGTTAAGGAAGGCTCCCTGACCCATCACAATATGTTGTCTTTGTGATGGAACACTGTGTAATACCTTCCCAGGTTCAGAGTGGTGGCATGCGACAGTGCTGGACCCATCCTCATGCTGTTCAGCTCGCCCCCAAGCTTGAGTCGCCGACATAGGAACATAACACACCACCTGCTGGGTTAATGGCTGGCCCCGTATACATTTCTTCATAACTTTTTTTTTTTACTTTTTAACTCCAAATTTTTAACACAGTCTTTTCATGACCCCCGAACAAGAGAGGTGTCATTTATAAAATACTGACTGTAATGTCATTTCATGTTATAGGTTTGCAAACACATTTTAGGCAGGATTTGAAAATCAACACATACCACGTTCACGAGGCAGTGTGAAAAAATGGCTATGTTGAAAATATGGGGCCAAAATATTGAAAATTACTTAAGCTATGAATCCGTGTTGACAAATTTCAATCTACCATCATAACTTTGGTGTTTCTAAGATTCTTTACACCAAATTTTCTACATAGTCTTTCTATGACCCCACTTCATGAACCAGGTAGGTGAAATTTTTCAAATCCAGCCGGAAAAGCGATTTTGTGGAGTGATTGTGAAATCACCTTTCAGGACAGTTTTGAAAATTTCTACCTACCTTGTTCATGAGGTGGGGTCATAAAAAAACTATGCCAAAATCTGGGGTCAAAATACTGAAACTTACTAAAGTTATGTGTGAACACTGAAAATTGTCAAAGCACCTTCATAACTTTGGTGTTTTTTGAGATTCTGACACAAATTTGAAACCTAATTTTTTTTATGGCCCACTTCATGGACCTGGTAGATGAAATTTTCCAAATCTGACCCAAAGAAGTGATTTTGCAGAGCAACTATGAAATCACCTTTTGGGGATGATTCAAAAAATGTTACCTACCTTGTTCATGAGGAAGGGTCCAAAAAAGACCATGCTAAAAATGTGGTGACAAAAATATCAAAAAATGATTATGTTATGAGTAAAAATTCAAAATGTACTGAAAATACATTGATCGAACTTACCTTTGTTTCTTCAGTTCCCAGCTGGTGTTGAAGGAGAAGGGTGTGCTTTGCTGCAGAGTGGCAATGGATCATTTCTAGGTGAGCACCTCCTGCTACCCAAATGCTTCCCACCCAAGGTCCCCAGAACACCCAAGTGTGCTGAGGATACTCTCCTATCTATATACTACCCGAAGCTCCTCCCAAACTAGCTTCACCCATAGAGGATAGTGCCAGGGCACTGTTCCCCTTCTATTCACATATGATATCAACCACCTCCCCTGCTGTAAGGAGAGGTTGTTACAACAGACTGTTAGGTAAATTCTGGTAAGACTTGTCCAGAAGGGCAAATGAAATCAACCTTAAACAGGTCGCTCTTAAAAAAAAGATTAAACATCAAATATGATCCTTTACTGGGATAATTATTGGAGTATACCTACTTTATCAAGAGTGTAACCAGAATTTCAATTCTGTACACATTCGCCCAGGTGCCCCCTTCTGTGTGGTCATGCATTGTGCACTGTTAATTTTAAACACACAGTAAGTGCAGGGTCTATACTTAAAACAAGTTAGACTGTTACCATAAGATTATTTTCTTATTTTTCTAAACTGACTAGAAGGAAAAAAGGTCTCAACCAGAAGTAGCTAAACCAGGAAGGCCAGACTGGATATGCCCCACCCCATTGCGAAATCAGGGTGGGCCATATTATCTTTTGGCCATCCCACGTTATTTTACTTTTTTTTTTGTGGCTGTTATTTTGGTTACTTGGTTACTTGGTTGGAGTAGACAAAGAAGGCGTATGCCCATTTAACTGTCTCCTACATTGGTAGGTTTATTTGTCCAATGCCCCTGTTAACAACAGTTTATCTAGGGAGGTTTTAAAGCATTCAAAGTTACTAGCGTGCATTAAATTGGAAGGTAAAGTATTCCAGTTCCTAGCCTTTCTAAACGTATAGAAATTAAATCTTCTCACTGTATTTACTATAGGCACATATAATTATTATGAGACCTAAGGTTCCTGCTTCTATCACTGAACTCAAAGCCACATTGTTCCATTAAAGTCTGATTTTGTAATATTTTATACAGCAATAGCAAACCACCCATTTTTCTTCTTGTGCCTAGCTTAAATAAGTTTAGTTGATTTTAATGTTCTTCATATGCTAAACTTTTCATACCCTTAATAGATTTAGTCAATTTCCTTTGTATCCTTTCGATAAGGAAAATATCTCTTTTATGGTACGGGTTCCATTAAGGGGAACCATAATCAACATGTGGTATACTATACACTTTATACAACTTAATTAAGCATTATTTATTCCTGGTGACAAATGCTTTCTTTAATGATCTAATTACTCTATTTGATTTTAGTGAAATCTGACGACACTGATCAACTGATGAAAGTTCATTATTAACTAGAATCCCTAGGTCTTTTTCCCTTATGGATGATTTTAATATTGAACCATTCAACATATAGTTATAGCATGGATTTTCATTTCCAAAATGCATTACAGTATATTTGGATTTGTTGACTTTCATATTGTTTTTAATTCTCCACTCTTCGATCTCTTTTAAGTCAGTACACACAATTTGATGCTGTTCCAAGGAGGAAACAGTTCCACCAATCTTTGCGTCATCTGCAAATTTTGATATAAGACTACCAGAACCTTTATCCATGTCACTAATAAATAAAACAAACAATACAAGCCCCAGAACATATCCCCAGGCCCCAGGACATATCCCTGGGGCACTCCACTACACACAGATCCCTCATTCGATAAGACTCCATTCAGTCTGACAAATTGTTTTCTGTTATTTAACCAATCTGATATCCAGTTGATGATGCAGGTATTATACCCATCTTAATTAATTTATTAATTAATAAATCATGTGGGACGGTGTCAAAGGCCTTTTTTATTTCCAGTAATATGACATCAACTGGCATAGCTTTATCTAGGTTTGTGCTAACAAATTTGCAGAATGAGATCAAATTAGTGATACAAGACAACCCTTTTTGAAATCCATGTTGAGAATAATTGGTTAGACCAAGATTTAGAATTTCCTTATCAATCTCTTTTTTTAAAAGTTTTTCCAATATCTTCCCGCAAATTGAAGTGAGGTTAATTGGTCTATAATTTGCAACACTCATTCTGTTACTTTTCTTAAAAATCAGAACCACAATGGCCCTTTTCCAACCCGTGGGGACCAACTCAGATTGAATCGATCTATTAAATATCATTGACAGGGGTTTGGCTAGTATGCTAGCTAGTTCTTTGAGCACAGTCAAATTCAAGTTATTAGGCCCCGAGGAGGTAGATGTTTTAAGTTGTATTAACTCTTCATATATCTGAATTTTCTTGAAATGCATTAAATTACTTCCAGCTATGCGTAGACCTGATGCAGTTTTCCCTTTGGTGTTAAACACGGATACAAAATAATTATTGAAACATTGTGCCATTTTTGTATTTTATTATTTATTGAAATGTTTCACCAGGAGGGCACACTGAACAACAAGTTGCTCATCTCACGGTGCGACCTGGGGGGAGGGATTACATAGGGTTGTGAAGGATGATCAGTTACAATAGTATGTGGGTAGTACAAACAATACAACATTGTAAGATTGTACAACAGTTGGAACACAAGGTATTGTACAATAAACAGTAGTGGAACATTGGGTAAATTACAATACATGTCCAAAATCATACAAAAGAACATATGAATGTACAAAACCTATAGAACCATTTATAGTGCATGAGTGTACCAGGAGCAGGCTCAAGGTAGTATGCAAGTACGCAAGTGCTGTTGGAGTACTGTGTTAGTTAGGTTGTTTAAGATAGGAATGTCTTAAATTGCTTTGAGTTTTGTATTAATTAATTTGTGTTTGTTAGTTTATTTAATTAGAAATGTGTAGGGGGTCTGTAGGGCGACCTGTACGGGCTAGGATCATCTATGGGAACTCGCAGCTGCACGCTCTGCATCCCTTTATCCCTCTCCCTGTGTCTGATACTATTATCAAGCATTGCAGGGAAGTGGGGATTGTAAGGGATTGCTCTGCCTGTGGGCTGTGGGATGACCAGGAGCGGGTTGATGGAAGGATAGAGGTGGTTAGGTCCAGGAGACGCCCTGGATTATTTAGGGCATCTAGGAGAAGCCAGACATGGTTGGTGCCCATTTCCAGGGAGACCACCAGACCGAGTAGTCAGGTAACCCGAGGGGCTGCACCACCCTCTACATCTCTGACGGTAGTACAATGCCAGGTCGATCAGAAACAAGACGGCAATTATTGCCGCCTTTGATTTCATTGGCTCACCTGGCTTGCATTACGGAGACCCTGGTGAGATGATGCTGGCCCTGTTTTTGAGGCTGCAGTCCCCAGGGTATACCGTGGTGCACTGCCCCAGAGAAAATCACTGGGGTGGCGGTGTAGCCATTTGCTTTAGATCTAGCCTGACCTTCACGTGCACCCGTGGGAACCCCAGGTTCATTTGAGTGTGTTGCCATTTCAGGAGGACTCGGCATTGGCTGCAGGATCCTCCTCATCTATCGCCCTCCTGGCCCGATGGGGGGTTTCCTGCAGGAATTTGCCGAGTTTGTTGCCAGCGAAACATTGGATTCCCCCAGATGTGTTTTTCTGGGGGATTTCAATGTTTGGGCTGATGATAAAATTCAAAAGTGCACCAGAGAATTTCTGCAGAGTATGTCCTTGTTGGGGCTGAGGCATTTTGTTGATGCACCTACTCATCGGGATGGCCATACACTGGACCTGGTGTTCTCACTGGGGCTCGAGATTGTTGATCTTGCAATTGATCAGGTATTTTGGCCTGATCACTGCACGGTGAAGTTCACGCTTGGGGCTCCCACCATAAGTTCTTCCCCTGCTGAGATGATTCGCTGCCGCCCTTTACGTGATCTTACCCCTAAGGGTTTTATGGCGGCAGTTGATTTATCTAGTATGGGCGGTGCATGCGTCGGAGCTGTTGATGTCGGGGTGGACACCTATAATAAGGTGTTATCTGACACCATCAACTCCCTCGCACCTATCCGTGTATGACCCAGAACTTCGTACCTGAGGTCTCCTTGGTATGATGGAGATCTTAGGAAATGAAAAGATGGGTCAGAGATTAGAGCGCCGCTGGAGGAAGTCCCATCTGGAGACGGACAAACTGGTCCTGCGTGCGCATTATTGCGCATATCAGGAGGCAATCAACCAAAAGAAGACAGTATTTTTGTCTCGGGAGATTGCTGCCGGGAGAAATCGACCAGCCTCACTCTTCCGGACTGTTGACAGACTTCTCCATCCTGTCTGTCTCCAGCCCAGAAGAGTTTCCTCAAATTAAGATTGTGAGGATTTTGCTCAGTTTTTCTCGGACAGGGTGTCTTTGATCCGCCGGGAGGTTTCTTCAGCCAGCAATACCATTGCTGATAGTGGTCGCCAGCTGTGTTCTGAGTGCACTCCGCCCAGATGGGGAGAGTTTAGGCCAGTGGAGGTCCGTGAGGTTACTGAGGTGGCAGTCAATCTGAAGCATACCTTTTGTGAACTGGACCCAGTGCCAACGCGTTTCTTAATGAGTTGCATTGACTCTGTTGGCCCGGTGTTTGCCCTGATTGTCCGGTGCTCCTTGAGTCAGGGTGTCTTTCCAGATGCCTTGAAGGAGGCTCTGGTAAGACCCCTTTTAAAGAAATCTTCTTTGGACCCGGAGATCAGGGCAAATTACCGTCCCATCTCCAAGCTCCCATTTTTGGGGAAGATTGTTGAGAAGGTGGTATCGCTTCAGTTGGAGGAACATCTCATGACTCATGAGTTGTACGATCCCTTCCAGTCGGCTTTTTGGGCCAGACATAGCACTGAAACTGCATTAGTTCGGGTGCAGAATGACCTCCTCAGGGCTACAGACCGAGGGGGCAGGACAATTCTTGTTCTCCTCGATCTCTCCTCAGCATTTGATACTGTGGACCATTGTGTGTTGCTTCTCCACCTGAGGGAGTTATGTGGACTCACCGGTATTGTCATCAAGTGGTTTGAGTCCTTTCTCACCCATAGGAGACAGCGGGTTGTGATGGGAAATTTCTCATCTACACCCTGCCTCCTTTTGTGTGGAGTTCCTCAGGATTCAGTATTGGCCCCAATGTTGTTCGCAGTATATATGCTGCCCTTGGGGGGGGGATCATTAGGAGGTATGGTCTGAGTTTTCATTGCTATGCTGATGACACTCAGCTATACTTATCCTTTGCCCCAGGAACATCAAACGTAGTGGATGTGTTAAATATCTGTCTGGCTGAGATTAGTGACTGGATGGCCTCCAGCTGGCTACGACTGAACCCTGACAAGACTGAGGTATTGGTAGTGGAGTCGAACAGAGTTCGTGATGGGATGGCCTCTGACTCTGCAACTGGACTTGTGCTAGGAGCTGCGTCATCGATGGCCTCCCTTTGGGTGCGAAATCTTGGTATGATTCTTGACAGGAACCTGTCCATGGAGGTTCAAATATCTTCCGTGGTTCGTTCCTGTTTTTTCCATCTTAGAAACATTGCCAGGATTAAGCCCCTTGTTCCGTTTCTGGACCTCCCTACCCTGATACATGCCTTAGTCACTTCTAGGCTTGACTACTGTAATGCCCTCTATCTCGGGGTCTCTGAGGGTTCTCTTCACAGACTGCAGCTAGTGCAAAATGCTGCTGCCCAGCTTTTGACCGGGCAAAGTAAATTTTGTCATATTACACCTGTATTGCGCGGATTGCACTGGCTGCCTGTCAGATGGAGAGTACTCTTCAAGGTGGGTTTTCTCACCTATAAGGCCCTACACGGGCAGGGCCCTGGTTACCTGTCAGTTCTCCTGGTACCTTCTTCATCTACCCATAATCTCCGCTCTTCTAGTGGTGGCCTCCTAACTGTTCCAAGAGCAAGATTAAAATCTGCAGGCGACCGAGCCTTTAGTGTTGCCGCTCCCACTCTTTGGAACTCCTTACCAACTGTAGTTAGGGAGGCCCCCACTATAACTGCCTTTAAGGCTCGCCTGAAGATTTTCCTATTTTTGCAAGCTTTTGGGGTGCAATGCTGATTATTTATATGAATTAGTTTTAATTTATATATTTATGCGGTATGAAATGCTGTAAAGTTTTGTGCGGCACTCAGAGCCTTCGGGATTGGGCGTCTTTTTAAATAAACTTGCCTTTGTCTTTGCCTTGCCTTTACTGTCAATAATCTCAAGCCCATCATGTATAATGTTTGTAATTCTATTTGTTGTCGTTTTGAATTATTTATATACGCATAAAAGCTTTTATTGTCTTTCTTTTGAGCCAATTTTAGTTCAAGGTCAGATTTGGCATTTTGAATTAGTTTCTTAACTTTAGTCAGTTTCTTATATAAGATTTTAAGCTCAGTGAATTGGTTTTGCTAATGCCACTTAGCTAGTACTGTACAAACAGTTGGGGAAGGTTGTTGTTCCATTTATTTCCTCTCACCCATTGCTATGTTTTCCACCAGTGCAGCACCTTAGTTGCCTGGGATTTTGCGGGCATTTCATATTGTTTTATTTACTTACTTATTTTATTTATTTATTGATATCTCGGATTACAAACACATTTGAACCAGTAGTTCTTTTACAGAGGTTCCACGTCAAGAAAGTACAAACACTTGACAAAATGGGAAAAATAAATGTAATATTACAATACCATAGCAAGTATGGTATCATATAAGGCACACCTAATGAGGTCATGAACAGGTGATACAGCAGTCAGCAAGTGACTCTGTCAAACTGACTTGTAAAGAGGGAGAGTAGTAAAGAGAAAAGTTATAAAAGAATAGGAGGAGAATAGGAAGAATGTCAGAAAGGCTGCTAAGGGGAGGAGGACAAAGGGGATTGGTGTAGGTTGGGGGGAGTAGGGTATCATGTAAGGCACAACTCAAAGGGTGCACAAACAGATAATAAAGTGGTCAGTATGTGGCTTTGTTAAATTAACTTGTAACGGGGAGGATAGTTTAGATGGAAGAATGTCAGAAAGGGTGGAAAGGGGAGGAGGACAGAGGGGGATAGGTGTGGGGTGTGGGGGTAAGGGACAACAAATGGTAAAATTCAGTGAGAGACAAGGTTAGGGAGAGGTGAGGTGGGAGGAAGAGGTGTAGGAAAGGGAGTAGGTGGGAGTTAATACCACCAATTAAGGAGAGAGGTGAATGTAAGATAGCTAGGTGGTGTGTGCACGGATAAGAAGGTTTTAGAGGATGGAAGTAAATAAGGGCCTTATGCAATGATAGCTTAGGGGGGGGGCAGTTACAGCTGCCAAGCACTGTAAGGTGTTGGTGGAGTTTAATCTTCAAAGGGCCAAGCTATGATACGGCATTGATGTCAGAGGGGAGGCCATTACACCAGGTCGGGGCCTTGAACATGAATGTACGCTGAGCCTGAGTGATCCGGCAGAAGGGGACAAGGTACGATAGTTTGATTTTGCACAATATTACCCGCAAGTTGCATGACAATGCAACTAAAAAAGGGTCTCCTCATTCCCGTGTGCAATTATTGGTTCCTACTACCATCACATAAGAGTGGATAGTCAACCACAGTGCAGTTGTCAATGTGTTGAAGCCAGAGTGCAGAGTTGTTTAGATGGAGTTCAGAACACAGTTGGGAGAAGCTGGGAGTGCTTTCTAAAGGTCTGTATTCCTGCCTTCTGTCAAACTGTAAGCTGTATCTGCAAGAGAAAGGATTAAAGGATTGTGGGGATGGTGGCGAGTGTCTTGTCTTTGCCACAACCCTTCCCTCCTCTTCCCCAAATATTTATTCTGAACAAATATGTCAGGGAAAGGAGGTAATTATTCTGTGCAGTTCTGCATGGCTGTTTTGTCTTCAGACTTAGTGGTGGTGGTGAGGGGGGAACAGGTCTTTAAACACAGGGAGAGAAACTTGGCACTCCTTTCCACACAGCTGCCCTCGGGGGCATAATCACTGCTAACTAGTCCAAGTACAACTTATTTACATAAGGTAAATGTTTTTTTTCTGCCCATAGAAACATTATTTTATTTTTATTTATTTAAACTTTTGTTTACCAGGTAAGCAATATGAGCCAAGGCCCTTTTCCAAATGCGACCCGGGACCATAAATAGATAAAGTCAAGATATCAACTACAATACAATATACAGTCAACAACTACGCCATGCAAACAACATTAAAAACATAGAAGTGTGTCGGCAGAAAAGGATTCCATCGGTCCATCTAGTCTGCCCCATCCCTCCCCTCTTTTGTGTCTCAGTTCCTTTCACCTTATTCCCCACCCCCAGAGTCCACCCCAAGTAGCTACCCCTCGCCCCCATTCCCTCTGTATACTTGTCTCTCCCTTTATTGCTTAATCCCATGCCCTCTTGAACTCCCCCACTGATTTTGCTTCCACCACCTCCTCCGGTAGTTTGTTCCATGTCTCACCACACTGTCTGTAAAGTAGTGTTCCCCTCCTGTTTCCTTTGAACTTTCCACCCCCCAAGTTTTAAGCTGTGTCCCCTAGTTTTTGAATTTTCTTGCGTCTTGAAGATGCTCCCTTCCCTCCCCTTGTTTATTCCCTTCAGACACTTAAAAGTTTCTATCATATCCCCCCAACTCCCTCCTTGTTTCCAGTGAATACAGGCTGAGCTCCTCCAACCTCTCCTCATATGTCCTTCTGTGCATGCCCTGCACTATTCTGATCGCCTTCCTCTGGACTCTCTCCACCCTATCTATGTCTCTCTGTAGTTGAGGTCTCAAAACCTGTACCCCATACTCCAGATGTGGACAAACCATGGAGCTGCCCATGACAAAGTATTTACAATTTTTTGCTTGTCCTTTTACAGTTTAGCAGCAAGTGGAAGCTAATGGAATGTGGCCTCACTGATGGGTCTGCTGGCATTGAGGACAGGGCTTGATGAATTGACTTGGGCTCTTTTCATGGTGAAATAAATATCTTGTGTCAATTTTAACAATAAGGCAGTTGTTCGTATAAGAACTCAACCAAACAGGTGGTCTTCTCAGCCCCAGATACCCTGCACAGGTGAATGTTTTTTTCCTTTAGGCTTCAAGTCCCCCCATTTCTCCTTGAGCTGCCTTTTCTTTTTGTATAATGTAAGGAAGTAGCATATGTTGAATTTGGTCTGCCCTAGCAGTCAGAAAGGACAAATGTTTATCATTTTCAAGGACTGATAATCCACCTTTCCCAGATCAGCATGGAAATCCTGTTGGAATCCCCGTGCCTCGTCTGATGGTGTCAAATCTTAATTCAGATGTAGCTGGGGGACAGGTGATGGCAGTTATGGGCAACATGTTGGAGGCCAGGGGAACCTCTCTGTCACAGGTCCAGTCCAATGAGAACCATCGGCATGGCCTCTCACTTTCTGGTTGTACTCTTGGGACCAGGGTATGCTCTATATTCTTTTACAAAAGTCACCATATCTTCTTGTTCCAGCCTCCTTTTGCAGATGAATCCAAAGCCTTTCCCTCCTCTCCCTGCAGGGGCTTTGAGAGGGTGCTAATGATATCTTGTATGAATATTTTGAAGTATTTAAGGAACTGGTGTACTGTGATTGTATGAACTTTTCTGAAGTATTTAAGGTATTTATGTATTTGTCCTGTAAACGTATTACTTGTCATGAGTGAATGCGGACCCCATTAAAAATGAGCTTGCGCTCAGTTGGGCTATCCTTCTCCTTGAAATGTTCTTAACATGTTCTTAAGGAATAAACATTTACAAGCAAACAAATATAACAATGCTTAACACTGATGATATCCCAAAAAATAGTTAACAAATGCCCGGGGGTCTGGGCGTCACAGCTGCCTCTTGTGCATCTAGATAATTTTGGTTTTAGATCTGTTCTGGTACATTTCTCTGTTCTTCCAGAGAATATTTTTCAGTAAAATTTAACCCATGAGCTGCGTTATACTTTATTATAAGAATACTCTTAAAGATTAAAAAAATTCACCAAAACACTTAAAAAAAAATTCTGGTGGGGATTGGCGGCCCCCCAGACCCCTTGCCATTTGTTAAGGATTTCTAGTCCCTCCTCCAATAAAGTCACTTGAACTGCTCCTGGTCTCATCTAGCCTCAAAACAGTTTATGTATATGTACTTGGGTACCATCCTAAACAACAGGGGGTTCCCAAAAGTTTTCCCTGGGTGTGCTTAAATGCCCACTGCCAGGCGGGTGTTCTGTGTCTTTACAGGTGTAAAAGTGCTTGCATGCAAGTGCCCTGTTAGCCTCCATGCCTGTCCCTTTAAGAGACATTATTTTTGTAGTGTATAATTAATCTGGGTAGGGGCTGAGCATTTCCAGGTTCAAGTCCCGCTTGAGCTGCAATAATATTGCTCTGTTCTGCCATCGCTAATGGTGCAGAGGGAGCTCTGTTAGAACTGGTAATTGTTTGCCGATTAGCTGCTCTAATAATAATGGTATTATAGTTTGTCTAACCTGCTTTTCTTTGCAGCATGGACATTTCTGTATCGCACCAATCAGTACCTTTTGCGGACCTTAAAATGGAGTCTGCCCCCAAGGGTCTTGTGGGAGTGAATTTCTGTAGGAATTGTAGTTTTTTCATTTTGGCGCCTAAATGGACCTGGAGGGGGAGCCCTTGCTTTGACAGACAGATGAATCAACCAACCAAACCCTTTTGGATCAGAAGGAAGTCCCGGTGCTGCCTGCAGCAGAGAGTCAGTCTGAGTTTGGAGTTGAGAGAGTGAACTGCTCAAGACATTTGAGCAGCTGCTCCTGTGTAGTAGCGCAGGAAACTGGTGGGAAGGCTGTGTCTGGCCTGCCTGCTTCATCTTCCCTTCTGAGGGATCTAGTGAAATTAATCAGACTGAATCTGAACTGGCTTGTGACCAGAAATACTGAATTGTGACTGCCCTGATACCTGAAGAAGACTGAAGATTTGCTGTAAGCGATCGGCCTGTCAGGATGTCTGAATCACCACAGAGATCATGGTTTTGCTCAGGAAAACTAAAATTGCAACTGGACTGTCATCCAACATGTGGTATTGTGTTTTGTTTTACTATAAATGTGCTGTAAACTGTCAGTGGGTCGTGATTTGGTTCCCCACTACTTAAGGGTGTCACACTTGCTGGAAGCTGTCTCCAGCACCAATCGAACTGAATCCGAAGTGTTCACCCGGCCTGGGCCCTGCCACCTTGGCCCAGTCAGCTACTTCAGATGCAGAGATTACCATCGACAACAGACTCACCCCGGGATCAGCCCCCTGCTCAACATCTCGAACAGGAGCGACACCTCGGTGAATTGTGTGGGCCCTGCTTCTCCTGGCATACCAGCTTGTTGACCTGCAGTCTCCATTTTATCCCTCTTGTGTTTTGTATTGGGTAACATGAATAAACACCAAGGTAGCTCCCTGCAACATCAGCTAAATCAAAAGTGTTGTCATCTGATTCAATTGTTGTTTTCTTGTCATGAACTGAGCCTCCAGGCTCCGGATTACAAATTGTGTGTGGTTGTGCATGCTTCTTCTTTCCATCACAGGGCCCCGAGCTGCAACATCGGCCTACCCCGGCCAATGTGTCAGGCTAGCCCACCTTTTTTCCAACTGGGTACCCAGAGTGTGTGACTGTGAAGGGACTCTAAAGTGCATGCATGATTGCCTGATTGAATCAGTTACAGAACTAATCAGCCAAATTATGCCCTTCCCGTTACACCTGGGTTATGCCCCCTATCATCCCACATACACATCACATACACCTCACGCTGTATTCCTGGTCTATTATACTGTGATACTGCTATTTTGCACTAACATGTAGATTTTAGGCACCCATCATATAAGCATGAGTGCCAGGAATGCAGTTTGCTGCTCATATATGCCAATGTTTACATCCTTTCATAGAATTATAACATGCATGACTATTATACCTCATTATAATGCATTATGTTTGTCTTTTACATATATTCCATATATAATCTACCTAATCACTGATAGGATGACTCTGAGGGATCATCAGTGATTATTGTATAACTATATTCTCATATAATTATAAGTAGTGTGTGTTTTACACTCAGGTAGATATGCACGTGTAACGGAGCTCTGTCAGCACTTTTCTTTGTCTAAGCAAGCTGACAGAAAGAGAAAACCTTTGTTATGTCTTATACACAAGCAAGAAATGTCACGTGTAGTTTGAACCCATCAGCATTTCTTTTGTCCAAGCTATAATGCAAACGGAAGCATATTTGTCTCATATGATACTCATTAGTAATTCTGTCTCCTAAGTTATTATCCAATGGAGAATGACTTAGGACCAATACATATTGTTTCTCATATCTGCAACTATGAGGTAATCTCTGTTGCTATGCTGTTATCTGTAGTATTTAGCCTTCTGCAACCCAGTTCCACAGGGAGAGAGACCGCGATCTTGGAGAACCTAAGATCCTACAATCCTGGAGATTATGTACATTCTTCAGGAGAGTGGTGAGAAACCCATCTCCCTTGTGAATTTCTTTGTCACATGCTTGGCGTAAGTAGTCTAATAAATATTTATTAGTACTCTTGCTTGTTTACGAATGTTTCTTGGCAGACTCTGAAGACACAAGAATCTGTATTATTAGTATTATTATTTACTCTAGTATCTGAGATTGTTTACGTAACACTCCCTTGTTCATTCCCCCTGAATAAATCAGATCTAACGCTTTTTGCATTTAACTTGACTGTGGTTCCATTTTGTACAAGCACTGTACTGTTGTTACCTCCTGTGTCTAATCTTATTTTGCAGGGGGTCTCCAGGATCGAACTGGTGGAATCAGCCCTGGTGGTAAGTGCAAACAGAGTGGGGATTTGTATGCTGATTAGGGGTTATTGTAACTGTGTTTGTTTATGAATGTTTCTTGGCAGACTCCGAAGACACAAGAATCTGTATTATTAGTATTATTATTATTTACTCTACTATCTGAGATTGTTTACATAACATAAATTGCGACCTTGAACGGAATCTGGGTGTTTGCCAAGTTTCATTTTAATTTCCTCTGTAAATTAAAACACTGAGTGAGAAATCTCCAGTAACACACAGCTGAAAGTGTCTTCTGTTTAAATTTTTGGTCTGTTGTGTGTTCTACAGTGCAGAAAAACAATCTCTTGGCAGATATTCAATCTCTGTGTAATGAGTTGTTTTATTTTTGTTTTGTTTTTTTCTATGCGTTCTCTGTGGGAACACACGGCTGTAAAGGGATCTGAACAGACAGATAGACTGCTTTCTTTTGTGGATTCAAATCCTTAGGGGTCTTTACTCATCTAGGTGTCCACATTATGCCAAATGTTGTTTGTGTCCTGCCATGAACTTTGGTTGCAAAGTTTTTGATCCACAGACAGTTAAGAGTTTCTTAACTTATATGACATGTCAAAAAATATCAGTACTGAGTTGAGGCTGGATGCCTTAACATACCAAACTGCCTATGGTGATTGGTGTGATTTTGCTGAGGTAGCGAATCCAATGGTAGCCCTTTAAGGGATATCAATGCCCATTACGGGGGATTGAAAAATGGTACCAAAAGAGTTGATCCTGAAGGATTATTAATTGCAACATTGTTTAAATGTGTTGATGCTGTTCTAAATAAACTATCTGTTTTGGAATCTGAGTATGTTGCTTGCAGCGGGAAATTAGTCTGAAAAAGGCTTCTCATAAAGAAAGGATAGATGGACTGCAGTCTGAGCTGCAGTCTCTCCGCCTAGAAAATGAGTCTCTCTTTAATGAGAGAAGTGGCCAAGACCTGCATGCCTTAAGAGATAACGCTGAAAAGGTAAAACTTAGAAAAAAAGTTTTTCAAACGAATGGTGTTCTGGCTAGTAACACTGATTCCTTACGTTTTGGAAACAAGGAACTTAAGGATGATAAGTCTGAAGTAATTACTGAAAGAGTTAACGTGCTGGTATTTCAACACCAGATCTTGACTGAACAGCGTGATTCAGTATGTTTTCAGTACAGCAGACTTGAAATGAATGTTTTGAATGTTTTGAATATAAATTGTGACACAGCTTCTGTTGATAACAGGCATGTTTTACAAGATGAAAATGTCTTGCAGTCTGAAAATAAGGCACTTTACAGCATGCTAACTCCTGTATCTGAGCAGTTAGAATGTAGGAGTAAATAGTTAGATATAGAGAACTTGCACCCCCAGCCAGAGGTATTGGCAGGTCATACTAACTTAGTGCCCAAAGACCTTGCCTCTTCTCATGTTGAAGAGTTTGATTTTGAACACTCACAGTATGCTGTGGGGTGGACTAGAACAAATGCTAGCCACTTATTTTTCTGTGATTCACAAAATGGAGACTTGTTAGAGTCTCAAAATGGTGGATACACATGTCATCAGGTTGCATCCCCATACCACCCCCAAGATGGCCGCTCATGGTCATGTGGTGATGGTCATAACACAGTAACCCAGGATGCTCATGAGGTAATCCAAAATGGCCGACCACCATATCATGGAGGTTGGATCATGCAGTCAGAGGGACCTGTGATTGCTGCCATAACCAAACAAAACAAACCGGAGTTTTTTGGCATGATTAATAATGTTATCAGTAACACTAGTGTTTCTGAGGGACAGAAGATTCTTGTTAACAATTATGTTGACATACTTTTGAATAAGGCTCATATGCAATCTGTCATGAAGTCAGTGTCTGACACTGCAGAAGAAGCTGCTGCTAGCAATGTTTACTATATCAGAACCGCCTTGGTTATGGAACACAGTGCAGTTAATTACATGAAATGTTGTGATTCTTCCCTATGCAATTTAACATCAGCTTTCCCTGAGAAGACTGAACGTACTGCTTTTCCTATACAGTGCATTAATACCTTAAGCTGTAACATTAAAAACAATGTTGCTACCATTCAGCAACATTCTGGTGGGGAAACTCACTTTACATTTGATGAGGGTGGGAACAACCCTGATTCTGAAAGCCCTGTGGCTGTGATATTTTCAGCATCACAGGCCACATTGGGGGAGGAGGGTTACAGGTTTGATTTCTGAACTACTGAACTACAATCCATAGCTGGAGAACTATGTGCAACTTGCACACCACCTTTCTCCACTGTGCAGGCACCCCCGATAGCGCCAGCACTGCCTGATGATGCAGAACCTCCTCCACCAGTGACACCTGGATCATCCCATACTGTGGCTGCAATAGCAGACACAAGTCAGGAACAGTCTGGGTTATTCCTAGAACAAACAATAGCAGGCACTTCTTGCAAAAACGTTCAAGGTCTCCTAATACTGATATCATTGTCTTTCCTTTTGGAATCACTGACCATGGTCCCAGCATTGGTTAATCCTAACACAGTTTTAGGGTATATTGAAACTGCTACATCAGATATAGCAATTTCAGCAGTTTTAGCCCAAAAATACAATGGGCACATCAGACCCATTGCATATGCATCCCAGATGCTTACCCCAGTGGAGCTGAAATACGACCTTTGTGAAAGGAATCTTTCGGCTACATACTGGACAGTGATATACTGTATGTACATCATTGGATATGCACCCATTGTGCTGCATTCCAAACATTTGCCAACTAACTTTCTGTTGTCAGACAGAGTAAAAGATTACTCTGTATCCAATGCCAGACTTACGCACTGGTCTCTTATTTTACAGGATTATGACATCACTGTCCTTCCTATAAAAACTCCATCCTTGTTGGCCCATGGCCTACAATTTACAGGAGAGACCCATGATTGTTCACTCCAACCCCCTGACCTACCTGTCCCTGGGTACCTTCTGACAGAACCTCAGAAAGTGTTAAAAGACACCACAGTGTGTCATGTTTTGACTGATGACTCAGCCACACATACCGATGAGGGTCAGATAGCAGGGTTTGGAATTATTGTACATCCTAGTGATGACAGAGTGTGCATGGCTAGTAATTACATCATTGTATATGTATGATTCACAGGCAATGTTAAAACATGCCTGGCAAATAAAATGAAAAGCAGGGAGGCGAGGAGTCTCCTAATTACCACAAATATTTGTGGCTGGTTTAGAGAGCTGGAAAGTCCTTGAGAAAGACACAGCTTGCGTTAAGAAAGGAATAAAAAGATTTTTCCCTACGTAAAATGATACCAGCACTCCATGAGAGGGTTAAGTGTTGCAGTCTGACAAAATGGCCTTGATCTAAAAGACTGCAGATACTATGTTTTTATTACGGATTCTAATTCGGTCTGTTCCTCACTGAATTTCTTTGGGAAGAAAACAAACTTCTGTTCCAATACTCCTAATATTACCTCTGTGAAATACAGAGACTTGTTTGTGTACATCACACTAACCTAACCAGTTTAAATACAAACTGTACATTCATAAGGTTCAAGCATATTCTAAAATGTGAACCTTGTGCTCCAAAAGAAGGACCCTCATTTGAGGGCAGTGTATAGGTTCCTTAATAAAGGAACCGAGGAATAACTTCCAGAAATAAGCCCTTATACCCTAATTGTATTGTAAAGTAAGAAAGTGAAAATGACATTCACCTATCCAGTGATGGCCTACTCATTTGGAACATCACTGCTGTAACACTCATGAAAAGTTACGGGTAATTCCTGAACACCTGAGAGTAGATTTTATCTGCTGTACCAAGTACTTGATACTCCAATTGGTGGACACCAGTGAGTCAGTAAAACACTAGACAGACTGAAATCCTCTGTCTTATGACCACACATGAGAAATGATGTAGAGTTCTACATTAGTAACTGTTTGATCTGTGAACAGAACAATCCTATACCAGCTAGGACAAATGCATTGTTACCCCAGAGGCAAAGGCCCCTGGAACAAAATCCAATCTGACTACATTGGCCTTATGCCAACCACTAAGAACAACTAGTTTGCACTAGTGATCACCGACCTATTTTCCAAACAGTTTAAAGCTATCCCAAAACAGAACAACACAGTCAAAGTGACTGCAAATGTCTTGGTAAACCAGCTATTTACCAAGTGGGCTTTACCCCTAAAGGTAAATTCTGATTACAATGATCCAGCTGTTTAGCTAAAGTAATTCAGGAAACTCTGGATTTGTTATGGGTAAAACAAAAGTTTTATATCCCTTATAACCCACAGTCATCAGGACAGGTGGAATGGGCTAACAGGCAGATCAAAGTTATGTTATCCAAACTTGTTCAGAAAACCCAAAAGGACTGGAATTCATTATTGCCTTTACTCCTTATGGCAATAAAAGGGACACCCTCTGCAGGTACACAGCATACCCCATTTTAAAGTCATGACCAGACAGTTCATGAGATCCCCAGAACAGTTACTTCTGGACCTGTGTACTGCCACTGCTGATGGAGCATCAGTAGATAAATATCTTAAATATCTCAAACAAGACATCCAAAAGGTACACGTGTTTGCTTCACAATGTATGGGCAACTCCCAACAACAGGCCCTATCCCATTCTAAACAAATGCAGTCCAGCAGTCTACCAAGTTAGACTGCCTCACAATAACAGTCATTTATAAATGGCTACATGCCAATCAAATGAACCAGTTGAAAGGAGATTAAATTACTTTTCCATACCCCAATGGTCGGAAAAGTACTAAACTAACAATGTTTCCTTTTCTCTTTCCTTTTAGGTTCCAGAGAGAGAGATGCATGATTTTATGCTTATTATTCTTTTTAAAAGTATAGGTCTTCTTATACATCCAAACTGCACATCGTATTGCAGATAAGAACCAGTGACCTAAACCTAAACAGATCGTTAAGGCAGAGTACCTCACAAGCCTACATGATTTAATTGCATCCTGTGGAATTCACACTAAAGTCCTAAAAGACATGTTCATCATCCAGAAGGGTAATGAGGCCCTACTGAATGTTATGATCATTGCTTTGGATCAGTCCTAGAAGCTAGACTTGATCTGGACTCCTGTTTACATTTTATCGATAATCAGGAATTTTGCATCCAAATTTATATGGTAATAAAAGCCATTAGACCTTAAGGTTTTTACCCAATGATGCCCCATAATTTGTGACACCTAATATTGAGTGCCCAAATAAAACCCTGGCCCAACCAGTGGTCTAACAGCCACTTCCCAACCAGGTGCCCTAGTTCATAATGTGCAGTTCATGCGCATCCCAGTGATTTTAAATCTCACCTTTTAAACTTGAAGTGATTTGTTTTATGTTTCACAACAATTTCCCACTTTTGTTTAAATAATGATGTGAATGAATACGCTGGCAGCATACCAGGTACTCATTAAAGACTCCCTATACAGGGACTGATAACACCACACATACACACACTTAGGATTTTCACATCCTGACTGCAAGTGGTACATCCTATGACTGCAAACCTACCCAAACGCACTAGGTGTTTTTTTTTTTCATAAAAAAAAATACACAGGTTTAGACTCAGTTCTATTTGGCTCTGACATATCTATTTGAAATAGGGCTGATCTAGCCATTATTCAAGCACATATGTTAAAAGTTCATGATAATATGAAATATAATATCATACCCCCCCCCCCATTGCATGGTATGCATCATTTTGCTCATGAGAGTGATTTACATTCACAATATTAAGGATATTGTGAAGGGGTTTGATCTGACAAATGTTCATATTAATGAATTATTTTCTGCTCACATTAAGGAAGCGGATGAGCATCACATAGCTAGCAAAGTCCTTTGTACTGCCTATAGCTATTGTGTTCTTACAACCCTTTGGTTATCTCTTCCAGGATCTGGAATTAGGCCATATCCTTGATCTCATACATGGCAGATGTATAGCTCAGTGGCATTGCTACATTATGCACTTCTATTGCATGTGTTAACAAATGTTTATTTGAATCTAGCACCATTCCCTTGTCAATGGCAAGGAATCTTGCATATGTCACCACATACACCAGTATTGCTCCATGTTTCAAAACTTATTCCTGCACAATCCAGGAAACCATGTTTGTGACTCTCACAGTGCCATTGCCGCATCTTCATCTGGCAACATCAATCTCTGATCATCTGGCAACTGTCCATTCTATTGATGATCTTGATGGGAACTTTTATCATGAAAAGGTTGAAACTATCACCTTTCCTTGTTTACCACGAGGTCTTGGAATCATGACTGACTCTGAACATTGAATGTCATACCTGAAAGGAACACCACCTTTTATGCAGATGTGACATCTTCCAACTTGTCTTACCAACTTGTAAATACAGGCCTTAGAACTGAAATTGGGCTTCCACTTGTGAACTCTCAAATAAACTGTGCCCGATCCAGCCAATTCAGATTCTACAATCAAGCTCATTGTTATGCATACTATGAAGCAAGTCTGGGGTAGGGGCACTCTCCTAACTTCAGCAAGAAGACTCTTCTTCATTTGATCTACAATCAAGAAATCCATTTTCTTTACTGCTTGTTTTTCCAAGCTTGGCTGGCACCTCATTCAAACTGAGTACTGTCATAAACTTTTACACTTTGTGCAGCTGTGTGATCATCTTCCACTGAACACTGTTGTTGTTCCATTGTAAAACTCAATGCGTAATCTAATGCATCCCCTGCTGAAGCCTATGAAAATTCTGCTGCCTCCTGAACATTTGGATCTACCTTTGGAAAATCTGAATGCATCAAATTTGAACTATAGTTCCATCTTTGTACAAGACACTTGTTGGTCCAATAAAAGATATCAACCCTCCCATCTTCTCCTGTTCTAACACTTGAAGAAACCTTGGATTTATCCCTGGAACTGTTCGTAGTTTATGGCTTGTAGACACTGACATTTCGTGTCCTGTCCAACTTACCAACTGAAAAATGCCATCCTCTAAGGTGGTATAGTCTGCTGATGTGAAACATTGTGTGGTGACCAACTATACATTCTTCTTATATGGACCAAAAGTTATGCAAAGTGAACTTTTCTAACTTCTGTTTTTACTCCCTAAACCGGTAATAGGTTATATGGTAATCACACCTGTTCCCATCCCGGAACCAGATATCATTAAGTCTAGTCCCAACTATCTTGATGCTCTGTCTTGATTTAACTTATTTTTAATATCCATACAGGCAACTTAAGTTTGTCTCTTCAATTTCTTCCCAATAGGACAGATACACACCTGATACATATCAGTAATTAACGATTGTTTTGATACTGGAAACCCCCATTGTGAAGTTTTATTCCAAATGTTTATAGTAATACAAGGTTTACTAACATTTTCCCTTGTAATTATATTTTGTTGTTTAAGGAAAACCCTGAAACACCACTGTGATGAGTTAAACTTCCTCTATCAGGCTCGTGCCTTGGACAGGTAGACGAATGGTGCCTAACCATCGTCTTTTTGTTGTGTTGCCACTTTTGCAATTAGGGCAACAATGAGAGGACTGTTATCCCTGGGTTATGCCCCCCTATTGTCCCACATACACCTCACACTGTATTCCTGGTCTATTATAATGTGTTACTGCTATTTTGCACTAACATGTAGATTTTAGGCACCCATCATATAAGCATGAGTGCTAGGAATGTGCTTTGCTGCTCATATATGTCAATATTTATATCCTTTCATAGAATTATAACATGCATGACTATTATACCTCACTATAATGCATTACATTTGTCTTCTACATATATTCCATATATAATCTACCTAATCACTGATAAGATGACTCTGAGGGATCATCAGTGATTATTGTATACCTATATTCTCATATAACTATATGTAGTGTGTGTTTTACATTCAGGCAGATATGCCACATGTAATAGAGCCCTGTAAGCACTTCTCTTTGTCTAAGCAAGCTGACAGAGAGAGAGAGAGAGAGAGAGAGAGAAAACCTTTGTTATGTCTTATACACAAGCAAGAAATGCCACGTGTAGTTTGAACCCATCAGCATTTCTTTTGTCCAAGCTATAATGCAAATGGAAGCATATTATTCATCTCATATGATACTCATTAGTAATTCTGTCTCCTAAGTCATCATCCAATGGAGAATGACTTGGGATCAATACATATTGTTTCTCATATATGTAACTATGAGGTAATCTCTGTTGCTATGCTGTTATCTGTAGTATTTAGCCTTCTGTAACCCAGTTCCACAGGGAGAGAGACCGAGATCTTGGAGAACCTGAGATCCTACAATCCTGGAGATTATGTACATTCTTCAGGGAAGTGGTGAGAAACCCATCTCCCTTGTGATTTTCTTTGTCACATGCTTGGCGTAAGTAGTCTAATAAACATTTATTAGTACTCTTGCTTGTTTACAAATGTTTCTTGGCAGACTCTGAAGACACAAGAATCTGTATTATTAGTATTATTATTATTTACTCTACTATCTGAGATTGTTTACGTAATACTCCCTTGTTCATTCCCCCTGAATAAATCATATCTAATTCTTTTTGCATTTAACTTGACTGTGGTTCCATTTTGTACAAGAAGCACTATACTGTTGTTACCTGCTGTGTCCAACCTTATTTTGCAGGGGGTCTCTAAGGTCGAACTGGTGGAATCAGCCCTGGTGGTAAGTGCAAACAGAGTGGGGATTTATATGCTGATTATGGGTTATTGTAACTGTGTCTGTTGTTCATTGCTTAGGCCACTAGAGAGGAAAGAGGGGGGTTACAGTGTCCCGGAGGGCTGTACCCAGGTCAGCTATGCTACCAATAACCCTGTCCTCCAGGTGGAGGCACCGGTTTTTAATACCCAGGCCCCTTAACCTGCACCTAGTCACGCAGGCAGGGGGAGTAGCCCTTGGGATAGTGCCACCTAGGGGTTACACAAGGATCTGGATGCCTGATTTGACCCTGATGGAGAAGAGCTCCACACAGTGGATGCCTAAATGGCCTTAGGGATGATCAGATTTGCCAGCTCTGAAAAAAAACATGGCCTTCTTGGGCACTCTTGAGCTGTCAGAGGGACAAGCTACCTCTTGGTTTTCTGATCTCTTGTAATGCTCTGGCCAATAGTGGAAAAGGAAGAAACAGATATGCTATGTTGGAGTCCAACAGTTGCGACAGGACCAGAGGAGTGCCAATACTGGCTAAAGAACAGATAGATCGGATGACCGAATCTTCTGCATAGAACGTCAAACAGCTCTGAATTCAGGGACCACTCTCCTGGGTTAACACTTTCGCAGCTTAGCAAATCAGTCTGCATTTTCAGTTCCCCTTCTAACTGACTGCCGTGGGGGACAACAGACTTGTCTTTTTCCCACTGAAGAACTTTGGCACATCAGTGACTATGCTTGCCCTTCTTGTACGTCCTTGCCCATATATGAATGCCACAGGATCATGATGACTGCCCTTAATTACACTGCCTTAAATAAATAATAAATAAAACTTTATTTGTTAAGCGCCTTTCAAGCACCAAGGCGCTGTACAAGTTGAACAATAAAATCACAGAAATAAATACATATATAAAAATCATGATAATACATACATCAACCCATAAAATCTTGTCTCCATGGATGTGTCTTAAGTTCCCGCTTGAAACTCCCCACCAAGTCCAAACTTAGTCGAGAAAATGTAGGAGGGTTAGATACATTGCTCTTACTTCAAACACATTTATCTGATAATCTTGGTACCAAAGACTACAGGCTCCCTGACCTGGGTTCTGAGTCAGGGCTGCCTCCAGCCCATCAGGCTGCTTGGTGATCAAAATAATCAAAATCAGCACTGGGGAGCTCTTCAGAACAGTCTTGTTGCAAAGATCCGTGGGTTCTCTCACCGCCCAAGCAACTGCAGCACTGGATCAGACTTTGTAGTCTTCCTAGGCCACAAGAGAAACCTGTCCCATGGCACCACAGAGATCACTGGCTGGGATCTCATCCACTGACTCTCCTGGGCTTGGTTTGCCTTACTATCCACTGAAAAGTAAACCTTCTTCTGGTCCATTTGAAACATTGCCCATGACGGCTAGACCCCCTATGACAGTGTCAGTGAACTCTTTTCCCTGCTGCTCATCCATCCGTGCATCTCCGGGACTTCTATAGTCCTTGCCATCGATCTCTCTAATATCTGCATCATCAGAACTCTGAAGAAGAGATAGTCAAGGAAGAAGGGAGGCACTGCCCCTCCTGTCTCAGTTGCACCACCAGTATGATCAGAGCTTTAGAGAACAATCTCGGCAGTTTCTAGGCTAAGGAAAAGCCCAGTACTGCAGCAGTTCTGTCCCTGTATCAAAATCCCATGAAGGATAAAAAAGTGGGAATAGGCGTCCTTCAGATCGATTGATGCCTGAAAATCCCCTGGTTGGACTGTAGGGGCTCCACCTGAATGTTAAGCAAGTAATAAAATTATGTAACTACTTTCAGTCTAGAACAGCTACAAAGCAAGTCAAGGTTAAAAATCCCAGCCCCTCCTCCAGGGAGGAAACTGGGTGATTGTTGCTCTTCAGAAAAGGTGGTCCAGAGCCTGGTTTACAACCTGTTGCTTCACCTGGCTCAATAGACTGAAAACTAAAGGAAGCAATGTCTCATAAGGATAATCAAAAAATCTATGGTGTAACCCAGAGCCAGAAAAAAACTTTGCAGTCTTCCACCAAGGGAAAATGGGGAGCAGAGATGGGCTCACATACCTTCATTGTGAGATACGCCTCTCCTTCCTGCACAGCCACTGCATCTGCAGGCAAAGGATGCCTCCATTACTGCTGTCTTTGGAAGTATGTGAACTCCTCTGATCCTCTGGTTATTACATTTTACAACAAACAAACAAATAAATTAATAAATAAAAAATAGACCAAAATACGCTCATCTGACTTGGCCGACCAAACAAAACACCAAACACTTAAGAAATGCCAGGCTGAGTGACTGTTGCTGCCTAGACATGGGTAACTGTTTTCTGTTGTCCTGGACGTTAATCACAGTACAATCCAGCCCTGGCCTAGAACATAATTCCCTATAGGCATACTGAACAGCTTTTGCTGTCGATGCCTGCTCTGTAGCCCAGAGATGACACCCTCACTCCACAATGCTGCCCCAAGAAGTAATGCTAAATGAGCCAACATCTGTAGACTGAACAGTTGTGGAACTCTCCCCCCAAAAAAGGGGGACCATCGACATGAGCTGCAAAAGGTTCAGCCCACTGAACCACATGGGCTTGAACTACATAAGGCAGCCATCCAGGAGCATAATGTTTGTGGCGATAATGCAGGATGCAAATGCAATTCGAAGGTTGATGCCTGTCGAACTGAAAACCCTGTCTGCACAATATATCTGCGCTTTTGTTGTGAGGGTGACAGAGTACCCAAACCTGCATAGTAACAGTAGTGTGCTTCATGGCATTACACACAACCTTTTCTGTTACCAGAGGTCTCTCCTGCTTTATAGGAAACTGCTTATGCTGCCCAGCCCAGGCCCATTTCTGCCCTACAATCCGGCCACTGTGATGGAAACTGGGAAAACACTCCAGGGATAAGGCCGATGCAGACAAGACAGCTCACATCTCAAGTCTGAAGACTCCTTAACTGCCGCTTCCTACAGGCCTTAGTTACAAGATAGGACAGTGACTTTGAGTTAAACAAAGGTTGATCAGAACCTTTTCCTTGGGATCTGTCCACTCAACCTCCTCCTCCCCCTTAGAGGGATACTCTTTCTCATCAGATGGATCCAGTTCCGTTGGGTCAGGATTCTTTCCAGACCCCCTGCATCATCCTCCTCACCTGTCATCAAGGTTGGGGGTCACCTGCCAATCTGGGGAAGCAACACCACACAGCTCTGGTGCAATTGGTCATGGGTTATCAACATCAAACATCTTATTTAAAAGAAGTAAAATGATCTTGAGCAACTCAGCTTTACCACTGCCAGACGGTACCACAGGTGCATCCCCTCCCCTGCAGACTGATGGTTCAGCTGGGAGGTACCAAGACAGACATGTTAGATTACATCACAGTCAGGACAGTATGAATCTAACAGGGTGCCTCATTATCCTGCAGCAGGACTTATGTCTTTTGAAAACAACAGGTCTATTATAAGCCATGGAGCCACTGAAAACCAACTGGAGGTGCTAAACTCCACCCAGCCCTACGCCAATACTGGCCTTAAAGGCCACAACAGAGAAACAATACTGACCCCTCCCCCCACACACACACACACGCAATCCTATATTTACAGTCCCGGCTGTTTGACTAGCCAGCACTGTAATTCTGCTGAACAGCTCCCACACCTGTTGATGTTAACTCTGAACAGTCCCAAAGCACTGAACAGCATTACATCGCTGCGCACCAGAAGTGGATCTGGAACAGTGGTGCTCCTCCCAGCAGCCACTTAGCATGGTAGGATAACCAACACTAGACTGCTACATGTCAGCAGTGAAGCTGAAACAGTAGTTCTCCTCTCTGTGGCCACCAGGCTTGCATGATATAATGATGTCCGCAGGCACCTTGCATGCATGTAAGGAGCCTTCCACTCTGAGAGGAACCCTGCAGAACACAGTGCACATGGAAAAAGGTCATGCTTACTGAAAGGGCTGGCCAAATACCAGCAAGCATGACAGAGTGAGAGAAAATTAGCGCAAAGGTGCTGCTACATAGAACGGATCGCACCAGTCCTAGGAATAAAGGGGTTTTGCACAGCAGAAGGATAACTGTGTGTAACCCCCCTGCAAATGGGGGTTCCCAAAAGACTTCCAGGAGCTTGCTTGAATGCTCCAAGCCTGAATGGTGTTTGGCATTTAAGCCATTTATCAGTGAGTGTTTTTAGAGCCTCTGGTACTGTCTCTTTAAGAGCTGTCTGCTTGCAGACATAATTAGTTTGTATGGGGACTGTGTGTTTCTTTGATTGAGTACCACTCAAGCTGCTGCCAATTCACTTCATTTTGCAGTCACTAGGAGTGCAAGGGAACCTATCTGAAAGATGTAACTGTTTGCCAGAAATTATTTAGAGTAATAATGAAATTACAGTTTGTCTAACCTGCTTTCTTTGCAGTCAGAACTGTGTCTGCTAGTTCCCCATTCTAGTTTTGAACTGCTGAACTGGACCAATCAGTGTGGGGTAAGCTAGCTCTAAAATGGTGCCTTGGACGAATCAGAACTTGGACTCATAATCTGAGCCAGCCACAAGAGGATTGTATGGGCAGTGACTCTGGGAGATGTAGTTTAGACTTCAGTGCCTTTTTGGACCAACAGCAGCAGTCTATTGTGAGTGACAGCCAATCCAGTCAAGAACTGGGAGGAACTCAAAGGAAGTGCCCAGTTTTGTCGGTTGGAGGTTGAGTTGAGCTTTGGCAGTGAAGAAGGAAGGAGCTCTGTGCTTTTTCAGTGTGCAGTTTTAGTCAAAAACCGTGTGTAAGGCCCAGAGTTCCGGTCTGCAGCTTGTGTAACAGCTTGTTAGGACTGAATCCGTCCTGTGAAAAGAATCAAAGGATCTCTGAAGAGTAGAAACCAGGCTCACCCTGTAGAAGACTGGAGGAATTGCTGAAAATTGCACTCTGTCTGTCAGGAACTGAATCTGCTGTGTGTTCTCCGGTATTGTGCAGTAATTGCATCGGGATACAGATGCAGCCTGCCTGGTATAGTGCTTTCTTTTATATGGATGTGTGAAGAGGTTTGTGTACCTCAAGTGAGCCCTGCTGACATTGAAGGACCCTATCTTATTTGGAGGTCGTGAGTACTAATTCAGAAGTCGCTCCCTGTTGAATTGCCACATTAAATCCAAATGGAATTACTGTACTGCTGACTGTTTAATTCTCCTTTTCTCTGTGTGAAAGGGCCCCTACCAGCTGCCACAGTTTGGACTAGCCACTAGGGCTTGGGTACCCAGGGACAGTAACTGATAGGGATAGGCCTGTGCACAGAGCCATAGGTAGATTATTAGAGTGATAAGCTAATTAACCTGATTTCCGCTGTCCTTGTTATATCCCCTAAATAAATCAGAGCTGCTTGTTTCAGCAAAGTTATACTGCCTGAGGTATTTGTCTATGTTAAAGTACTGTACTGTGATTGTTGCACTGTATCTCATTTCACAGGAGGTCCCAGTGCGGAACCAGACCTGGGGTAAGTGTATACTGTGAAGGTAATTCTGATATATTGTGTGGGCCACTAGTGGGAAGAAAGGGGGGTTGCAGTGTCCCAGAGGGCTGTGACCAAGTTAGTTTAACTATTGCAAACCCTGACCTCTGGGTGGAGGCACCCGCCATTGGATCCAGGCCCCTCAACCTGTTAGTGGCAAATCAGGCAGGGGTAGTAGCCCCTGGGATAGCGCCATCTAGGGGTTACATGTGTAACCCCACTGCAAATGGGGGTTCCCAAAAGACTTCCAGGAGCTTGCTTGAATGCTCCAAGCCTGAATGGTGTTTGGCATTTAAGCCATTTATCAGTGAGTGTTTTTAGAACCTCTGGTACTGTCTCTTTAAGAGCTGTCTGCTTGCAGACATAATTAGTTTGTATGGGGGACTGTGTGTTTCTTTGATTGAGTACCACTCAAGCTGCTGCCAATTCACTTCATTTTTGCAGTCACTAGGAGTGCAAAGGGAACCTATCTGAAAGATGTAACTGTTTGCCAGAAATTATTTAGAGTAATAATGAAATTACAGTTTGTCAAACCTGCTTTCTTTGCAGTCAGAACTGTGTCTGCTAGTTCCCCATTCTAGTTTTGAACTACTGAACTGGACCAATGAGTGTGGGGTAAGCTAGCTCTAAAATGGTGCCTTGGACGAATCAGAACTTGGACTCATAATCTGAGCCAGCCACAAGAGGATTGTATGGGCAGTGACTCTGGGAGATGTAGTTTAGACTTCAGTGCCTTTTTGGACCAACAGCAGCAGTCTATTGTGAGTGACAGCCAATCCAGTCAAGAACTGGGAGGAACTCAAAGGAAGTGCCCGGTTTTGTCGGTTGGAGTTTCAGTTGAGCTTTGGCAGTGAAGAAGGAAGGAGCCCTGTGCTTTTCAGTGTGCAGTTTTAGTCAAAAACGTGTATAAGGCCCAGAGTTCGGTCTGCAGCTTGTTAGGACTGAATCCATCCTGTGAAGAGAATCAAAGGATATCTGAAGAGTAGAAACCAGGCTCACCCTGTAGAAGACTGGAGGAATTGCTGAAATTGCACTCGGTCTGTCAGGAACTGAATCTGCTGTGTGTTCTCCGGTATTGTGCAGTAATTGCGATGGGATACAGATGCAGCCTTCCTGGTATAGTGCTTTCTTTTATATACATGTGTGAAGAGGTTTGTGTACCTCAAGTGAGCCCTGCTGACATTGAAGGACCCTATCTTATTTGGAGGTCGTGAGTACTAATTCAGAGGTGCTCCCTGTTGAATTGCCACATTAAATCCAAATGGAATTACTGTACTGCTGACTGTTTAATTCTCCTTTTCTCTGTGTGAAAGGGCCCCTACCAGCTGCCACGGTTTGGACTAGCCACTAGGGCTTGGGTACCCAGGGACAGTAACTGATAGGGATAGGCCTGTGCACAGAGCCATAAAAGAATTATTAGAGTGATAAGCTAATTAACCTGATTTCCCCTGTCCTTGTTATATCCCCTAAATAAATCAGAGCTGCTTGTTTCAGCAAAGTTATACTGCCTGAGGTATTTGTCTATGTTAAAGTACTGTACTGTGATTGTTGCACTGTATCTCATTTCATAGGAGGTCCCAGTGCGGAACCAGACCTGGGGTAAGTGTATACTGTGAAGGTAATTCTGATATATTGTGTGGGCCACTAGTGGGAAGAAAGGGGGGTTGCAGTGTCCCAGAGGGCTGTGACCAAGTTAGTTTAACTATTGCAAACCCTGACCTCTGGGTGGAGGCACCCGCCATTGGATCCAGGCCCCTCAACCTGTTAGTGGCAAATCAGGCAGGGGTAGTAGCCCCTGGGATAGCGCCATCTAGGGGTTACAACTGCATGAAAATATCCGCCCTTAAACTGGAAGAGGCTTGCTGACTGCCATTAAGCATGACAGAGGAAGAGAAAATTAGTGCAAAAGCACTGCTACACAAAATGAACCACACTGGTCCTATGACTGCAGAGATGCCAAATAATAATGAGGGTTTGAAAGCAAAAGTCTGGTCAAATGCCAGCTAGAGAAGAGAGATGGCGAAAACTGGAGTTAAGGTGCCCCTAGAAAAAAAACAGGGCACACCAGTCCTACACCTCCAGAGATGCCACACAATGGGTGAGTGCTCTACCTTTATGCTGCAGTTGGTGAAAGTCTAACACTAAGACACACATATACACCAACACTAATCTGTAAGTAGAGCACTCAGAGGAAGTCCCTTATACACAGCACCAATGCCGAGCAGGGGAACTGCATCAGGTCTCTGTCCTCCATATTGAAACTGATCCAGGCACGAGACAGAGAAGAGACCATCACCGCCACACTGCAAACACTAGGGGGAGGGGAAAGAAGGGAAAAAGACAGACAAGAAATATCACCCTGCCTAACTGTCTAACTATGCCTCCCTTACAACAAACCTCTTTTCTTACTTAAGTAAGGCACCAGCGTAGGGGGAAAAACAACTCAGTAGACCTTCATTATCAAAAACACATCCTAGGCAAGTGGCCCCATTTACGCACTATAGGCACTAGAATGAGGGACAGCTAGCAGGGTAGACAATTTGAAAACCACAGCTTTTTTTTTCCTTTGACTTTCTTTATGCACTCCACTGCAGCTTGGGGTGTACTTACCCCATTCAGGCCATGTATGCTGACACTCAACTGATCTAGGTGGAGCCAGCCTCTGCTGCAGCCACCGAAATGAGGAGGACCGTGGCTTTCCCCCATGGCGGGGCCTCCCCCAGTGGGGGGGGGGGACTGGGAGAGGAGACTGCATCACCGTAAGCCTTTGTCCCTGACTGTTGGGCTTTGTTTGGTCCACTGATCAGGTCGTCTGTCAGTGCCTTCATGCTGCTGCTGGGAGAGGATTTTTTACATTAATGCCCCCAGGAGCTGGACGTGCAAAGACGCCAGCATGGATAAGCCATAGGCATCTGCCATGCTCCTCCCCTAGTGTTCTAGGCACAGATGGTACACCCGGCCTCCACCGGGTGTCACCACTACACCGAGGAGCCCCCAAACCCACCCCAAGGAGAGAAGAGCCATCCTACGGATGCTCAATCCTCTCTCTCCCCTGCTGACCCCCGGCGATCCGGGCTTGTTCCCAAACCCGGGTTGCCGGCGTGGTGCAAGGTGTGGCGTCCAGCGCCTCAACCCTCAGTGCCACCAGGCCGGCTGAAACCACAGCTTAACAGGAGGGATTTCTAAATTTAAGGGTGCTCCCTGTAACCAGAAAACCCCAACCTGCCTAAGAGTTGTTCAATGTAAAGAAAAAAAAACAACAAATATCCAGTAGAAAAGATTACTCTTCTGGAGAGCTCTGCCCTATGCATCCTACCCCTCCAGTGGTACAGCTGAAACTGAATAACTGCTGTATCCAGAGCGTTCATGTTTGCAGGGTTCTATGCTAAGGTTACAACCTTGAGCTATACCATTACTCTGATAGGGGAGCATATTACCCATATGTGATTTTACCCCACAGACAATGTGCAGCAATACAGAAATAGTTGTTCCTAAAAACACCCCCAAAAAATAAGTTGAAAGACCTGAAAAAAAAACACAGTATACCATGAACCATGGTTGCTATGTTGCAGTATGTGCCAAATAGATGGGACACAGTTAAGCGGGACAGCCGCTTTAGTGGGATGCCCACTGGAGAACAGATTTACACCTCCTGAAAACAATCAGCTGTACTTGCGCTTAAGCGAGACAGTGTCAGCACTGTACTTTGGTTCAGTGGGACAATCAGTTGCCAAGTACTGTGTGCTGACTGTCTCAGCCATCAAGCTTAAACACTTGATTAGCACTCAGTTTAGTTCCCAATTAACCACTAGGCTGTTAAAAACAAATCTCCTTTTACAGTGCATTAGGGCAACCTTTCTAACAGTAACATGGCACTCCCCAGGAATGAGCTGTCACTCGCTGACAGAGTCAAAGTTCTTGAAGCTTTGGAAACCCCTACCTGCTTGTTGTCTGCTGTAGCTGGCCTGTTTAAATTTTGGCCGCGTGACATTCTAATTCAAATCCACAGGGAAAATGAGAGAGGGAGGGCAAGGACTTTGTTGTTGAGGACGTTTTGATGATGTGGTTCTAGGACGCATTGAACAAGGGCGCCAGTATCTCTGGGCTGATGTTAAAACAAAAGGCCAGTGATTTGGTTGCTCAGATGGGGCACTATGATTTCGAACCAACAGATGGTTGGTTATCAAGGTGGAAAATCTGCCACCAAATCATCTTCAAGCATGAGCATGGGGAGAAGCAGGATGCTGGTTTATCAGCTGCTGATTCCTGGGTGACTGACATTCTCCCTGGTTTGCTGACAGGGTTCAAGAAGGAGGATGTATTTAATGCAGATGAAACTGGCCTCTTTTACAGAGGACACCCTGACTGAGGGCATGTCACAAAAGACCAGGCTCTAACAGGGAGGAAAAGGCTAAGGACTGCATCTCAATCCTCTGTTGTGCAAATCTCACTGGAATGGAGAAAATAAAAGCTCTTAGTGATCGGAAAGAGCAAAAGACAGAGATGCCTGCCTAAGGACTTAAAAGTCCTTCCTGTGTCCTATGTGTCTTCCTGTAATGCCTAGATGACATCAGCCATTTTTCTTGACTGGTTGTTGGCCCGTGAGGGTGAGCTTTGCAGAGACAGATGAAAAATCTTGTTTCTAGAGAACTGCAATACTCACCCCCACGATCTTGGCAGATGGCTTTGAAACATAACCCTTGTTCCCCACCCAAACACTACCAGCATACTACAACCGATGGATATGGCGGTGATTAAAAATATGAAAGGCCCTTACAGATCCCTCGTCACTGGCAAGATTATAAAAATGGTGGATGAGGGAAACCGTGCTCATGCAACTGAGATAACCAGGAAAGTGAATTTACTGGAAGCAGTTTATATGCTTCATAGAGTATGGTCCAGTGTGAAACCGAGCACTGTCCAGCATTGCTTTGAGAAAGCTGGCTTTGCAGGGCACACACCTGGACAGATTACTGATCGCACTTCAGTGCTGGAAGACATGCCCATCCCAGCATTTATGGACAGCACCACTTTCTCTGCTTTTGTGGAGATGGATGCCCATGAGCCCACAGAAGGCAACTTAACAGATGAGAAAGTAGTCGCGGTGGCTCACAGGGCTACTGTGGCAGAGACAGAGGGTGAGGAAGAGGAGAGTAATACCCAGGAGGAAACTGCGGTCCCCACTGTGAACACCCTTGCTGGTCTTCAGTGTGCCATGAAATGATGCCAACAGAAAGGGCAATTAACTAGCTAGGAGAAACTGCTTGAAGGTGAGGGGTTATATGCTGACAAAACCATTCAAGAAAGTAAACAAAAGAAAGTCACAGACTTTGTTGGAGCCACAGGTGATGAGAAAGAAAATGCAACTGATGTAACTGATAACCCTGCACCACAGTGACTGAAGTGACAGTGAGGTGAAATAACTTAAAGCACAAACACAAAACACACAACTTGTCCCTCATACACTCCACTGATTTTAACAAAAAACAGTAAAGAATAACATAAGAAAGAAAATGCTGCATGACCCTTTTCAGTCACATATGTGCAGTACACCACCGGACTTTAGCGATGTCTGCACCCCCAAAATCTTTTCACACAGTCAGTCTTGCTACATAACCCAACGCAGACTGACCCTGTTTCAGAATAAAATTAAAAAACCCAGAGTAACCAACTGCTTAATCCTTGAGCATTTCAGCAGCCACTGTATCAGAACCTTCTGGGTATCCAGAGTTAACATAAGGTATTCTGCACTAATTACAACTGCGCACTAGACCACCTGACTCAATGAAAAGTGTAATCAACCAACAATTTAGCAATGTCCGCTTATATAAGATGGCCATTTAAATGGGATGCTCCTAAATCCACTGGACCTTCTCATTTAAACAGCTCGGACTGTATTGGAAATCAGACATGGTATCATTACTGTGACTTCTTATACCACGATATACTGGGAATCTCTGATACCATGGCATCCTGACTGTCCGTGATCACTTTTATATAAGAAGGAGCATATTCTCCTTTCCAAATTAGAATGACTAGAGCAAAGCATATTGTAGCAGTGTCAGTGGCTCAGCAGATTGCACACTTGCCTCTGAGACCGCAAGATCAGAAGGCTGTGGGTTCCATCCTCACAAACGGCACCTGGGTTAAATTGTAATACTGACATTGTAGTGCAGCATGAGGGGGGTGCTGCACTCCTGAGGTGCTGCCTTTCCGAAGAGACATTAAACCAAGGTTCTAGCAGCTTGTTCAGGTGGACGTGAAAGATCCCACGGCACTTCTTATAAAAAGTAGTGGCATTCTTATTAATTTAAAATAAAAAACAAATACACAAATAATCATATGTCAAGCACAAATAATATAGATTATCTCATTGCCAGGATAAGAGAAAAAAAAAAAACCCCACTATACACAGAACTGTAGGACGTACAAAATCATTACAAAAATCACATCAGGGAGTTTACTCAGGGGCCCAGGGAGTGTGTTTCCACCACTCTTTCAGAAACTTCTGTTCTCTGTAATGCAATAAAACTTAATTTATCCAAACATCATGGGGGACATGAAAAAACGTTTGGATAAATTGGGTTTCAGTTAATCGAGGATCCCATATTTGTACTGGACCACGCACTGCATAAAGCCACTTTCTGTTTATACTACATTACATGGTCCTAGAACAACTGTTTCAGGACTTCATAATGTGTAAGCTTCCAAACAAAGAAAAAAAAACCTTCCAAACCACCATCTTGGTAATTAACTAACATATGCCTGTTGAAACTGAGGGGACTGAACCAAGAGACTGAGAGATGTGTCTTTGAGCTTGGAACTCACGTTTAACATTCTGTACTCTGCCCAATATTCAAACGGCATTGCAGTCGGGCTGCTGTAACTGCCAGTAAGAAATCTGATACACTTCTAGCTGCTTTAACAGAAGTAAAGATACACTGATCTAACAAAAATAAACAAAAATACAGCTGTTTGCTGACTCTGGCTACTTGAGAGCTGGAGCGCTGCATGTCAGTCTAGATTGGAAAGATGACTGTGAGACTGGGATACTGCGAGACTGCTGCAGTAGCTGAATTAACTACTAATGGGCTACTACTGTAATGAGCTGTTCAGTGAGAGTCAGATATCAGGTGTTGTCACGTAGGTGCTATAATGTGCTGATCAGTGTCAGGGAGGTCATTAACATTCCCGCTTTTGACCAGACCTTGTAACCAGAGAAAGTTGAAAACAGTTGATAGTGTTGGAGGATACAACCGGTTTTGGATTATTGAGAGTTTCGGTTATCTGGGGTTCAGATGATGGGGGGGGTTACTGTAGATAGTTAGCAATTCTTTATTAATATGTCCAATTAATATAGAAAGCGGGATGCATTTCTACTGGAATATAAAGTGACACCTAGTCTGCCAAATCCACCATTTCAGGACAGCTGTTATATTATACGCAAAATACTCAGGTCGAATTTAATCCACTCTCCCTTGAAATCCCCACAGATAAAAAACTCACAAGTCACAAGCTGGAAAATATTACATATTAGATGAAAGACTGGGGTTCGACTTAATTTTAAACTAAGGAAGGGGAAGTGCAACACTAGGGAAGGAGGGGAAATTAACCTAGCTTGCACTCTCCCGCTGGGGAGGAATAAAGACATCAGGAGGAAAGGGGATCAAAAGGGGGAGGTAGATGGAAAGGACTCCTGGCCAAAGCCAAGGGCCTGGGAAATAAAATGGACGGCTTAGAGGCAGTGGTGGGATCGGATGACCCAGACATAATAGCAATAACCGAGACTTGGTGGACGGATTGCCACAGTTGGGAGGTGGAATTACAGGGGTATAGTCTTTTCAGGAGGGATAGGAAGGGAAAAAAAGGTGTTGGGGGGGGTAGCCCTGTATGTAAGAGATGGGCTTAGAGTAGTATGGGAAAAGAGGAGAAGGGATCTGCAGAGATCCTTTGGGTCACCTTAGCAAAGAAGTCAGGGGAGACAATAAGGATGGGGAGATCTATATTCTATCAAGTTGGGGGGGGGGATGTGGATAAGGAGTTGGCTAAGAACATATAGGGAATGGCCAACAGGGGGAGAGCCTGGTGGTAGGAGATCTGAACCTGCCTGAGGTGGACTGGGGCATACCAGCGGCCACATCCAAAAGAAGAAGAGAATTACTGGACTCCTTGCAGGATGCATTTATTCAGCAGCTAATTAGGGACCCGACTGGGGGAAAGGCTACACTGAACATAATTTTGACAAATGAGGACAGTGTGGAGGAGGCAGAGGCTAGGGAAAATTTGGGGGACAGTGACCACCGGATGGTCAGGTTCATAATTAAGGCAGAGACGGAAAAGAGCAGATCTGCCACAAAGGTTCTGGACTTCAGGAGGGTGAACTTCCGGAGAATGAGAGAAATTTTAGTTAGGGAACTTGAAGGGAAGCAGAATCGCAACAGGGTTGAGGAACTGTGGGGAGCGATAAAGGGAAGTATTCTCTAGGCCACAGAGCGATGCGTCCGGAAAGTATGCAAATGGGAAAGAGGGAGGAAACCCCTGTGGTTCATCGCAAAAGTTAGGGAGGAGGTTAAGGAGAAAAAGAAGGTGTTCAAGGCCTACAAAACTTCAGGGACAAGTGGAAAGGGAGATTTATAAGGAAAAGCTTAGGGCAGCGGGAAAAACAGTCAGAAGAGCTAAAGCATTAATGGAAGAGAACATAGTGAGGGAGGCAAAAAGAGGGGACAAAAAATGTTTCAGGTATGTGAATGACACAATGAGGCAAGCAGGGAGTTCTGAGACTTAGGGGAGAGAGGGGTACACCAGTTGAGGGGTAGCAGGATGAGGCAAACTTACTAAATGAATACTTCACATCGGCTTTCACAGTGGAGAGGGAAGGGAGAGGGCCAGAATTAAGATACAGGGGGAGAGTGGGTAAGGAGGTGGACACACGCCCCTCCACAGAGGACAAAGTACTGGAAGAGCTGGGGAAAATAAAAACTGGCAAAGTTATGGGCCCATATCAAGTTCATCCCAGGGTGCTTAGGGCACTAAAGGAGGTGCTGGCAGCACCACTAGCAAGGTTATTCAATCTATCCCTTGAAGTGCAGAGAGTCCCGGGGGACTGGAAGAAGGCTGAGGTAGTGCCACTGCACAAGGGAGGAAGTAAAGAAGAGCTGGGCAACTACCCGCATGGTTAGTCTTACTTCCATAGTAGGAAAATTGATGGACGTTCTCGTAAAAGAAAGACTGGTATGTTACCTGGAGGAGGAAGGCCTTTTGTTGATGACAACCAGCATGGGTTCACCAGAGGAAGGTCATGTCAGACCAACCTGATTGACTTTTTTAAGGGAGTTACGGAAATTTCTGATCGGGGGAGCAGTAGATGTGGCCTATCTGGACTTCAGGAAGGCCTTCGACTCCGTACCCCACAGAAGGCTGGTAACCATGTTAGGCAGTTTAGGGGTGGGGTACAAGATATCAAAATGGATGGAAGATTGTTGGGGGGCAGGACTCAGAGGGTGGTGGTCAATGGCGTGCACTCCGGCGAAAGGGTGGTGATGAGTGGGGTTCCACAGGGGTCGGTGTTAGGACCCTTATTGTTTAGCATATACGTAGGAGATTTATCAGAGGGGCTAAATGGGAGAGTGTGTGTCTGTTCGCAGATGACACGAAAGTCTACAACAGGGTAGACACTCTGGAGGGGGTGGAGAAAATGAGGCAGGATCTGGCCAGTCTGGAGGAGTGGGTGGAGAAGTGGCAGCTTCAATTCATTGCTAAGTACTGTAAAATAATGCACATAGGCCGCAAAAACCCCAGGGTCCAATACTGGCTTGGGGGAAGGCACTGCAGGTTACGGAGCAGGAAAAGGACCTGGGGATCTGGGTTTTGGACAACCTAAAGGTTAGGAATCAGTGTGATTGTGTGGTAGGCAAAGCAACAAGAATGCTGGCATGCATAGGGAGGGGCTTTACAAGCAGAAAGAGGGAGGTGATCATACTAGGTTTCATACTAGGTGGTTCAGGAGCTAGGAGGCTTAAAGGCCCATATTGCTCCTTATAATAAATAATATTTAATGTTAGGATTGGTAGGTATATACTTATCCAGACTACCCTTGAAAATAGGTTTTGAATACTAATTATGATATTTAAAGGAAGAGCATTCCATGGATTAAGAATCCTCACAGTGAAAAACTACTTTCGAGGAATATAGTTGAAACCCCTCCAAAGTAACTGGAGAGGATGTCCTCTGGTGTTAAAAGCATTATTCTTAAAGTCAAAACCTATGTTGTATACTAGATAATCATCTTTGATAACATCATACATGAATAAGAGGTCACCTCGCATGCGTCTGGTGGTTAAAGACATTAATTTAAGAGAACTGAGTCTAAGTTCATATGACATATTAGTGTACCCTTTTATATGTTTGGTAAATTTTCTCTGAATTTTTTCGACCTGGAGAATTTCTTGCTTCTTAAAGGGACACCAAAACTGAGAGTTATAATCTAGATGAGGAAGAACATAAGCTCTATATAGAGGCAATAAAACCCTCCTATTTCGAGATTTTATATTCCTAAGAATAGACCGCACAACACCATTTGCTTTTTGTATTATTTTGTTTATCTGCATTTTAACTGGAGATCATTGGTGATATGTACACCAAGATCTTTTTCCACTGTGGTACACAGGAGAGGCTTATTTTCCAACCTATATAAGTTATTAGGATTTTGAGGACCCAGATGCATTATTTTGCATTTGTCATGATTTAATCTCATACCCCAGATCTTAACCCATTCAGTTATATGATCTAGATCTTTCTGAATTGATCTGATACTATTATGATCATAGCATGGCTGGCCTATTTTGATATCATCAGCGTATTTTACTGACTTTGAACCGCAGTTCTTAGTTATATCAGCTACAAAAGTCTGAAACAAACAAGGACCCAGAATGGACCCTTGTGGCACCCCACTTGGAACAAGACCCGTATTGGACAGATGGCCATTTATCAGTACTTGCTGAGAACGACTGATCAGCCAGTGTGATATCCAACTCATTATGTTGTGATTTATTGGGAGGGTATATAGTCTTTTAATAAATGCCCAATGGGGGATAGAATCAAAAGCTTTACTAAAGTCAATATAAACTATGTCATAAGGTATACGATTATCTAATTGAAGACTAAAGTCTTCATAAAAGCAAAGTAAATTTGTGAGGCAGCTACAACCTTTTATGAATCCATGCTGCATTGTATCTAACTCACTTAGGGTCTTAGATATCATATCTTTTATAAGCCCTTCCAAGAGTTTGCATAAGGGGGACGTCAGACTGATAGGACGATAATTTTCCCAGTTATTACGGGGACCTTTTTTATATATGGGGATCACATAGGCAGTCTCCCAAGATTCTGGTACGAAGGAAGAGTTAATGCATTGCTCAAAGAGTAATTTAAGGGGGAAGCATAAACAGTCAGCAAGAAGAAATAACAGATGGCCCGAAATATTATATAATATTTATAAGTTTATTATATATTAATTGCTCAGATATTGAAATAGGAGATGCCACTCTACAAAGTGCTGGTCAGACCACAGCTGGAGTACAGAGTCCAATTCTGGAGGCCTCACCTGCAGAGTGACAAGGATAGACTGGAGATGGTCCAGAGATGGGCAACCAAGATGGTCCAGGGGATGCATGGGAAGCTGTATGAGGAAAGATTGGGGGAGCTGGGTCTGTATACACTGGAGTTGAGTAGGGAAAGTGGGGATATGGTAGAGACCTTCAAATATCTAAAGGGAATAAATAAAGTAAGGGAGAGCAGCTTCTTAAGGTTGAGCAAAAACAAATCCACCAGAGGACATGCACTCAAGCTGGAGGGGGTAGATTTCAAGGGGACGTGAGGAGGCATTTCTTCACAGAGAGGGATGTAGGACCTTGGATCAGGTTACCTGAATGGGTGGTAGAGGTGGATACAGTGGACAAATTCAAAACAGCATGGGACAACTACACGGGGCTTAACTGACAAAGAGGTATGGGGCAGGGGAGCGAAAGTTAGTGGGGGGGGGCTTCTCGGGTAGACTGGATGGGCCTCATTGTCCTTTTCTGCCGGCGGGTATCTATGTTTTTATGTATATAAGCAAGCCTTCAGAAACTTCATGGGGTAGATCCTTCTGATTCAATACATAATTGTACATCATACTCAGTTCTATTAGTGTAGGTACCAGGATTTTATATACAGTACTTCACTGGGGAGACTGTCTGACCCTGGTGCCACTTCAGTATGTAAGGTGCCCACTGCCTCCAGAAGTTCCTATTTAGAAATAGGTGCCACCAAATCTGTGCATTCCAAATGAGATAGACTTACAGGCTGAATACTATTCAGAAATTGCCCAAGAGATTCCAACCCTAGAGGCTGAGCAATAGAGCCGTGTAGTATAATTCTGAACAACCTTCCATATACCTTCCCCTGTACACTGACTTTGTCCAGTCACATCCTTAAGTTCTCCATGTACTTTCTATCTACCCTGGCTTTACAATGCTCATAAGGATTAACACGTTGTGCTGTCCCATTTGGTTCAGACGACAGGGAGGATGCCCTGTCATATTGCAAACTCTTCGTGCCTGTTTTAATCTTAATCTTAGTAATTTAGTCTGAAAAATAAAAACCTGCTTCTTTTTGTCTCGACATTAAAATCTGAAGATGCTTTCTCAGTTCTAAATACTGAAAGTATTTTTTTAGTATTAACTGTTTTGGCCTGATGTTGAAAAAAAAATCTTTAAATCAGATTTCGCATCCAGCCACCAAGAGGTAGGCTCAACATAATATATGAAGACAGACTTTCTGGCCTGTAAAAGACATTCCAATTCTTTCAAGATTTTAGCTTCTGATAACAATGAAAAACTTACTCTCCACATTCCAAAGCCTTTTATGGGGTTAGTTGGTGTACCTACAATACACCCTATCACATTGTGGTCAGATGTCTCAAAGGGAATAGTGCGAGACTGACTATAGGGCAACCAGTCAGACATAAACATATAGTTTAGCCTGGTGGATGGCATACCTTTATGGAAAGTATGTTCCGGAGGTGACGTATATGCTGCCATACAATCTTTCGTATTGGCTGTTGTGTACATTTTATTCAGGAAAAACGGAGTCACTGCACAATTGTTTGGTTTGACCACTTTTGTCTTGTAATGATGGGATACAGGTAAAGTCTCCTCCATATATAATACCTTTAGCTGTACACAGGTACAGTTCTATCATTCTCATTATCTCTACCCTGGCCAATTTAGTCTGGGGAGCACAGCAGTTTATTAAACGAAGGTCATGATTTTGAATGGTTATATCTAAAAGCAAAACTCCCCTGGGCACTAAATCCACCTGTTTAGTGACCCTGACCTCTAATGAGAAAAATAAAAACCCACCTGGAACAAAGGTCATCACACACAGACCAAAAAGAGGGTCCTGAAAACCATTCCCTAGAGGCTTCAGTAACCTTGGTTACTGTATGGAGCCTGGCATACTGTAAGAACACCACATCATACTGTAAATTCTGAAGTCTGGAAGTTGCCCTTTTATGATGATGTTTGATACTATTAATATTAATAGTACCAATCTGGAGGTTCAAGTCTGACATGGACAAAAAGAGAAGCCACAAGATCCAAAACATTATTATTTCTTAATACGCCCACTCCTCCAAACTTTAGTTTTTTTCCTCCTAGAGGAATGAGAGTCCATGGATCCCTCCTTGTATTTAGTAGCAGGATCCTGTTGAGAAGAGGCTATGGAGGATGCATCGGAGTCCACTTCCGTGTCCCCTCAGAAAAAGAGTATGGGAATTTCCCTGGTATCCTGGCCAGTTTTCCCCAATTCACTAAAAATACCACCAACAGCTTAAAGGGAAAGTACCCTCAACCTATCTTCTGTATGCCTGTGTAGTTTGTAGGCATAAGCAATGATTCCCTCTCTTACACCACCCTAATTTAAATTTAAATGAAGTTGCACCACTTTTCTGCCCTGGTGTGAAAATCTGTTTTGCTCCATTGCAAAGGTCAGGACCCCACTCATGCAAAGCACTGTGGGAGTTGATGATGTGCATATGCATACGCCAGCAGACGTACTACTGTCAGTCAGTTCTGTTGCATCTCTTCTGAAGTTCTTGTATTCTCATCTTGTGCTGGCCATAAAACATTTAAAGGTAAGTGCACTACTGTTTTCTGTTGTTTAGAGTGTGTCTGAGTTGGAACAATGCAGTTGGAAGGATGCTGGCGCTTGTGACGGTTTGTTATTCTTATGTGCTAGGAGATCTTTGCTTACTCCCAGTCCCTTTTATGTGTAAATACACATTATCAGCTCCCATGTTTCCTTTTATGAGTGGGGTCATAACCTTTGCAAAGGAGTGAAACAGGTTTTCACACCAGAGCAGAACAGAGTGAGGCAACTTCATTTAAATCTACATCAGGATGAAACTAGGGAGATGCAAGACAGGGAATCATTGTTCATGTCTACAAACTACACAGGCATGCAGAAAAAAAGACTGAGAGGACGTTCCCTTTTATCTGGTTCAGTGTCAGTTGGTTTCCATTGCTATCTCCCTTCTCCCAGGACGAGGTTGAAAATAGGCAGAATTGTCTAGTTCTTTTATGATCAACAAATACTAAATAAATAAATACAAATAAATAACAGGTATGGGTCAGGTCCTTCTAAAACTATACAGAAATATTTACAGTGAGTCTGCATGCCTGCCTACACCCTTGTATTTAAGTTTCATTTGTCCATCTCAGAGTAAGCACCATGTTTTTGCTCCCTTATCCAGAAAGTTTGTCTAAAAAGCTTTCACCATGAATTTCTGATTTCATGGTGCACTTGCTAGGACATCATGGTGCTTACCATGACAACAGAGTGTGATGTCACAAACACAGCATTTGCAAAGTCAGTTCAGGACAGCACATGTTTTTGAACCGGACAGCGGAGTACATTCTTGTTAATATGAAATACTAAAAAGACTGATAAGGTGTGAAGCCAACACCCAGAAAAAAAAGTTTAATGCAACTGTTATAGTGCTTGGAAATATTTTGATAGAACACTGCCCTTTCACATAGTTTTGATGGCTGTGGTCGAAGCCTACAGCCATATCGCTTTAGCTTGGAAAGGGGTTTCTGTTGAACACATTTTTAGTAGTTTTCTGTGTATCGTTCCATAACACTGCAAATCCCTATGGCAGTTAACAAATACTCCCTTCTCTCTTTTTAGAATGATGGGCACATAGCTCTAACCTGCTTTTCTCTGACAGCAAATGTGCACACCTTCCAAACAAATCTAAATATCTTTAAAACTATTTAATGTGCACAAAAACAACTGCATAAAAGTTGTTCAGGACAAAAAGACCTTTCACATGAGAGTAGTCACTAATCTGAATTCTTTATATTTTGTAAAATATGGTCTTCCAAACAACCTCATTTTTTTCTCTCTGAGTGAACACAGTAGGAGTCCTGCCAAACAAATGTAAATATCTTGGAAAGTATACAAATTACCAATATACAACCAACATGAAAGTTGTTCAGGACAAAATGACCTTTCAAATTAGGGTAGTCACTAATCTGAATTCATTAGATGTTTTTAAATATAGCCATCTGAAAGGTGAAAATTGTGAAGAAAAATGAAAATTCAGGTAATCAGATGGCCATAGCATAAAAAATATAATTAGTGCTCAAGTGAATAAGCTCATTTGAAATGTCGTTTTGTCCTGAACAACTTTCATATGATGGTTTATGCATAATTTGTATACTTTTAGAGATATTTATATTTGTTTGGCATAGCTCCTATTGCACTTATAACGGCCTCATTTCTCTAAAGCACTATGCCACTTTAAGTGAAATGAGACCAGACCATCTTGTCATGCCTAATTTAACAGTAGATCATTGTGACTTACTAGTACTTCAATGGAATTCTTTAGTACTTACCAGCTTGAAACAAAATGATCTGCTTATTGGGGTCACATTACATCTTTTCAGAACAAAAGCAGCAGATTAATTTTAGTAATTATTAGCCAGCAATATCATATGAGATCTATATGTGAAGCTGACTCTGACCAGATAGGAGGAAGAAGGAAGACAGAGAAGAAAAACAATGGCTGCCTGTAAAACTTTTAGGCTTCTATACTGCAACACTATTTTTTTCATTTATTATTTCCTCTTTGGCAACTTCTATTATTAAAATGCATTAAATGTATAATTTACTACATCATGACTTTGGGATAACTCTTGAATGACTCCTAAATAAGTTTTAAGCCATTCCCTTTATGGGAGGTCAAGATCTGTGCAAAAGGTCAAGTGTTATTTTTTCATATTTTTTTTTTACAAATTTTCACAGTGAAAGTGTGGAGAAATAGAAAACTATGTACAACTAATCTCCTATGCATTTTCAACTCAGAGAGAAGTTAACCGCTGCGCAAAATCGAACCCAAAGTTTATATAGTTTTGTTCTAAAGTTATTTTATTCTAAATCTTATTGGACTGTTCAGAGTTATTTTTTCATATATTTTTTACAATTTTCCAAAGTAAAAGTGTGGAGAAATACAAACGTACAGTATGTACAACTGACCTCCTATGTATTTTCAACTCGGAGAGAAGTTAATATTTGTGCAAAATCAAACCCAAAGTTTATACAGTTTTTGTTCTAAAGTAATTTTATTCAAAATCTTATTGGACTACTGATGAACTCAGCAAAGAACTGTCTAGATAAAACAAATTGAAGACTCCAGGATTGTGAGGTCATTAAAAGTGCAAAAGGTCAAATTATGGAACCTTAAATGAACTCATTAAGACCATTCTTCTTACTGTGTAATTATAATGAATTAAAGCCATTTGAATATAGACCTATAATTATACAACCATTGTGATACATATTTTTAGGAACAGAGGAATGGTACAAGGCTGCCAAAATCGTGGTGATCTCACTGCTCCAATGCTTCAGTGTGCATGGATCAAACCAAATAGAGCCATAATAAAAGCTTCTATCTTCTCAAAAAATTAAAAAACAATTATATTTTATTATATTTGATTTAACCTGAAAATACAAAATAGCAACAAGGAAGTTAAACAATCAAGATGAGATTTCAGTGTTCACCAACCATACATTGAAGCCAAGCCATAATAAAGGCTTCTATCTTCTTCAAAGCAATTATACTTTATTTTGATATTTAATATTCTGGACCAGATTCACAAAGGGTTGCCACAAGCTGCGACAGTGGCTGCTTGCGGCAATGGCCCCTGCATCCTGGACCCTGCGTTCGATGCAGAAACAAACAGGGTCCAGGAGCCTGCATCCTGCGGCAGTTGTTCAAGGTAGTGTGCAGCCCACATGTATGCCGCAAGCTGCTTGACAGGCGGGCAGCAGATGCGCCCACAGAAGGGAGTTGTAGTGCCCCCATGCCCACCCCTGATCCCTGTAAGTTTTACATATGCATCCCCAGCCCCGATCCCCTGTAATGTGAATACCCCCCCTTCTGTCCACAGATGTCCAGTAAATTCCTGGTAGTCTAGTGGCCCCCAACCCCCTCCTAGCAGTGCCAGCACCCCCCACTCCCCTTCACCCCCCACCCAGCCGGTGACTGGCACAGCCCTCCTCTCACCACCATGGCCAGCCACCAACTGAGCTCCGTCGGGGGCGTGTACTGTACATGTACTGTATGCGCTCAGTAAATGACAGCTGCTGTCATTCACTGAGCGCATATATGTACAATATGTGCTCCCTGCAGAGCTCAGTCGGTGTCTGGCCATGGTGGTGAGAGGAGGGCTGTGTCAGTCACTAGCCAGATGTGGGTGGGGGTAGGGGTGCTGGCACTGCTGGGAGGGATGGTGGGGGGCCACTAGACTACCAGGGATTTACTGGATGTGCTGTGGATGGAGGGGGGATATTCACATTACAGGAGATCGGGTTGGGGGTTGTCCCTGTACTTATGGATTCAGGGCATGTGGGTGGAAGTGGGCATTTGGGGAGATCCTGCCATGTGTGGGGGGGGCTGGGCATGTGGGGGCGTTCCAGATGCCCATCTAGGCAAAGTGTGAGCCATACTTGGGGAATGGGACTGTTGGGGGGCTGTAGCTCACAAGGTCTGTATAGCTGGGGCACAGTGGCAACCTCCTGTGGACGTCAAAGAACACTTACGCCATCTCATGGCTGGCATAATTGGTCTTTGACAGATGTCCACCGGGGGTTGCTTCTGAATCCCGATGTGGGGACGTAGCAGCCACCCTTTCTGAATAGCGTGCAACTGCTGCCATAAACCCCCTTACGCCATGTCGCAAGGGAGTTTATGACGCATTGGTCCACTTGGGCGCAGGCAGCCTGCATGCAGCATGTCGCAGGCTGCCTTTTTTTTTTTATTCTGTTTATTCACCCTGTGACCTGTAACTCTCTCTGGCTGCCTCTATTCACCGGCTGCTCTACTGCCAACCTGCTCCCTTGCCTCCTCAGAGATGCTACCCCTCCGTCAACCTCCGACCGGGAACCCCACAGCTCTGAGCCCCCTGGGGCAGGGTCGCCACTCCATCTGGTGCTCTAGCTACAATTTAGTGCTGGCTGAGGAGGAGGAGGAGGGGAGAGAGAGGTGGAGGCAAGGCCCAGTAGTGGCGTGTGGTGGTGGCCCTAAGAGGAGCCGTCGCCTATCCAGGCGCAAGGGTTTTTTCCTTGTTGCGTGGGTACCCCCAGGAGCTGGATGTGCAGTGATGCCTGCACGGAGAAGCCGTAAGTGTCTGCCGTGCTCCTCCCCTTGTTTTCCAGGCACAGGTAGTATACCCTGTCTCCACTCGGTGTCACTACTGTGCCAAGGAGCCCCCGAACCCACCCCAGGGAGAGGAGAGGAGAGGAGAGCCATCCTCCAGATGCTCAATCCTCTCTCTCCTCTGCCGACCCCCGGCGGCCCGGGCTCATTCCCGAACCTAGGTCGCTGACTTGGCATGAGGTGTGGCATGCAGCACCTCAACCCTCAGCACCACCGGGCTGGCTCACAGGCTGCCTTTTTGAATCCCACCATGACACAACTCAAGATGCAAGTGCTACTTGCACCATTTTTTCAGACACAAGTTGCCTTGCATCCTGAGTTGCCTTTTTGTGAATCCAGCCCTTTGTATCTAAGTAGACACTACAAAAAAAGTTTATTGGGTGTTTGAAAACAGTCAAATGCAATCAGACACAGAAGGAAGTCAAAAGAGAGTATCGGTTGCGGGGGCTAGTAACAAGTCAAGAAGCTCGCTTGACCACTCCAACAGGGGTCACCCACCGACACTACTGACCATTGGTGGCCACTTGTAGCAGAGGATGAGCTGGGCAAGTGCTGCAAGCAGTGAGTGTAGGAGGAGGCAGATGGCAGGCTGCCTGCCATAGTCCAGCTCTTGTTTTAAATCCCCAGTGGTGCCTGACTGGCTGTAGCAATCGTCTGTGCAGGAGCCCTCCATCTGTAGGGATTAAGGGGGCTCAGATTTAGCTTTCCTGTTGTATTCAGGCAGGCTCAAGTTCTATTACAGCAGCAGGTTCTACTGCAGCCCCGGACCCCCAGCTCTGCTACTTGTACAGGACTGACTGCCGCTTGAGAGTGAGGAATCCTCGCTGCTTGCAGAGGAAGTGGGAGGGGTCGCGGTTGGTGTTCATTTGTGTGTCGGGGTAGGCAGGGGAGCTGGCTGGGATGAGTGCCTTTAAGTGTAAGCATTGCATGTGTCTGAACTGTTGTGGGTTGCATGGGCATAGGCAGGGGGGTGTTAAGGGTGTTCAACCCCCCTCCCCCCGAAATTACCTCAGAAAATTTCAAATGCCTGTATTTTATTTTCAAGTTGTGTCTCAGCAGACTCCATAGCGAGTGGAGCTAGCTGCAACACAATGTGCATGCATGGGACCATTGATGGCTAGGGGAGATGGAGACATCATCAACAGAGAGAGAGCGGGAGAAGCCTGGTGAGACAGACTAGTGAGTGTGCTGCAGTGCTGCATTGTCTGTACAGCGCTGAGCAAGTTGTGGTGTCCTGTTGAGTGTCGTGGGGGTAGAGTGAGACTGTGTGCTGCTCTTCTCTAGCTTCAGTTGAACTGTGGGAAAACTTGAAGTATGGTCTACTAGAGAAAGAACTGACCCGTCCAGTGCCAAGCTATAAGTAATGCACAGCGCATCTTCTTGTCTGTGCTGGACGCTGGCTTGACTGGTGGCATGGTCTGAAGAGAAGACAGGCGAGGTCAAGGAGACATCTGCCCTGGCCCAGTGGCCTGTAGTCCTGCCTTGGGAGGGGAGTGACTGGTAAGGCAAGCAAACAGGAGGATAATCAGCAGAAAAGTGGTGAGTGGAGAAAAGAATAAAGATTGATTCGGGGGAGGACTTCTCTCATTCAGAGAGGTGGTGAGGGGTGTTGGCACCATCTCCCAGGGCAACCTACTCATTACATCTCAACCCCACTGATGTTCTGCCCAACTTGGAGCTTATCATGTGGAGTGGGAATAGGTATGGAAAGGCAGATGCCTGACTGACATCTTTGTCTCTGGCTGTTGCAGAGTGCTCCTATGTGCAAAGGTGGAATGGAGTTAGGAGTACTCTCTATATATGCAGAGGTGGGATGGTGGTAGAGGAGGAGGAGTGAAGCAAATGTGTGGAGGTGTCCCCCATGTGTAGGAGTGGGATGGATAGGAAGCAATGCTCCCCATGTAGGGGCAGTGGGATGAAGGGGTGGAGTACTCCCATGTGCAGAACGGATATGAAGTGGAAGGAAAGCTCCCCATGTGCAGGTTGAATGGAGGGCGAGGAGTGCTCCCTATGTGCAGGAGATGTGATGCAATGGGAGAAGCACTGGAGGGGTCAGAGGATGAGTGCTCACAATGTATGGATGTGGGATGGAAGTGGAGCAATGATACCTATGTGTGGAGATGGAATGGAGGGAAGAGTGCTTTTCATGTTCAAGTTTATTGTGAAGGGATAAAAATCGATTGAGCAAGTTCATTTGCATAGAGGTCCCTTGTACAAGCAATGATAGACAATAAATGGTATGAGATACAAAAAGTAAGGACACATAATATAAATTAAAATAAAGCAATTTTCTTTACATTAGTATATATAATATGTACAATGTTGCATTCAACAAGGATTAAGACCAAATATGATTACATAAGACTCTATGTCCACCATGTGGAAGAAGGCTGGAGAAGGAGAATTGATCCCCGTATGTAAAGGGAGCATGGAGGGGGAGGAGTGATATCTATGTGCAAATGTGTAATGGAAGGGAAGAATGCTTCCGATGTGGTGGAGGTGGGATGAAGGGGGGGCACAGTCACTTAATGGCCACCATCCTAGACCTCACTCCAGCCTGTGTGTGGAACTTTTTAGAATGGGCACAGTTTATGATGGGGCAGATGTGCAATTCACATCTCTTCTCTGGCTGCTGTAAAGTATTGGGTTGATAGGTGGGGTACAAGAGGGGCACCAGTCACTCAGGAGCACCCACTGATCCTACCCCACCCACCCACCCAGCAAGTGGGAACAGTTGTGGAGGGGCAGATATAAGGATCCACATTTTTATATCTCAGTACCTCAGGGTGCTCTCCACGGGTAGAGTTATGTTAGGTGGGAGAGCTTCTGGCTGAAGTAGAGTGTTCTGCAGGTGTACAGGTGTGGCATAGGGTGAGAAAGTTTCAGTCACCCAAAGCCCACTCCAACCTTCATGCTAGCTCCGGTGGAGCAGGGACAGATATGAAAGGGCAGATGTGCAACTTGCATCTCTTTCCCTGGCTGTTGCAGGGTGCTACCCTTGTGTGGAGGTGGGATGGGGCATCATTCTCCCAGAGTCACCTGCCTGAAGCCCACTCAATGCCAGTGCCAGTTTTTATGGAACTCGGATGGGTGAAGATGGACAGATGTGTGAACCACATTTGTCATTGACTCCTGCAGAGTGTTCCTAACGTGCAAGAGTTGGAATGGAAGGAGAAAATGCTTCACATGTGCAGAAATGCGGAAATATGTGTTGAGTGCCAATGACCTCAGTCCACCCAGTAGATCTGGATCGCAACTCCATGTCCACCCACCTGGCGCCCACCAGGCTAGATAGAAACAGGTGTGGCGTGGCAAATGTGCAACTCAAATTTCTGTCTCTGGCTGGGGCAGCCAATGTGCAGTGGTGGGACGGTTGTGGAGGAGACACCAATCACCAACTTGTGCTAGGCCACAGTCCACTATTTACCTTGGGCTGCCCACCTGGAGGTCACCTTGTCACTGTGCCAACCTGTGTGGACTGGAATAGGTGTGGAGGGGAAGATGGATAACCTACATCAGTCCGTGGCTACTGCAGATTGTTCCATATGTGCTGATGTGTGCTGGAGGTATAGGGGGCAGCAACTACCCAGGGGTGCCCATCCTACACTGTGCTAGTCAATGTGAAGGGGCAGATATGTGACCCACATATTTGTCTCTGACTCTGTCAGGGTGCTCTTTTTGTGCAGTGGTGGAATAGATGTACCAAGTTTGTTTTACACTCTCTCTCTCTCTCTCTCTCTCTCTCTCTAATGTCTGTTCCCCCATGGTGAAAGGAAAACTCTGTAGCACTGTTCTCTGTCCTGGTCATAGCACTCTTGCTGCCACTTTCTCTACCTCTCTGTATGTGCTGTCTGCTTCCACTCAGAAAAGCAAACAGAGGGTCAGATCAACATCAAGGTGCCGGAAGAGTGAGCGGAAATAAAATGGATGGCAACCGAGCTCGGGCACACTCTGTACTCCACTTCTCTGTTTGGGGGAAGGGGAGTTGACATTGTCTCTAACTGGCACAGACTGGACCTGCACATATATTCCACACTGGAAGTGGCTCTCGCTGTTGCTATGTCTCAGGGGTAGGGATGGAGGGGCGGGGGGAGGGAGTAGACACTGCTAGGGGACAGGTCACCCATTTTAATAAATGTCTGTTCAGGTGCAGGTCTGGGAGCCACTGGTCATCGTGGTTATGGTCACTACATTGCACTGCCCCCAATTTCACACTGCCAATGTGGTGCTGCAATAGTGACAGCCTGTCACTTGGTGATCACTCTCATTTCGCTTACTCACCACATCTCAGCATGTCTCTGTCACTGTCTGGGGGCTCCCTTTCCACTCTGTTCCTGACACTGGTGGCACTGGTGTTTCGATCCTGCACTCTCTTTTGGGGGTGCTGCTGCCTCTCTCTCTCGGTGTCTGTCCCTGCAGCCCGTGTCTCTCTCTCCCCACCATCCAGGGTTAAGCTATACTGTAGCTCTGCAAGCAATGCTGCCTCACTTCTCAGCATTCTTGATCCCTGTATTGTGCAGCAGGGTAGAGGGCACACTGAGGCAGCATGGACACTAGGAGATCCATGGGGTGGGTCAGTGGGTGCCACCACAGATTGCAATGCTCAGGCTGGGCATTATGGCACACACGAAGCACTAGAGAGAGACAGGAGCTCAGGGAGAAGAACACACACTGTCATTCACACAGAGACACAAACAAGTTCAACGCAGACGTGTCTGGGGAAGGATAAATAATATTTGTTCTTTACTGCTAGGACTGTTTACTGCTTATGGCACAGAGAGTGGGGGATACAGTGTATGGCTGGGTACCTGGACATCTGCAGGATGGGTGGGGAGACAAGCAGTAAGATCAGTAAGGGCATGAATGAAAGGAATGACGCACTCTCATTTGAGCACTTTATTCCTTTCAACTGAAGAACGGATTCCAGCTGTGAAGCTATGACTAGTGTCACAGTCTGTTGCATGCTCACTGGTCTGCCAGGGACAAGCCCACTGTAGACTGCTGTATGTATTAGACTCATCTCTGACACACCTCTGAAATGTCGTTCTACCACAAGATGTTTCTTGCACACATGCAAGGAAACATAAAAAACTATAAAGAATTTAGATTAGTGACTACCCTCCTTTGAAAGGCATTTTTGTCCTGAACACAAAAATGGAAAATAATGCATTTGGGGCAGAGAAATCCAGGAGCAGAGTACACATGGGTGGAGTGGTATTGACAACATTAAGAAACCGCACATTAAAAAAAAGAAAGCTTTTACATACAGTTGATTACTGTTTAACAAACTTTTGCATCTATGGCTGCCACTGTACATCTGATGCAAACCCATAATGACGTTCCTCACTTAAAGCAAAAAGGGGGGTGCAGGCCATAACTGACTCCTTGCTTTTGTGTTAAAAGGGTCAGTTTCTTTACAGCAAAAACAAGGAAAGGCACCATTTCTAAAATGTGCAGACAAGCATGGGGACCACTTTTTTCCACAGCATACCACCACCGGTTGCTACTACTTCAAGACTGCTACTACCCTGCCTAATACAATCAGGAAAACCAGAAGTAGTCTACCAGCACTGCGATCAATAGGGTTAAGGTACGTTTGCCATAAATTACTGCTTAGATAAGAATGAGAAAGTGACTATGATGAGGAGCAAGTCCCAGATCATATTTCTAGTTTGTTAATAGACTCCTCCTGAGTCTGATTTGTATGGCTGCATGGGCCAAACTCAATGGATGTTATGCCATCATCAGATTTGTATAATGGTACTGTGGAAGCACCTAACCGGACCGCTGTCTGATGTGCTACCACAATGCTCTGACATAGTTTCCAGTGATTCTGTTTATGCAGCCCTTTCCCTCCACGGGCAGCATAAACATACCCACTTCCCGGTGCACTACATTTCTGTTCTGCAACTGCAGTACTGACGGCCACCGTGTACAACATGGTGACGGTGACATAAACTACGCATGCATGACTATCGTGCATACATAGTTATGTCAGCATCATCATGTTGTGCAGGGCTGACTACAAGGCAAGCTTCACATGTGCAAGTATCACGCATGCACAGTACTGTAATTGCTGCAGTATTACTTACGGCTGACTCCGGTGAAGTGAAAGCACTGCATATTCTTTTTCATGCTTTTGCCACTCCTAAAAGCTCTCCACAGCCATATTGGCTCTGCCCAGAGTTTGTTTTTTTAACAATCACTAAATATAACAATAAATGGACTATACAGTTCGAGTGCCAACTGTTGTTTTAAGTGTTTCCTCACCTTCCTTTTAACTCCTGTCTTTTCTTTATTTTTTAATTACTTTTTTCCTCATGGTCTTGCAGGGTCTTGCAGACATGGCCCCCTTTAGCCAGTAGGCCACAGCCCAGCTCTGTCACTAGACAGAACCCCAATGGGTCCTGTAACCTTCCCAGTGGCTTACCCCATGATGAGGCTCCTACTTCCCACTACGAGGACAGATTTGGTGACAGTGAGACACCACTGTGCTGGGCAGACTGGTGGCACAGAGCCAGGATGTGTCTGCTTGTCATCCTGCCTTTCTGCAGAGCTTCTTCTGGCTCATCCCTACCACAACTGAGATGTCAGTAACAATGTGCTATGCAAAGCACACAACCGGCATGTGCATTACTCGGCCAGGTGTCTGCCTCTCTCGCTGCTGTGCCCACTGAGTGATTCCATCTGTGAGCCCCCAGGCGGCACTCCTACAGTGGGGATCGATCCAATGCCAATCTGAGATGGGGAGCATCTTATAGGTCACTTAGACATTACTCCCTCCTGGCACTCCAGCAAACAGGACTTCTTTGGGACCGAAGTCACTGGCATTGTGAGCAGCAGCTCTACCCATCTTCTCATCTAAGTGATGTGGCTTATTGCCATCAGTGCAGCACACACATTGCTGTGTTCAGAACTAGGAGGCTACAGTGCTACTTTTCACAGCAGCATTTCCATACCAGCTAAGACTCAATAAAATGAGCACCAGCTCAAGGAAGGGTCACTTCCGGTCACTACACAGAGAAATCACTCTACCAGAAGCAATCCCAACCTGCCGCCACCACCACCACCACCACGCACCAAGGCCTGGAAACGTACAGTACTATTAAGTTTCAACTTCAGACTTGAAGAAAATCCTTTTTAGGAGCCAAAATATACCATCAGAAAGAGGAAAGCCACATTTTCTTTCCCTGATCTGGCTGGTACACTGCATAGCCTTATTAATTCAGTAAATTAATAATAAACTTCCTTCTAATTATGTGCCCTTTTGCTGACCTCCAGTTTGTCACTCACTGCACTGGCAGAGGGTCAGTACATCATGAAGGTGATATATTTGCTCTGTAGTGAAGGTAGGCTAGACCCTGTCAATGCTCTCCAGACTGCCTGCAGTCTCTTTATAAGCAGGATGTGACATGTCTTGGAGGACGCCACCACCATGCCCTTCGTGACTCAGGCTGGAGGCAGCAATGCAGCTAAGAGCAACTGGCATTAAGAGTCAGGAAACAAAAAGGTGTGTGTGTGTGTGGGGGGGGCATGATGAATAATGAAGAAGCAGTTCAATTTATGGAAGCATAATTACACTCCTGATTCCCATGGCAGTACCACCACTAAAATTCATCTGTTAGTATTAATACTGAGAGTATTCAAGTCTCTTCTGACAAATTAATTTTGTTAAAGCAGGGGTCTTACAAGTGAGAGAACACGAGTGCAAATGGTCTCCTCTCCATTACAGAGATCTGAGATAAAAATAAAATGCCTTTTAATTTTTCAGTCATCCATTTTTTCACATTTTTATTCCATCTCCAACTTTCCAGGAAGTGGGTTTTCATCACCAGCGCATACTGACACCTACTGCTGGCAGCAAAACAGTGAAGACATTATAGTCTGTCCCGAACAGGCACAGATCTCGGATCTGCCTTCTCAGTTCCAGAGAGCATTGCTCAGAGTGGGATGGCTCACTCCCAGCAATCAGGAGGCAGTAAAGCGCAGTGGTTGGAGGCAGTATAGCGCAGTGGTTTAAGGTTCTGAGCTGCAAATCTGGTGACATCCAGAAGACCAGATCTCGGTTTGAATCCCACAGCTTCCACTTACATACTGTGTGACCATGAGCAAGTAACTTAACTTCCCTATGCTCCCAGGTCGCACCTGTTAAAAAGCTTTCAGCTTAGTGTGCTACTCCTGGTTAAACAACTAAAAAAAAAAAAAAATCTAAGAAAGGCAAAATATGCATCCTATGCACACTGTGAAAGAAAGCCCGCTCCTCAAGCTGTAAACTTTACATCAGTTCATGGGTCATTTATTTACTACAACACCCATTTTATGTCTAATAGCCATGAACTTAGTTTTTTAAAAGATTAACAAATTCAAAAGCATACTGCCTGTAATTCCTGGCTACTCCTTACTGAATGCCCCAGCGCATCGTCTCTGCTGAGTTTTTGTATGCAAATGGTCACTGTGTCTTTAAAACATGTCCTGTGAGTAAGGACTGTCCATCAACTGCTAGTCCATACCGGGATTTGCATATGTTTCCCATGATACTTTGCATTATTGGGGTATGTGCAATTGTGTTTTCTTTAAAATGTGGTTGTCTGGCCAATATCATCCAGGATAACACATACCTTAGTAGCATTTGCTCTGGGGTTCTTTTGTAAACCTATATTGCTTCCTATTCCTTCCATTAAAATGTACACCTCCATATATTTTTCTAATAATGTATATGCCTTCCTTAGAACAGAAACTAAAACAAATCTTACTATTTACAAATCATTGTGTTGTTTCTCCATACCTCCTTAACAATTCCACACAACTTCACTAACTTCATTATGCAGCCATGGTGGATCTGACCAGAATTTGTTTTTACTGTCATCTCCATCCCGCCACACCTCTACCCTACTCTGTCTCTACTCCACACTGTTGAACCTTTTGTCACTGAAATGAGGGATGCAGGCACACAAAATAAGGGGCAATATGAGACACTGACTCTCATAACGAGGGACACCTATTCCATGGATATGTATAGGCTCAGACCACTGTGGAAACCACTGCCTTTACTTACACAAGGTTTAGTTTTGATTTAACATATTTGAATGCATTGAAGTCTGAGTTTACAGTAGCTTCCCTGTGTGGGGTGCACCTTTTCTATGAAGGATAGGTGAGGAACAATTTTGAAGGGTAACATGAGGGACGCCCCTCATAATCAGGGAGAGTTGAGAGGTACGTTCCACTCTCATTACAGTTGCTTCTCATATTTTAGACTATTTTTATGTGTAACCCCCCTGTAAATGGGGGTTCCCAAAAGACTTCCAGGAGCTTGCTTGAATGCTCCAAGCCTGAATGGTGTTTGGCATTTAAGCCATTTATCAGTGAGTGTTTTTAGAGCCTCTGGTATTGTCTCTTTTAAGAGCTGTCTGCTTGCAGACATAATTAGTTTGTATGGGGGGACTGTGTGCTTCTCTGTTTGAGTACCACTCGAGCTGCTGCCAATTCACTCCATTTTGCAGTCACTAGAGTGCAAAGGGAACCTATCTGAAAGATGTAACTGTTTGCCAGAAATCATTTAGAGTAATAATGAAATTACAGTTTGTCTAACCTGCTTTCTTTGCAGTCAGAACTGTGTCTGCCTAGTTCCCATTCTGGTTTTGAACTGCTGAACTGGACCAATCAGTGTGGGGTAAGCTAGCTCTAAAATGGTGCCTTGGATGAATCAGAACTTGGACTCATAATCTGAGCCAGCCACAAGAGGATTGTATGGGCAGTGACTCTGGGAGATGTAGTTTAGACTTGGCCTTTTGGACCAACAGGAGCAGTCTATTGTGAGTGACAGCCAATCCAGTCAAGAACTGGGAGAAACTCAAAGGAAGTGCCCGGTTTTGTCTGCTGGAGTTTCAGTTTTAGCTCTGGCAGTGAAGGGGAAAGGAACCCTGTGCTCCTTCAGTGCACAGGTTTAGTCGGGAAACGTGTAAGGTCTGGAGTTCCGGTCTGCAGCTTGTGTAACTGCTTGTTAGGACTGAACCGTCCTGTGAAGAAATCAAGGATATCTGAAGAGTAGAAACCAGGCTCACCCTGTAAGACTGGAGAAATTGTTGAATTGCACCTCGGTCTGTCAGGAACTGAATCTGCTGTGTGTTCTCCCGGGTATTGTGCAGTAATTGCGATCGGGATAGAGAAGCAGCCTGCCTGGTATAGTACTTTCTTTTTGCCATATAAATGTGTGAGGAGTCTCGTGGAGCTCAAGAGTAGCCCTGTTGACACTGAAGGACCCTATCTTGTTTGGAGGTCGTGAGTACTAATTCAGGGTCACTCCCTGTTGAATTGCCACATTGAATCTAAATAGAACTACTGTACTGCTGACTGTTTAACTAATTTTTCTTTTCTCTGTGTGAAAGGGCCCCTACCAGCTGCCATGGTTTGGACTAGCCACTAGGGCTTGGGTACCCAGGGACAGTAACTGGTAGGGATAGGCCTGTGCACAGAGCCATAGGTAGATGAGTAAAATATAAGCTAATTAACCTGATTTCCCCGTCCTTGTTATATTCCCTCTAAATAAATCAGAGCTGCTTGTTTCAGCAAAGTTATACTGCCTGAGGTATTTGTCTATGTTAAAGTATTGTACTGTGATTGTTGCACTGTATCTTATTTTACAGGAGGTCCCAGTGCCTGAACCAGCCCTGGGGGTAAGTGTATACTGTGAAGGTAATTCTGATATATTGTGTGGGCCACTAGTGGGAAGAAAGGGGTTGCAGTGTCCCAGAGGCTGTGACCAAGTAAGTTTAACTATTGCAAACCCTGACCTCTGGGTGGAGGCACCCGCCATTGGATCCAGGCCCCTCAACCTGTTAGTGGCAAATCAGGAAGGGGTAGTAGCCCCTGGGATAGCGCCATCTAGGGGTTACATCTTGGAGGCACCGCTGGGATTGTGTGTCCTCTAGTGGCCATATTTACAAACCACTGTTAAGGAAAAAAAATAAATAAATGGGTACCCCGACAGAAGTGTCTGTGCACCGCCTGGTGGAGTGGTATACTGGGAAGGAGATCGACCCCCAAAATGCTATGCTTATCCTGGACATCCCCTGGGTATCAATACGGACACTGTGCAGGAGTACTTTCCAAGGTGGAAGGTTTACAAAACCCTGTGGTGGTGGGTCGGCATGCTAATCTGCTCACCACACTTTCCTGGCCCTAGTAGAGTTTAAGGATCCCATAGATAGCTCCAAAGTGCCACAGACCATTACCCCAGAGGAGCCCTCACTGCTTGGAGAGTGATAACTAAGGACAGTAAAGACCCGGGGGATGAGCCCCACCACTATCTGAAACTTTGAGGAGAATTGGAATGTTGCTGGGGAAGGGAAAACTGTGGAGACTTGAAGAACTATTCTTGCCACCTGGGGTGTTCCTCCCCCAACACCCTCTCCGCTCCAGTACCCAATGGTGGCTGAACCAATGCAGACTCCTATTTCTGCACCTGCCATTAGTCACGACTCTTACCGAAGGTTGAGGATCTTCTCTGGCACCCTCCCACCCCCAAGGGAGGATGACTGGGAGACCTGGATAGACTATGTTGCCCCAAAGTGCTAGGAATGGCAATGCTCGAAAGTCAAAGGAAGAGGGTTAGTGAGAGCCTCCGAGGTCCTGCCCTGGCTACCATCCGTGGCTAAACGGGCCAGTAACCCTGAAGTGACTGCACAGGCCTATCTTGAGGCCCTGGAGAATGTGTATGGGCCAGATTCTGATGAAGACCTATGGTGGAGAGTAGCGATGCACAACAGTACCAAGGAGTTGTTGTCTGTGTATGTATCCGGCTGGAAAATTGTTGCAAGAATGCCTCAGAAAGGGTAGTTTGCCAGCGATTGAACTGGACCGAACCAGGCTGGACAGGATCCTTAAGTCTGCCCCTTCTCAGAACTGCTGTTGCTTCAATTCGCCTGGCAAATCGACTGGAATCCCACCTCCTATGATGAGTTAATGAGAGAAATCGAGGAGTTGAGAAAGGCGACCTCGGGAGGACCTGCACCAACAGCTGCGGCTACGACCGAGTGACGAGGTGACCCATCAAGTGAAGTTCAGGGGCAGAGGTTGGCAGTAAATGGGTGCTCTGACAAGGAGAAAGATATGCCACAATGGGGCGAACTGTTGAGAGAGATCCGGGAATTCAAAAACAGTCCCTTTAAGAAGGCCACGCCTGCAAGTACGGGCCCTGACCTATATCCGACTGCATCTGCTATGGGGTGGGGGTACCCACCATGTATCTCCTGCTGATAACAGCTCGAACTCGATTCCTTGACCATGGAAGTGGAGAAACTGACGAATGTCTCCAAATGCTTATCACGCCGCAGACAGAGATGGCACCAAGGTTTCCAGTTAGTAATACCCCGCCCTGGCTCCCAGTGTGGCGCCTCGGCCGACTCAAACTCCAGAAAGTATGTTTTGCTATAATTGTGGGAAAGATGGGCACATGAAAAGGGAATGCGGTCCCCAAAAGACACTGACAAAGTTGCATATAGGCTACAAGGAGAGCTTGGAGAAGAAATCAGTGGTTAAGAGGTGCACGAGAATGATCCCAGTGAGGGCACCAAAAATACTAACTCATGTCCTTTGTGGCAAGGTCAGTTGCCCAGAGCCCCCACTACTGCCTCTCCAGACTGGTCCAGAATAGTGGGTCCCTCCATGGAGACCACTGTAAAGGTGAATGGAGTGTCTACAAGAGCTGTGATGAGACAGTGGCTCCCAAGTGACAATTATGTTCCAGGATTGGTAGCAGAAGCATTTGTCAGACGTGCCCTTACAACCATTACAAGGACTGCATGTATGGGGTTAAGTGAGGAAGGCCTACCCCTATTCGGGTATATCCAATTTGCTGTCTTTCCCCACCTCCGTGGCTGGAGTGGCCGAACAAGTAGAGACCCTAGCCTTAGTGTGCCCCCACTGGACTGTATGATGGTGTCCCTTTGTTGATTGGAACAAATGCTCTATGTTCGGAAGGCTGGCACAGTTGTGTTATGAAAAACGGGGTCAAAAGACTAGTAGAGCTTTAAGAGTTCGGCTTTAATTAAGAAGGTCTATGAGGCACAGAGAGATGCTGAAAAATAGAACCAGAGGAACTGGTCAGAATTGTATGGAAGAAGGATCCTGAGTCTCTGATCCTGGCGCCAAATGCCCAGTGTACCTTACAGGAGAGGTCCGTATCAGAAAGGATGTTAAGAATAAAATATTAATGTTGGATGCACCAGGCGATGGAAAATTGCCAGAGGGACTGCTGGTCAAGCCTAGTATTTTGCCGCTAGAGCCCATGCTTATGCCAGAAGGGTAATGGTCCAAGTTCATAATGTGTCTGAAAGAGACATCCGAGTAAATAGAGGTTGCATCCTGGCTAATGTGCATTGTGCAGACACTGCAGTGCTACCCAGCAACAAGAGTTCAAGGAAGAATGACAGAGTAGCCTGACATTGATTGAACTCCCGCTGCCAGCTGAATGGAAAGTGAGGATCAGCGAGAAGCTTGCCCAGAGAGACCACGTGTTTTCTTTAAAGGAATGGGATGTAGGATCGTGCAAGGAGCTGAGCACAATATCCGGTTGCATGACGAAGACCATTTCGTGAGAGGTCTCGCGCCTGGCACCTGCTGACATAGATGATGTGAGCGGCATCTGCAGAGATGTTAGCTGCTGGTGTAATACAAAAGTCAGAAGCCCTTGCTTCCCCCATTGTGGTAGTGAGGAAAAGAATGGAACAGTAAGGATGTGTGTGGATTATCGCTGTAAACCGTGGACTATCCAGATCAGTACACAATGCCCGCATTCAAGATGCTTTGGACTGCCTAAGCAGCGGAGCAAGTGGTTCTCATGCTGGATCTCCATGATGGGTACTACCAGATCCTGATGGCCCCAGAGGACTGTGAGAAGACAGCCTTTATCTGTCCTGGCTTCTATGAATTCATGAGGATGCCTCAAGGATTTCAGGTGCCCCAGCCACTTTTCAATGATTGATGGAGCGTGCAGTGGGGACATGAACTTACTAGAGTGCCTGGTATACCTAGATGATGTTATTGTGTTTGGCAGCTCACTGGAGGAACATGAGAGCAGATTATTTAAGGTATTGGACCGACTGGAGGACTTTGGCCTTAAACTGTCCATTGATAAGTGTCAATTCTTTCAAACATCAGTAAAGTATGTGGGACACATAGTATTCACCGAGGAATAGAGACCGACCAAGTAAAGTTGAGGCCTTGACCACCTGGCCACAGCCCAAAAATCTAAAAGAACTGCAAAGATTCCTGGGATTCTGTGGTTATTATCGGCGTTTCATCAAGGACTATTCAAGAGTGAGCGCGCCTTTACTTAACCTTACTCAAGGGTATCCCCAACCCAAAAAATACCAAAAGTCAGCGTCCCTCAAGACTGAAAGAGTGTATTTTCATCCGAGTGAAGTATTTGGGGCCCGCTGGACTCCTGATTGTGAGACTGCTTTTCATGAGATCATATATCAACTTACCCATGCTCCAGTGCTGGCCTATGCCGATCCAAGAAAACCTTACGTCCTGCACACTGATGCTAGCTTGCAAGGGTTGGGGGCTGTGTTGTACCAAGAGCACGAGAATGGCCTGAGACCAGTGGCCTTTGCCAGTAGAAGCCTGACCCCATCCGAAAAGAACTATCCTGTACATAAGTTAGAGTTCCTAGCTTTGAAGTGGGCTATTGTTGACCAATTCCATGAGTACTTGTATGGGGCTAAAATACTAGTAAAACTGACAATAATCCTTTGACCTATGTGCAGACCTCAGCTAAGTTGGATGCCACTGGCCACAGGTGGCTTTCTGCATTATCTACATATGACTATGCTCTCGAATACGACAGGTCTGAACCACATAGATGCTGATGCCTCTCCCGGAGGCCTGTTCCCCAGAATGATTGGGTCCGATTGGCAGAACCTGACATTTGAGGCACTCTGCCGGAAGTTTGACAGGGAGGAACAAATGTCCACGGACACAGTGGACTGCATGGTGGATTGCTTGGGACCCTCTGAGAATTGCATACCTGCTGCTTATTGCCACTTTTCTGCAATAGACATTGGTGCACTGCCTCAGCTGGACAATGACAGTATTCGGCGGCTCAATCCCGATCCTATGATCAAATCAGCTTTAGAAGCCTCTATGCAGGAAAGATGTGTCCAAATTACGCTCCACTGATTTGAGAACTGCACTGTTATACAAAGAAGGTCCTAAGTTGAAACTGATCAATAAACTGTTATACAGAGAAACAGTAGACAGAGGGGACAAGTAGACAAACAACAACTGATGCTGCCCACTGCCTTTCGAGACTCAGTATTGAGGTCCTTGCACAACCACATGGGGCACCTTGGTATAGACAGAACACTTGACTTGGTGAGATCCAGATTCTATTGGCCTAAGATGGGGGCTGATGTGGAGCAACACATTCGAACTTGTAGTCGCTGCTTACAGAGGAAAGCTTTGCCCCAGAGGGCTGCCCCCCTTGTTAACATCACCACCAGTGCACCCATGGAGCTGGTCTGTATTGATTTTCTGAGTTTGGAGTCAGATCAAAGAAATATCAGTAATGTGCTGGTGGTCACTGACCATTTCACGAGATATGCCCAAGCTTTCCCACAAAGACCAGAAAGCATCCACTGTGGCCAAAGTACTTGTAGAAAACTTTTGTTCACTATTGGGCTCACAAAGAATCCATTCTGATCAAGGAGAGACTTTGAGAGTCGTCTGATCAAGAGATGCTTTCTCTGTGGGAGTGCAAGTCCAGAACCACTACTTACACCCCCAGGGGACCCTCAGCCTGAACATTTCAACCGCACTTTGCTAGATATGCTAGGCACCTGCACCCAAAGGACAAGCCTAGATGGAGCCAACAAATTAGCACCCTGGTACATGCTTATAACTGCACCAAAAGTGATGCCACTGGATTCTCCCCTACCGCCTGATGTTTGGAAGAAGCTCGACTACGGTAGATGTGTGTTTGGGTCTCTCCTGATGGGGTTCAAGCTGACAACTATTTACAGTATGTGCAAAGTTAAAGGCCCAGCTAACTCATGCGTACCAACGGCTCAAACCATGGCTGCCAAAGAAATCTGGCCAACAAAGAAAGGTATGATAAAAGGTGAAAGCACAGGAACTCCAGGAGGGAGATCGGGTATTGCTAAGAAATCTGGGACTGCATGGCAAACACAAGATTGCTGACAGATGGCACCATCTCCTCACATTGTAGTGGGCAAACTAGATGATCTGCCAGTGTACAAAGTAAGGCCTGAGAATAATTCAAAAGATGTAAAAACAATGCATAGAAATCATTTACTGCCCATTGGACAAATCTTGATTGAGTCTGAGCCCCAGAAGATGCCCCTCTGGACCAGTGACTAGAGCTGCTGCTAAGAAAAGATCAAGAAAGTCTGCACCTACAGAAGCAAAGTTAAAGTGTTCCTCCACAAGTCCCAGTTGAGCATGACTGTCAGTCCACATCGTAGAAAGTGAGAGTGACTTTGAATACTATCCTTCTTACGAACTGAGTCAATTGTTTAGGGCAATCCCCTAGTCAATACTGGAGATGAAGCTGGGCCTTCTGGACTGTCCAAGCCCCAGCTTCGTCCCTGAACCAATGCTCCCAGAAAGTGAAGTGCAAAGCATCAGATCAGATGAAATGGAATCATTGTGCATGGTTGAACTGTTTGAGCTTTCAGGGGAGGAAAATGATGGATTGGGTCAGACTGGTGATACACCAGAACAAGAAGAGTATTTTGAGTGCCCTGACAGTCCACTGCCAGTGTCCAAAAGCTCTCCATGCGAGCCAAATGTTGTGGACTCAGAAACTGTAACTCCTGGAGCTGAAAGTGCCCCAAGTTCTAGCCTCTCTACCCCCATGGAGACTCCCCTGACAAGTGAGGACAATGCTGAAAATGAGGCTCAGAGTGCAGAGACTGTAACAGTTCCCCCTAGAAAGACTGGTCGAGCTGTAAAGCCTGTGGTGCACCTCAGTTATGATTCCCTGGGCCGGCCAGTGGATCTGCCTCTCAATGCTGTCCATAAAGGAGTGTATGTGTCCCCGAGCTCATTGCCCAAATTGAGCGTCAGTGCTAACTCCAAGTTACTTGTGTTGCCCTCTAAGTATGGTGCCCTTGCCCCATCCAGCCCCAAGGTAACGGATAGGGAAGGGCCCCCTCTCTTCAGGTTTCATGTACAAGAGGTAATAACTTGAGTTATAGTACAATGTGTATGTAATACTGTGTAAAAAGTGACGTACTGCAATGTTTCAGAAATGTGTTCTTGGTAAAATGATATATTGACTGATGATTACATGCGAGCCTAATGCAAATGTATATGGTTGCAGTTGAAACTTATGGGAAGTACCTTGACGCGGACGTCAAGCTTTCCCAGGCCAGGAAGGGTGTAACCCCCCTGCAAATGGGGGTTCCCAAAAGACTTCCAGGAGCTTGCTTGAATGCTCCAAGCCTGAATGGTGTTTGGCATTTAAGCCATTTATCAGTGAGTGTTTTTAGAGCCTCTGGTACTGTCTCTTTTAAGAGCTGTCTGCTTGCAGACATAATTAGTTTGTATGGGGGGACTGTGTGCTTCTCTGTTTGAGTACCACTCGAGCTGCTGCCAATTCACTCCATTTTTGCAGTCACTAGGAGTGCAAAGGGAACCTATCTGAAAGATGTAACTGTTTGCCAGAAATCATTTAGAGTAATAATGAAATTACAGTTTGTCTAACCTGCTTTCTTTGCAGTCAGAACTGTGTCTGCCTAGTTCCCCATTCTGGTTTTGAACTGCTGAACTGGACCAATCAGTGTGGGGTAAGCTAGCTCTAAAATGGTGCCTTGGAGGAATCAGAACTTGGACTCATAATCTGAGCCAGCCACAAGAGGATTGTACGGGCAGTGACTCTGGGAGATGTAGTTTAGACTTCGGCGCCTTTTTGGACCAACAGGAGCAGTCTATTGTGAGTGACAGCCAATCCAGTCAAGAACTGGGAGGAACTCAAAGGAAGTGCCCAGTTTTGTCTGCTGGAGTTTCAGTTTTAGCTCTGGCAGTGAAGGAGAAAGGAACCCTGTGCTCCTTCAGTGCACAGGTTTAGTCGGGAAACGTGTAAGGTCTGGAGTTCCGGTCTGCAGCTTGTGTAACTGCTTGTTAGGACTGAATCCGTCCTGTGAAGAGAATCAAAGGATATCTGAAGAGTAGAAACCAGGCTCACCCTGTAAAAGACTGGAGAAATTGCTGAATTGCACTCGGTCTGTCAGGAACTGAATCTGCTGTGTGTTCTCCGGGTATTGTGCAGTAATTGCGATCGGGATAGAGAAGCAGCCTGCCTGGTATAGTACTTTTTTGCCATATAAATGTGTGAGGAGTCTCGTGGAGCTCAAGAGTAGCCCTGCTGACATTGAAGGACCCTATCTTGTTTGGAGGTGGAGTACTAATTCAGGTCGTTCCTGTTGAATTGCCACATTGAATCCAAATAGAACTACTGTACTGCTGACTGTTTAACTAATTTTTCTTTTCTCTGTGTGAAAGGGCCCCTACCAGCTGCCACGGTTTGGACTAGCCACTAGGGCTTGGGTACCCAGGGACAGTAACTGGTAGGGATAGGCCTGTGCACAGAGCCATAGGTAGATGAGTAAAGTATAAGCTAATTAACCTGATTTCCCCATCCTTGTTATATTCCCTCTAAATAAATCAGAGCTGCTTGTTTCAGCAAAGTTATACTGCCTGAGGTATTTGTCTATGTTAAAGTATTGTACTGTGATTGTTGCACTGTATCTTATTTTACAGGAGGTCCCAGTGCCTGAACCAGCCCTGGGGGTAAGTGTATACTGTGAAGGTAATTCTGATATATTGTGTGGGCCACTAGTGGGAAGAAAGGGGTTGCAGTGTCCCAGAGGGCTGTGACCAAGTAAGTTTAACTATTGCAAACCCTGACCTCTGGGTGGAGGCACCCGCCATTGGATCCAGGCCCCTCAACCTGTTAGTGGCAAATCAGGCAGGGGTAGTAGCCCCTGGGATAGCGCCATCTAGGGGTTACATATGCTTGCTTACGCAATAGCACAAAGTGACTATATTGTTACTGTGGTACAGGGGCTGTGCAGGTGTGTACGGCACAAGCCAATAGATGTAGGAAATGCAGGAGGCGTGCCTCTCAAAAGCCAATGTTGAGAAGGCTGGGGAGGACAGTGCTCATCTGGCTGGTAGGTGTAAACGACTTGTAGTTCAAAGGAGAGAAGCCCCATAGCACCTATCTGAAAGCACGAAACAGAGTTCTGAACAGCTTGCAGAATGCAAACACAATAGCTTCAAATATGTAAATAGCATACCAACAGTGAACAGAAAACACCAGCGATGGTTGACTTAAAGTGTATGTTCTTTATGTTCCCCTGTTATTGTAACCCCACCCTGGGATCTGTGACTATACTAGTCTTGCTTCTAACCTCCTGGGTCATGTCTGAAAATAGTCTTTATTTTTTTTTTTTTTTTTTTAATCTTCTTTCTATTTTTCTCACCTCCACAGCGCTCCTGGCAGGGGCATCCAGCCACCGGCTCCCAATGACCCGGAGGGCAGCAGGTTCACTCATACACGAGGGTCCCAGCATAGCCGACACCAGACCCTCCAACGCGATTCCAAGACAGGCCTCCAGGTCGGTGGGTGCGTGGCTATCAAGTTGTTCGGTCACGCCCAGCCTGGTTTTCCACCTTAATTGTTCTCCCTAGAGCCAGCAGTGCAATGACGCGCTGCGCTACGTAAGCGTCTTGCTGAACTCAACCCTTTGCTTATGCCACACCTTGTGCCTCTCCCGGTCTTCACCAGGGGTCGCCCAAGCGTGACATATCCCACTATCCCACCCCAGAGGAAGGAGAGCAGTCCTGGGACGCTCAATCCAACCTCTCCCCTGCCAGCCCCCGGTGGCCCGAGTCTGTTCCCGAACCTGGGTCGCTGGCGTGGTGTGAGGTGTGGTATCCAGCGCCTCAACCCTCAGTGCCACCGGGCCGGCTTTGAAAATAGTTATTTTTATAGCTAGCACACCCACCCGGTAAACAAAAATTAACTAAATAAATAAAAAAACTACTGCTCCCGATGAGCTACATGTTGCTATGGCTATGAGTGAGCACGGTGAAAGCAACTGCTACAACTACTGCTACCAGTAAGCTACAGTACTAAGCGTCTTGTTGCTACGGTTACGATGCAGTTGGAGGTGTGGCAGAACCGGGATGTAAGTCAGAGAGTGTAGCCAGGTTACAGCTTGTGTGCTGCAGGGGAGCATTTCAGATATGAAGACCAAGCTGATACAATCTAATAAAAATATTGGAAGCCACAGGTGGCATTCGTAATAGCTGGGAGTTGGCTATAGCGAGGTTCACTATAGCGAGGGAGCACTGTATCTCAACAGCAACAGATTGGGATGTCATTAACAGAATTGTGACTACAGAAGTAAACAAGCAGACAGAGCAACTAGGGCAGCGATCCTGTTTCCATGCAAATGTCCTTGGCAACAAATAAGAACAAAAATTACAAAAAAGGGTGAACTATAAGCTAAATTGTCTAGATATTATGTTTTTCAGAGTTGTCCTGTCACTGCGTGCAGACAATCAGCATTGACAAATGCTTGTTCTCGTTAGTCCCACAAGTGTGACTGAATATTGAACCTCTGCCAATCAGATGAGTATTATTCTCTATCCAGCTATACTAATCCTCCCCAAGAACAACGGACTGTTTGCGACTCCTTCTCTGTTTTATTTTACAGGTGCAACCCACCAACATATCCAGAGATCCCACCCTAAGTTCATCCAAGACAAGTTAAGCATGACCTCTGCTGGCTACCAATGTGGGGTGGTACAGCTATCATGACATACATTAATCAATGGTTCTGACTGAGTCTCCTGCAGCGCTGCCAATGATAGCATCCACTACTGACCCCAGCAGGGCCTCTTACAATGTCCTATATAATGATATCCTTTACCAGTCCATTACCTGCCAAGATCAGGCTATATTTTTAACAAAGTGTTTTCCCAGGATAGCCCAGCTGAGATGCGATATCTCATTTTCGATGCTATCCTGTTTTCTTACCATTTCTGCAGCTGTGTTGACTGTAGCCCTGAGAGGTACAGTAAACAACATTCTCAATCACATCATGGCGTTTCAACCCACAGTAAGTCTCCTGATTCCCATGCAGGCACTCTGTTTAACCACTAGACCAAACTGCTGCATGCTTCTATCTGCCAGCCATCAGGCAATCCCCAACTACCAACTCTGGTGTTAGACCCTGGCAAAGATGTGCTCTCTTTTCTTCTCCCCTCACCCCCACTCACTGAGGGGAAAGTAGGACCCCACTAGTACCCCCACACCACCAATGTCTTGACTGTTGTTTTTCTGGGGGACAATTGGCCTACCAGTCACAAGTGGAACAGAGTGAAGTCCCAGCCATTTACACATCTCAACTTTTTTATGCCCACCATTCTCTCATATCATCTTGAAAAGATCCAGGATAACTCTAGTCAACTCTTGTTCAGTTTAGAATATTTCCTCCTTCATAAGCTATATCCCCAACCCCCCAATCCTCACACATTCTATCAAAATTAGCTTGTGATGGCAAAAGGAAGGGAACATTTAACAGAACAATACTTATTTCATAATTCACTTAATTCTAGATAAACAAAAATTAAAAACATTTTGTGTTGATTAGCAACTCCCATTTATCTTATGTATGTCATTTGATTAAATGAATGATTTTGAAGTAAAACAACAAAATCTTAACCAGTGTTGCAATTACAATGTATGATCTTTGCAAGCTATGGGGGCCCACGAGGGTCCTATCTTTAAACTGATCCCCCTGCCCACTGTAAGTCAATGACAGTAATATGTCAGCTACTAGGGCTCACTACACAGCTATAGGGGCTGTGCCCTAGAAAGCTCCCCTTCCAAATAATTATAACATTGATTGCAACCTTTAACAAAACAAGGCCACTCTTCCTTAGGCCTCCCACTGTCCCTAGTTAAAAAAAACACAAACACACACTTCATAGTTGCTCAGCTTCTGTAGAAGGAGCTGATGTATCTGGTTGTTTTGTAACAGCTTGTTTTTTTTTAACATAAGTAAAACACTGTCTGACTCCCACAGCTGTGTTACCACACAGCAACCTGTTTGTTTAGTCCTTGATCAACTCCCACTACTTACTTTCCTAAGCATGGGAACACCCTCCGCACAGCAGGAGGAGGAGACTACAGGATCGTAAGTGGCAGGACCATGTGTGGGTCCTCCTAAAGTTCAGGAATTGAGAGCTGAAACACGGGGACAGTAAGTTATATTGTTGTTTTATAGATCTGATTGCTGCCTTTGACAATATTAGTAGGACCCTGCTATGGGGTAAATTAGAAGACTATGGGATGGACTATGCTCTCTTAGATGTAATCATTAGATTACATAATGAAACATGGATACAAGTGCAGTACAGTCATAATGGATCACTGACTTCTGCCATTAAAAAAAACTTAGGAGTGTGCCAGGGGTGCATATTAGCCCCCACGCTGTTTAGTTTATACATTAATTCCACCCTGGAAACCTTACAGGACCTGGAATTCCATTCACCAAAAATCGGGGACAATAGAGTGCCTTTACCGGCCTATGCGGACAATTTGGTCCTTATCGCTATCTCCTTATTGGGTTACAAAGGAAGTGAAACAGATTTGCACTACCATGTACAGAAAATGGGCTGGTTATTAATAAAGAAACAATTACACTAGCTGTCTTCGGTAATGGACGTAGAACTCTGCTAAGGGTAACCATTAACAAAGAAAAATTAATAACAGAGAGATACTATGACTACCTAGGAGTACGTTTTTCCCAGAATACAAACTGGAAAACCACTGTAAATTATTATTATCAAAGATGAACACGACATCAAACACTCTAAGACTGTTTCATTCAAAATTAGGGAAGGCATCAGTCCAGGGCATTCTAAAAGTTCTAAATGCAAAACTAAAATCTAGTATTTTATATGCCTCAGAGGTTTGGGGTGACACCAGTATAAAGGATCTAAAACACATTATTAATAAACTTTATAACATGAGTTCCTAAAATACTGCCTTTTGATTCGTCCATACAGGTCACCTGACCACTGATTGATCCCTAATATACCCACAGTTGCATGTTCACAGGGCTTTATTTCACTGTTTCTTTAGGTAAAACTCTAACAAAACATTGCCAATGTTACAAGAGGATTAACCCACTCCATGGTATGGGTTTACTGAGCATTAATCCACGCCTGGGTGGCTGAAGTCACTCGGCTTCGCCTCGTGACTCCAACCCCACCCAGGCATTGGATTAATGCTCAGTAAACGCATACCCTGTCATGGGTTAATCACTCCATATCGTACCATCTTGATGGTACCACAATCGCTACCTTTGGAGGTTTTGCGAACAGAATTAGGACAGTTCTCCCTTGAAACATTAATATTAGAGAGACGCATAAATTTCCTGATGAGCCTGTTCCTCTTACCAGAGACAAGAATGCCCAGATGGTGCTTGGAGGAGGAAATCCTATATATTAACTGTGGGGTTATCTCCCCAAACATTCGTCTCATACAAAGGGAACTTTTTCCTAGTGGCTTGGGTCATTTATTATCTGAATTATATTTAAGACCTATGTTAGACATATCTCTTCAGGTTAAAACCAGGATAAGGGATGCTGCAATGGCAAAGGACTTAGCAAAAATATCAGAACTTAAAAATTATAGGTGGTACAAGGAATTCAAACAAATACGCCGGTTAGAATCTTACTTGATCAAATTAAAAAATCCTCTTCACAGAAGAATCATTACAAGATATCAAATGGAACTTTATAAGGCCAGTTATATTTTATTTAGGCAAAAAACAGATGGTGTTGCTACTCCTCTCTGTGGCTGTGGAAATTCAGTTGAAGACAACTTGAAACATGTTGTCTTGCTACTGTATGTCCCAAGTATGAATCTAATAGGAAAAAATGGCTTGGGGAGATTCTCTGCGGCACTGACCTCCCTCCTGACCTATTAATTGTCCATCTATTTAGTAATATGAATACATTGACTTTGGGGAAGTTAGTGAAATTCCTAACTTCACTACATCTGTGTAACCCCCCCTGCAAATGGGGGTTCCCAAAAGTCTCCAGGACCTTGCTTGAATGCTCCAAGCCTGGATGGTGTTTGGCGTCTAAACCGTTTATCTGTGAGTGCTTTTAGAGCCTCTGGTACTGTCTCTTTAAGAGCTGTCTGCCTGCAGACATAATTAATTTGGATGGGGGTCTGTGTGTTTCCCTGCTCGAGTCCCACTCGAGCTACTGCCAAGTAGCTTCGTTTCTGCCGTCGCTAAGTGGGCTGAGTGAGCACTTTTCAAAAATGTAACTTTGCCCGAAATCATTTAGAGTAATAATGAAAATACAGTTTGTCTAACCTGCTTTCCTTTGCAGTCTGAACTGTTTTGCCTAGCCCGCCATTCTGGTTTTGAACTGCTGAACTGGACCAATCAGTGTGGGGGACCTTTAAAATGGAGCCTGCTGCTGGCAAATCAGAACTTGGACTCTTAAGTTGAGCCAGCCACAATGGGACTGTATGGCAGATGCCTCTGGAATTGTAGTTTGGACTTCGGCCCCTTTTTGCACCAACAGGGGGAGTTTATTGTGAGTGACAGCCAGACCAGCCAAATGAACTGGGAGAAACTCAAAGGAAATGCCCAGCTCTGCCTACTGGAAAGATCAGATGAGTTCTGGCAATGAAGAGACAAGGAGCTCTGTGCTTCTGCGGTGTATGGTTTCGTGCGGGAAGCACGTGTAAGGCCCTGAGTTTCGGTCTGCAGTCTGTGCAAGCACCTGTTCGGACTGAATCTGACCTGTGAGGAGAATCAAGGAGATCTGAAGAGTAGAAACCCGGCTCACCCTGTAGAAGACTGGAGAAATTGCTGAATCGCGCTCAGTCTGTCAGGAACTGAAGCTGCTGTGTGTTCTCCCGGATGTCGTGCACTAATTGCAGTCGGGATCGAAAAGCAGCCTGCCTGGTATAGTACTTTCCTTTTACATATAAATGTGTGTAGTGCTTGTGAGGAATCGTATTTCAAATCCCCTGTACAGTGAATTGAGTGCATGAAGCTGGAAGTAAACCCCAGCTTAATCCGGACTACATCCATTTGCTATAAAATGCAGTGGGGTCCAGTCACAAGGACCTTGCCCACATGGTCTGCTCCTCCTGGCAATCCAGGACAATCTGCCTTCCATCTAGTTTTCAGTACTGGGTTTGTGAGTACAAGCAGGGTAGCTCCCTACCATCTGTTTATCAAATTGCAAGTGAGTTATCTAATTGTTGCTGTTTTATTTCTTCATGAACTGAGCCATCTGGCTCCGGATTACAATTTGGGTATTGTGCCAGTGTTTTTCCATTACAGGGCCCCAACCAGCTGCACCGATCCTGGCTAGCCCGTCCCCTCCCCCCATCCTGGGTACCCAGTGAAAGTGACAATTTGGGACTCTGAATATGTGCACAGTACTGTGATTATTAATGTGTTTAACCTAATTAACCTGGTTTCCCCCTGTCCTTGTTACAGCCCCTTAAATAAATCAGATCTGTTTGTTTCAGCAAAGTTACACTGACTGAGGTATTTGTATATGTTAAAGTATTGCACTGTAGCTTTTGCACTGTGTCATCTTGTTTTACAGGGGGTCCCCAGAGTCCAGTCGACAGAGCCAGCCCTGGGGGTAAGTGTACATTGTGAAGATATTCCTGATGTATTGTGTGGGCCACTAGTGGGAAGAAAGGGGGGTTACAGTGACCCAGAGGGCTGTGACCAAGTTAGTTTAACTACTGCAAACCCTGACCTCTGGGTGGAGGCACCTGCATTGGACCTAGGCCCTTCAACCTATTAGTAGTTAAGCAGGCAAGGGTAGTAGCCCTTGGGATAGCGCCACCTAGGGGTTACATCTGTAACTGACATTTTGTCCAATGCATAGGTTTTAACCTAGAATATAGAAATGTTGAGAAGTCATGAAGATGGTTGTAATTATTTGTATTTGAAATTATGTAAACATGGAAATTTTAATATTTGTACAAATGAAAATGAAATGCTGATATTTGTTTTATATGCACTTTAAATGATATTGTAAAGGCTTACGCTGATCAATAAATCCATTCTGAACTTTGAGACCAGAAACAAAAAAAGTTTCGATATGATTATACCAACAGCTATTTTTCCCCTTTACCAAGATAGGGTGTTTTCAAGCTGGGGCCTGTGCCATGGGTCTTTACTTGAGGTTCCTTCACTGGTAAGGAACAAAAATCAAGCACTACCTTCCTACAGGATAACATTTTAGTATGTATTTTTTTTTTGGCCCGGTACCACCGCCTCTGCCCTTCTAGGCAAAGGCTCCTCAGCCCCCCGCTTCCTGTTACCACCCCTCAGCACAGGCTTGCCACTGGGCAGGCACCCCCTCCCCAGGATATTGGTCGTGATCCCTGTCTTACCCCCGAGGATGGGGCCACAGGAGCGGGACCCCCCCCCCAACAGATCTTAGATGTGGCAGGAGTGGCAGAGGAGGTGGGAGCATCACCAATGGGGCTGGATTTTGTGGATGCTCAAAGTTTTTCCCCAGGAGTGGGAGGTGCAATAATGTCAATGGGCGTTGACCCAACGTCTGTCCCACCTCCTGTAACATGTGGCCTCAGTACTTGCGGCTCCCCAGCCTCTGCCAGGAGCTACTAAGGTACCGAATGCTCGCCCGCCTCCCTCCCCCAAGAAAAAGAGTTGCCAGACAGCACTCAATCCTTCTCCACCACAGCTAGCCTTCCAACTCCCCGGTCCATTCCTGAACCCGGGTCGTCGGCGACATGAGCGGACGTCCTGCCACTGCACTGGCGGGATGGCTCTAGTATGTATTAATATTGTCTGTTTATGACATTTTTATTCCTACATTATACTGACTAAAGTGAGACATTGCTAAAAACTAAAATCTACTTGAGGATGCGGGTCTTTGAACATCTCTGCCATGGTCAAGGGATCCTCAGGCATGTCTGGGCATGATCAGTGCATTCTTGGGCATGTCTGGGCAGGTTAGGGGGGCCTCCATGTCAGGAAGTTTGAGAGTCTCTCTACTAAGAAAAGGGAAGCAGATAAAGAAACACTCATCAACACATTCTACTGCAGATGAGCAATCATAAAATATATTTTTAAACTAGAACAAATATGAAGCACGATGGGTGGAGACAGTGTCCCTTTAAATGCAGTGTGGTCTAGTGGTTGGGGCACTGAACAGTGAAACAGGAAACTGCAGGTTTGACTCCAACCACAGCCACTGGTGTATTGGGTGACCATGAGCATCCAGCTTGACCTCCCTGTGCGTCAGTCCTCACAGCAGTAAAAAAAAAAGAGCAGATGCAGGACCCCAGTGAAAACAAGATACTGCATCTTGGCATATTAACTGAAAAATCATTAAAACAAGAAAGTCCATCCATTTCACCAGGTAATTCCAGGTCAGCAGTACTGTGGTACACCTGGGGAGCCATGCAGGTCTCAGGGCCTGTGGTCAGGACCTGATTTTATTTGACCATTTCCACTGAAAAATAAACAAGCATTTGTCAATGCCGAATGTTTGCTTACTGGCATTGGCATTGGTAGTGTAGGAGTTACAGAGCTGCATAATAGGAATGGCAGTGAAGTATTGAACTGAAGCCAACCCCACCAGCACCCTGCAGAGACTGACAGGCATTGGGGTGTGCCTTTGGGTCATCAGGCATAACGGCCACGCTATTTCACCACACCCTACCCTGCAGACACCGACAAATGTCACGGTGTGCCTTGGGGTCTTTGGCCCTTATGCTCACCCCATTCCATAAGAAATACGGTGAGATAGGTGCAATATAGGAGAATGGGGTGAACTTTGGGGCCGAAGAGTCCAAGGCACACCTCAATGCCTCTCACTGGCTGCAGGGTGTGGAATAGTATGAGCATTACAGGCGAGAATTGCAAGTCACACCCCGATGCCTGTCATTCTCTACAGGGTGGGGCATTATGGTCGGAAACCCTAACGCCTCAGGTGTTCGTTGGCATTTTCACTACAAATTTTCAACATGGGTTTTTTGTGACCCTCACCTTATGAACAGTGGCAATATCAGTTCATTAGCGGAAAGCTGACTTTGCACAGCAACTACGCCATTTGGCACCACAGGTGCGAAAACACATTCTGAACAGGATGTGAAAAATGACAGCTGTACTGTTCATGGGGAGGTGGAAAAAATGGCAATGTTGAAAATCTGCAGTGAAAATATTAAAAAACTGGAGAAGTCACGAGCATGTGTAGAAACTGGGCAACGCACACGCATAATGCAATTAGTTTGGGGATGTTTTATAGCAGATTGTCAACACAGGCATTTTGGAACCTCCGCTCATGAAAAGTGTCATGTGATTTTCTTAATCTGTCCCGAACAGTGATTTCCCACAGTGACCACGCATTTCTGCGCTGGAAGTGCGAAAACACATTTCGGCCATGGTGTGAAAAATGACAGCTGTACTGTTCATAAGGAAGTGTGGAAAATGGCAGTGGTGAAAATCTGGACTGAAAACATTAGAAATCCATGAACTTACGAGGGTGCATGCAAACTGCGCAATGGTCACTTGTAACACAGTCACTTTATGGAATTTTTTCACCAAATTTTTTACTTAGCCATTGTAACACCTCTGCTCATGAACAGTGTCACTGTGATTTTCTTAATCTGTCCCGAACATTGATTTTGCACACCAACTGCGCCATTGTGTGCTACATGCCCGGAAGCACGTTTTGGGCAAGATGTGAAAAATGACAGCTATACTGCTCATAAGGAGGTGTGGTAAAATGGCAACATTGAAAATCTGGAGTGAAAATAATCAAAATTCACAAACGTACGAGCGTGCGTAGGAACAGCGCAACGTATGCTCGTAAAACAGTCATTTTGGGGAATGTTTTCACCAAATTTTTAACATAGCCATTTTAACACTTCTGCTCATGACCAGTGTCACTGTGACTTTCTTAATCTGTCCCGAACATTGATTTCGCACACTGACTGTGCCATTGTGCGCTACATGTGCAGAAACACATTTTGGGCAAAATGTGAAAAATGACAGGTGTACTGCTCATAAGGAGGTGTGGTAAAATGGCAATGTTAAAAATCTGGAATGAAAATATAAAAAATTCACGAACTTACAAGCGTGCATAGGAACAGCGCAACGCATGCTCGTAACACAGTCATTTTATGGAGTATCGTCACCAAATTTTCATCATAGGCATTTTAGAACCTCTGCTCATGAACAGTGCCACTGTCAGTTTCTTAATCTGTGTGGAACACTTATTTCCCACACCGACCGTGCAGGGTGTGAAAAATGACAGCTGTACTGTTCACAAGGAGGTCTGAAAAAATGCCAATGTTGGAAATATGGGGTGAAAATATTGTAAATTCGCAAAGTTACAAGCGTGCGTAGCAACTGCATAATGCACGCTCGTAAAACAGTCATTTTTTGGATTTTTCATACCAAATTTGCAACATAGACTTTTCGAGAGCCCACCTCATGAACACTGGCACTGTCGTTTCGTTAATCAGTCCTAAAAGGTGATTCAGCGCAGTGACGGCAAAATCACCTTTCCGGCCCGATTAATGCCATGACAGTGACAGAATTCATGAGGAGGAGTCCAAAAAACCCCACGTTGAAAATATGGTGGCAAAATTCCATAAAATGCCTGAGATATGCAGCAAAGTTGAAAAAACCCTATTTATTCCATTATACAGCTTACCGGCATTTCTTCAGTTCGCGGTCAGCTTTGACGTGTTCCCAGTCCACCGAAGATCATTGCGTCGGACTCCGGAAGTAAGTATGGAGTGGGGGGGTGTGGAGCGGCAGGGTGCACAGTGGGTGGGTGCGAGTTGTGGGAGGGGGCCAGGGAGACCGCTGGGGGACCGTTTCCTTCGTTACAGGTAAAAAAAAAAAGACATGGCGGGAAAGTTTTTTATTTACAGGGCAATGTGGCATGCTGGGGAGGGCTCCCAGCATGCCAACTGAGTCTTTTTTTGTGGGGAGTCGCTGTAGCCGATGAGGGATTGGGCACCCCTGTCGGCACACAACAAAGGCTGAGGGTACATTATGCCGATGGGGATTGAGCACCCCATCGGCACACAACAACAGGGCAGGGGTTAATTATGCCGGCGGATTGGACACCCCATCGGCAGACAAAGAAGAAATGTGGGGGCGTTACATACTGCCCGGCGGGGTGGCTCCCCATGACGCTCCAACATCTAGGGCACTGCAGCCCGGCGGGTTGGGGCCCCCGTCGGCAAACAAGCGTGTTGGGGACTCATGCTGCCAGGGATTGGGCACCCCTCAGCAGAGGAGGAGTTAATATTGTTTGTGAACAGGTGGCAAGCCACCGCCACGTTCTCAAACAATATCAGGGCTGCAAGGTCCCGCCCTGCAATGATGGGTCGCTCCCCCATTGCAGCGAATGGCTGATGCTGCAATGACGAGGTGGCCCCTGATTGCAGCAGCTATTTTTTCACAAGTTGGTGCCAAGATTCCAAAATTATCACCGGCTGTGTCCCCCATTATTGGTGGACATCACACATGCCCCAAAATGCCGTGCCGGTATTGGCCTCAACAGTGCCATACCTCCAGAACCTGCTTCGGCACCAAGCTGCCGCAATATGTTTCTGGCGCTGTGCACAAGCAAACATAAAAAAAGATACTCAGTTCTTAATTAGAGAAGAGGTACTGCAGTGAGATATCTCCTCTCCTTGACCATCCTGCCCTTAGATTCCCCTACAAACTGTAAGCCATTAGTTGTAGTATCTGGGTAATCAGAATGTTACAGCATCCTCACTGCCTCGAAATGACCAGAAGCTATGACAGGGATTATCTGCAGTAACCACCATCAGTTAGATCAGCTCTACTGACCAAACACTTATATGACAGAAGAATCAGGGTACTGTAAATCCATTCGTTGGCAATATCTGTCAGGGGAATCATGCTGTCACATGAATCACAGAGTAAAACAAGATGAGACAATGTACACATAAAATTTTGTTTTCTCACGTTTTTGCTGACTGTCAGAATGCCTACACCTGCCAACAGAGTATAAATAAAGCCTTCAGAAGTCATAGTAAGTCCACGTTGGGACCATGTCCTTTTATCCAGGTACTATATGCAAATCCCATTTTTTAGTTTTCCACATGAAAATGGATCAGACACTATGTTTTCATAGCTTTACAATCATGTTGTGTAAATGTGTTTTTTAACATCAGCACAAATTAAATAATGGAGAAAGGTTTTTCCACAACACAGTTGTTAACTGTGTTGGTCTAATAATACAGGAATGTAGACCTGATTGCTCTTGTGACACACGTACCCATTCAGGCGTATACTGCATGCCACTTTACCATTTTTTGGCCACAGCCTTAGCACCACTTTTCTTATTGGCTTTAGGTAGTTTATTTTGGAATTATTTACTTGTGGGCTGTTTTATTATGTTTTACACGTTGTTTGTATTGTCTTCTTATTTGCACACATTATAATCTGTAAAGTACTTTGCGCTTCAGAAAAAGGCACTGTATATCAGCATACCTCCCCTTCCTGCCCTTGTCCCTAGCCTCCCCTGGGGTAATTCATCTATCACTTCTACTCCCTGAACCATTACACAGTTGTGCACCTTGATTTCACATTACCAGGCTCACTGTGGCTCCTGCCCTTTTACCATGTGTTCACTCCTTTTACCCTGGTAACAGTAACTCTGCTGTTTGCTGGTGTGGCTGCTTTTCATGTATTTGCTTTTTTTTTATTTAACTCTTTATTTATCCCGCCTTCCTACCTCGGTGTCCACTCCTTCGGACTGTTCATACCTTCCGGGCCACTGCCCCAGGATCTGCCCCAGAATGCTTCTTTTCCTCCCTCCTATCTGCACAGCGGGGTCTGTCCCAGAATTGGTGGTCTTGGGTGGAGCAGTCGTCATCTAGGACCACTGAGGGGATTATCGCTTTTTCTGTGCCCCCACAACTCCGCCCCTGGGACGCCAAGAATGTATGTCCAGAGACGGACGTGCTGATGCACATCTCTTCAAGCACCTGACAGCATCCCCCACCCCTGACTCGTGAACGTTGCTTAGTCCCTCGAGAGCCCGTGTTCCCACCGCTCTCTCCGGGGCTAAGTGCATATTGCACCCTGGTATCTCACTCTGAGGGAGGAGAGCATCCATTGGGACACTCAATCCTCCCTCTCCCTGCCGACCCCTGCCGACCTGAGTCCGTTCCTGAACCCGGATCGCCGGCGTGGCGCGAGGTGTGGCGTCCAGCACCTCAACCCTCAGCGCCACCGGGCCAGCTTCATATATTTGCTTTTAATTTCAATTACTGCCCATTTGTATTCCTTCATTTGTTCTTTACCACATATTTTATTGTGTACAATCACCAACACTTTATTCATTGCATTTTTCTGTTTACAGTATGTAACCCCCAAGCCACTTTTTTAACTAGTGTGCACCCCCCCCCCCCATTAAAATCTGGAAACACCGGTGCCCATATACTGGCATACCAATTTACTTTACAAACAGGAAGATACCACCCTTGGTGTTAGGATGTATACCTGGCTCATTTTCTAGAGGAAGGGGTGGGGGGGGTGGAGGTAGAGAAACAGAACAACACGAACCTTGTGTAACTAACACAACCCAAGTCCAGGGTGGAGGCTGCTAGGCATATGCAAGATCTAGCCTGCTGAGGGGGCCCCAGTAAATCCACACAATCAGAAGCAATAATCGGAATGTCCATAACAGTGACTGGGATTGTACACTATGGTCTTATTCAGCAGATGGAAAGTTAAAGCAGAAGTGGACCCCCAAGGGTTGGTCCAGGCTGGACAGGCACAATTCACAAAGTCTCCTTGCATGTAGTACAGTTCACGAACAACAACAGAGCAATCTTCTTCCCAAATTCCCAAAAGGTACATTAGTAGACACCTGGCCACGCACATGAACATATCCTTTCCATTTCCCAAAAGGTGCATTAGTGGACACCTGGCCATGCACATGAACCTTTCCTTTCCATTTCCCAAAAGGTGCATTAGTGGACACCTGGCCACGCAAATGAACATTTCCTTTCCATTTCCCAAAAGGTGCATTAGTGGACACCTGACCATGCACATGAACCTTTCCTTTCCATGACTGTTATTTTGTGAATCTAAGCCACACACTCATAACTCTTCTTGAACATAGGTGCACATTAGTGATACTCAGTCACACGCCTTAACCTGCAGCTTGGCCCTTGCACAGGTACAAATATTGGTGACCTTTACGAACCAGGAAACCCTGCCTTGTAAGCACTTAGATGGCGTTCCTCCCACCCTTGGCCCCAACCAATAGTCTCTGTTATTCTTCAGGGTTACACCATTGAAACCCCCATTCCCCAGTGAAATGCTAGAGGTCCCACACTTTAACTTCGTCACTTACTTGGGTGACCAGAAAATAAACTGCACTCACTTGGGTACACAGTTTAAAAGAACATTTTCACTCACTTGGGTGAAACTAAGGGTACTGGCAGGTGCGATCCAGCCTTATCTATGGGCACACACACCCCAGACTATCAAATCCCCTAAGAAATGTAGAGATCTGGTAACCTAGAACAGTACTCACAGAGGTTGTCCCGTCCACAGGACATGGAACAACAAAAGAAAAGAAAGGCACTCTCGTGGGTAGCCGATCAAAACAGTCTCTTTCAGGTCCTATCCAAGGCAGCTGAAAACACCATAGAACATTCAGGGGATTGCCCCCTGAGTCCGCTGAAGACAAGCAGTTCCTTCCACTTCACTGGGAGTAAACATCAGGAAATCCTGCTGTAACACTGGTCTCCACCACTTCATTATAAGCTGGAAATGTCCTTCTACTAGCATGAGAAATTCTGGGCCTTCTCCTCAGAGCCCACTGGCAGCCCTTCTGCCACTCTCACCGCCTCACTCCACAACTGACAACACAGAACTCTGACTGAACACTGAGCATTCTAAGCTCCCCAGAGCAGCTGTCCACAGAATGTGGCTTATGCTGCTGAAAGAGTTCTAAATGACCTAATCATTCTTCCCTCAGGCTAGCTGAGTAAACAATGATGTCATTATGTAAGGAGCCCCAAATGAGCTCCCTACCAGCTGCCTGCTGCCTTCCTAACAATAATACTGATGGGATTCTAGTGACCCCAGGGACTGAATGGTTACATTCACCTTTGCCAGGTAAATGACTGTCTGCAGTCATTCCTCCACCCAGCAACAGGCCATCCTACCTCTGATGCCCCCTACGGGGAGGGTTGCGCAAGTCCTACCTTACCATGTGCCAGGCACAGGCAGGTGACACTAAAGGATAGAGGCCCACTGAAGAAACTTCAGTTCCTGTCCTACTACGGTACTATCTATGGATCCTCAGTGGCTCCAAGAAACTGCCTGAAGCATGTCCTATCAGACAGTATTGGTGCTCCCTATCTAGAATCCAGACCACCAACCTGCCTCCCCCCCAACCCTCTAGGGGAAAACTGTCTGACCTATGCTACCTACCAGGTGCCCAAACCCAAAAAACATTTTACACCTACGCACCTGTAAAATGAAAAAAGGTTAGACATTGTACTACACAGTTATACAAGCCTAACAACTCTACACAAAGGAGGACTCCAATGAGTCCCACCAATCCTCTTCAGGTCTTCTTGTCTTCTTCCAGGAACACCTGCAAAAGAAAACACCACAAAAAAAAAAAAAACATTTCTGCACAAAACTGCAACCTGTAAAGCCAAAACACAGTGACCAAAACCCTCCCTCTGGATACTGCACAAGCCCAAAAAGCATTTTTTACAAGGATTTTCTACAAAAGTACAAAAACAGAAAACATAAGAACATTTGCAGAACATTTGGGGAGGGATCCTTGCAAAGTCCCAAACTAAGGAGGAGTCCAGCATGCCGAAGCACTACAACAAGAGTCTCTCCTAGGCAGTAACCTGCTGAAGCACAGTTCTGGAACAGGCACAAGGCTTGCAAGCACTGCAGTCTATATGGATAGTCTGTTGGAGACCGTAATTCCAACCAGTCTTCAAACTTGCAGGAAACAGTTAAATTAAAATGAAAAAGGTCTCTTACCAGTTCTTAGTGACAAAAGGATGTCAACATCACCTCTCTGGATCTGCGGCCGGATGATCTTCAGCTGCTGGGTAGATGAAATCTTCAGATCAGATGCCTCCACGACCTTCTACTGGACCCGGACTGAAAATCTTCTCTGAATCTGCTGGGCTGATGAACCTGGATGCTGCTGGAGTCGAACCTGGATGCTGTTGCAAATGAAACTGGCTCACCAGAAGAAAGGCACATCCATCCTGGGTTGCTGCTTCTTCGGTGGCAGATGGCTGAGCTGGCAATGGCTGCATTCACTTTTGGCAAGTGGGCACAATCTTCAAGAATGTCACAAACTTCTGGGGTAGTACCATTCTGGATCTGGGGCATAGACTGTCACCCCATGTGGATGAACCATGCAAACATTATAGAATGTCTCTTGGCCAGCTTTGTCCACTATTCTCATAGAGTTAATCAACAAGGTTCTGTCACGCCTCCAGAATTGCAGTCTCTCATTACACACCTAAATTCGGACCCATTTATTTACTCTAGGGTGTAGGTTGGCACAAGCTTCCTCCCACAACCAGGCATGCCTGTCTTTCTCTATGTCTTCTCATATCTTTCTAGGGTAGAAAGGGTACGACTATCCATACTTGGCCTCAACTCACCTATGTACAATTCTTTCTTCTTTGCTGCTTTTAACTGACACACGACCAGAAGCATGGCTTGGGGGTGGCCAGTCCTAGTTGAGCCAGTCACGAACACTTAGTGCAGAGCAAGAGCAGTCCACCTCTGCACTCAAGGGTGCACTTCTTGCGCCTTCCTCCACACAGACATCGGGAGGCTCCATGGAAGCCCAGGCCAATGGCGATTCACGAGGACCCACTGAAGCAATTGCTGCTGCCTTCTCTTCTACACATTCTGTCCAGGGGCTGCGAATTGTGCCAACCCCAGCAATTGTCCATTCTCCACTGTTGTTGAAGGCACTGTCCTCCCAACAACATGCTTCCTCCACCTCGGACTCTCCCATGAGGCTTGGACTTGGGCCTTCCACCCACGGATCTACTGAACTTGCACTGGCAGCTTCCAATTCCACCCTCTGCAGCGTGAAACACTTCACTTCTTCTGGGTCTTGCAAAGCATCGACACAGACAATGTCAAGAAACTCCTTTAATAACTCCATGGGGTCACTTTTACTGCAACCAGCCTGTCGCTGTTGTTCTGATTATACAGGGTCCCCTGTCTGTGTCCAAGTTGGAGCTAAATGGATGCGTTCTGCTTTCGCTACCCTTGTGTCACCTGCCATGCTCATCCCAAATCACGTTCTACAGTCTGTGCAATGGGGAATGGGCAGAACATCTCTTCCTAGTTTTAGGCATACTATGCACACATTAACAGGATAGTTCGGCAAAGCCACCTCAGCGGGTGCTGGTGAACAGTCGTACAATTGCTCAGAATGGGCTAGTTCTTGTTCTTGTTGGGCTACCCATGCCCTGGAATGGAGTGGGTAGTGAGGGGTTTGCTGCACCATGTTCTGAAAATCAAACACACAAGTCCCAAAATTACTGTTGTTTGCAAGCACTCTGAGAGTTGGTTTTAACACACTGGAAAAAGTTCACAAACAGGCTGCCTGGCTGATGCAATTGTATTCCACAACATAGCAGGAAACCATTTGAAACTTTGTTTTGGGTTTGAAAACACTGTTCTAAAATGACGCTGCTTTGTTTACATTGCTGGCTACACCCCAACATGGCGACTGCAACTTTGCATCATACTCAGTTAAAAATTGCTAGGATTCTGTCTGGATCTTTTGCATTTCAACTGATATTCTCAAGCACAAGTTCACTTTATTATTTCTCAGTCCATTACTTTACTACAAGCACTTGGACCAGAGGGATTGTTTGTTTTAAAGTTCACTTCCTTTGAAAACAGCTCTTTCACACACAAAGTCCAAGATTTAACAGTTCACAAAACTCTCTCTCTTTCAGTACTTTTGCTGAATTTGCTCAAGTTCTTACACAGTTTTCCAACCTTAGCACCACAGTCAATTTCTTTTGCAAAGGTTACTTACAGGCAGCAGATGGTTTTCACCGTTGATGAAATATGGCCTGCTGCCGACTTGAAGGCCTCTGGCGTGAAACAGGCTGGCGGTCCCACTGATCGCCGCTATGATCACCTCAATCATGCTCCAGTCGGTCGGAATACGGGTTGAACCCGGGTTATTTGCAAAAAAGTCAGAAAAACTGCTCTGCAGAAGTGCTTTTGCTGTAAGCGATTCCTCTTTCCTGCCGCATGAACTACAAGCTGTTCGCACACTGCAGGCTGCTCCTCCAAGAATGTTCCACAATCAGAGACTCAGGCAAGGGCAGGGCTTAGGTACACTGCGACCAATCACACAATGCCATACAAATGAGCTCTCTCTCTCTCTTGCTTTCTCTCTCTCTGCCACACTCTTGCATGGTGACCGTCGAGAAGGCAAAATTTAAACTGCAAACTGTCACTTTTTCTCTTGGCTTGACATTTCAGCGGGGTAAACATTTCAAGGTATTTTCACTCAGTACTTGGTGCATTTTCCTTAGCGACTCCCCCAAATTTCACTGTTCACACTTGAAACTTTCTGAGCACTTAGAAAATACTGTCTTTTAAGTCCACAAATACTTTTCTCTAGAAATTTGCAAATTTTAAGCAGTTTTTCAGGTGTTTTTACCACAAGGCAAGGGCAATCATTTCTCAGTCCACAGTTTCAAAGTAAACACACAAGCAGCAAATTCTTCCTCTTTCTTTTCCACATAAACTCGGGCAGCAAAAGACTTTCAGGTGGCATTTTACTTGGCACAACTTGCTTTCTGATAGCCGATCTTCTGTTTGGGGCACCACCACCAGAAAGGAAGATCCTGGACATATCCTTACAGCATGTCTCTCAACCCAAATTAAATACCCCAAGATGAGCCCCCATTTTTCGTAACCCACAGGACACTTTTTTAACTAGTGTGCACAACCCCCATTAAAATCTGGAAACACTGGTGCCCATATACTGGCATACCTGGCTCATTTTCTAGAGGAAGAGGGGGGTGGGGGGTACAGAAACAAAACAACATGAACCTTGTGTAAATGACACAACCCAGTCCTTGGTGAAAGCTGCTAGGCATATGCCAGATCTAACCTGCTGATGGGGCCCCAGTAAATCCACACAACCAGAGGCAATAATAGGAATGTCCATAACAGGACTGGGATTGTGCAGTATGGCTTTATTCAACAGATGGAAAATTAAAGCAGAAGTGGACCCCCAAGGGTCAGTCCAGGCTGGACAGGCACAATTCATGAACTCTCCTTGCATGAAGTACAGTTCATGAACAACAACAGAGCAATCTTCTTCCCAAATTCCCAAAAGGTGCATTTGTGGACACCTGGCCACACACATGAATGTTTCCTTTCCATTTCCCAAAAGGTGCATTAGTGGACACCTGACCACACACATGAACATTTCCTTTCCATGACTTTTAATTTGTGAATCTAAGCCACGCACTCAGAACTCTTTTTGAACACAGGTGCACATTACTGATACTCAGTCACACACCTTAACCTGCAGCTTGGCCCTTGCATAGGTAAAAATACTGGTGACCTTTACGAAACAGGAAGCCCTGTCTTGTAAGCACTTAGATGGCATTCCTCCCACCCTTGGCCCCAACCGACAGTCTCTGCCATTCTTCAGGGTTACACCATTGAAATCCCCATTCCCCAATGAAATGCTAGAGGTCCCACACTTTAACTTCGTCACTCACTAGGGGCACTGACAGGTGTGATCCAGCCTTATCTATGGGCTCACGCACCCCAAACTATCGAATTCCCTGAGAAATGTGGAGATCTGGTCTCCCAGACCAGTACTCACAGAGGTTGTCCCACCCACAGGGCATGGAACAACAAAAGAAAAGAAAGGCACTTTCCTGGGTAACCGATCAAAACAGTCTCTTTCAGGTCCTATCAAGGCAGCTGAAAACACCACAGAACATTCAGGGGATTGTCCCCCGAGTCCACTGAAGACAAGCAGTTCCTTCCACTTCACTGGGAGTAGACATCAGGAAATCCTGCTGTAACACTGGTCTCCACCACTTCACAGGAAGCTGGAAATGTCCTCCTACTAGGGTGAGAAATCCTGGGCCCTCTCCTTAGAGCCCACTGGCAGTCCATCTGCCACTCTCACCTCCTCACTCCACAACTGACAACACAGAACTCTGACTGAACACTGAGCATTCCAAGCTCCACAGAGCAGCTGTCTACAGAATGCGGTGTATGCTGCTGCGAGAGTTCTAAATGACCTAATCAGTCTTCCCTCAGGCTAGCTGAGTAAACAATGATGTAATTATGTAAAGAGCCCTTAATGAGCTCCCTATCAGCTGCCTGCTGCCTTTCTAACAATAATACTGATAGGATTCTAGTAACCTCAGGGACTGGGTGATTACAAGTAGTTCACTGTATGCCTGTATTGCATGTGTTTTAGGCCTCGCATTCACCAACACCTTGTTCATTGCAGTTATCTACTGATATCCTTGTATGCACGTACTGCACGTGTTTTAGGACGCATGTTCATAGCCACATTACTCATTTTATTTATTTGTTGATATCACTGTATGCCTGCATTGCACATTTTAGGTTGCATGTTCACCAACACCTTATTCACAACATTTATCTGTTGATATCACTGTATGCCTGGATGGAATGTGTTTTGGGTTGTGCATTCACCAACACCTTATTCATTTTATTTATCTCTTGATATCACTGTATGCCTGTATTGCATGTGTTTTAGGTTACACATTCATCAACACCTTGTGCAATGCATTTATCTTCTACTGATACCCCTGTATGCCTGTATTTCACATGCAACTCCCCTTCAGGTGGTCCACTGACCCACCTGTGTTGATGCATTAGATGGGGGCATGCATGGCCCAGTGTGCTCCAGTGTCTAGGGGTCAATATCTTTGTGTTTCACTTGTCCTCCTGCAGGAGATCCTGGACAAGGGCAATACATATCGGTGAAAAGAGCCTCACTGATGACACAGGTTTCAAGCACTTGACTTTCTTTACCAGGGCTTCTCTGACAAAGTACATTTGTACACATTAGTAGTTCACTGGCCGAAGGGCCACAGTTCCTTAGTTCATACACAGTTAATTACAGTCCCATGGGTTTTTACCCTACATCCCAAATCTGTTTCCTGAGTTTGGATATAAACTCGGGTCTCCCAAGTGGCAACTCAAACCTCTGCCACCATGTTTCTGAGTCAGCTCAATCTGCTGAGGCTACTTTTGCTTGCTCGTACATGACTGGTGCACTACAGTAATGATCCAAGGGCAGCAAGGCAAGACCTGCCAGGAAAGACTGGGCTATCTTAACATATACTGTACTCATTGGAAAAAAGAGAAAAATGGAGGACAAGACAGAAACCTACAAATACCTGCAGGGACATAATATGGTGGAATTTTCAGAGTTACTTAACGAGCTGTGGACATCTTTGGGAAAACTTTGAAAAACCTGTAGTTGGACACAATTCAACATGTGTTTCATGAACTTTCTAGATTTCTCCTCCCGATAAATATTACTGAGGAAATCTGCATGAAAATGGGATTCTTATCCCTTGGAGTTCTTTTGCCACTGCAGCTTATTCCCCATCTGACCTCATAATTTTGTGTTGTGACATCACAGTCTGTTGCCATGGGAATGGCTCTGATATCACCAGCAGAGTATAGTGAATGCAGGTCAAGAATAATCAACAGAAGCAGAAAAAGGAACAAACACCCTGTTTTCATGCAAATGACGTATGCAATATATAATGGGAGAAGAAATGCAGAACTAATTAATTTATTTGAAAATTGGTAACGAAGGTACGCTGAGCCAGGGCTCATGTCCAGGTGTGACCTGGGGAAAAGGGGAAAGAGGATACAATAACTCAAAAACTGCAGTAGTAAAGCATTCCAAATATAAAATGCAAACAGTGAACAATTCAACAAGATACAAGTGCAAATAACAATAAACAAGCATTTGTCAATGCTGGATGTTTGCTTGCTGGCATTGGCATTGGTAGTGTAGGAGTAACAGAGCTGCAGAATAGGAATGGCAGTGAAGTATTGAACTGAAGCCAACCCCACCAGCACCCTGCAGAGACTGGCAGGCATTGGGGTGTGCCTTTGGGTCATCAGGCATAACGGCCATGCCATTTCACCACACCCTACCCTGCAGACACCGACAAGTGTCACGGTGTGCCTTGGGGTCTTTGGCCCTTATGTTCACCCCATTCCATCAGGAGATATGGTGAGATGGGTGCTGTACAGGAGAATGGGGTGAACTTTGGGGCCGAAGAGTCCAAGGCACACCTCAGTGCCTCTCACTGGCTGCAGGGTGTGGGTGGGGGTCAAATGGTATGAGTATTACAGGCGACAATCCCAAGTCACACCCCTGATGCCTGTCAGTCTCTACAGGGTGGGGCGTTATGGTCGGAAACCCTAACGCCTCAGGCGTTCATTGGTATTTTCACTCCAAATTTTCAACATGGTTTTTTTGTGACCCCCACCTCATGAACAGTGGCAATATCAGTTTGTTTGCCGAAATACTATGCCATTTGGCACCACAGGTGCGAAAACACATTTCGAACAGGATATGAAAAATGACCGCTGTACTGTTCTTGGGGAGGTGTTAAAAATGGCAATGTTGAAAATCTGCAGTGAAAATATAAAAACAAAATGGTGAAGTCACTAGCGTGTGTAGAAGCTGTGCAACGCACACCTGCAATGTAATTAGTTTGGGAATTTTTTACAGCAGATTATCAACACAGGCATTTTGGGACCTCTGCTCATGAACAGTGTCACTGTGATTTTTTTAATCTGTCCCGAACAGTGATTTCCCACAGCAACCACGCATTTCTGCACTGGAAGTGCGAAAACACATTTCGGCCATGGTGTGAAAAATGACAGCTGTACTGTTCATAAGGAAGTGTGGAAAAATGCCAGTGGTGAAAATCTGGACTGAAAATATTACAAATTCATGAACTTATGAGGGTGCGTAGAAACTGCGCAATGCTCACTCATAACAAAGTCATTTTATGGACTTTTGTCACCAAATTTTTAACATAGCCATTTTAAGATCTCTGCTCATGAACAGTGTCACTGTGATTTTCTTAATCTGTCCTGAACATTGATTTCACACACCGACTGTGCCATTGTGCACTACATGCGTGGAAACACATTTTTGGGGAGAGATGTGAAAATGACAGCTGTACTGCCCATAAGGAGGTGTGGTAAAATGGCAATGTTGAGAATCTGGAGTGAAAATATTAAAAATTTGTTAGTCATTTTTGGTAATTTTTTCACCAAATTTTTAACATAGGGTTTTTGGGGGCCTGCCTCATGAACTATGACACTGTCATTTCGTAAATCGGTCCCGAAAGGTGGTTCCACGCAGTGACCATGAAATCACCTTGTGGGGCCGACTAATGCCATGACAGTGCCAGAATTCATGAGGAGGGGTCCCAAAAACCCCATGTTGAAAATTTGGTGTCAAAATTCCAAAAAATGCCTGAGATATGCATCAAAGTTGAAAAAAATCTATTTATTCCATTATACAGCTTACCGGCATTTCCTCAGTTCGCGGTGGGCTTTGAAGAGTGCAGACGTGTTCCTGGTCTACCTAAGATCATTGCGCCAGACTCCGGAAGTAAGTATGGAGTGAGGTGGGGGTGTGGGGAGGCAGGGTGTGCAGAGGGTGAGTGCGGGTGGGAGGAGGGGCAAGACAAGCGGCGAGGACCGTTTTTGTTTTAGGTCTTTTTGCTTTTAGGAAGATGGCATGAGGACTTTTGCCATGCTGGGTGGCTCCCAGCATGGCAGCTCGAGCTTTGTTTTTTGGGGGGCCAGTGGAGCTGATGGGGATTGGGCACCCCTGTCGGCCATACAGAGGTTTGCCAAGATGGGGTGGGCTCTCAGCGTGGTACCTGGAAGTGTGTTTGGGGGGGCAGCAGACAGACATTTGCCACGCTGGGGTGGGCTCCCAGCGTGGCACCTGAAGGTGTGTTGGGGGCCAGCAGACGGACGTTTGCCATGCTGGGGTGGGCTCCCAGCGTGGCACCTGGAAGTGTGTTGTGGAGGGAGACGCTGAGCCGACGGTGGATTTGGCACCCTCATCGGCTGTAGTTCACTTCAAATTGAATTTATGTTCCAGGAAGAGAAAGCAGAGACGTATACAAGCAGGATTGCTGGCAATATGCTAATCAACACTATCTTATCGCAGCTCACTGAAGCAGTCTCTCCCTTTCAACTGTACGCCACTGCATTTTCAACTGCTGTCACAGACAGCTGCAGCATTCATTGGTGAACTGTGGCCGCGCCTGCAAACACACTGACTGAATTGGAAGACAGGGTGCCACACCTACAAAAACTCGGATGATGGCATTATGTTTCTTGCACATGCATGCAAGCAAACATAACAACGAACAGAAGCTGGCTCTATGAGCAGCACCAATACCCACTTAAAATGACAAAAGCTGGTCGATACAAATAAGTGCAGAAGTTGCACTGATATGAACAGACCCCAGGAAGGACCATGGCAGGGGTAAAAAGTGTTCCAGGGCCAGGTCAGGTAGGAGGCTGACAGGAGAGGTAGGGGAAGAGCTTTAGCTGGTGCCTAGGGGAAATAGGGGAGGGTGAGAGACAGAGAGAGGAAGGAGCCAGTTCCAGAGGGTGGGAAGGCGAAAGAAGAAGGCGGACTGCCCAGCAGAGGAGTGAGGGTGGGGGAGGGAGTCATAAAATGCAAGGATTCCTGGAGCAGAGGGAATAGGAGGCAGAGGGAGTGGGTGAGAGTAGTGTGGTTGAGTAAGATGGTGGAGATCCAGACCTGTATTTGGAGATGAAGGAGGCGCAGTGAGCATTGTGAAGTGATGATGGCTAGGAAGGAGTAGAGAGAGCAGTGATGAGTATGGGGGGGTGGAATAAGTAGCAAAGTGACAGAAGGCATTATGGAGGGTGTCCAGTTTGGCAAAAGAAGAGGAAGGGGCAGTATTGTAGACCACATCTAAGCTGTTGAAGACCAGGAGCACCATTTTGGTAACCAACTCTTGGTAGACCTGCAGGGATAGGCAGTCTTTCTTATGGTACCAGGCTCCAAGCTTGGGATGGAGCTTGGAGTGAATAGCATCTATGTGGGCAGAGATGTCAAGCCTACTATCAAGCCACACACTGATATGTGAAATATAATCTGAATTGCGTCTAAATATTATGTTTTTCAAAGTTCTCCTGGAGGTATCAGCTGCTCTTTAAGAAGCAACACTTGACCATCTATAACAAACAATCCTCAAGTCCCCAACTGTTAGCTTACCTAATTAGAACAGTCCAATTTTATAAATTTTTCTCTTCATAGTCATCTTAGGGGAAGGGTTCATAAATCCTTGCATCGAGGAGCTGGCTGTTGGATCCCTTCCCCAACCTAGTACACAGTGCATGAAGCTTCGCCCACCTGTACCTCCTCCAAGCTCAGATGTTTTGTGACGCACATGTTTTTTGAGCACCAGGGCATACTCCATTGATGTAAATGGGTACAGGATTTCGAGGACTTTTTTTCATATTTTAGAGGTCCACTGGGTTTAAATCAATGCAGCAGCTCAGCTAACAAGGCTTTTGTTCAAGCCCCAATGGGAAAGTTTCAAGGGGGTGATTAGAAACAAAAGGGAAGTAGGGACAGGGAAAGCTCTGCAAGCTACACAGAAATAACAGGGCAGACTTGATGGACTACTGGTCATTTTCTGTCCTTTATCATCTATGTATCTAATGTGGGGCTCAGTGTCATGTTCCTTCCTGTCTAGTCGTGTCAATCAGCACCTTCACTTTCAGACACAAACTGGCAAGAATGGACAGAGCCATCACTTCTAATTGCTTCACTGCTATGTGGTTCCAATCATTATGTCTGGGCTTCATTCATGGCACTGTCACAATTGTGCTACAACAGGATTAGACAAGAAGTAACTAGACTCTCTGCACCAGTATATGTGCAAACCAAGCCCCTGTAGTTGGTACAAATGATCTGTAATGTAAATGCAGTATTTCTCTGTGGTACCCGAGAAATATCATGTTAAATCCCCTAAGCGAAAGAAGATGGACTCAGAAACAGTTCATTTTCTCGCTTTCGTTTTATGCAAGCCTGGAAATGCATTATCCAATTCATCAACGGATTCATTCCATAATCACTTTGTATTTCTTGCAGAATGAAATCTGACAGCATAGTGCTTCCACTAAGTTTTCCATCTGAAATGTTTCCTTTCACTAAATCCAATAACAGGTCATTTCTACAGCACGTCTTTTATTACTTGCAGCCAAACAGAGGCAGACAGGGGCAGACTGCCATACAAGGGGGAATAATATAAGGGAGCTGTTTAAACTAAGCAGAGTGAAGCACTGGAAAAACCATGAGGCTTCTAAATCATCAATGGTGGTTCTTTGTTTAACTGAATGTCTGGGAATCTGGAGAACCTCCAACAGGAAATAGAACTAACAGTGTATAGTGTGGCCCGGTTAATCTGTAAACTGACAAGTGAATTCCAGTAACCAACGCAGTCTTGTGTACAAAGCAATTCTGTACTGGTGCTTTCCTGTTTATGTGACCTTCAAGTATTCCTCCTAGTACAGCGGTGCTTGCAAAAATCAAATTATAAATGTGACATTTTAGTGCAGTATTAAAAGATACTGCACTCAACCCATGAATATGAAGCACTGTTTCTGTGCTCAGTTTAATGAATTATTATTTGATCAGTTATCACAGTCATTTAAGGTGTTCAGTGTTGAATAGGTTGGTGTTGGAACATGTTGCCAGGTTAGGGGGGTTGAAATGCTGAAAAAAAAAGTTTGCGGGAATACCCTGTATATTATCAACAGAGATTTATTGCACTAGATTTTAAAATCGAAATACTGCAGTTGCTTATTCTTCCCAGGTTCTGTCAGGAGAAACTGCTTCACTAGGTGAGCAATACATGAGAGAACCAACAGTCCTGGTTTACAGATGCATCCGGGGGAGGAACAGGAGAGAGAGAGAGAGAGAGATCAAGAATCAGATACAATCCAAATCAGAGCAGTTAATAACAACTAAAAACATTAGCTGTTATCACATCCTTAGAAAGCTTCTGGGTCCTTAAACTATAAGGCAGAAAGAAATAATCGCATAGTCCACAGAACTGTAACCTGAATGTACCAGGGAACAATCTGATTCAGCTTTGACCAAGCCTGGCTATAAATATCATGGTGACCTTAAAAGGAAATAAATACCATCCTCATTAAATACACACTAGCAATAACACACATTGTTTGCTGACTGGACCCCAGCTACCACTCCTTCTGTCGCTTTGCTCTCAGCTATACACTTCACACCCACCACTGCTCCCTTTACTACGAAATAGTTCGCTCTCTCTCTCTCTCTCTCTCTGCCCCCTCCCTTGATCTCTTCTCCCCTCCCTTGATCACTCTCTCTCACCCTCCACTGATGTCTCTCTCACCCTCTCGCCCTTGATCACTCTCTCTCTCTCTCACCCTCCACTGATGTCTCTCTCACCCTCTCGCCCTTGATCACTCTCTCTCTCTCTCACCCTCCACTGATGTCTCTCTCACCCTCTCGCCCTTGATCACTCTCTCTCTCTCACCCTCCACTGATGTCTCTCTCACCCTCTCGCCCTTGATCACTCTCTCTCTCTCACACCCTCCACTGATGTCTCTCTCACCCTCTCGCCCTTGATCACTCTCTCTCTCTCTCACCCTCCACTGATGTCTCTCTCACCCTCTGCCCTTGATCACTCTCTCTCTCTCTCACCCTCCACTGATGTCTCTCTCACCCTCTCGCCCTTGATCACTCTCTCTCTCTCTCACCCTCCACTGATGTCTCTTTCACCCTCTCACCCTTGATCTCTCTCTCCCACCCTCCAATGATGTCTCTTTCACCCTCTCACCCTTGATCACTCTCTCTCACCTTCCAATGATGTCTCTCTCACCCTCTCACCCTTGATCTCTCTCTCCCACCTCACTTGATCTCTCTGCCCTCCCTTGATCTCTCCTCTCTCTCTCTCCCTCACTTGACCTCTCTCTCCCCTCCACTTACCCTCTCCCCTCCTTGATGTCTCTCCCCCAATCTCTCTCTCCCCCCACTCCCCTTGATCTCTCCCCCTTCCAAGGTACATGTCTCTTTCTCTCTTCTTCTCTCCTGCCTAAATTCGGGCTCTCTGCCCTCCCTGCTACCTCTGCACTCCTCCTACCCTTTCCCCATCCTACTTCCTCAGAAACTCTTTACTCTGCATTGTAGTCACCGTGCTGTTTATTGCACAGTATATATTCCTTTTACCTCTGTACTTTATACTGACTTTTATTTACACTTGAAAACTCGATGCACTTTGTGTCTACTCTATTGCCCCCAAATGATCATCTGCTCAATCTGCTTTTCCTTGTAAAAAATACAACAGAAGCCAGGTTAAGTAAATAAACTAACATTTTTTTGTACTACAAAGCAAAAGGGAATTAATCAAAAACTAAAAAAGTGCATCACTTATGCCTCAGTCTGCCCATTATATCCTCTCTGTGTATTAGCCCCTTTCACTTGCTTCTCCTTCACAGTGATTTTGCCTTGCATGCCAGTGGTTTGCAGTATTGAGCTATGAAAGCAAAACTAATGGATGAAGACAAATCAGTCAACATACAGCTTTGTTACTGCACCTTATTTGATTTAGTCTGACCCTTCTCAGGACTAATCGCTATTCACCGCTGCATTATTCTTACATTTTAAACCATTACCAGCAACAGCAGACAAACTACTAACTCGGCATTTAAATGTTATGAGTGGGAGAGCATTGCAACATTTTTTTTATTAAACAGAGATAAATACATTTTTTTCTGAAAGTTACATAGCTCCCATACACTCTAACATGTTTGTAGCACAGTGGACCTTTCATAATTGTTCATAAAATAAATAATTCATATCCTCAGTTGAACTATACTATTATGGCAATTAACGGCTCTTTAATTTATGTTACACAATGCACCCATGAGGCCTAACATTACACAGATAAATTACCAATAAAGCGTCTTTAATATTACAAATCCACAGTTCAGGTCCACGCACTCCCTAGGCACAACAGCTACTGAAGATTTCGCCTGACTTCACTGCAAGCGGCAGGGTGACAGCTGTAGTAGAGAACATTCACTACTGGTCACAAGTAACATAGGATTGTGACTACACGTCTCAGTCTGTGCCTTTGCCACCATGGAGCCTGATTCTGTCAGATCTCAACAGCTAAGCTGCAGCAGGCCTGGTCTTTACAAGGCTCTCAGTAGGTTTCTGGCTCTCTGGGGTTGAGGACCACATAATATTAACAAAAATTAAAAAAAAATTCCTGTAGACCTGCAGAGTTCCTGCATCCCACTGCAGTATGGGTGAGTGCCATACAGTGGTAAGTGCATCCTGCCGTAGGGGTGTATGAGTAATGAATAGTATTTCCCAAATACAACCTATTCATTAACAAAAAATGAATAACAGGCCCACTATTCATGGTATTCATTTTAAAACATTTCCTTCCCCACCTTCCCCTTTCCACAGTGCCCCAGAAACTACTAGACAACATGTTTTGGATTGTGGCACTATGCCACAAGCTGACAGTGTCCTGTCAAGCTGACACCCAGCAGCTTTTAAATTGTCATCTCCTGGCACTATGGCAGAAGTCGACAGCATCTTTTAAACTACACCCCTTCCCAAGCCCAAGTCACTCTGCCATGCAAAACCCATTTCTTTATTGCAGCCCCCCTTACCTTGATTTTGGGGGGGGTAAGTGCCATCACCCTTATCCCGATTCCCAACTAGTCAGTCAGGTCCCCCCTCTTTCTGTACTTCCCCAGCCCACTCTCTCTCTAATACTGTCAAAAATATGTGTGTGTGTGTGTGTGTGTGTGTGTGTGTGTGTGTGTGTGTGTCTCTCTCTCTCTCACTAATGCAATTCAGTAGAGCAAACGAGAGGTGTGTGATGACAGGGGTGAAGCAGCAGTGCCATGACGGTACTGCTCTGCCCCTCCGTCATTATCACATGCCACCTACTTGCTCTGAAGAACTGTACTAGTGAGAAAGACACATTTTTGGTGGTACTAGAGAGCAGGCTAGGAGTGCACAATGGGAAGTGGGGGGCCTGATTGACTAGCTGGGAAGCAGGATAAGGATGCTTGCATTACCCACCCCAAATTAAGGTAAAAGGGGGGGCTGCAGTACAGAAACGGAAGATGCTATGAATAAAGAGACTCAAGCTGGGTGCACCAAAACTATAGGAACAGTTTGGTTTGGGATCCAAGTGAGCTCACACCAGCATGAGCAGGCTGAAGGGCGAGGTGGAGCAGCAGCAAGTGTGGAGAGAGAGGCAGTACGTGTGAGTGTGACAGTCATGCTGGGTGGGGAGAAGCAGCAGGGGGGAAACAAACAAGTGAGCTCACACCAGCATAAGCAGGCTGAAGGGCGAGGTGGAGCAGCAGCAAGTGAAGAGGGAGAGAGGCAGTACGTGTGAGTGTGACAGTCATGCTGGGTGGGGAGAAGCAGCAGGGGGGAAACAAACAAGAGAGCACACATCAGCATCACGTGTTGGCAAGGGGCAGAGAGTCGAGTGAATCAAGGAGCTGACTGGGTGGGTGGAATATTGTGGCAGAGGGCAGGGAGGAGAAACAGAGTGTCAGTCACAGGTAATGAGGGCATGCTCTGCTGATCTTGCATGTGACCATCAGTTGTGCAGGCCAGTAAGGTCTCCTGATTTTCGCTTACAGCTAATGCCTGTACAGGACTGGTTAATCCTTATGTCAGACACTATCTGTCAGTTAATCAGGATGAGTGAGAGTAGGACATCTAACTTAATTTCTCTGCCAACCTACAGTAAGTGCTGTTGCACTTCGGTTTGATCAACTAAGAGACAATTACTTCAACTGTCACTGACAGAAAATCTCATGGAAATTGCGTTTTCCACACAATCCTTTAGCAAATCAACCTGATTACTTAGTACTAGCCTAGTACTAGTCAGGATTAGATTAAAAATTGGTTTGTGACTCTAAATTTGAATAAATAATCTTAAAACAACTAAAAACAAAGAGCGTATTTGCAATATTGATGTGTGTGCTCATTTGGGATATAGTGATCACAAAATCATTGAATGTAAGTTAGATCTCTTTAACTCTAAAATTTATGGCTCTACAGCCCTACCTGACTTTAAGAAAGCTGATTGGGCAAGACTAACAAATGATCTTGGTAATATAGATTGGAGATCTCTCCTTACAGGTCTAACAGTAAACCAAATGTGGACTATACTAAAAACCAAGATACATGAGGCAATGAACTTATATATCCCTAGACGTAAAAAGTTCAGTTGTAAGGGTGATATCCCACTTTGGTTTTCCAAGGTTATTAAAATACAAATAAGTAAGAAGCTTAGAGCCTTTAGGAAATACAAATCAAAACCCTCCTCAATAAATAAACTAAAATATATGACCCAAACAAAGGTTACTGAAAACATTAATTAAAAGGGAAAAAAATAAGTTAGAGTGTAAACTGGCCAGCTCCAAAGACTGTAAAGCCTTTTATGCTTATGTTAATAAAAATAAGCAGTCAAATAATAAAATTAATACTATAACAGTTGATGGTAAGACAGTGTCAAGTAATATGGATATTGCCAATGCCTTTAACTCATTTTTTATTTCAGTATTTCACCAAAAACATTTGGTATCACCCTCGCTTTCCATTGATAACTCAGTGGAAATAAATTTGAATCAAGAAACAGTACTTAAAGAACTACATAAATTACGCATGTCTGCGTCATCTAGACCCAACAATTTAAGTTCACTTGTCTGGAAAAAATTGCAAATGTTGTAGTCTAGCCTTTAACCATCTCTTATGACTGGCGATATTCCATCTGATTGGTTAAGTGCTATAGTTGTTCCCATTCAAAAAGAGGGTAATAGAGCCTGTGTTTTTAACTATAGACCAATTAGTCTCACTTTGGTCTGCTGTAAATTACTTGAAAGAATAATCAAAAATATGATTGATTATGAAATAACCTCTTTGAGGTTAGAAGACCTTACGCAGCATTGTTTCAAGAAAGGTCTCTCATGTAACACAAATTTGATTTCTTTCTATAATTTTGTTAGTAGTCAACTAGATAAAGGAGTACCAACGGATGTAATTTATTTAGATCTAGGAAAGGCATTCAATTCGGTACCTCATGATAAACTTATTTCTAAATTACATAGCTTGGGACTAAATGGTTATATCCTGAGATGGATAAAAAACTGGCTGACTGACAGAAAACAAAAAGTAAAAATTAATTCGGAATTTTCCAAAGATGGATATGTTATTAGTGGAGTTCCCCAGGGATCAGTACTGGGTCCTGTGTTGTTTAATTTATATATAAGCGATATGAGTAAAGGGCTTGGTAGTATCATAACTAAGTTTGCTGATGATACAAAAATAGGTGTCGATGTTTCATCATTTTCTCAATATCTACAATTAAGTAAAGATCTGCAATTTGTTGAGCAATGGGGAGTGGAAAACAATATGAAATTCAATGAAGAAAAATGTTCCGTGTTACATTTTGGTAATAGTAACCCTAAATATAATTATGTTATGAACAACAAAGTACTTACGGCTAGTATATGTGAGAAAGATCTGGGTGTATGGATGGATATCAACTAATCTTCCAAAACACATGTAAAAAAAACTATTTCTGAAATGTAACCGAATAATTCAATCTATAAAAAGAGCATTTATATCTAGAGATAGATTAAGCACTATGAAATTATATAAAACATATGTTTTACCACATCTTGATTATGGTACCCCAATCTGGAGCCGTTATCTCTCGAGGGACATTAACTTAATAGAAAGAATTCAGAAGAGGGTTACTAAATCAGTACATGGGTTAAAAAGTTGTGATTACAATGAAAGATTAAAGATACTTAACTTATATTCATTAAAAACTAGAAGAATTAAGGGTGATTTGTTATTGTTATACAAAATCAATAAAGACCCTCCCTAATGGAGAAATGTGGTTTTCATATAACTAATAAGAAGGTTAACCTTAGGTCACATAAGTTACAAATTCATGTTCCTAAAGTCCATACAGTTAAATGCCTTAATTTTTATAACATACATACTTCTAGAATATGGAACACTTTACCTAAACATATTATTGAGGCATCTACATTTGACCAGTTTAAAATTAGATTAGAAGAGCATCTTTTGAGCACTGGGAAGCTGGGATAACCCCACTATGAGTGGGAGACAATTAAATGGGATTTTTTTTGCCTACTTAATCTGTTTCCTCCAAGTTAATCCAAGTTAAAAAGCTGTGCTACAGGTTAGACTGTAGTCTGCAGTGCTTTCTGGGTAACCAGTCAAAGTCAAAACCTTTTTATTTTACAACTTAATCTTTTTAAGGAGGTGTCATTTTCTTGGACTGTATTTTAGTGATCTAACTGTACCCTCTGCTACCAAAAAGCCAAAGGGGTGGGGGGTGGTGAGCTAGTTGTGACAGTCTTGTGTGGCAGACTTCATAGTTTTATTTTCTTTCTGTAATCTAGAGGAAAGTAGTTCAATCGTGCAGTACTGCTATGTGCTGGATTTATCTGTTTTCTTAGTAGATACACCACAGGTCAGGCAGCTGATATTTCTGTCTGTCCTTATGCTTTTTTTTTGGGGCTTGAAGCTTAAAGTAGCAGTATTTGTTAGTAACCATAAACATTTCTCAGTAATAAGGTTTGTCTGGCAAAAATATAAAAATGCACATTTTTATTTTCGTTTTCTTTCATTCCTAAACCAAGATATGGGGTCTTGAAGTTTTAAAAGTTCCCATGGCCATGCTATGCCCATGCCACACCCACCATGAAAAAAAATTAAATATTTTCTGCTGTTTGCTATCAGAAACATGCAGAAGAACAATCCTAATACAACTACAGCAAGCATCTAGCATGTACATTCACCAAGTAACACCAGGGGAAGAGATTTTTAAACATGGCGAATGGTGGCAATCTTTAATTACATGAGTCATTTATTACAAAATCAGCATTAAAAAAAGGTTTTAACAACATTTGAGAAAACTAAAAATATACTGAGCATGAATCTCAGGTTATAAGAAATACATTTTTGCTAAAAAAATACTATATGATGAATTTTTTTGCCAACTAACAAATACTGCAGCTCTGAGAAGGCAAGACGGGAGGGTGAGCTGGATGTCATTATAGGTACTAATGACCTGGCAAATGGGAGCCAAAGGAAGTTCAGGAAGAGTTTAAGAAACTGGGGAGGGGTCTCAAGCAAGTAGCTACTTCTGTCACTTTCTCAGAAGTACTACCTGTGAGAGGCAAGGGAGAGCATAGGAGTGCATGCACCAGGAACTTTAACTCATGGTTGAAGAACTGGTGCTGTGAGGAAGGGTTTGGATTCATTGGTGACTGGGGACCCACCTGGAGGATGGAGTTTGTTCGAGCCTGGCGGCCTGCATCCATCCTGGAGGAATCCAAGCACTCAATGATAAGTTTAAATGCTACATTGACAATCATTTAAACTAGCAAAGAGGGGTGACAGGCCAGCAAGGAGGGTACCTGCTTGCTCACCCCCCACAGCTAGCAGTGGAACCAGTGAACCAGAGGAGTGGCTATCTCTGCAAAGCAGTGTGCAAAAGATGGGGATTAGTGCCCAAGAGGTGGATAAGCAGAAAAGGGGCAAAATTCAGCAGAAGGGCAGACAGCAAGGAGAACCAGGGATAAATGACAACCAAGGAAGGGGCTGGAGTAGAACAGTGAAACAGTCTAGGGAGGTCAAATCATGGAAAGCCATGTGTGCAAATGCCAGGAGCCTTAGCAACAAGATGGAAGATCTGAAGGCTGCCATGGTACAGTCAGACCTGGACACTGTGGCCATCACTGAAACCTGGTGTAATGATAACCACGACTGGGAGATTACCATACCTGGCTACAACATATTCAGAAGAGACAGAGCAGGCAGGAAGGGAGGAGGAGTGGCACTGTATGTGAAAAATGACATAAGGGCCACAGACATCCAGGAGGAACAAAATGGGGGAGAGATACTGTGGGTTAAGCTGGAAAGGAAAATGGGGACAGCCATCCGCACAGGTGTGGTCTATAGACCACCAGCCCAGGAGGAAGAAACAGATAGGGAGCTGATGCTAGCCATCCAAAGGATGGCAGACAAGGGTGAGGTAGTACTGGTTGGAGACTTCAATATTCCAGACGTGGACTGGAGCATCCCAGCAGCAGCATCAACTAGGAGCAATTTATCCTGGACTCCTTCAGGTGCCTTCCTCAAGCAACTGGTCATGGAACCAACTCGGCAGAAGGCAATACTGGACCTTGTGCTCACAAACAGGGACAGTGTGATGGGGGTAACAGTGGGGAGCACCTGGGAAACAGTGACCACCAGTCATTGTGGTTTGAAATCACAGAAGAGCAGAACCAAACCACACAAAAACATGTATCCTGGATTTTAGGGGGCAGACTTTGGGAAAATGGGGAGATACTTGAAAGAGGCATTAAGGGGAATGGGACAGGAATCAGGGGTTGAGGAACAGTGGGCAGTATTTAAAATGGGGATTACAAGAACAACAGAATTATGCATTAAGCAGGTTAGCAAGAGGAAAAGGAAGAGGAAACCATTATGGTTTTCCAAAGAGGTAACAAAGAAAGTGAAAGCCAAAAAGATTGCATTCAGGCAATACAAAAAGACACAGGCAGAAGGGGATAGGGAGAAGTACCAGGAGAAGCAAAGGGAGGCAGGGGAGGTCAAGGGAAGCCAAAGCTCAGACAGAAGAACACATTGCAAAATCAGTGGGTAGAGGACAAAACCTTTACAGGTACATAAGTGAAAAAAGAAAGACAAAGGGAGGGATAGTGAGACTGAAGGGGAGGATGGGGGCCGCGTGGAGGATGACAACAGTAAAGCTGACATATTGAACAGGTATTTCTGCTCAGTCTTTACTGAGGAAGAGGAGGGTAGTGGGTCTGAAGGGAGTACAAGGGGTGAGAATGGTGCAGAAATGGACACAAGTCCCTTTACACGAGAAAGGGTCCTGAAGGAACTGGAAGTAATAAGAGTTGATAAAGCAATGGGGCCAGATGGGGTGCACCCCAAGGTCCTTAAAGAACTAAAAGAGGTGGTGGCTGAACCTCTGGCTATCTTGTTTAGCCGATCACTGGAAACAGGGAGGTCCAAAGACTGGAGGACAGCAGATGTAGTCCCCTTATACAAAAGTGGGAACAAAGAGGAAGCAGGGAACTACAGACCAGTCAGCCTCACCTCGGTAGTGGGAAGATCATGGAAGCACTACTGAAGGAGAGATTGGTGGAACATCTGGTTGTCAGTGGACTACAGGACCCAAGGCAGCATGGTTTCACCAGGGAGGTCATAGTAGACCAACCTTCGTTGAATTTTTGACTGGGTGACTAGGGAGTGGATCAGGGGAGGGCAGTGGACATGGCCTATCTGGACTTCAGCAGGCCTTTGACACTGTGCCACATAGAAGACTATTACACAAACTGGGAATATGGGTGTGGGCAGGACAGCAGTGTGGTGGGTAGGTAACTGGCTGGGTGGCAGGACACAGAGGGTGGTGGTAAATGGCTGTCACTCCACAGAGGGAAGAGTGACCAGTGGGGTACCACAGGGATCAGTGCTGGGACCGTCCTGTTCAACATCTTCATCAGTGACATTGGCAGGACCTAGAAGGCAGAATTTCACTGTTTGCTGATGACACAAAGCTCTGTAACAGAGTAGACACACCAGAGGGTGTAGACAGAATGAGAAGGGACCTGCAGAAACTTGAAGAATGGTCAGGGGTTTGGCAGTTGAAATTCAATGCAAAGAAGCAAGATAATGCATATGGGCACAAAAACCCGGCACAATATATCAGTTGGGGGTGAGGATATAGCATGCACCAAGCAGGAAAGGATCTTGGGGTTGTCATCTCTGATGACCTCAAGGTAGGAAACAGTGTGACAAGGCATCAGGTAAAGCAAATAGGATGCTGGGATGTATAGGAGGGGCATCACCAGCAGGAAAAGGGAGGTCATAATTCCGCTATACAAGACACTAGTGAGGCCCCACCTGGAGTACAGTGTACAGTTCTGGAGACCTTAACTACGTAAGGACATAGACAGGGTAGAGAAGGTTCAGAGGAGGGCAACAAAGATGGTGCATGGATTGCATCACAAGTCCTATGAAGACAGGTTGAAGGAACTGAACATGTACTCCCTGGAGGAGAGGAAGGAGAGAGGGGATATGATAGAGACATACAAGTATCTTACAGGGAGGAACAGGGTGCAGGAATACGCTATTTATAAGCGAAAAAGATGTACCAGGACTAGAGGGCATGGGATGAAGTTGGAGGGAGGATGATTCAGAGGAAACATGAGAAAGAATTTCTTCACAGAACGGGTGGTGGACAAGTGGAACACCCTGCCAGAGGAAGTGGTGGGGGCTGAAACAATCACGGGATTTAAGAATGCATGGGAAAGACATAAAGGAATTCTAGAGGTCAGGGGTAAGGGGCAACAGACTTCTAGGAAAACAAACTGAACTTACAAGCTCAAATGGGCAGACTGGGTGGGCCATAGGCCCTTATCTGCCGACACTGTCTATGTATCTATGTTTCTATGAGAAGGGTGCTAATGCTTCAAGTTTAGTGACCCCTGCTTGTGACTTCAACAGGCAGTCAGCATCAAGTTTATTTCCTTGATTTAATTTAGTGCTGTCTGTGTGACCAAAACAACTGAGGGGGTGCTACTTTAAGAAAAAGAAATTCAAGTTGTCAAGCTGTGACTGATTACTTGAAAATGTAATTGACCAGTTTCTTCTCCATCAGATTCTGGTTTGTGCACAGCTATTAAAGCACACAGTCTAGTTCTTGGTACCTAATAAATAATCCTTTTGCTGGAGAGCAGCCCTATTTTGGGTGTTTAAAAAATTAATACAAAGTAAAATCTCCAGACTAGTGGTGTACATCCCTTCTGTGTGACCACAGTTAAAAGTGCACCACCTCTGAGTACTAGATAATCCCTTGTTACCCATCTTAATGCAGCCCCATTTTTAGCATTTAAAAATATGTAATACATTAGACTGTTTCCTGCTGTACGTCCCTGGACACTGTGACCAGATAAAAGCACAGGTTTGGGAGTAGTTAGGTAAATTCTTTATTGCCTTTTACGTCGGACAGACCCTATTTTTGAGTGTTTAAAAATACATATACCGTAGAAGCCACTTAATCAGGACATGGATAATAGAGATGTCCACTTTATTAGGTTGTCCCGCCGGGCACCAATTAAGTAGCTATGTTTTCCTATGGATGCCTTCACTGGTTAAATGGGACACCCCTGCCATTTTATGGGGACAACTGTCTCCCTGACATACACGCCCTGACTTACCCATCATGCTGTCACTGAAGTTAATCCCTTGCTAATCCTCTACCCTAATCAAGTTAACACCTTTTGAGACACCTGAATAGATGTGAATAGCATTCTGAATTGCTGTTTCCTGTGTTCCCTCCCTCCCTCCATCTCCTACAATCCCCCCCACCAGGTTATACATTAAAAAATAAAACAAGTAAAGAAGTCTCCAATAGAGAGAGTCAGGGGGACAGCATGCAAGCTGCGAAGATGCACTATAGGAGAGAAAGAGAGAGCAAGCAAGAGTGCCATGGGGCAAGGGTTGGAACTCCTGTTTTTCTCCCCCGTGTTTTTTCATAAATAAATGACCGCTGTTTTGCCTGAGAGGGTTTTCTATTTCTACCAAACAAGTCCCCATTTTCCTGAACAGTGTTTCGAGCGGAGCATGAGACAGTGAGGAACAGTACCACCTGACTGGTTGAGAGAGAGAGTACTGTGGAGATACAGAATGGGACAGAGAGAGAGAGAGAGAGAGAGAGAGAGAGGGAGCAAGAGCACCATAGAAGCAAGCGACTCCTGTTTTTCTGCTGTGTTTTTTTTTCCCTTAAAAAATAAAATGACTGCCACTATGCCATTTTTGCTGAACAGTGCTTTGAGCGGAGCGTGAGACAGAGAGGAACAGCACCATCTGACTGACACAGCGAGAGAGAGAGAGAGAGGGAGAGATCTGTGGCAGAGGGGTTGAAAAAATAGCTGAAGGAACCTTTGGCTGGTGAAATAACCCGCGAGCCTGCAAGGTAAGCGGGGGGAGCAGCAGCCACAAGAAAACACAGTGTACATGACTCACATTAGCCATTTTAATGGCTTCTGTTAAATGGGACAGCTGCTTAATCAGGATGAAAAGCCCGCCACCAGGGTGTCCCAATTAAGCAGTTTCTACTGTATAACAAACTGTGAACATACTAGAGTTCAAAGCAAACTCAAGTTGGGTAAAATCCCTTATTGCCTTTCTGGAAACCCTATTCTGTACGTCCCTGGAGCCTGTGACTACCATTCAAAGCACACAGTAATCTCAGGAGTAGCTGTGTTTGTCTAATTCTTCCTACAATCCTATTCTGAGTGTTTAAAACATTTAATACATCCTAATTTCTGCGGTATGTCCCTGGACCCTGTGACCACAGTTCAAATCATACAAGTAGTCTTGGGAGTAGCTCAGTAAATCCCGGTTGTCTAATTCTTCCTGCAACCCTGTTTTGAGTGTTTAAAAAATTTAATACATCTCATCTGCACATCCCTAGGCCGTGTGACCACACTAAAGCACACAGTCTCGGGAGTAGCTAGGAAAATCCCTGTTGTATTTTTTTCTTCCTGCAACCCTATTTTGCATGTTTGAAAAATGTAAGAATCTCTTCTTTATGTCCCTGGACCATGTGACCACAGTGCAAAGCACACAGTAATCTCAGGAGTAGCTGGGTTTGTCTAATTCTTCCTACAATCCTATTCTGAGTGCTTAAAACATTTAATACATCCTAACTTCTGCTGAATGTCCCTGGACTTTGTGACCACAGTTCAACTCATATAGTGGTCCTGGGAGTAGCTCAGTAAATCCCTGTTGTCTAATTCTTCCTGCAACCCTATTTTGAGTGTTTAAAAACATTAATATATCTCTTCTGTACCTCCCTGAACACTGGGACCACAGTTCAAAGCACACAGAGTAGTTTTGAGAGTAGCTGGGTAAACCTCTGTTGTCTTTTTCTTCCATCAGCCCTATTTTGAGTGTTTAAAAAATGTAACACATTTTTACAAAGACACTAAAAAAACCCTTGTCTTCTTCTTGCAGACCATTTGTGAGTGCTTAAAAACTTGACATTTTATAGTCTATAAGTTCTTGCAGCCCTGTTTTGAGTGTTTAAAAATATGTAATACAGATTACAAAGTTCAATTAAAAAAACAGCCTGAGACAATAAAAGTTCATTTTCTTGTATTATACCAAACAACTGGCTTCCATCAGTGAAACTAAATATAAGTAAACCTCCTTTGTAATTGCTTCTGCAATAACAATTCATAAAGTCATTATCAAGGCCCATCCTGAAACTGTCTCCTCTCATTAGTGGTCCTATCATGTCACATCTAAGTTCTGGATTTAGTACTTCAAGAAAATGAAAGCAGCCAGAGCCTAATTCAACACCAGAACCACCATCCTCCTCACCCTTGACCACAACACCACCAGATTCTACTTCTACACCAAAGGGAAAGAATAAACAGGCCCATTCTTGTCACATATCCACAGTGCAATCGTAACAGTGCCAGAAGGCAAATCCGGGTTTGTCCTGGTTGCAGTATGAATTACAAGATGGGAATCAGAACAAAATTTGGTGAAAGTTTTGCTAACAAAAACCAGATTACCTTTAAAAAATGGGCTACTAGAGCCGGGAAAATGGCCAATGTGGATTCTTACATCATTGGCACAAACAATGTCAAGAAAACTAATTGTGAAAGACATGCAGTAATAGAAGGGCATAAACAATGGCTGCTGCATTACCTAACATTAGACCATATGGAGGTGAAATACAGCAATGTATTTTAAAAATGAATAAAAAAGCTCTTCATAAAAATGCAGAAACTTTTTGATGTTGCCTACTACCTTGACAAAGAAGACCCCTTGCAAAAATCTGAAAGACTGATAGCACTTGAAAAGAGACATGGCGTTGAATTTGGTGATACCTATACCAATGAAAAAGCTTGTGCTACATTCATTTATTGTGGGTCACTTGAGAAAACCAAACTGGGAGTCATTTCACAGGAGAAACAACACCTTACAAATATCATTTCATCTTTATGGACTGGATAACTGACAGGACCACTACTGAGAAGGAGACAGTCTATGTTAAAATTCTTGATGTTGGGCAACCAACCATTAAATTCCTAGCATTAATCGATGCTGAGTCTGCTGATGCCAATGGTCTCAAGTCTGCAATGATTTCAGCATACACGCAAGTTCTGGGTCTGGACACAGCTGACCTTTATCCTGCACTGATGCAGGAGCAAATGGTATGTCTGTCAACTTTGGATGTAATAAAGGGATGATGGCATTAATAAAAGAAGACTGCCCATAGCTTATTGCTATTCACTGTGTTTCTCACAAACTTAAACTAGCAGCAAACAATACTTTAAAAAATACCTATTTTTCACATTCCATCGACAGAATCATTATTTCCATATTTTATTTTTATGAGAACTCCCCTAAATGTTACAGAGAGTTAAAAAGAGTGGCTGAAGTATGTCAACTCATAGTCATCAAGTTTTTAAAAAATCACAAGGAATGAGATGGCCCACTCGTAAAAGAGACTCTGCTTGCTCTTCTGCATAACTACTGAACCATACTGGGTCAGTGGGATACGTTTGTGAGCGGTACTAGATGGGTTATCCCTCAAGCAAAAGGCAAACAGTCATCCAATCCCTGCGTTCTTTTAAATAATTAATAAGAGAGAGAGAGATGGAGGGGAGACCAAGCAGTACCAAAGTTCAGTATGTTCCACAACGCATAGCTCTCAACCCTTTAATCCAAAAACTGAATTATACAAATTATACAAATTATGTAGTTATTCAGTCTTGATTCATCAGTGTTTATATTCCATTCTTAACGAATTAATTCATATTCAAATATTGCAACAAAATCTTCCTGCATGACTTATCCCCAATAAACAATTGTAATTGAATCTTGTGCTTGCTAATGTTTCGAAGCCTAATTTGTTTTTTCTTCAGAGCTAAATGGGCTCCATTATACTATAAAATGAAACATAGAGAATAATGCATGGGCAAACATACACAACACGGCTGTGTTTCCATCGAGGGGTTGCGATGACAGCATATGGACCGCAAGAGCAAAGCTCGAGAGGTCCAATCTGTCATCTCAGCCCCAAGATGGAAACACATGCCGAGCTGTATGTGGTTGTGGTTGTCCATATTTTATTTTATATAGCATATGGTTTTGTGCTCAGAAAGCTCCCTAAATAAAGCAAAAAAAAAACAAAAACTTGCTATTTCTTTATTCTGTTTTGACAAACAAAATGTTTAATGCCATATTGGTCCTAGTAAGAACAGATCCAGAACAAATGGTTTGATACCTTTTATTGGACCAACAATAATGTTATAAAAAGAACAAAGAGCTTTAGCTTTCAGACCAATAAGTCCTTCTTCAGAAGCCTAATTGGAGTTATTTAGAAAATCCCCATATTATTAACACTTAGAACATGCACAAAAAACAGAAATCATTTTCACTGGTTTAAAATAAGCCTTCAGAAATAATTAAAGTGACATTGGAGAGCTTGAATATCTAAAGAGAGATTTCAGCTGAACCAAACTTAAAGGTCAAAGGTTGTTTAAAGTTAACAGCAGGCAGAGAGTTACCACGTATCAGTCTAATGGATAAAAAAACCTTAAGATTCTCTGCTCACTAAATTACATGCCAAGTGAAGGAAACCTCCCAAATATGCACATTTCACAAGTGAGGCCACAGTACATCACTTTGCTCAGAACAGAACCTTTGATAATGAGACGACCCTCGAGAAAACAACTGCATGCTAATATGTAACATATAACCAAGTAAAAAAATAATAAACAATGAGCCCCAGAATTACAACGTCAGAAATTATCTTTACATGGCATATAGAGTAATGAAAATGATGTATATCCAAAGTGAGTAAGTAAAAAGAATTACACCTGTCATGAACCCCCAAGTAAATGAGACAGTGACATTTATTTTTCAACACAGTGCAAAAGGAATAACATCATCCCTAAAGGTCTAACTATTTGGAATCCATTGAAAAACACAGATAATTCTACATATGCTGAACAACTCTGCCGTAGGACCTCTGAGAAACTGAGGAATCACAGGATCCATAGCTTATATGCAAAGAAAGCGTTTTTGAAGAAACAGTTTGATGGATTTGTTACCACACTGGAGAGGATGTCTTGGTGGGCAGATTCCAGACATCCTGCAAGAGATACACATGAACTACCAAAGAACCTTAAGAAAAGCCTTGCTTATTAAAAACAGGAAGTTAAATACCCTTCAATGTGCAATACTCAGTGGCGCCGGAGGCGGGGGGGCCACTAGGGCCATGGCCCTACCACTTTTATGATAGGTAGGGCATGGCCCTAGCACTTTAAATGCAACCGTCCATCAACGTCTGGTGCCGCGCCAGTCAGTGGGTCAGTCAGCAGGTAATTAAATCCCCAGTCCTCCGACTCCTAGCAGCCAGGAAAACTCCAGCAGTGAGTTTAAAAAAATTGCAAAGGCAATCTTTTTTCGTTTCGGCTTTCGCCCGGTTTGCAATGCAATTGCATTGCACGGTTTTGCACCACACAAGTCAGGAGTCAGGAGGAGGACAAGGTCGGGTCGGTCGACTCGTTGCCAGCAATAGGGGTGGCGTGGCCGTGTGGGGTCGGGACTCGGGGACCAGGGGGGCAGCACAGCAGCAAGCAGGCCATGCCACAGCCACACCGACCGACCACACACCATCACCATGGCATGTATGAGTGGGAGGGGGTGCTACGTGCGGTGCGAGTTGGTCAGCCACTCAGCCAAATCTGCACTTTTTTTAGTTTATTAGACTGGGTGGCTCAGGCTGTTGTATGCATTCTGGTCTGCCCCCCCACGCACGCACCCGGATGTAGTATCTCCCGACCGGCGACTCCGTCCCACGACTTCCGGCTGAGAGAGGATGGCAAGTGCTTTGACGCCATGATTTCACACACAGCAGCAGCAAGCAACGTGGCGGGAGTCGGGTGGGGAGATGAGCGAGGCCGCAAGAGATGTTCCGCAGCCACAGCCGCCTGTATAATTTTTTGATCGATCGCTCAATCCATCGTCGGGGTCAGCCAGTGCTGTGTCACCGATCTCAAGAGTCCAGGGGGGCTTAAAAGGCTCATCAGCAGCAGTTGCTTGGCTTGGCTAAAAAAAGGGCCTATGGCTTGGTTGGGTGGCCGGCGGCCACTTGGACGCTTGCTCAGTCAGCCTCAGAGAGTCACGCGGCTGCGCTGGTTCAGACAGTCGGTTGCTCTCGCTCCACCAGTCGTGGTTCCGCTTGTTATATCGGGTAGGCCACACCAGGAGACTGAAGAAGCAGCAGCAGGCAGCAAAGCCTTAGCCAGCAAGCAGGAATCAGGATATTAATATTTATATTCCTCCAGTCCAGACCAGGCCCAGCCAGCAGGACAAACACAGCACACAGGCAGCAGCAGGCCAGGCTCCACACTTCCCGTGACCCTGTCCCTTCCCCAGCCTCATGGCAGCACAACAGTGAATGGACTCAGACTCAGTCAAAGTCTCTGATTATGTGAGTCAGGGAGGACAGTTTTTTTAAGTTATTCAGTTTCTCTCAGGAGCCAGCTCACTGGCTGTCCTTGTCCTCAAGAGACAATCATTACCCGGCCTCCACCTCCTCCCTCCTTCAGTCAGCCAGCCAGGCCAGACTCAGCCAGGTGTAGGGAGCAGCCAGAGCCAGCCAGCCAGCATAGGTTCCCCACTCTCCTCTCACAGTCAGTGAGTCACTCCTCACTACTAGTCTCTCAGGGGTGGGGTGGTGGTGTGTGGCTGATTCTTTCTTCATGTGTTGGCAGACAGTCCCTTCTGGCCAGGGCAGGGCAGCCTTCTCCAGTGCAGTCTCCACGCTCTCCAAAAAGCATTCTGGTGAGTCAGCTGGTGTGGTGACTTGAAAAAATGTTACTTAACTTTTAGTTAACAACTTAGTAGGACTCAGGAGACAGTAGGAGTTTACAAATAATAGAGTGGCAGTACAGTACAGTTACAGTCCAGCAAGGAAAGATGTAATAAAGCTAGATAAAATTTATTTAAATGTGGTGTGTGACATGGTGGTGACTGCACAGGGTTACCAATTCAGGAAGTTGGAACAGCTTGAGATGAGATGTAGAAGTGCAAAGAACTTCGTCTTCATGATGCATGCATGGAATGGAACAGTGACAGTCAAAATGAGCACATGTTATATAGAATGCATGGAGGGCAGGAGGGGAGGCAGTGATATCTTAGCTAGGGTTGGGTAACTTGTGATGTGTAGGATAGGCAAGGCAGGGAAAAGGAACATATTGAATTGCCTGAATGGCACTTGTTGTGATATACGTATGACATGAGGTGAGATTTTATTTTTGACCCGCACATCCAGTTTCTGAACTGTTCCAACTTCCTGTGTTTGATTCCAAAGATTCACTTACTGTAGCAGGTACTGCTTGTCATGACTGTGCCTAACGTAGTGTACATGCATTTCTTCCAGACAGTACTTTATAAAAAAAGTGTGCGTCGGGAGAGAGAGAGGGGTTTGTTGCAACTTGCTTAATGCTTATCAGTGGACTGCGGACAGATATCAGCTACTTTCCCTCTCGGGGGGGGTGCAGTGGTGCTGTGACCTGAGTGGTGGTGATGCTGGCCTGGGCTCTCTAGAATCTAGCTGTTGTAGTCTGAGAGCACTTGAATTAAATGACGAGGGCAGCACGCAGCAGTGATTTGAGATGGAGGTCAATCAGACCATTTACTGTAGCAGGTACTGCTTGTCATGACTGTGCCGAACGTAATGTTACAGTATATGCATTTCTTCCAGACAGTACTTTATAAAAAAGTGTGCGTCAGGAGAGAGGGGGGTTTGTTGCAACTTGCTTAATGCTTATCAGTGGACTGCGGACAGATATCTGCTACTTTTCCCCTCGGGGGGGCAGTGGTGCTGTGACCTGAGTGGTGGTGATGCATCATGCTGGCCTGGGCTCTAGTAGAATCAAGCTGTTGTAGTCTGAGAGCACTTGAATTAAATGACGAGGCAGCACGCAGCAGTGATTTGAGATGGAGGTCAATCAGACCATTTACTGTAGCAGGTACTGCTTGTCATGACTAGTGCCTAACGTGAGTGTTACAGTATATGCATTTCTTCCAGACAGTACTTTATAAAAGTGTCGTCAGGAGAGAGGGGGGGTTTGTTGCAACTTGCTTATTGCTTATCAGTGGGCTGCGGACAGATATCTGCTACTTTTCCCCTCGGGGGGCAGTGGTGCTGTGACCTGAGTGGTGGTGATGCATCATGCTGGCCTGGGCTCTAGTAGAATCTAGCTGTTGTAGTCTGAGAACACTTGAATTAAATGATGAGGGCAGCACGCAGCAGTGATTTGAGATGGAGGTCAATCAGACCATTTACTGTAGCAGGTACTGCTTGTCATGACTGTTGCCTAACGGATTAGTGTTACAGTATATGCATTTCTTCCAGACAAGTACTTTATAAAAAGTGTCGTCAGGAGAGAGGGGGTTTGTTGCAACTGGCTTAATGCTTATCAGTGGACTGCGGACAGATATCTGCTTCTTTCCCTCGGAGAGCTTGTGGTGCTGTGACCTGAGTGGTGGTGATGCATCATGTCTGGCCTGTGCTCTAGTAGAATCTAGCTGTTGTAGTCTCAGAGCACTTGAATTAAATGACGAGGCAGCACGCAGCAGTGATTTGAGATGGAGGTCAATCAGACCATTTACTTTGCAGGTACTGCTTGTCATGACTGTGCCTAACGTAGTGTTACAGTATATGCATTTCTTCCAGACAGCATTTATAGAAAGTGTGCATCAGGAGAGGGGGGTTGTTGCAACTTGCTTAATGGTTACTGTGGACTGTGGACAGATATCTGCTACTTTTCCCTCGGGGGGGCAGTGGTGCTGTGACCTGATGGTGGTGATGCATCATGCTGGCCTGGGCTCTAGTGAGAATCTTACTGTTGTAGTCTGAGAGCACTTGAATTAAATGATGAGGGCAGCACGCAGCAGTGATTTGAGATGGAGGTCAATCAACCATTTACTGTAGCAGGTACTACTTGTCATGACTGTACTTAATCATAGTGTTACAGTATATGCATTTCTTCAAGACAGTACTTTATAAAAGTGTGTGTCATGCTGGTTTGGCTTTCTAGAATCTAGCTGTTTGTAGTCTGAAGAGCACTTGAATTAAATAGACGAGGAGCAGCATTAGCAGTGATTTGAGATGGAGGTCAATCAGACCATTTACTGTAGCAGGTACTGCATGTCATGACTGTGCCTAACGTGAGTGTTACAGTATATGCATTTCTTCCAGACAGTACTTTATAAAAAAATGTGCGTCAGGAGAGGGGGTTTGTTGTAACCTGCTTAATGCTTATCAGTGGACTGCGGACGAGATATCTGCTACTTTTCCCTCGGAGGGGCAGTGGTGCTGTGACCTGAGTGGTGGTGATGCATCATGCAGGCCTGGGCTCTAGTAGAATCTAGCTGTTGTAGTCTGAGAGAACTGAATTAAATGATGAGGACAGCACACAGCAGTGATTTGAGATGGAGGTCAATCAGACCATTTACTGTAGCAGGTACTGCTTGTCATGACTGTGCCTAACGTAGTGTTACAGTATATGCATTTCTTCCAGACAGTACTTTGTAAAAAAGTGTGCGTCATGCTGGCCTGGGCTCTCTAGAATCTAGCTGTTGTAGTCTGAGAGCACTTGAATTAAATGACGAGGGCAGCACGCAGCAGTGATTTGAGATGGAGGTCAATCAGACCATTTACTGTAGCAGGTACTGCTTGTCATGACTGTGCCTAACGTAGTGTTACAGTATATGCATTTCTTCCAGACAGTACTTTATAAAAAAGTGTGCATCAGGAGGGGGGGTTTGTTGCAACTTGCTTAATGCTTATCAGTGGACTGTGGACAGATATCTGCTACTTTTCCCCTCGGGGGGGCAGTGGTGCTGTGACCTGAGTGGTGGTGATGCATCATGCTGGCCTGGGCTCTAGTAGAATCTAGCTGTTGTAGTCTGAGAGCACTTGAATTAAATGATGAGGGCAGCACGCAGCAGTGATTTGAGATGGAGGTCAATCAGACCATTTACTGTAGCAGGTACTGCTTGTCATGACTGTGCCTAACATAGTGTTACAGCATATGCATTTCTTCAAGACAGTACTTTATAAAAAAGTGTGCGTCATGCTGGTCTGGGCTCTCTAGAATCTAGCTGTTATAGTCTGAGAGCACTTGAATTAAATGACGAGGGCAGCACGCAGCAGTGATTTGAGATGGAGGTCAATCAGACCATTTACTGTAGCAGGTACTGCTTGTCATGACTGTGCCTAACGTAGTGTTACAGTATATGCATTTTTCCAGACAGTACTTTATAAAAGTGTCGTCATGCTGGCCTGGGCCTCTAGAATCTAGCTGTTGTAGTCTGAGAGCACTTGAATTAAAGGAAAACTACACCCAAAACTTGAAAAATATATGTCGTGCAGAGTGTTTTAATTTGTATGTGAAGTTCTAGTGTTTCCTTCCCTCTGACTGGTGATTAGAGTTTTCTCCAAATTAGCCTGCTAGCTTTATGCTACTTTACGACCCTAGGGATCTTCATACCCTGATAAGCTAATTGTATTTCTTGTTCCCACAGTGCATCTTGTCTCATGTGACTGTGATGTAAGAAAGACCCAACATTCAGCAGACACATGCCAAATAAACTAATATCTTGGAAGCTTTGCATGCTTTGCACAAAATTACCAGCAGCAAAGTTTTTCAGGACAGTAAAACCTTTGGATGAGGGTGGTCACCAAGCTGAATTCTGTGATTTTGAATATAGCCATCTCTATTGTTGTGAACTGATTGTAATGTAATACTTTCTGCTGGTTTTGGGCTCTGCCTACATCACCATCACATGAAACAAGGTGCATTGTAGGACAAAGAAATGCAATAAAGCTGATTTGATATGAGATCTCAGGGTCGTGAAATCACCAAGCTAGCAGGCTAATTTAGGAAAACTCTAATACCAGTCAGAGGGCAAAACACTAGAACTTCACATACAAATTAAAACACTCTGCACAGCATATATTTTTTTCACAAGTTTGGTGTAGTTTTCCTTTAAATGACGACGGGGGCAGCAGAGAGAAGGGTTAGTTGCAACTTGCTTAATGCTTATCAGTGATCATGGTCTGGCGGACAGATATTCTGCTACTTTCCCCTTGAGGGGGGTGGTGCTGTGACCTGAGTGGCGATGCTGACCTGGGGCTGGGCTCTCTAGAATCTAGCTGTTGGAGTCCGAGCACGTGGTGCTGTGACCTGTTTTGATTGTGTTCATGCAGAGTATCCAGGATCTATTCATAGTGGTGGAAGCGTTCTCGATGCATCTCTTGATGAAGCAGGTCATTCAAAATATTGTGATAATCGTGTTTGTAGGATTTTATTACCCAGCAAGTGAATTGATCAGCAAGCTTGTGGGTGTGTTGTAGGTTTAGTTACAGAGGTGAATGTCAAGTATTCCATTGTAGCACTGCCTGATGTACTGTCACTGTTTCTAAATATACGTGCAGACGGTACTTTCTAAAGGAAAGCTCCACATCCTGGGCTCCTGCACCTGAAAAGCTAATCCTCTGGTTTAGCTTTTTAACCACAAAACTGCATTTTCTTTTGTATTGAGCGAGTGGTGTCGCCGGCGCCACACCTTTTCCAGCAAAATGGAGCGCCTGGGTATCCTCCGTAGATTTCTGGATTTCGATTTTTAAAATTAAAATACAGCAAGTTAGCGTGTGCAAGAAAGAAAAGGCCACTCTCTTTGTTAAAAGCCAAACTGAGGGTTAGCTTTTCAGGTCAGGAGCCCAGGATCTGTGGAGCTTTCCTTAAAAAGTATGTTTAAGAGAGAGGTTTGTTGCAGCTTGCTTACTGTTATCAATGGACTGGTGTCTGGAGGTGGGAGGCGGAATGGGGTTCATTCAGATCGAATAAAGTTAAATGACCCAAAACACATGTTTATGTAAAGACAATGACAACTTTGTGCCCATCAGAGCACTTTTTCAAGGTTGACTGTGTTTGACTGTGCTCTCATTTGCACTCTTATTAGCCTATCTTTCTACTTATGATCAGAGTAGTCCAAGACTCTCCAGTCCCCTCCAAAGAAATGTAAAAAATAAGCATGTGGCCACTGCATCTTTCAAGTTCTGTAGTGCTGGTTTGTCAGAACTTAGAATACATTAAGAAGGGCAGTGTGTATGTTTGGTTTTGCAACCAGTGTCAGAGAGTGTCAGCCAGCACCTGCCTGACCCCGTCCGTGCTGCTGCCTGCACTACAGCCTGCAGATGCCCTCACATGCCTGTGCCACCTACTGGGGTCCGTGAGCATTGACTATAATGTGAAGAACAACCAACAATGCAGTTGTTTCTATATTGATGTGTGGACCAGACATATTCAGTGGACACTGTGGAGAAGCAGAGGCAGGCACTAGCTGATCATCCGTGTTTTCAGAATGGATGACTACCCATCTACTCAAGGCCGGGCTGACCTCCAAGTTTTAGTCAATCATGTAGACTAGTCAGTCCATATTTTTTTTCTGGGCTGCCAGCCTGCTCCATAGCCTGCTTGTGCCACCTGGTCTGTGAGCTGATTAGAGGAAGGTGAACACATGAACCACTCAGTTCTTGTTTTTTTTTTTAACGTGTGGACTGGACTGAGCATGCACTATGTGTTATGGTCGGGTGGTTGGCTGCTGTTGTGTGGCATGTGGTTTTCTGTATTGCCATCTTGACGAGTGGACGTGGACCAGCGGTCATCTCTTCCTAGCTGTGGTGGAGTTTGTTCTGGCTTGGCTGGTGTGGATTCTGAAGACAGGGCTACAAGCTGCAGGACCTGGAGGACAGAGGAGGTAAGAAAAATAAAATAATTGGTTAGCTTAGGTTTGCATGTATGTTATGTTACTTGTCTTTTTTGTAACTTATGGCTGTTATTGCTTTGGCAACGTATCTATAGTATGTGTTTGCTTTTCTGAATAGCAAAGTGCCAATTATGTGTAGTTGATTGCTGAAAGGCTGCTCCGCTCTGCATGTTGATAGTATCAAGCTGGTTTACAGGTTCATCATTGCCTGTCCTATGTTGTCTTGAACAGCGCCTCTTCGTGGTGCATCACTATCGTTCTGTAGGTAGGTACTCTAGTACCTAATTACTTTGTTGATGCTTTGAAATATCTCTGTTACGCTTGCTGTATGTCCCAGTCCCAGCCAGCAAGCAGCTTCCTACTGGCTTCTCTTGACACATCCTTACACAGACTGCTTGACTGTGATCCCTAAGTACAATTGTTATTACTAAAACTATGCTGGTGCTATACTGTCTACATAGCAAACAATACTCCCAGTAAAGTGCCATACAGCCATCCTCAGTCAGGGGGCTTTATTGACAGGAATATCAAATTGTGTGATGCTCATGAAGCATTAACTTGCGGTCCGAGGGGAGTTTATCATAGTGATACCTGATAGTTTACCTTGTCTAATGTGGAGCAGACTAAATGCAGTAGTAATAATGGTAGTGCTGTAGATTTTCTTGGTAAGTTCTCATTTTTAACTTTGTGAGAATAGATTTTACTATGTTTGTTTACATTTTTACGTTTCCAGATTTCTAGAAGACTTCAAATGGCAGGACAAAAATATAGATTCCAGAGCTCCATTCTGAATTTCATATCAAGTGGTGCTGTGCCCATCAAAAAGAACAGACTCAACGACAACATCAGTACATCGATTGCTACTGCAGCTGCTACTAGTAAGTCTTCAACTGAAGAAGACGACAGCAGAACTGAAGATTCATGTCGTGTAAGTTTTCTTTGATCATTTCCATTGGATTTTTGAGTGCTATTAATGAGCTGTGTGTTATACTTACGTTTTAGTACAAGATAGGGGGTGTTAGGCAGGACAGGTTAGGTAGAGAAGGTGACAGGGTAGGCTTTACCAGTGATGCAAAGGAAAAAAAAAACTGGTGTTATAAACTTAAATATATAATTTATTGTTTGTTATAGAGCACCATTCATTGACTGTTCTGCAAGTACCAGTGAAGTAGTTGAACTTGACTGTTGCTCAACACACAATTGCAAACAGGTGATCCAATCGTGAACATGACTTTTATGAGGAAATCGATGATGGGGAGTTGCATGAAGCGGACTTTGGTGAGATAGACATCACAAATAATAAAAGATACATCATGCTTTCTGGACTGCTGTCAGAATATTTCACTAACAAATCCTGTACATTTGCCTGTAGCAAAAGGTGGAAGCAAATCAGATACTATGGAGAAGGACCAAATCGCGAGACCCAGGTTTCCAGTTTTCATGGTACAAAAAGTACAGTTGGCTTGTATTGTATAACACGGAAAGTTGCTTTTTGTAATATGTGGGTTGCAATCCAGACAAAGTTGATCACTTGGTCAAAGTGTGGTGATCAGGCATTCCCTTGACCAAAGAGCTTTCATAACTGGAAAGATGGTAGTAAATTGCTGAGCGGCTCGTGAGAAAATCAAACTTTCATCGTGAATGCACACTGAAGTTACAAAGTTTAAAAAGTACCTGTCAGTGTTCAGTAGTCAACAAGACAGAAAAGGATCAAGACCTGCACAGACAATTTCTTCTGGAACACCTCAGAGTCCTACAGGTTCTGGCTAGACAAGGACTTGCCATTCGAGCAATACTGATGAGGATAGTAACTTTAAAAGAGTGCTGAGTGTTGTAGGTGCAAACCACAGCTTGCTGATCAATTCACCTGCTGGTTAAGACTACAGATAGGTCTCTCCATGATATTTTGAATGAGCTGCTTCAGGAGATGTATCTTGTGCTGCAACAACTCAGGAGGACGTTGAACAGGCAGGTGTATTTGCTGTTGTGTTGATGAGACACAAGACATTTCTGGACTTGAACAACTCAATTCTGCATACTATGGGTAAATGAGGACTACATAATACATGAGGCTTCTATTGGCCTATATGAAATTGAACAGGCAAATGCAGATTATCTAATGGGTGTTATGAAAGATGTGCTGCTTGACTGGCTTCAACTTTCAGAATCTTAGAGGACGAACATATGATGGAGCATCTACATTTCAAGGAATGAATAATGGAGTATGTGTTCGTATTAAGGAACAGAACCCTACTGCTCTGTCATTACATTGTCTAAACCACAGCCTGAATCTGTTGCCTCAAGATGCAACCAAGTACTGTAATGGTATGAGAGATGCTTTAAATTTGTGCGGAGATCTTTACAATTTAATTCATTCCTCTCCAAAGCGTCTTGCTTTGTTCAACAATATCAGAGCAGCTTTTCCATCTGAACAAACACTTGTCCCAAACCTTAAAGCCGCTGTGCCCAACAAGATGGACAGCTCGAAAGCAGCTATTGATGCTGTCATCAATAACTATGAGTATATCCTGGATACCTGCATGAAGTATCGGAGGACAGAGGGCAACACAGAGGCAAGCAAAGGGCACCTGACATGATTGCTGCAATGAATAAATATGACACTTTTTCAATTTGAAACTTGGGCAGGTTTTTCAGCCACTGAAAACATGGCATATCAATTGCAAGCAAAGGACATTTCAGCAGAAGTTTGTAATGAATATCCTCTGCAACCACTGCTTACTTCGAGCGATGAAGTCGGATGATGAGTTTGCTGCATTCTACCTCTCACCTTGAAGTCAAGTGAAGGTCTCACTGCTCCACCAGTCCTACCCAAGAACAAGATGACCACTAAAGCGCTTATGATGATGGCTCAGAGTCACATACATTTGTATCAGCTGAGGACTACTTCAGAAAGGAATACTTTGCACTACTTGATATTCTTATCAACAAGATGAATGACCGATTTGAACAAGAAACTCTATATATTATGCTTAAAATTGAAAAACTTATTATTGAGCAATCAATGCCTCATTCCCTTTGAGCCTTTGAGGTTGATGCAGAACTGCAAAGAGTGTATTCTAGGGACATAATTTCAAGAAGCTGCAAATACAGCTTGAAATGCTTCTAGATATTACAGGTATATAATAAGTCAAAATCAGAGATGTGAAATTAAGACTGTAATCAAGCTATCTACAGTTAGAGGTGCTACTTAATGAAAGGAGCACACTTACTTTGGTGAAGTGCATAGATTGCTACAGCTATACCTAACTATTCCAATGTCAAATGCTACAGTAGAAAGATCATTTTAGCTCCATGCGACGGATCAAATCGTGATTCAGATCTTCAATGACACAAAAAAGACTGAACCATTTGATGTTCCTTCATGTGCATAAGAACTTATGTGTGACAGCATTGACCTATATGAATGTGCAAACAGTTTTGTGACAAAAATGATGTGCGTAAACAGTATTTTGGGCTGTGGTCTGAGATTTAGAAATAAACTGTTTCTTTCTTTTTCTTCAACATACTTATCAATACAGTGGATGCTAACCTTTAACAAGACACTCTATACAACTAATGAGGACCAGAGAGCCGTATAGCTCACAAAACATTTTTACCATCATTTATTACTAGGAGGAACCTGCAGCAGCAGTGACCAGAAGAGATGCATGATGAGGTCTCATGTTATAAAGCCCAAAGTCAGAAGTCAGCAATGACAGCAAGTTGCAACAAACCTTTCCACATTTACACAAGACCAAGTGCTATCTGATCTTGTCTTCCTTATGATGGGCTGCTCCACATCCACAGGAACTGCATTTGAAATTCTCCAGCGTTGTTCACTGATCTCCACGACTGCCGACCGACCGCACTTACCTTACTTGTCTTCCGTATGCATCACCTGCTGTCTTACAAGCAGAAGTATGACTGCTGCCATTTGGACTTCTTTTTGGAAATGTCCATAAGCACTTACTGGGACACTGCTGACTGTCCTGCAGACTAGCTCTGAAAATTTCTGTGACTGTGACAAACCAATTGCCTGACAAGTGACAACACAGCTACTTCAGCAAGGAAAAGGGGTCTTTGAATTTGAAATATTACTTCACAGGTCCATTCCTGTTGTCATCAATATGACAAAAGCTAACCAAACAAGACACTATAAAATATGATGACCAGAGAGAGCAGTATAGCTCAAAAACAATTTGCAACACTTAGTATTGGAGAGCCTGGCTACAGCATGACCAGTTGTGTGTTATTGTCTCATGCAATACATCCAAAATCAGAACTGCAGACAAACACACAGCAAGTTGCAACAAACCTCTCCACACACTTCTTAAAGACTAATAGTTCATTGTATTCCTTTTGATGGGCTGCTACATAACCAGTGCCACAGACAGTGCTTACATTTTCCCAATGTTGTCCACTGATCTCAGGGACTACACTTACCTTATATGTTTCTCTTTCATGTAAACATCAATTATTACAAGCAATAATGCTATAGGACTGTGTGTGTGTGTGTGTGTGTGTGTGTGCCAGAGTGTGCCAGAGTGTGCCAGAGTGTGTGTGAGTGTGTGTGAGTGTGTGTATATATATTTATATATTATACACACACGCACATACTTGTATAGTACAAGTACAGGCAGCAAGTTATGGGTTTTCAGTAAGTGCAACAAAATTGAGCAGCACTTCTGCATATTACATTACTAATCAGTTGTGAAAAATTTGCATCTCTCTTGCTTTAATGAGACTACAAAACTTACCTATGCTATATGCCTGACAATTTATATGCATACTCAGGGTGCGAAATTCCTATACCTTAGGTGCCCCAGGGCAGGTACTTTTGCCTCAGGACACCTAATCTCATATTCTCCTGCCTCTCATAAATACAAAAGCCTTTTCACTCAACTGGATCTCTTATCTGAAATAAAAAGCTCTTTTTTACTCAACTGGAGCTAAACTATCAAAAATCTAAATAAAGAGCTACCGAGAGTTGAGGAAGCTATCTGAAATCTAAATAAAATTGATATTTTGGAGCTACTGAACTGTGTTGTAAAAGACATAAAATCCAACTAAATAAAAAAGCTCTTTCAAGAACTACTGTGAGCTGAGTTAGCTTCAAAATCATTAAAAGACTTTTAAAAAAACTATTCTGGGGCTACCAAAAATCTAAAATAGTTTCTTTAAAGCCTAAAGGGGAACTGTGAGCAAACTTAGCTCAAAACTATATAAAAACCCTCCTTCAACAGCTACTGTACCTGCGGGCTTTACTAACTAAAATCTGAAAAGGAATTCTCAGATATACTGCATTGTTGACTACTAAAATCTAAAAAGAGTGACTTGTTAAAAGCCTTAAAGGACAAGTGTGAGCAAAGTTAGCTAAAAAAACATCCTGTAAGAGCTACAACTAGTCTACACCCATGGGCTGTACTGACTAAAATCTGACTAAGACATCTCTTACAGAAACTGAAGTAGTATTTTGGACTAAACAAATCTAAAGTAAAAAGTCTCTTAAAGGGGAAGCAGTGAGCCAAGTTAGTTAAAGTACATAACAATCTCCAAACAGCTACTGTGCCTGTGGGCTGTACTAATGAAAATCTAAGAAGGCAATCTCTTACAGATTTTGCATTGTTGACTACCTGAAATCTTAAAAAAAAAAAAGTCTAGTTGTTAAAGCCTTAAAGGGCAAGTGTATGAGCAAATTTAGCTAAAATCTGAATAAAAAGACCAGGTAAGAGCTAGTCTGTGCCTGTGGGCTGTTACTGTACTAACTTGAGGCTGCATGTAAATAGTTTCTTAGGTAAGACGTTGCTGCTTACATGCCCAAGTGGGCATGTACTTTTTATCTAATTCCATCGCTGTGCATACTGTGTTTCAATCAATTATCTTTTGAAGGTGAAACTAGAAGTGTTATTCAGTTATTGAAAACTTTATAGTAAAGTAACTGTTAATTTAGTTTACAGTTTTATACAAGCTATTAAGTCTGCTAGAAGACTCAACCATTTCATTTTCCAGTTTGACCTTCATATATCAGCATAGCACACTACTCATAACTTTTTATTTTTTTTACTGCACTATTGTTCTGACCTGCATCACTGTGTTAAATGTTTCAGTGAGGAAAATGATGTTCAGAAATAGTTCAGGAATAATATGGCATGAGAATTTTTATGAAGTAACATTAAGCAGTACACCTTGACTTGTGCTGTTTCACTACAGCTTTGTAACTTGTCTTACATTGTTAACTGCTAGATGGTAGTAGTTAGATACTGTCAACTTAAATAACATGTTTTAGACAGCAAAATAAACAAGATTTTGTTCACAGTCCACTGATGAGGCAATGAGCATTAAGCAAGTTGCAGTGAACCTCTATCATCACACTTTTTAATAAAGTACTATCTGGACATCCATCTGCGCTGCTTTTAATTTTTGTTTCAGCTGTTCTCTGCAACAACTTTTTGACCAGACCACCTCAGGTGACAGGTTAGCCCAGCACTGTATCAGTGACTTACAGAGATAGACCACCTGCTTATGCCCATCCAGTCCAGAGGACCGGTAATGTAAAAAGTATTTATTTAAAATTTTAAGAAGAAAGTAGTAGTAATTGATACTTGCAAGCAACACACACACACACACACACACATACCAGTCCACTGGGTTTTCAGAGCAAAAATGGTGGATGGTCACATGTTACAACCAACCAGCCAGCCGGCCCTACCACTTTTCAGAAGCTTCCGGCACCACTGGCCATACTTCCTAACAACCATGAAGAGCAGAATACAGTGACTGAACAACTAAGTCACACAGATGGGCACCTTTCAGTTGTTAATGTGTCCAACCACACACTGGCTACTGGGGAATTAAGTGTACTTTCCAAAGGCCCCACTTTCTGCCCAACAAAACCACTAGACGGAATACAGTTTTGTGGTGAAATAGAGGAATACTTCCACAGATTGTGACTTAAAGAATATTTTTATAGAAGAGAAGAAATCACAGGCAGTGAAGAAATTCTAAACAGTAACAATTTAATGGACAAGAAAAATAAACCATCTGATTTTACTCCCCTTAGTGGCCATAATAAGAAATTGGACAATTATATCCATTGCTTTTGCCAGAGAGTGACTGGTGAGATTCTTAAAAGGAAGAAACAAGCCCACTACAACCTCTCTCCACTGGAATGCAGGGCAATGCAAACACTAAAATCAAACCACAATGTTGTCATAAAAAAAGCTGACAAAGCTTCTGCAGTGGTGATACTGAACCGAGAAGTTTACATTAAGGAAGCCAACAGTTAACTGACCACACCTGCTATAGAGAACTGGAAAGAGATCCTACAACAGACTATAAAAGAGAACTACAAGGATTGGTTACATTATTTCCAGACCATGTCAAAAACAGAATAACTGCCCTCATCCCTGATGATCCCAAACCTGGGACATTCTACATGCTACCTAAAATACATAAATCAGGGAACTCAGGAAGACCCATAGTCTCTGGTAATGGAACCCTGACAGAGGGTATCTCAGGTTTTGTAGAATTGGTTATACAAAAGGACAGTTACATTCAGGACACTACTCACTTCCTGCATAAACTTTCTGGTTTTAAGGACTTACCACCTGATACCCTTTTAGCCACGATGGATGTAACATCCCTCTACACTAGTATACCGCATACAGATGGCATTTCAGCCTGCCGTAAATACATGTATGAGAAAGGATTGGACCACAACATCAACCCTGACATCGTGGGGGAACTTGTTAAATTCATTCTGACACATAACAACTTCAGCTTTAATGGGAAACATTGTGTTCAAACTATGGAAACAGCAATGGGTACCAGTATGGCTCCACAGCATGCTAATCTCTTTATGGTGAATTTGGAGGAGGACTTTTTAAGGCATTGTACACTCAAACCACTCACTTATTTCCATTACACTGATGATTTGTTTATAATTTGAACAGAAGGCACTGACACACTTAAGGATTTTCATCAGGGATTTAATAATCTCCACCCAACCATTAAGCTTTCCCTGAAATATTCTGCCACCAGTGTTAATTTTCTGGATACCACTGTAACCATCAAGGATGGAACTCTACATACATGTATTTACAGGAAACCAACAGACAGACAGAGATACTTACACAAGAAAAGTAATCACACAAGTCACACTAAAAAGTCTGTCATATATAGTCAAACACTTCAGTACCACCATCTCTGTTCAAATGAGAAAGACAGAGATAAACATTTAGTTATGGTGAAAAATGCCTTTATTGAGCAGGGACACTCTCCCAGAGAAATCGACAGAGCAGTGGAACATGCTATACAAGTACCAAGAGAACACCTACTGCAATATAATGAAAGGACAACTACTAACAGAGTACCCTTAGTAATCACATATCAGCCTGACCTTGAACTTCTGCGTAAGATTATTAAGGATCTACTGTACAACCCACAGTCAGTGAGGATGAAGCACTTAGTTGTATTTTTCAAGAACTGCCACTATTATCTTTTAAACAACCACCCAGTTTAGCCAACCAGATTATTAGGAGTAAGCTTGAGCCTGAACAGAGTGCCATGACATCATATGGCACACAACCCTGTAAAATACGCAGATGTAAAACTTGTGAGCACATTTCCACCTCAGACTGTGCGGTTACCTCACAAAACAGACAATTCAGGATATTGGGATACACGTACATCAAGCAATGTTGTTTATCTTATTCAGTGCAGGAAATGTCCTCGCACAGGGTATGTGGGGGAGATGAAATGACAACTCTGCTCTAGAATGAATTCACACAGGTATGATATTAATAGGAAGATGACTGACAAATCAGTGGCACAACACTTCTGTCAGGATGATCACTCAATCTCAGATACGTCTGTGGTGGTCTTGAAAGGACATTTCAACAGTACACAAGAGAGACGTGCTTGTGAGATCAGACTTATGTTACTTCTTAATACGGTGGAAGATGGCTTGAACACTGATGCTTGATTTACGACACATTACACGTAAACTTACATGGACCTTTACTTCAAAGGATGGACATACATATTTTAGGTTTTCAGCGAGCCTTGGACTTTGCTGCTTATACAATCCCTCTTAACTGGTTATCTACAGGTTGGCCTCTCACATTAGTATTGTGTGAATGTGTGCATGGGTGTGTGGGTATGTCTATGTGTGTGGGTTTGTGAATATGTTTATGTGTGTTGGGGTAGAAGTGTGGCACATTGAGTTTTTAATATGGGTATCTGAGATGGGTGCTTACGTGAGTATAGTGGATGTGAATACTGTGGGGATACTGAGGTAAACTTGTGTTCAGGTACATGACATTATGTTGTCGTGGCTAGGACTCTGGACTCATATTATAGTGAATATTTACTTCCTTCTGCTAGTTCTGTAATTTGAGTATATATTGTAATATTTTTACACTCTGTACTTATTAGGACACTTGTCTCATTTACTTGGGAGTTCATGACAGGTATAATTCTTTTTTGGTTAACTGTTGTAGTGATGGGTGCAACCGATGGTTATTAGGATTCGTGTACATATATTTCATTTTAAGTAGTTGGGGGGGGGGGGATTCTTGAGAAATTTTGTTTAGATTCCATGGACTGTTTCTATATATGTATTATTTCGATTATACACTGACAATTTCTTGAAATCTGTAGATATCAGGCTGCGTAGTCTGAATTTCTTGGGGGTCCCTGACTAGCACTTTTTTTTTAAATCTGACACTTACACTGACAATTGATATTATCATGTACAAAATCTTGTTACGACAAAGTCTTAACATAATAGTTCGCTGAGAGTATGTTGGGAATATATCTCCAGCCAGCTGTACTTTCATCAATGTGATACATTTACTCACTTTGGATATACATCATTTTCATCACTCTATATGCCATGTAAAGATAATTTCTGATGTTGTAATTCTGGGGCTCATTTTTTTTTTTTTTTTTTTACTTAGTTATATGTTACATTTTAGCATGCAGTTGTTTTCTCGAGGGTCATCTTATTATCAAAGGTTCTATTCTGAGCAGAGTGACGTACTGTGGCCTCACTTGTGAAATATGCATCTTTGGGAGGTTTCCTTCACTTGACATGTAATTTAGTGAGCAGAGAATCTTAAGGTTTTATTTATCCATTAGACTGATACATGGTAACTCTCTGCCTGCTGTTATCTTTAAACAACCTTTGACCTTTAAGTTTGGTTCAGTTGAAATCACTCTTTAGCTATTCAAGCTCTCCAATGTCACTTTAATTATTTCTGAAGGCCTTTTTTAAACCAGTGAAAATGATTTCTGTTTTTTTCTGCATGTTCTAAGTGTTAATAATATGGGGTTTTCTAAATAACTCTCAGGCTTCTGAAGAAGGACTTGTTGTTCAGAAAGCTAAAGCTCTTTGTTCTTTTAGTAGCATCTTTGTTGGTCCAATAAAAGGTATCAAACCATTTGTTCCGGATTTGTTCTGTTTTATGACTGAAATTAAATTAATAGACATTTATGAGTTAAAAGGTACAAATGTGGGCACTGGGTAGTTAGTAATCAGCTAGGTGCTGGGTGGATGAGGAATTTAATATTTTATGACCTGTGAATTGTGCTGAACAACTGCTCGGAATGCACACACCAGCACTTTGGAATGCGCATAACAGTTTAGAATGTGCACAAAAAGGTTTTTGAGCAGGCTGATTTTTTTATACAAAACAAAGGCCAACCATATACTATAAAATTAATTATTACCCCTCTTGATTCATACTAATGTTTTTGTTATTCGGTATTTATATTTTTAATTTTTAATGGCAGGAGGAACTAACCTGCATTAGTATGGATCAAGAGGGGTAATAATTAATTTTGTTTTATTTTAGAGTATAAATAAACACTGATGAATTAAGACTGAAGAACGATAGATAGACAGACAGCTAGATAGACAGACAGACAGATAGATAGATAGATAGACAGGGAGAGAGAGATGCTTTATTTATAAAGCACTCCTCTTTGGAGATTTGGAGCGCTGTACATTTAAAAACACAATCAATACAATCATAACAATAAAAATCCCAATTCGATTCAATTTCCAAATCAGCAAGAAATAGGAACACTTTTAAAATGCATCTATCATATATAATTAAAATAATACTCCCAATATAACTAATTATGGGTAAAATGTCTGTTGAAAAAGGACAGATCCAGAAGCAAATAGTTTGATACCTTTTATTGGACCAACATAGATGTCACAAAAAGAAAACAGTGTCCAAGCTTTTGGACCAACCAAGTCCTTCCTCATCACTGCTTTGTTGCACTTTTCTGTACAGACATAGAAATAGAACTAATCTATTTATAGAGTTCTTCGAGGGAATTTCTCAGGCTAGCTTGCAAGGGCAGGATGAAATTATCTTTTCCACACTAGTAAAGATGGAAGGAGACCCCTCAGAGATTGAGACTGTAAATCCATGGGCAGCAGACCCAAATCCAAGCCTCATGGGACAAAATGAAATGGAAGATGCCCTGCATTGGGAGGTAATCACCTCAGAAGGCAGTGAGCAATGGACAGTTTTGGGGGCTGAAGGCACTATCAACTTCTGGGCAGAGCAAGTAGAGCAAACCAAGTTGGAGCAAGTTGGTAAGGCAACTACCAATGAGACTGGTCTGTCAGTGGTCCCAGTTGCAAGTGAGCCACAAGAGACTATAGAGGGCTCGACAGAAATGCAACCCAGTACAGAGAGGGACTGCTTTTTTCCTGTGCTGACCATCCAAAGCTGGCTTGACCAGGTTTGGCCCCTCCCAAGCCAGGCCACCGGTTTAAACTTGCCAAAAAGCAATAAAGAGGAACGTTTAATCAGACGTAGGGCTGAGGCCGAATATGGACAGACCTATCCATTTTTCCCATGGTGCATATGGGAAAAAATAGAAATAAACAGGCATGCTGGTTATGGGAAGAAGCCAGTGCCAATGTCAATCCAAGAGTGAACATGTTTGTGCGAATAAAATTGTGTCACGAGAGACTGCAATTTTGGAAGCGTGGCAGAACTTTGTACATAGACTCTGTCTGAATTATGGATACAGCTGGCAGAGAGACAGTTCACAATGTGTGAATGACTCAACCAGATGGGACCACTGTCTATGTCCCCATCCTGAGAGGTACTATCCCTGAGTGCCACTAGTCCAGCTATGTGCCAATTGTCAAGAGAACTACAGCCAAGTAACACAACATGCCAGTGTAGGAACCTGCCTATCCAAGGCGGCAGCAACCGAAGAGGAAGCAACTCTACTGGTGATCCAGGTTCGATTTCAGCTCAGGTCCAGCAGGAGGCATGGAAGAGCTTAATCCAAAGATTTTCATCAGTCCAGATGGGAGAAGAAATCTGGCCCAGATCCAGAGAGGTAATGCAGAATTTCAACCTGCGCCTAGAATCTGGTAAGAAGTACATTTTCCTCTTTGACTTTTATGTTTATTGAACATGCCACCCTAGTGAAGATGTCCATGGAACTGTTGGTCCTAAAGAGACACTCCTGGATCCGGACTACAGTTAAGCAGGCCTTGTGTCTGTGCAAGAACAGTTTTCGACAGGCTTTGTCCTAGGAGAGACTTCTCTTGTGTGAAGTGCCATGTGTACTCTGGACATTCTTTCCTTTAGGTTACTAGGACTTTGTAGGGATTCCCCTTCCCCAAGTGTATTGTAAATGTTTTTTTTTATTTTTATACTGCTTTTGTAGAAAACCTTTTAAAAATACTTTTTGAGATTGTAGAGTATCTTGCTTGGTAGGAAGTTTGATCACTTGTTTTCTTGCAGGTTGTTCTTGTTTGCAGGTTTTCTTTTACAGGTGTGCCTGGGACAAGAAAAGAAGACAAGAAGAGGATGTTAAGAACTCATCGGAGTTCTCTTTTAGAATGTGTTTCCAGGTCTGAAAGCTATGGAGAGCTATGATGCAAGTGTGAATTTCGGTCAGATGTCTGTACAGAAAAGTGCAACAAAGCTGTAAGTACAGAGACAGAGACTAAATGGAATATTTTTTTCTGGGCTGCTGTCTGCTGGTAGTACGTGCCACAACTAAGGCTAGAATACAAAGATACATAGATACATAGATACATAGATACATACATAGACAGTGTCGGCAGATAAGGGCCTATGGCCCACACAGTCTGCCCATTTGAGCTTGTAAGTTCAGTTTGTTTTCCTAGAAGTCTGTTGCCCCTTACCCCTGACCTCTAGAATTCCTTTATGTCTATCCCATGCATTCTTAAATCCTGTGATTGTTTCAGCCCCCACCACTTCCTCTGGCAGGGTGTTCCACTTGTCCACCACCCGTTCTGTGAAGAAATTCTTTCTCATGTTTCCTCTGAATCGCCTCCTCCAACTTCATCCTATGCCCTCTAGTCCTGGAACATCTTTTTCGCTTAAAAATAGTGTTTTCCTGCACCCTGTTCCTCCCTGTAAGATACTTGTATGTCTCTATCATATCCCCTCTCTCCTTCCTCTCCTCCAGGGAGTACATGTTCAGTTCCTTCAACCTGTCTTCAAAGGACTTGTGATGCAATCCATGCACCACCTTTGTTGCCCTCCTCTGAACCTTCTCTACCCTGTCTATGTCCTTACGTAGGTATGGTCTCCAGAACTGTACACTGTACTCAGGTGGGGCCTCACTAGTGTCTTGTATAGCGGAATTATGACCTCCCTTTTCCTGCTGTTGATGCCCTGCCTATACATCCCAGCATCCTATTTGCTTTACCTGCTGCCTTGTCACACTGTTTCCCCTACCTTGAGGTCATCAGAGATGACAACCCCAAGATCCCTTTCCTGCTTGGTGCATGTATATCCTTGCTAACTGATATATTGTGCCAGGTTTTTGTGCCTCATATGCATTATCTTGCACTTCTTTGCATTGAATTTCAACTGCCAAACCCTTGACCATTCTTCAAGTTTCTGCAGGTCCTTCTCTTTCTGTCTACACCCTCTGGTGTGTCTACTCTGTTACAGAGCTTTGTGTCATCAGCGAACAGTGAAATTCTGCCTTCTAGATCCTGCTTAATGTCACTGATGAAAATGTTGAATAGGACCGGTCCCAGCACTGATCCCTGTGGTACCCACTGGTCACTCTTCCCTCTGTGGAGTGACAGCCATTTACCACCACCCTCTGTGTCCTGCCACCCAGCCAGTTACCTACCCACCACACTACTGTCCTGCCCACACCCATATTCCCAGTTTGTGTAATAGTCTTCTATGTGGCACAGTGTCAAAGGCCTTGCTGAAGTCCAGATAGGCCATGTCCACTGCCTCCCTGATCCACCTCCTAGTCACCCAGTCAAAATTCAGCGAGGTTGGTCTGACATGGCCTCCCCTGGTGAAACCATGCTGCCTTGGGTCCTGTAGACCATTGACAGCCAGGTGTTCCACCAATCTCTCCTTCAGTAGTGCTTCCAGATCTTCCCCACTACCGAGGTGAGGCTGACTGGTCTGTAGTTCCCTGCTTCCTCTTTGTTCCCACTTTTTGTATAAGGGGACTACATCTGCTGTCCTCCAGTCTTTAGGTACCTCCCTGTTTCCAGTGATCGGCTACACAGGATAGCCAGAGGTTCAGCCACCACCTCTCTTAGTTCTTTAGGACCTAGGTGCACCCACGTCTGGCACCCATTGTTTTATCAACTCTTATTCCTTCCAGTTCCTTCAGGACCCTTTCTTGTGTAAAGAGACTTGTGTCCATTTCTGCACCATTCTCACCCCTTGTACTCCCTTCAGACCCATTACCCCCCTCTTCCTCAGTAAAGACTGAGCAGAAATACCTGTTCAATATGTCAGCTTTACTGTTGTCATCCTCCATGCGGCTCCCATCCTCCCCCTTCAGTCTCACTATCCCTCCCTTTGTCTTTCTTTTTTCACATATGTACCTGTAAAAGGTTTTGTCCCCTCTACCCACTGATTTTGCAATGTGTTCTTCTGTCTGAGCTTTGGCTTCCCTTACTGACCTCCCTGCCTCCCTTTGCTTCTCCTGGTACTTCTCCCTATCCCCTTCTGCCTGTGTCTTTTTTGTATTGCCTGAATGCAATCTTTTTGGCTTTCACTTTCTTTGCTACCTCTTTGGAAAACCATAATGGTCTCCTCTTCCTTTTCCTCTTGCTAACCTGCTTAATGCATAATTCTGTTGTTCTTGTAATCCCCATTTTAAATACTGCCCACTGTTCCTCAACCCCTGATTCCTGTCCCATTCCCCTTAATGCTTCTTTTAAGTATCTCCCCATTTTCCCAAAATCTGCCCCCCTAAAATCCAGGATACGTGTTTTTGTGTGGTTTGGTTCTGCTCTTTCTGTGATTTCAAACCACAATGACTGGTGGTCACTGTTACCCAGGTGCTCCCCCACTGTTACCCCATCACACTGTCCCTGTTTGTGAGCACAAGGTCCAGTGTTCCTTCTGCGAGTTGGTTCCATGACCAGTTGCTTGAGGAAGGCACCCTGAAGGAGTCCAGGATAAATCTGCTCTAGTTGATGCTGCTGCTGGGATGTTCCAGTCCACGTCTGGAATATTGAAGTCTCCAACCAGTACTACTCCACCCTTGTCTGCCATCCTTTGGATGGCTAGCATCAACTCCTATCTGTTTCTTCCTCCTGGGCTGGTGGTCTATAGACCACACCTGTGCTGATTGCTGTCCCATTTTCCTTTCCAGCTTAACCCACAGTATCTCTCCCCATTTTGTTCCTCCTGGATCTCTGTGGCCCTTATGTCATTTTCACATACAGTGCCCTCCTCCTCCCTTCCTGCCTGCTCTGTCTCTTCTGAATATGTTGTAGCCAGGTATGGCCATCTCCCAGTCATAGTTATCATTACACCAGGTTTCAGTGATGGCCACAGTGTCCAGGTCTGACTGTACCATGACAGCCTCCAGATCTTCCATCTTGTTGCTAAGGCTCCTGGCATTTGCACACATGGCTTTCCATGATTTGACCTCCCTAGACTGCTTCACTGTTCTACTCCAGCCCCTTCCTTGGTTGTCATTTATCCCTGGTTCTCCTTGCTGTCTGCCCTTCTGCTGAATTTTGCCCCTTTTCTGCTTATCCACCTCTTGGGCACTAATCTCCATCTTTTGCACACTGCTTTGCAGAGATAGCCACTCCTCTGGTTCACTGGTTCCACTGCTAGCTGTGGGGGGTGAGCAAGTAGGTACCCTCCTTGATGGCCTGCCACCCCCCTTTGCTAGTTTAAATGCTTGTCAATGTAGCATTTAAACTTATCATTGAGTGCTTGGATTCCCCTCCAGGATGGATGCAGGCCGTCAGGCTTGAACAAACCTCCATCCCTCCAGGTGGGTCCCCAGTCACCGATGAATCCAAACCCTTCCTCACAGCACCAGTTCTTCAACCATGACTTAAAGTTCCTGGTGCATGCACTCCTATGCTCTCCCTTGCCTCTCACAGGTAGTACTTCTGAGAAAGTGACAGAAGTAGCTACTTGTTTGAGACCCCTCCCCAGTTTCCTAAACTCTTCCTGAACTTCCTTTGGCTCCCCATTTGCCACGTCATTAGTACCTAGGTGGATAATGACATCCAGCTCACCCTCCCGTCTTGCCTTCCCAGTGATCCCCAGGATTTTCCTTCCATCCCTCCATGCCGTAGCACCTGGTAGGCACCTCACCTCCCTGTCCTCCCCTTCCTGTGTTCCTAGCTGGATCCCTCTTATGATGGAGTCCCCCACCAGGATTCGCTTCTTCCTCCTCTGGGGTCCACTGCTTTCCCCGCTGAGGTCACCTCCTTGGCTAACCTCCACATCCTTTCCTTCCACTTCTCTGGGTGCCTCTATTTGGTTGTCCTCGTTTGCCAGTGTGGCATATGAGTTCTTGAGTGGAATAGGATCTGGGATGTGCCTCTGCCTGACTGCTCTAACCCTCCCTGAGCCCACTGTCATCCAAGTGCTCCTCGTTCTCGCATCCTTTGAGGCAGCTGCATTGGACTGGGTGGTCCCTGGATAGGGTGATGGTACTCCTGACCCAGTTTACTTCGCTCTGAGTCTGGCTGCCTCATCCCGCAGTCCAGAGAGATGCATGCAGATAGGGCAGCACCTCAGTGTCCGGAAGGTCTGCCTGAATATGGCTGCCCACAGCCACTGCATTGCACCACTCCCCACATTATACTGCAATTCCACTACTTGTCTGCTACTGAAGCTCTCCCTAGTTCTCTTTTTATTAATTTACTGTACTAAAAATCCTGTCACTAATCCTCAGATTTTTTTTAAAGGAAAAAGAAACCAATAAATAAATAAATGAGTCAAAACACTTGTGCTGAGGGTGGGCTTCTTCCCCCTTATGCCCCTCCTACTTCACACCTTACTATTCCTGTGTTTAGCTCCTGTAAATCAGATTTATCAGGGCATATAATTAAGAGTTGGGGAAAGGGGAGGGAGGGGGAGCAGTCAGACAAGCCAAGATAAAATTTGCAGCAATTAAAGACAGCACAGAATTACACCACCACTATGTTTTAAATTTTCAACAGCCCAAAAACAATTATAAGTAAAGACAACAAAGAAAGTATAGTGTCACTAAATGCCCACAATCTAAGTTTAAAAGAAAAATAGCAATTACCAGTTACTCTAAAGCACTGAATTGAATAAGTTTCCTTCCTTCCCCTTCTGGCTTCTTCTGAGAAAATAAACCTCTGCTTGCTACTTTAACTCTGACTAAGCCCCACCTCCAGTTATCACGTAGCTGAGGTCAGAGGCCAGACAATTAACACCCTTCACCCAACTACAGGGCAGTCAGACAAGCCAAGATAAAATTTGCAGCAATTAAAGACAGCACAGAATTACACCACCACTATGTTTTAAATTTTCAACAGCCCAAAAACAATTATAAGTAAAGACAACAAAGAAAGTATAGTGTCACTAAACGCCCACAATCTAAGTTTAAAGGAAAAATAGCAATTACCAGTTACTCTAAAGCACTGAATTGAATATGTTTCCTTCCTTCCCCTTCTGGCTTCTTCTAGCACTAGGCAGAGCCCCAGCCTCACCACAAATAGGTGCTGAATGTTTTCATTTACTGTGGACACCTCTAGCACCCTGGTGAGGGTGGAGGGTTATTTTAGTGTAACCCCAAAAGGATGGCAGAGGCTGGCTGGGGCTAGGGTGGGAGGAACGCCATTCTAAACTCCAATCAGGGCTAACTGGTCTTGGAAGAGCACAAAGTTTAAGCCTGTGGATGTTAACGAAGCCCATCAAAGTCAGGCAATGTTTTGAGTGTGTGGCAACCCACCATGTAAACAGACACTCGTAGAAAAGAAATGTCCAGTATACCCCTAGGAAAGAGGGGTGGACGGTGCCAGTGTTGGAAAGAGTCAAATGTCTAGATATCCTTGAACATAAGGGTGGGACAGTGTTCAAATTGTTATACTAACAGAAGAAAGTACAATTTTGCCTTGTGTGTTCTGAGAAAAGAGTGTTAGCATTCCTCACCTGTGCAGTGACAAGCTTGGGGGGCTACCCTATTCTGCATTTGTTTGCCAACTTGTCAGAATAAAGCCATACTTCACAATCCCATTTTTCTGTTTGGACATTAAATCTCTGCTTCCTGAGTGAAATGTTATTGGAGCGTCTACTGATAGTTTTAGACCTAGCATATGCCTAGCACCTCTCCCCAGAACCTCGAATAAATATGTTATTTTGTGCCCTAAACCCCCAACCCCTTTAGACTGCCGAGATGGGTATTCACCTCAGAGCTAGGAGTGATGCCTTTTGTTTTGTCAACTGGTTGCCTGGTTGCCTTGTCTGTGGCATGAGTTAGGGGGATCCCGGTCTGTGCCTGGCCGGGGCATGGGTTACATCAGCATCCCGCAACCCTGGAGAAATGGACCACACTAAAAAGGCATTAAAAAAATATGAATTTACCAACTTTGTTACAAAACTGAAACACACACAGTTTTATAGCAATGTTAATTGAATGGTGCTGCCTGTTTTACTTGTGAAAACCATTGTACAAGATCTTTAAACTTTGGAGAAACAGGTCCTATAAGCTTTCTGACAGGAAGGACTAGACTATGAGTTCAGGAGATGACATCATCAGCAGTTCTTCACTGAAACTGTTTTTTTTTGAACGGGTAGTGAAATCAGAGCTACAAAATATCTCAGAACTTTAAAATGAAGTAACGTAGAAACCTACTTTATGGTATGAGATTTATTGGGGATATGCTTTATTCCAATTCTGCAATGTAGCACTTCTGGCTGGTGTCCCTCTTTTAAGTTTTTGGAGTAAGGGTTTGAGAACTGTTCTTGTTAAATATATCCCTTAAGCAGACAAAGCAAAAATTAAGGGATGGAGAAAATAAATCTTTAATGTCAAATTTTTGATCTACTCGCACTTTTACCTCGCCCTACTAACAAGCCTCTCAAAAGCTTCTTGTGCATTTCAGAATGTCCATCTCCCTCTCTCTCTCTCTCTCTTTCTCTCTCTCTCTTTCCCCGTGGTAATGGACTGCCAGTACTGTACTCTCAGGAGTAGAAAATCTTGTAGAACTAGATGGAACCAAACTAGCTCAGTTCAGGAGAGAGGTGGCTATTGACGAGGAAGGGAGATGTATTTAAAGGAAACGAGCTCCCAGGGAAAGTAAGGGATGCTATTTCTGACGAAATTGTGAAGGAATGGTAATAGATTGTAAACAGTGTAATGTAATGTCTCAACCAGTGTTTCTTGGGCTTGGCAGAAGACCCACTCTTAGTAAACTGCAATGTCACTGACCCAGCAAATTGACCTGAAAATGACCACGAACTTTTGGAATTTGGAAAAGAGGAGATCCAGTTTCTTCTGAACGATTTGTCTCCCATCTTGCTACAGAATCGGTATGATGTGCACAGTGCAATGACAGAATGGAAACTGTCGAATCAAAAGTATCACAGTTTCCCAAGTATTACAAGTACCACAAGCAGCTCTCATTCCTTGAAGCATGGCATGCAGTCTTCGAGAGGAAAAACACAATATTTCAAAAATATTCTTCATGTCATAGCTATTGTACTAGTGTAGCCAGTATCAAATGCTGTACTAGAAAGAGCCTTTTCAGCTACAAAAATAATTTTTCAGATTGGAGAGCTAATTTGAAGATAGGCACCATTGAGGACTTGTTTTTAATCTCCATGGAGAGTCTGGAACCACATGATTTTTGCAGCACACCTGCAGTACATGATTGGTTCTTAAAATCAAAGTGTAGGTTTGGAGCAAAACTTCACAGGTCAACCAGCAGCAGGCAAAAGTAAAGTGACAGCAGAGGAAATTCAAACCACATCTAGTGAAAGTGATACTGAAGAGGAACTCCATTCTTGTCTGGAATCAGATTCAAAGGACGAATAAGGGAAAAGGAACGGGGAACTTGCTTAATCAGGAAAGGCACACTGAGTTGGAGCTTGTTTCCAGGTGCGACCTGAGAGCACAAGGAAGTTAAGTTAAGTGTATTGTTCAGAAGAGACCGAGGTGCAAAAAGGGGGGGAGGAGTGGCCCTGTATGTTAATGAAAATATCAAAGCTACAGAAATTCAAAATACACATAAGGAGCCAGAAGAACTGTGGGTCACCCTGGAAACAGGAAATGGGACAGCCATAAGAACTGGGGTTGTCTACAGGCCCCCAGACCAGAGGGAGGACATAGACACATTACTGTTAGAAGATATACAAAACATGACAGCTAAAGGGGAGGTTCTGATAATGGAGACTTCAACATACCGATACAGATTGGTCAATACCAGCAGGAACATCGGCCAGAACTAGACAATAGTGGATTCCTGCAGGAGGGCCTCAAACAACTGGTACAGCAACCCACAAGAGACAGGGCTATCCTAGATCTAGTACTGACTAACAAAGAAGGATCACAGATCTCAGGTGAAAGGTCACCTGGGGGCCAGTGACCATCACATGGTATGGTTCAATTTGGCTACTACATCTAAATCATCCCATTCCAAGGCAAAAATATGGGACTTCAGAGGAGCTGACTTTGATAAGATGGCCAACAGAGTTAAGCTAGCCCTGGCAAAAAAAGAAACACAGGTGAGGAGGTACAGGCAAAGTGGGCAAGCATATAGGATACAATATTGAAGCAACATCCCATTGTGTTAGACAGAAAAGGAAGTGCAAAAGAAGAAGAAACCACTTTGGTTCTCAAATACAGTAGCAGGAAAGGTCAGAGCCAAAAGGCTGGCCTTCAGAAAATATAAGGAACACAGCGGGATGAAGATAGGAGGCATACCAAACTGCCCTAAGGGAAGCAGGTAAGGCAGTAAGGGAGAGCAAAGTCCCAAACTGAGGAAACACTAGCACGAACAGTAAAAGAAGGTGACAAGACTTTCTATAGATACATTAGTAGAAGGAGAGAAAGTCCAGAGAATTATTGCTAGCTTAATGGAGAGAAAGGGGAGCATGTGAGGGAGGACCCTGTAAAGGCATCTATCCTGATAGATACTTTTGCTCAGTATTTACTGAAGAAGATGGGGCAGGCCCACAGCTCAGCATCATGGACACAGGGGAGGGAGGTGAGCACTACTCCTTCACAAAGAAAGGGTCCTACAAGCGCTTGCTAAGCTCAGGGTGGATAAGGCAATGGGACCTGATGGCATACATCCCAGGGTACTTAAGGAGCTAAAGGAGGAACTAGCAGAGCCATTAGCAGAATTGTTTAGTGAGTCTCTGAGCACAGGAGAGGTCCCAGAAGACTGGAGAGGGCTCATGTGATCCTACCACAAGAGTGGTAGCAGGGAGGAGGCGGGGAACTACAGACGGTCAGTCTTACCTCAGTAGTGGGCAAGATTATGAGGCACTCCTTAAGGAAAGGATAGTGCAACACCTGGAATCCATAGGGGCACAGGATCCAAGACAGCATGGGTTTACAAAGGAAGGTCCTGTAAAACTAATCTCATAGATTTCTTTGACTGGGTAACCAGAGTGGTGGACCAGGGGAGCAGTTGATGTCGCCTACCTTGACTTCAGCAAAGCTTTTGACACTGTTCCACATAGAAGATTGATAAATAAGCTAGGTAGGCTCAGGTGGGTCGAAGGTTGGTCAACTGGGTGGCAAACTGCTGACTGGCAGAAACAGAGAGTGGTGGTAAATGGTATACAGTCAGAAGAGATGCAAGTCACAAGTGGGGTACCTCAGGGATCAGTCCTGGGGCCAGTCCTATTCAACATCTTCATTAGTGACCTCGCAGATGGACTAGAGGGTAAGGCTTGTCTGTTTGCAGATGACACAAGATCTGCAACAGAGTAGATGATCCAGATGGGGTGGGCAGAATGAGAAGAGATCTGGATAAACTAGCAGAATGGTCAGAAGAGTGGCAACTGGGATTTAATGCAAAAGTGCAAAATCATGCACATAGGGAAGAGAACCCCTGAAGCCACTTATAGGCTGGGAGGAGTTGCTAGCAGTCACAAAGGAAGAAAGAGACTTGGGCATCATCATCACTGATGACCTAAAATCATCCAAGCAGACCTCTAAAGCAGTAGGTAAGGCTAGGGGGTGTTAGGGTGTAGTGTAGGGGTATCACAAGTCGTAGAGGGAGGTAATAATCCTCTGTACAAGACATTGGTTAGGCCTCATCTGAGTACTGCGTGCAGCATTGGAGGGCCACACCTTCACAAGGACATTAACCAAATTGAGGCAGTCCAGAGAAGGGCAACCAAAATGGTGCAGGGACTGCATCAGAAGACATATGAGGACAGATTAACAGACTCAATATGTATACCCTTGAGCAAAGGAGGAGAGAGGTGATATGATCGAGACATTTAAACACCTTAAGGGCATAAACAAGGTGAAAGAGTCTAACATGTTTAAATATAAGAAAAAAGCAGGACAAGAGGACACAGCATGAGATTAGAGGGAGGCCGATTAAGGGGAATGTGAGGAAATTCTTTTTCACAGAAAGGGTGGTAGATGCATGGAATGGCTTACCACAAGAAGTGGTGGCTATGAATACAGTGCAGGGCTTCAAACAGGCATGGGATAGGCATAAGGGAGCAATACAAATGACTATGAATAGATAGGTCACTGACAGAGCAAAGGCCGATGGCACATTTATAAGGTAGAAAAAGAAATGGGCAGACTGGATGGGCCTTGCGGTCCTTATCTGCCGTCAACTTCTATGTTTCTATGTTTCTATGACTTGCTCAGGGTCACACAGTATGCAAGTGGGGGCCAATGGGTTTCAAACCCAGGTCTCTAGGTTTGCAGCTCAGTGACCTTAACCACTACACTTTACTGTCTCCTCACAGAGGAGCCTGCAGATTATATTTTTTTTTGCCATTTAGCTGCTTGTGATACTTGTTTGATTTTTGCAACTGTGTTCACATATTTGCATAACAAAACCTGACAATGATACAGCATTCTTTAATAAAATTGACTCTGTCTATGATAAAAGTCCTGAACTGTGTTCTCCCCAAAAGTTAAACTCCTCCCAAAAGTGGATGCTCTTTCTGCATGGGCCTGTCGACACTCTCCTGACTTCCTTTGTGTCATGGAATCCTGGCTCTCCTCTAGGATTCCTGTTTCCATCTTAACAATTCTGGATTATCACCTCTTTAGGCAGGACAAGGGTAAATATGGGGGTGGCATTGCCCTGTATGCCTGCCAGAGTTATTCTTGCACCATCTCTCTCGGAGAGACTACACCTTCCTCCCATGAGTTCCTGTTACCTAAAAGTATAGTTATGTAAGAACTTACTGTAACAGCAGATCTTTTGAGAGGAGCTCTTGCAGCCGGTAACACCGTTAGAACTGAAGCCGGCAGGTGCCAGGACCCCACGGAAAACTTCTAGCTAGCAGTATACAGCGGAGGACTGCCCCCAACATCAGCCCACCCCTGACGTCACATATGGTATAAAAGGGGCGGTCCCCCAGCCCATCTCCAGTTCTCCCTCTGGAGACCCCAGCAAGTAATTAAAAAAATGGAGAACCGAGGAGGTTCCTCTTATTGAGAGCAGCAAAGGTATCCTAGATGGAGAAGCAGCTACCAGGGGGAAGGTGGGTGGGAAAATAGTACCTGCTGCAAGAGCTCCTCTTGAACAGCTACTGTTGTGGTAAGTTCTTATGTAACTATACTCCCTTACTTCAAGGGGGCTCTTGCAACAGGTAACAACTTTAGACTGAGTCCCAAGCAGTACGGAGATACCCTGGTCAGCTGGGTTGAGACAGAAATCTCCCAAAGAAGATTAGGAGAGGAGGTCCTGGTAGACTGCTTGTCAGAAACCTGCTCTGCATCGAGATGCAATGTCCAAACTGTAGTGCTTGACAAAGGTGTGGACAGAACTCCAAGTAGCAGCTGCACAAATGTCTGTGGCTGGCACATTTTTCAAGGAGGCAAAGGAAGCTTCCATGCCCCTGGTAGAATGACCCTTTGCAGAGCCCAGTAAGGGTTTGTCATACTTAGTGTAGCAGAAAACAATGCAATTAACCAACCATTTGGATAAACACTGCTTAGGAACCAGAGCCCCTACCATTCTGGGGAGGAAGGATACAAACAACTGGTCAGACTTTCTAGTGGCTCGGGTGCACTCTAAATAAAAACTAAACACCCTGTGAACATCCATAGTATGAATTAGTGCCTCCCCATGGTTCAAGTACTCTGGATAGTAGACAGGAAGGTGGAGGTCTTGATTTAAACTGAACTCTGACACCACCTTGGGAAGAAACAGGACTAGTCTGCAAGGACACCCTGTCCTTGTGGAAAACCAAATAAGGCTCCTTGTATATCAGGGCCTGAAGCTGGGAAATCCTTTGAGCAGAAGCAATGGCAACTAAAAATAATGCTTTCCACAACAGAAAGTGCAGCTCACAACTTGCCGAAGGTTTGAAGGGAGGCAAGGTAAGCGTTTCCAAAACAAAGAAAAGGTTCCATGGTGGGACTGGATCCCTAATGGGAGGCTTCATTTGTAGAATGCCCCATAAGAATGTACAGGAAAGATCCATATGGGCATAGTTTTGTCCTCAATAGGTGCATGATAAGCTGAAATGGCAGAGAGATGTACCTTGAGCGAGAAGTAGCTTAGTCCTGAATCCGACAAGGAGAGGAGGTACTCCAGAACTGAATTCACCAGACAGGTGAAGGGGTCTAAATGCCTAGTGGCGGCCCAGATGCAGAACCACTTCCATTTCACAGCATAGGTGGCCCTAGTGGAAAGTTTTCTAGAGGCTACCAGGACATCCGCTACCCTGGGGGATACCCTGAATCTGGATATGGCTAGGTCTGGAGGAGCCACACATGGAGATGCAGAGATCTGAGATCTGGATGGACCAGGATTCCCTGCTCCTGGGAGAGCAAGTCTGAGTGGAGGGGCAGGGAGACTGGAGGCTCCACTGCAAGTTGCTGGAGAATCAGAAATCAAATCTGGTGTGGCCAGAAAGGTGCCACCAGAATCATGTCTGCTCCTTCTGACTGCAGCTTGAGAAGAACTCATTGCAGTAGAGGGAAGGGAGGAAACGCATAAAGAAACCTCCCCATCCAGGAGAGGGACAATGCGTCTCACCAGAAAACACCAGGACCTGGATCTAGAAAATAGAAACTGGCAGTTTTGCGTTGGATGGGGAAGCAAATAGATCCAGTTCTGGATGTCCCAATCTGTCAAAGAAATCTTCTGCCACGGAGGGGTGAAGCTTCCACTCATGTGCCCTGGACCAAGACTGGCTTAGACTGTTGGCTAGGGTGTTTTGCATGTCAGAAACATAGACTGCTGTCAAGTCCAGTTGATGGTCCACTGCCCATGACCAGACTCACATGGCTTCCCTGCAGAGGGGATAAGAATGAGTATCCCCCGACTGTTGATGTAAAAGACCACTGACATGTTGTCCATCTGGATCAACAGGGGGCCGGATAGCAAGACTGTCTGAAAGGCCTGTAGGGCACACAGAATTGCCCTCATCTCCAGGACACTGATGTGGAGATGGAGCTCTTGCTGAGACCAGGTCCCATGTGTTTGCCGGCCTCCCAAGTGGGCTCCCCAGCCTTGGCCTGATGCATCTATGGTGAGGATGTGACTGGGAGATTCCTTTCGCAGGCAAACCCCTTTGGAAAGGTTGGATGAAGTCAACCACCAAGCCAATGCATGTCACACAGGGTTCGACACCAGGACAGATTGCTCCAGGTCATCTGAACACTGGTCCCATTGAACTCTCAGGTTCCACTGGATCACCTTCATGTACAGCCTGGCCAGGGGGACTGTGGCGATGGTGGCCGCCATGTGTCCCAAGAGCCTTAGAACAGGCCTGGCTGAGATCTGATGTAAGGAGGATATCTGACGAGCGTGCATCTGAAGCCGCTCTGCTCTGTCTTGAGGGAGGAAGACAGTGCCTTGCACCATATCAGGATTGCCCCTATGTATTGCAGTCATTGGCTTGGCCAAGGAGAGAACTTAGGGAGGTTTAAGGTGACCGCTAGGTCCTGAAATAGGGAGAAAGTGGCCCGCATAGTGTGGAGAAGCCGGTACTGGGTGGCAGCGGTCAGCAGCCAATCATCCAGGTAAGGGAAGACATAATGGCCCTCCCTCTTTAGAGCTGTGGCCACAACTGCAAGGTATTTGGTGAAAACCCTGGGGGCGGAGGACAGGCTGACAGGCAGCGCCCTGAACTGGTAGTGATGTCCCTGGAAGTGGAAATGAAGGAACCTCCTGAGGGTTGGAAAATCAGAATGTGGAAGACTACATCCTGCATGTCCAGTGAGCATAACCAATCCCCTCAGTGGAGGAGAGTAAGGAGACCAAGCAGAGTTACCACCCAGAATCATTTGTACTCGATGTACTGATTCAAGTGACTGAGGTTAAGGATAGGTCATAGGTCCCCGGTTTTCTTTGGCAACAGGAAGAAGTGGGAGTAAAATCCTTTCCCCTGTTGTGTTGGAGGAACTGGCTCTATGGCCTGCTTTTGCAGGATGGCCTGAATCTCCTCTGTAATGAGAGTGCTGTGAGCCTGAGAGTAATGGGAGGGGACCGGTGGGTTGTCTGGGGGTATCTCTGTGAACTCCAGAGTATGCTCCTTTTCGATGAGTTGCAGGACCCACTGATCCATAGTTATCTGGCGCCATCCTTCTATGCAGAAGGGAAAACAGACCCCTCACCACCTTCCCTAAAGCTTTGGCTGGGGAAGGGGGGTTGGGCAACGAGTCAGGCTGAGGAGCCAGGAAGGGGCAGTACAGCCTGAGAGGTCCTTGGAGCCCAAGGGGCAGAATCTCTGGAGGTAGGAGTGGAAGCTTTGCACTTAAAATCCACTCTCAGCTATTGTCCTCTGGGTTGCTGTCTGGTATTCCTCTGAAAAGACTGCTTGGGATGCTGCTTGGGCTGGGATTTGTACACAGTGTGTACAGATCAGATAGCCTTCCTTGATTCTTGCAGATGAGTTATGATATTCTGTGAATCTTCATCGAACAGAACTGGGCACCTGAAAAGTGCATCCATGATTTTAGATTGCATGTCCAGAGCAAAGCTGGACACATGCAACCAAGAATAACGTCAGATACAGACAGCAGAGGCTGCAGCTCTGCCCATGGAGTCCACTGTATTGTAAGAGGCTTGGAGAATGTGGTTGCCTGCATCTGAGCCCGACCTCAAAATGGCCATCAGCTCTGCCTTGCCTTGGCAATCTGGTATGGCTTGAGCCACCTCCACAGCTTGTCCCACAGGGCATTCTGGTATTGCACCATGTGGGCAAGAAAATTCTGAGACCTTATAGCACAGGTGGCTGAGGAGTAAACTTTTCTGGCCAGCTGGTCAAACTGCTTAGAGTCTTTGTCTGGAGATTTTGTACTCAGGTGTCTAGGGCACCTGGAGCGGTCAGTCATGGGCAGCACTGATTATGACAAAGTCTGCTTCTGGGTACTCACCATAGAAGGAATCCTCTTGTGGAGTGCAATAAAGCTGGTCTGACTTTTTGGAGACTGCCAGCATAGAAAAAGAGTGCTTCCAGGCCACTCTGTTGACGTCCTTATAGGATTCCACCAGTGGAGGGACCACTATGGCTTGGGTGTCTTTCCTCTTAAGGAAGGTGGCCAGCTGACGATGCTCTGGATCTACCTCCTCTGTGTCTAAGCCATTTAGCTGCTGGATATGCCACATTACATCCATGAAGCATGGGTCGTCAGGTGGGGAGCAAGGGGTGTCCTTGCTGCCGTCATGCTCTGAAGGAAGATCTGAGTCCTCATGGTCTGAAGAGGAGGAGGAGGAGTAACCATCCGAGTCCCCTGAATCTGGTGAGGGGGAGGGTGAACAAGGATGCTCACATGGCTGTTCTTTAGGAATGTGGGTATTATCCCCATCCAGCGTCGGAGTGGCCCCCCCTTGGTGGAGGGGGGGGCGAACTGGAGGCTTGTCCGGAGGTGGCCCTTGAGGGGTAGGCTTGGAAGGTTCCTTAGGGGCCTCCTTATCTTTAAAATAGGCCAACCAGGCTGCAAAAAGCTCATTCAAAATCTGAGGAGGATCGGACAGCAGGGCTGGCATGTCCGGCATTAGGGGATTAGGCTTAGAAGACCTCAAAGGCTGGCTGTCAGGCTGGGGTAACTCAGGCACTGGGGTAGGTCAACCCGGGTTATCGGGCATCGGACCCAGAGGAATAGAACCATCTGGTGCCAGATGGTCTGGATCTGACATCTGGTCATTGGGCGTCAGGCCTTCTGGCATTGGCTGAGGGAGGGCGTCAGGCCCAGCCAGTGACTTCAGAAGATTAGGAGTTGACAGGTTATCCCAAGGTGACATCAGAGAAGCTGGTGTTGAAGGCACTGGCGTAGGTTGAGGCCAGGCTGGTGATTCCACTGGCGGCTGCCTAGGAGGAGTCATCTGAAAAGGGGAGCTGACTCCTAATCGGGACGGATGCCCCACTTTCATGGAGGAGGATGGTGCTGGTCCCAGGCACACCTACTGGAGTCAGCCTCTGATGTCGGGGATGACTCAGCAGACACCCTGGCTGGGAGAGCGACAGGTAACCTGCCACCTGAAGACCCACCGGCTGAGCCACTTGGCTTAGAGCCCGCTGGAACTATGGGCTTAAGCTTGAGATGCTGAGATGCAGGGGATGAGGTCCAATGCCCCAAAGAACCTTATCCCACAATGGTGATAAGGGAGAGAGGTTTTGCCACCGGGAGCCCGGAGGAAGAAAAGGCAGCAGCAGTGGAAGGAACCGATCCCCTGCAGGGGGAAGACCCAACAGAGGTCAGCGACTTGGTCAGGGACCACAAGCGGGAGTCCAACCAGGGTGTCTCCTTATGCTTCTCCCGGTGCTTATGTTTACTGTTCGATTTCCTCTCCTTATGAGAAGAAGAGGAGGTACAGGCCAACAGAGGCTATGGAGGATGAATAACTTTTTAGGTGAAGTTCCTTCTCCATCTTGGATAGCTTTTTGGTAAGCAAGAAGGCTTCGAGAGTCTTCTGGTGGTGAAGCCGAGTACGCTGGTTAAAATCTTGACAATGCTGGCAGGCCTTTATGTTGTAGTCCAGGGCCAAGGCAGAAAAGGCAGGCCAAATGACCATCCTTGTGAGGGATCTGCTTGCCACATGCACACTTCGCTCGCCACCTCTCGACTGAGGAAGATGGAGGTAAGTGCAATGCGAAAAGGTGGTCGACTAGCTGAAGGCATCTGCAGAGGTCCGACTTGCGCAGTCGATGGCGGGAAAAGAACTCGGGATAGACTGGGGGACTGCCCCTTTTATACCATACATGATGTCGAGGGTGGGCCAACGTTGGGGGGGGGTCCCTCACTGTATACTACCAGCTAGATGTTTTCTGTGGGGTCCTGGCACCTGCTGGCTTCAGTCCTAAAAGTGTTAGCTGCTGCAAGAGTCCCCTTGAAGTAAGATCTTTCCTTTCCTTCTTCACTACCCATTTTTGTTGGTGTTTTTTATGCTTCACCGTGAATCTCCCCCATTTCCCTAGTTGATTCACTCTCAACTCTCTCTTCACACTCCTTTGCTGGTGAGCTCATCCTCTTGGGTGACTTCAACATTAACTGGCTTTCCCTGTCCTCCAGGTCGAGTAGCGATAGGATCGAGTCCCTTAACCTTTCGCAACGCATCACAGAACCCACCTGACTCAATCTCTACTCATATAACCACACTCTCTTGGACAGGATTGTCTCATCTCACCCCCCACCGCATAGTCACAGCAGGCAGGGCTTGAAATTCAACGCTATTTGGTGTTCCATGCATACCAAAAATCATGCACGGAACACCAAATACTGTCAGCTTGTAACCCGCTTTGTATACTGCTCTGTGGCCCCCTGTTCCGAAGGAGTGCATTGTTTAATGTTTAGTCATGTGGAGATAAAGGGCACGATTTTAAAAGGGGATGTGGATGCTGCAAGCCCCTGGTGTGCCTAACAAATGGTGCAGGGGGCTTGCAGTATTCCTTTGATGTCAATCATGATTTTCAGTCCCATGCGCCAAATGCCACAAGTTAGACCAGATCCCTTATGGTCTAACTTTGTGCCATTTGGGGATCCTTTTTACAGGGCTTGCACCAAAGCTTTGGCGCAAGCTGCTGTAAATCATAGAAAATGGCGCAACTGTGCCCGATGTACTAAAATCAGGCACCGGTTGTGGCAAACACTGCAGTTGATGCACTGCTTGATGCAAGGTTCATAAGATAAACTGGTAGGTGGCTATTCTGGTTCACAGTAAACTCCTACACCACCTTAGGAAGAAAGTTAGGACTGGTCCGTAAAGGCACCCTGTCTTTATGGAAGATCAAATGAGGCTCACATATAAGAACCTGAAGCTCTGAATCCTTCAAGCAGAAGTAATAGCAACTAAAATAAAGCTTTACAGGAAAGGAAGCATAATCCACAAGTCATGGTTAGCTCAAAAAAGAGCTGAAGTGAGTTTCTCTCAGACGAAATTAGGTCCCAAGCCAGAACCAGATTGCAGATTAGAGGCTTCATGTGCAGGATGCCTCTCAAGAACGTATGGGTCACCTCAAGCTGTGCCACCGTACAGCCAACGGTAGGCACACAGAAAGCTTAAATAGCAGCCAGGTGCACATTGATAGAAGAGTATTGTAGTCCCATGTCTGACAAGGACAATAAATACTCTAGAATCTGATTACTGGGCAAGTGAAAGGATCCAAGTGATGGGAAGTGGCTCACAAAGCAAATTGCTTCCACTTCACGGAGTGACTGGCCATGGTGGAAGGTTTGCTAGCAGCTATCAGGACATCAGCCACCTTTTGAGACACTCCAAATTTCCAATGGCCATGTCTTCAGGAGCCATGCATGGAGATGGAGGAACTTGAGGTCTGGATGGACCAGGGTTCCTCATTCCTGTGATAGCAAGACCTTGCACAGGGGCAGAGGAACTGGGGATTCAACTGCCAACTGCTGCAGTAAGAGGAACAAGATCTGACGAGGCCAAAGGCCAAAAGGGAGCCATCAGTATCAGAGTGGCCCCCTCCATTTGGAGCTTGATAAGCACCATCTGAATCAGAGGAAAGGGAGGGATAGCATAGAGGAAGCTCCCTTACCAAGAAATGGGCAACACATCTTGCCAGAGAACTCCAGGCCCTAGAGCTAGTGAGTACAAAAGTGGCAGTTTTATATTGAGTAGGAACACAAAAAGGTCCAGTTCTGGATGACCCCACCTGTCGAACAGGTCTTCCACTACCAAGGTCAGCAGCTCTCATTTGTGCTTTCTGAACTCCGACCTGCTCAGCCTGTCTGCGAAGATGTTTTGGACACCTGGAACATGGACATCTGACAGTTCTAGACTGTGTTCTAGAGCCCAGTACCAAACCCTCATCGCTTCCCTGCAAAGGGGTTAAGAATGAGCACCCCCTTGCTTGTTTATGTAGTGTGCGACACTGATGTTGTCCATCTGCACCAGCAAATGACCTCATCTCTAGGATGTTTATGTGGAGGGAAGTCTCCACTCTGCTCCATGTTCCTTGTGTCTGATGAGGCCCCAGATGTGACCCCAGCCCATCCCCGAAGCATGGTGAGAATCTGATGGGGAGGGGAGTAGGAAAGGAACCCCCTTCAGCAAACTGCTGGGTTGCATCCACCACTGGAGCACCTTTCATGCAAAAGAATTTACTAGAACCTGCTGTTCTATATCGTTGGTGTGCTGATCCCACTGAACCCTTAATGTCCACTGAGGGATCTTAATGTGCAGCCTGGCCAGGGGTACCGTGAAAATGACTGCTGCCATCAGGCCCAGCAGTCTTAGGAATGTCTTGGCTGTGACATACCTGTTGTTGTAACCCATGTGGGCCTGTGCCATGAGGCGATCTTCCCTATCCTTGAGCTGGAAGGCTAAACCCTGAGCAGTGTCCAGTATAGCCCCTATGTACCATAGACGCTGACAAGGGGTCGAGACTGACTTGGGCAGATTGACCGTGATCCCTAGAGCATTGAACAGTTGTCTGGTACATGCTAGAGTGTGAGACAGTTGCTCCTTGGACTCAGCTTTGATCAACCAGTCATCTAGATAGAGGAAGACATACAGTCCCTGTATCCTGAGTGCTGCTGCCACCACAGCCAAGCATTTGATAAATACCAGTAGTGCAGATGACAATCCAAAGGGCAATACCCTGAATTGGTAGTGCTCCCCTTGAAAAAGGAACCAGAGGTACTTCCTGTGGGAGGAACAAATGCTGATATGCAGGTACGCATCCTGCATGTCCAGGAAGCATATCCTGTCCCCTTGGTGCAGGAGGTGCAGCAGGTTTTGCAGAGTAAATTTCCGGAAAGTGAGATGAGCTCTTGCAGCAGGCCAACACTGTCAGGACTAAGCCATCAGGTGCCAGGACCACACGGAAACCTTTCTAGCTAACAGTGTACCATAAGTGACCGCTCACCACTGATATCACTTTGCTGAAGTCAGCCTATCCTACAAAGGTGGGCGGTCCTCCACGCCCTCCTCAGTTCTCCTGCCAGAGACCCAAAGCGGGAAGCAGAAGAAGGAAACGAGGAGGTTTCCCAAGAGCCAAAAATAAAGGAAAGAGGGAGAACAGAAGACTCACTTGCATGGAAGAGGAGAAAGACAGACAGAAAGCGGGGGAAGGAGGGAGGGAAAATTAGGGCCTGCTGCAAGATCTCCTGTCAAAGATCTACTGTTACAGTAAATTCTTATGTAACTGAACTATCTTACTTCAAGAGAAGCTATTGCATCAGGCCAACATCAGTAGGACTGAGTTCCAAGCAGTTCTGGCAGTGGAACGCAACAGCACCAGGAGGAGAAAAGACAACAGCCAGAGGCTTAAGAGAGAAGGCCCTGCAGAACAGCCAGGCTGAAGTTAGCCCTATGCCTAGAGTCAATGTCCAGGCTGTAGTGTTTGGTGAAAGTATGGACAGAGCTCCAAGTGGCAGCTGCACAGATGTCAGCAGCGGACACATTTCTGGAGCAAGCCCTAGAAGTGGCCATACTTATGGTGGAATGGCTCTTAACCACTCCAGGAAGTTCCTTGCCATACTTTCAGTAACAATAAACAATATAATTAGCTAACCACTTGGACAAACACTGTTTGAACGCTGGAGAGCCCTCTCTCTTCAGGGTGAATGAAACAAACAACTAATCAGACTTTCTCAAAGTCTTAGTCTGGTGTGTATAGTATCGTAAGATTCTATGTACGTCCAAAGTATGGAGCAAAGCCTCCCTACGATTAGAATATTCAGGATAACAAACAGGAAGGTGGATGGACTGATTCAAAGTAAACTCCGACACCACCTTGGGAAGAAACTTAGGACTGGTACACAAAAGCACCCTGTTGTTGTGAAGAACCAAATAAGGCTCCTTATACATAACAGCCTGAAGCTCAGAAATGCTTCGAGCAGAAGTAACAGAAACGAAAAAGAGAGATTTCCATGACAGAAAGTGTAGCTTGCAACTCGTGGCCAGTTCAAAAGGAGGAAAGTGAGTTTCTCTAAAATAAAATTGAAGTCCCAAGGAGGGACCGGGTCCTGAATGGGAGGCTTGAGGTGCAGAATGCCTCACAGGAAGGTGCAAGACACATCAAGCTGAGTCATAGTCCTACCCTCAATAGGTACATGGTACACAGAGAAGGCAGAAAGATGGTGGCCCGTGAAATGGCCAAATATGAAACGGTGAGCCCAAAAGTCAGCAAGGGCATTTCAGTGAGGACGAAATGGAGAGAAATGTTTAACCCCCTCCCCGAGGTGCTACGACCTCGGAGCTGGTTATTTAAGTGGGGGGGGGGTGAACGAGGGCTCCACCCACCGCAAAAAAAAAAAATTGTCACAGTTTATGTCCTCACCAACATGTCATTGTGATCATGGGCTCACTGTTTTGTATTTGCCCATTTCACCTAGAACCCAGAAAGATGTACCTTAATGGAGGAGAACCTCAATTAGTGTTGCTCAGATAGTATCCTAGAAACTAGGACACCAACAGATACCTCCCATTTGGCCAGATAGTTGCTGTGGTAGGACAGCAGTGCTATCTGATCATGGATCCTACCCTCTAGGATCCAATGCATGGATCCTACAAATGTTGTGCATCCTAGCAACAGACGTGGTGGATCCTGTGGATCCTATCAAAAGATTCCACTCGCATTCTAACTATCTGACCTAGGATCCCTAGATCTGACTGAGGATCCATCGCTATCTGATCCCAGATCCTAACTATCTGACCTAGGATCCTTGGATCCTAACTAGGCTCCATTGCTATCTGACCCTGGATCCTAACTATGTGACCTAGGATCCCTAGATCTTAACTAGGATCCATCGCTATCTGACCCTGGATCGTACATCTGTCTTTGGTAGGATTTCTGGTAGGATCCTAGATAGGATACCAGCACTATCTGACACATAGTGGTAGGATCCACAAAAGCATTGTCTGAACAACACTAACCTCAATCCTGAATCAGAGAGGGACAGAAGATACTCCAACACCTGATACACCAGGCAGGCGAAAGGGTCTAACTGATGGGAAGCGGCCTAAAGGGTAAAACGGTTCCATTTCATGGCATAGGTAGCCCTAGTGGTGGGCTTCAGGGCAGCCACCAGGACATCTGTGACCCTTGAAGAGACTCCAAACTGGGCAATGGCTATGTCCTTAGGAGCCATGCATGAAGATGCAGAGATCTGAGGCCTGGATGGACCAGGGTTCCCCACTCCTGGGAGAGCAAGCCAGTGCACATGGGCAAGGGCACTGGAGGTTCCACCTCCAGCTGTTGTAGTAAGAGGAACCAGATCTGACAAGGCCAGAAGGGAGCTATGAGTGTAATTTCAGGCCCCTCCATCTGATGCTTCAGCAGCACCTGCTGGAGGAGTGGGAAGGGAGTGAAGGCATAGAGAAACCGCCCCTTCCAGGGGAGGGACAATGTGTCTCATCAGAAAACTCCAGACCCTAGATCGAATGAGCAAAAAGGCATCAGTTTTGCATTGAGTGCGGACACAAAAAGGTCCAGCTCTGGCCACCACCATCTGTTGAAGAGGTCTTCGACTACCGGGGTCAGACATTCCCACTGATGAGTCCTGGAGTGGAAGTGGCTTAGACTGTCTGCCAGGACGTTTTGGACACCTGGAACATGGATGGTGGAGCGTTCCAGACCGTGCTTGATGGCCTAATACCAAACCCTCATTGCCTCCCTGCACAGGGGGTAGGAATGCATCCCCCACGCTTGTTTATGTAATACAGAACGCACATTTTGTCCATCTGAACTTAGAGCGGACCGGGAGGGAGATGAGTCTGAAAGGCCTGTAGGGCGTATAGAACAACCCACATCTCCAGGACATTGATGTGGAGTCTCTATTCAATGTCTGTCTAGGTGCCCTGAGTCTGGTGAGCTCTCAAGTGGGCTCCCATCCGAGACCTGAGGCATCAGTCGCAAGGATCTGATGAGGGGTCGGGAGAGCAAAGAGAGCCCCTGAAACAGGCTGGTCAGCTCCAGCCACCAGGACAGGACCAGTATAACTTGCTCGGAGACCATGACCAGCTCACTGAGGTTGTCCATGCAATTGAAACATAGAAGTTGACAGCAGATAAGGACCACAAGGCCCATCCAGTCCACCCATTTTTTCTACCTTATGAATGTGCCATAGGCCTTTACTCTGTCAATTGCCTATCTATTCATACTCATCTGTATTGCTCCCTTATGCCTATCCCATGCCTTTTTGAAGCCCTGCACTGTATTCATATCCACCACTTCCTGAGGTAGGCAGTTCCATGCATCCACTGCCCTTTCTGTGAAAAAGAACTTTCTCACATTACCCCTTAATCGGCCTCCCTCTAATCTCATGCTGTTTCCTCTTGTCCTGCTATTTTTCTTATATTGAAACATGTTAGACTCTTTCACCTTGTTAATTTATTTATTTATTATAAACATCGGAATTACAACCCTTTGAGTCATGGACTTGTTTCCAAAGGCTCCACGTCATAATTACAGAAAAATATAAACATATACAATTTAGCACAGTGACAAACAGATACAATACAAGGTACTAATATGCAGGTACATTTGCAAGCTTGTCACAGTAAGAAATAATACACAAGACAACAACAACAACAACAACAATTGAATGCTGGTGAAGAAGGTGGGCCTATACATTGAGACAGCTAAGGTAAGTAGGTCAGTAACCACCTGTGTCCTGGAATTGATCTAGGATCGGTGGTCTGAATAGACTTGTCGCTGGGGTGGAACCAAGTACAGTGGTGTAGATTAGGTGGTAGTACAAGTTGCGCTGGCTAGGTCCAAGAAAAGGCTAACTGGTCTGGGTAATGCTGGCTATAAAGTCATTGTCATTGGCATGGGCCTAGACCAGACTGTAGCAATAAGGAGGGTGGCCCTGCAGGGCTGAGCGCTCAGTGCAGGGTGCACATGCAAGAACAAGAGGAGAAGATGCTGTTCCTGAGGGCCTCTTTAAACTGGCCTAACTTAGGAAGACTGGTTCTCGAGGTTGGTAGTGAGTTGATCCACATTGTACCTCTGTAGCAGAAGGTCCTTTGGGCTAGAGAGGTTCTGACCCTAGGGACTGCAAGTGAGGACTTGGAGGCACCATGAATGTGGACTGAGGGGGTGGCTGGGTGAAGAGCAGAGGTGACTCCTGGGGGGTAAGACCAAGGAGGATTTTTTGGCCATGAGGCAGGCCTGGTATGCCAGCCTCTCTTCAAAATTAATCACATTTGCAAGAGAATAAAGCGTACAGGTGTGGGTGTGCCAATCGGCACTGGTCAAGAGCCTGCAGGCCTTATTGATGGACAATTTAAAGTTGATGAGGGCGGTACTGTCAGCTACACCACAGTTGACTAAGGAAAGGACCGATGAGGTGATGGCCAGTCTAAGCGCCTCAGGTGGGAGACAGTCTTTGTGCCAATAGAGGAGGCCGATATATGTGTTGGTGGCAGTTGAGAGGGCACTGATGTGGGAGTGGGACGTGAGGGCAGAGTCAAAGTGGATGCCCAAGTATTTGTAAGTGGCTACTTGTTCAAGGAGATGTAGAGAGCTAGAGAGGACCTGGAGGGGAAGTTTGCTTTGGTGGTAGGCAAAGGGCATTGACTTGTTTTTTTTAAGATTTATGACCAGTCTTCTGTCCGTGATCCAGCTCTCGGCATGACTGAAGGAGTGTTGGAGGGAAGACTGGAGGGCAGTGGGGCTTGGACGAGAGGCAAAGAGGACTGCGTCGTTTGCATAGTGAAGAACTTTACCAAGGCAGGAGCTGGGTAGGGAGTTGAAACAGGGGCTGAAGAGAAGAGGCCCGAGAATGGAGCCCTGTGGGACACCCAAGCAGACAGGATGGGTGCTGGAAAGGGTGCTGTTTATTTTGACGCCTTGATGCCTTGAGACCTGGAAGTTAGGTAGCTGGCGAACCAGTCCAGGGGTCCTTGGGAAAAGCCAAACTGTAGGAAGGTATCCAGCTGGAGTGAGTGGCTGACCATGTCAAAGGCCTTTGACAAGTCAATGAAGACGGCGCCCGCGCAAGGTGACCTTTTTTTCAAGGGCGGAGTGGAGGAAGTAAGAGAACTCCAGGAGAGCAGTAGTTGTGTTATGGCCTGACCTGAAGCCGTGCTGCTCCCTGCAGAGTAGGTCATGGGCGATAAGGTAGTCAGTTAGTTGTGTTGCCACTATTTTTTCCAGGGCTTTAGAGATAGGGGGAGAATGGAAATTGGTCAGTAGTTACTAGGGAAGGAGCTGTCACCACTTTTTAGAATGGGATTAATGACTGCTGTTTTCCAGGCCTGTAGAAACTGGTCAAGGCATAGGGAGTGATTGAGCAGGTCTGTGAGTGGTGGTAGCACTACATCTAGGGCCAGGTGAAGGAGCCTTAGGTCAAACGGGTCATTACTGGGGCTGATGCCATTCAGGGCTTTTATCAGGTATGGTCGGGCTTCCTGCAGAGTGGTGGTGCAAAGGTAGAAAGGGGGTTGAGGTAGGATAGGTGGCAGGGAGGCCTCTAGTTGGTCAAAGAAGTTGCTGGGTAGAACTGTGCTGAGGTCGATGAAAGCAGCACTGAGGCAGTCAATGATGCAGTGAGGGTCTGAGGAGATAGTGCTGTTAATGATGAGTTGGGATGGTGCAGGGGGTATGAGACTTCCCATTTAGTTCTTTAATGTTATCCCAGAAATTATGGGCAGACCCTCAGGGGAGGAAGCAAGTATTGATCTACAGTAGTGAGCCTTGGCCTTATGGATGGCCCATGTGCATTTGTTGTGCTCGGCACTGAAGGCCTGCCTATCTGCCAGATTTCTTGAGGAGATGGCTTTATGTCATAGACTATCTCTATGCCTCAACTGTTGAAGGAGGGATAGGTTAATCCAAGGGGCATTACGTTTTTTGGTGTATAACTTGGCGAGAGGTGCAAAAATGTCGCAGGCCATGATAAAGGACAGAGAAAAGAAATCAAGCGCATCATCAATACTGTGAGCAAGGTTTATGGGTGACCAGTCCCAGAGGGCTAGATACTGCCTGAATTTATTTATCCTTCCAGGGTGGAGACGCCAGTGGAATGCCACCTCAGGCTCATGTTTTGGGATCTGACAGGACCAAGAGAAGCTAATTGGGCAGTCGTCACTTAGTGAACTTGGGAGGACGGTGATGTCTACAGTTTTGTGGGGGCAGTTTGAGAGGACGATGTTAAGCAGAGACAGTTCCTTTTGAGGGGTTGTATCTGGTAGGTTGTGTCACTAGTTGGGTTAGATCAAGGGCTGCAAAGGTGTCCTTGGCAGGATTGGCAGAACTGGCAAGCCAGTTCTTGTTGGGGCCCCCCAGTAAAATCTGCTCCATTTTGTGGGGGAGATTAAATAGGTATACTGAAAGAGAGAGGTGATGTGGGGGAACGTAGGCCACTGTGATCATAAGGGGGGCCCAGGAGGGGTCATGGGTAATTTTGAGAGAGATGGCTTGGGTGCCATGATCCAGTTTTGAAGGGGTAGGGCGTGGCCCAGCAATGACTCACGCATGAAAAAGGCACAACCCCCTCCCCGCTTTCCCACTCTATCCTCCCTAAAGAGAGTGTACCCAGGGAGGGCAACGAAGGAGTGAGGGGTGGAGTTGGAAAGCCAGGTTTCTACCAGGGCTAGAATGTCTGGTTGGTGCTGTAGGATCCAGCAATGAAGGGCTCCAGATTTCTTCAGGAGGCTACAAATGTTCATGGAGGCTATGCGAAGACCTCTGGCTGGTGGGGCCCCAGACATGCCGGCAGTGACAGGACCAGGGTTAGGGTGGATATTTCGACAACAGGAGAGAGCAGGGTGACTACCTTAACCAGGGCTAGGTAACATCTACTGTGATTCTGGGGGCAGTAAGTGGACTTTGCAGGCAGGAACATGGGATTGGGAGACAGTGGAGGTAGGGATAGCAAGATAGAGGGGCAGGGGGGTCAATGGTTGATGAGGACTGTGGACAGTGGGCAGGTGGGGTTGAGGTGGAGACCAGGAGGTGAATAGAGTGTGGGAGGAGTGGGGTGGAGAGACAGGGGGAGATTGCAAGGAAGTGGAACTGGGGTGAGTGAAGGCAGGCACTGTTGGGGAAGGGGCAGGACCAGGATCAGCAGCAGGACCAGGCTGCACAGGCAACCAGTAGCTGGCATGGATAGTAATGGTGACCAGGTGGGGACTATCTATAAGGGAGACGTATTGGAACCCAGTACTATGGCAGCTACGATAGTGCAGTGGTAGGGCTGCGGGCTTTGGTGCAGAAGGTCCCAGGTTCAAATCCCAGGAGGGAAATTCAAAAAAGCCCCTAGTTTAAGGCCATGGGAGGTAGTGGCAGCTATGGACGGAGGGGGCAAGCATGGAAAAGGGGTGATATGGCAGCGACTCCTAGTGGTCACTTGGGGAAGGGCTGGGGGGGAGAGGGTGAGATGGGGAAGGGCAGGGAAAGCAGGGTGGCAGGAAGCAAAGAGAGGCATGCAGGGGGAGGGATGGCCATAGGTGGGTAGAGGAGAAGAGCTAGAGGAAAGGGTACCATGGCTGGTAGTGGAAGAGGGAAGCAGGGAGATAGGAAGGTTTGACTGGGGCTGGCTGGAAAAAATGGCGCACACCCTCTAGTGAAGAATCTGTATAAGTTGCAAAGGGGAAAGAAGGGCAGGCAGGTCATGTGATTAGGGTGGTCCTTAAATGAAGGAATGCCCCTGGGTGGGAGGGTGACTGGGGTGGGCGAGGCTTATGCCCCTCCAGTAGCTGCAGTGAGAGAGGCCTTAGTTACCTTTATCGGCTGCTCAAATCTGCTGGTGCCCCAGGTAGTCTGCTCACTGGCAGGGTGTATCTGTTAATGTCCTTAAGATGTTTGAATGTTTCGATCATATCACCTCTCTCCCTCGCACTAGGGTATACATATCGAGCTCCGTTAATCTGTCCTCATATGTTTTCAGATGCAGGCCCTGCATCATTTTGGTTGCCCTTTCTGGACTGCCTCCATTTTGTTAATGTCCTTGTGCAGGTGTGGCCTCCAGCACTGCACGCAGTACTCCAGATGGGGCCCAACTAGTGTCTTGTAAAGAGGGATTACTACCTCCCTCTTATGACTTGTGATACCCCTACTAATACACCCCAACATCCCTCTAGCCTTACCTACTGCTTTAGTGGTCTGCTTGGATGATTTCAGGTCATCTGTGATGATGCCCACGTCTCTTTCTTCCCTTGTCATTGCCAGCAACTCCCCTCCCAACCTATAGGTGGCATCAGGGTTTCTCTTCCCTATGTGCATGATCTTGCACTTCTTTGCGTTAAACCCCAGTTGCCACTCTTCCAACCATTTTGCCAGTTTATCCAGATCTCTTCTCATTCTGCCCACCCCATTGGTCCCATTGGACCCACAATGTCCACTGAGGGATCTTCATATGCAGCCGGGCAAGAGGTACCATGGCAAATGCTGCTGCCATGGGGCCCAGAAGACACAAGAATACTCTGGCTGGGACCTGACAGCTGGAGGAGACCAGATGGGCTTGGTCCATCAGGTGCTCCGCTCTGTCCCTGGGCAAGAAGGCCATACCCTAGGATGTGTCCAGAATGGTCCCTATGTTTTGGAGGCATTGGCAGGAAGCCACACAGGACCTTGGCCTGTTGACTGTGATACCCAGGGCCTGGAAGAAGCTGAAGGTATGCTCCAGGGTCTAGAGAAGGAGCTCACAGGATGAGGCCTCTAGGAGCCAAACGTCCAGGTAGGGGAAACATGTAAAAGCCCTGCCTCCTCAAGGCAGCCACCTCCACCGCCAGGCACTTGGTGAAAAGGGAAAGGGAAATTGTTTAACTAGGAAAGACACACTAAGCTGAAGCTTGTTTCCAGGTGCGACCTGGGAGCACAAGGAAGTAAAGTGACTTGCTCAGAGTTACACAGTATGCAAGTGGGAGCTGATGAGATTCAAATCCAGGTCTCCAGGTTTGCAGCACAGTGCCCTTAACCACTATGCTATACTGCCTCCTATGGAAACCCTGGGGGGCTGAGGACAGGCCAAAGGGGAAAGCCCAGAACTGAAAATGGGCTCCCTGAAAATGGAAGTGGAGGAAAAGACAGTGAGAAGGAAAAATTCTGATACGAAGATACGCATCCTGCATATCCAAGGAGCAGAGCCAGTCCCCCTGATGCAGGAAGGACAACAGACCTTGAAGGGTGACCATCCAAAAGCATTTGTATTCTATAAACAGATTCAGGTCACTCAGGTCCAGGATAGGCTAGAGGTACCCGGTCTTTTTGGGGACCAGGAGGAAGTGGGAGTAGAACCCCTACCTTACTGAGCTTTTTTGTACCAGAGCCTGAATTTTCTCTCAGATGAGAGGCACGTAAGCTGGGGGTAGCAAGGGTTAGAAAGAGTTGCCTGGAGGATTTTCGAGAGGCCACTGGAGGAGTTCCAGAGTGTGGCCATGCTCTATGAGCTACAGCACCCGACTGTCCAAGGTAATCCACCTGTCGAGGTGGAGGGAAAAGCGACCCCAAACCACCTCTCACAGAGTCTCCACTGGAGGGGTGTTATGGCAGGTAGTCAGGCAGTAGGAGCTGGCACCGGGAGGGCTGGGGTGGCCACCTGAGCAGCCCTAGTGGCAGTTACTGCAGGGATTGATGTCGGCCTACGCTTGTCCTGACCTTTGGAGGGAGGGCGGGCCTGTGTGCAAGAAGAGTGGCGGAAGGGTGGCCACTGACCAGACTTAGGCTGAGTATGGTACATGGAGTGAACAGACAGGAAGGCTCTGCTCGACTCTTGTAGGGAGGCAATCAAGTCCTGAACATCACCTCCAAAGAATATGGAACCCCGAAAAGGGGAGTCCAAAATGCTGAACTGCACATCGGAAGCAAATCCAGACATCCTGAGTCAAGAATGGTGTAAGAGACAGATGCCCACAGTCGCCCATCTGCCTGGGGCATCAACTGCATCATAGGAAGCCCACAGGATGTGTATCCCAACATCTGAACTCGTCTTAAGGGCCTGAGGCAGTGGCTTATTAGCCGAATCGTCGGGCAGGGACTGAACCAACTCCCTGGCCTGGTCCCACAGGATATTCTGGTACTGAACCGTGTGGGCCAAATAGTTAAGGGTCCAGATGGCTAGGGTAGAAGAGGCAAAGACCCGTTTGCCCAGCTGGTCCAGCTGCCTAGACTCCCTGTCTGGGGGAAGAGAACTGAGGAGCTTAGGTTTTTTGGTGCGGTCGTACGCTACATTGATGACCACCGAAACAGTCTTAGGTTGCCCCCCCCATAAAGGGCTTACCCACGGGGCCATGATAAAGGTGGTCAGCCTTCATGAACTCTGCTGGAGTCATAGAAGGATGATTCCAGGCCACCCTGGTGACATCCTCATAGGAGTCAATGAATGGAGATACCACCAAAGGTAGAGCATCAGGCTGGTGCAGATAAACAGCCAACTGACGTCGCTCTGGGTCCTGTCCCTTGGTCTCCTAGCCCACTGTGATCTGGATGTGCCTCATGATGTCCATGAAAGAAGGATCATCAGGAGGGGACTTGCAGACCACCTTAGGGGGTTTCTCACCCTAAGACAAGACCCCCCGCAAGGGAGGAAGAATCAGAATAGTCAGAGTCCTCTACTTCTCCCTCATCTGGCTCACTTTCTGGAGGTCAGCACCGGTCCTGGCAGCCACCAGAGCTGGCATCGGGCTTCTTACCTGATGTATGAGGGTCACTAGGACCAGGCCAGATGGGATCCAGAGAAGCGTGATCCGCAGGGGGCCGCCGAGGGGATACTGGTGGCGAACCTGCAGGGGTGGGAATCTGCTTCTGCAAGAGAGACCCCCAAGAAGTAAACAGAGTATTATAATCCATCAGTGGAGGGGAATTATATACCAGAGGATAGGGGTAGGCTGGTGCTGGGTAAGGATAAGGCAGCATCTGTCCGATCAGGGCCAGCATTGGGTACCCTGACAGAGGTCCAGCAGCAATCAGTGGGAGAGCTGGCATTGGATCTGCTGGAGGTGGCTAAGGACTAACAGGCAGCAGGCCAGCGAGCTTAGGCCAAGGAAGCCTGGGAGAGAGACCCACGGATGCCTGGAGAGGAGAAACCGGCGATGGGGGGGACGAGACCTCCCTAGCAAAATGGTAAGCAGCCGGGACTTGGGGAAACACCAGTAGGTTGCAAGGCACTAACCGAAGGGACTGGCATCGGGCCCTGTAGAGGGGACCCATGCAGGCAGTGCCTTGGCCGGGGGGGGGGCCTTCAGTAGAAGAGTCAGCACCTGATGTTCTACCACTGGCTGAGCCACACGGCTGAGAGCCCGTGGAAGTCAGGGGCTGGGGGTCAGGAGACAAGAGTTCCCTGCCCCGAGGAGCCGCCACCCGCCACCAAGATAAGAGTGGGCAGCAGGGCTACCGCTAGCCCAGCAAGAGCAAGGTCTGGCAGAGCCGAGGAGGCCGACCTCCTGTAGGAGAAAGACTCAGCCGTGGTCGAAGGTTTATGAGGAGACCATGAGCGGGAAGCAAACCAGGCCCAGTCCCAGCCCTTATCTTGGTGTTATGCTTCCTGATAGATTTTTTTCCCAGGATGTGAAGAGGAAGAAGCCCCAGAGGAATGGGCTGGTGAAACCAAAGAGCTCCTGGCCTGCAGCTCCTGTTCCATCGCGACAAGCTTCTGCTTAAGGAGATAGCTCTCCAGAATTTTCAGGAGACATCTCTGTGTAGCCTGGTTAAATTTCTGGCAAAACTGGCAGGCTTCAGTGTCATCGCTGGAGCCTAGGCAAAGGATGCAAGCAGAATGTCCATCCTTCTCTGGAATCTTTTTGCCATAGGCACACTTCATGGAGTGGTCAGAGGCAGATTGAGAAGACATAAACCTGAGCTCAGTAACAGCAAAAACTCAATGTTAATACTATAGAAAAAAAAAAATGAAAAGGCACAGAAAATAGTGGTCAACTGTAGCTGCGGCAGTGTTAGTAGTCTGCCGTGCACAGGTCAGTGGCAGGAAAGAATTGAAGAGGGTGTGGGGGACCACCCACCTTTATAGGACAGGCAAATGTCAGCGAAGAGACATTGTTGGTGGGCAGTCCCCTGTGGTACACTGCTAGCTAGAAAGGTTTCCATGTGGTCCTGGAGCCTGACGGCTTAGTCCTACTGGTGTTGGCCTGCTGCAAAAGACTCCCTCGAAGAAAGATCTTCTTGTACTGAATAAAGATGTTCAGATTTCTCAAATACAGAATGGGCCTCAAGTCCCCTGTGAATTTGAGTACTCGAAAGAAATGAGAATAGAACCCCCTTTTCCTTTGTTCCCCAGAAACTGGTTCTATGGCCCTCTTCTGCAGCAGTGTATGTACCTCCTCTAGTAGCACAGGTATGTGGTCTGGAGGATAAGTTGAGAGAACTGGTAGAAATTCTAGAGCATGGCCCTGTTCTACGATCTGCAGGACCCAAGCAACTATTGTGACCCCCCTTCCACTGTTCCAGGTGGAGGAAAAGACAACCCCGTACCACCACCTCCGGATTTAGTACTGGAGGGTGGGGATCTAAGAAGGAGTCATGCTGAAGTAGGTCCTGCGGCTGCAGCCACACCTCCACCTCTAGGGGCTTTTAAGTGGGCATCTGCAGTGGATGTTGGGGCTGGCAAAGATGATCCTGCTCTGAAACACAGAAACATAGAAGTGGCGGCAGATAAGGACCGTGTGGCCCACCTAGTCTGCCCTTGTTCCCTACCTAATGCAATATTGCAGACCCTAGTTGATCTGTGGCTTACCCTCTCTTCCCTATTGTGAGAGTACTTTTATGTCTATCCCATGCATTCTTGAGTTCTCCTACCATTTTTGTCCCTACCACCTCCACAGGGAGGCTGTTCCAAGAATCCACTACTCTTTCTGTGAAAAAGTGCTTCCTCATGTTGCCCCTGAGCCTACCCCCCTCTAGCCTCTTATCATGCCCCCTTGTTCTGGTACACCTTCTTTTCTGAAATATGCTACCCTGCTGTACTTTGTTTATACCCCTGAGGTACTTGCTTTTGCTCTGTTGTCTAGCCCCTGACCTAGGCCTGTTGGCAGTCTGGTGAAAAGGTACCCTCTGCCTATTTCTTGGCTGTGTATGGTAGAGGGAGTGGGCTGACCTTAGAGTCCTATCCAAAGCTTGCAGGTCAGACAGGATGTCCTGCACATCAGCTCCAAACAGCCTGTATCCCCTGAAAGGGGCATGCATGACTGATTGTTGAATATCACTGGCAAATCTTCTCACCCTCAGAATGCCTTCTTAGGCAGATAGCAGCTGCAGCTGTTCTGGCTGAGGCATCAGAAATGTCATAGGTAGATCTTAACAGGTGTTTCCTTACGTCAGCCCCAGTCTGGAGGGTCTTGAGCATCTCCTGCTTCGGGGTACCCTCTAGCGGGGACTGGGCCGCAGCCTTAGCTTTTCTCCAGCGGGTATTCTGGTATTTGACCATATGGGCCTGATAGCTAGCTATTCTTCGGCCCAATGTCCAGTTTCCTCGACTCCTTATCTGGGGAAGAGAATCAAGATGCTTAGGCACCTTAGACCTATCGTGGGCTACATTTATCACAACTGAGTCAGCCTCAGGTTGGACTGCAAGGAAGGGCTTTTCTAGGGGGGGGGCTTGGAATAACCTGTCTGCCCTTCTGGACATGACAGAAATCATGTTTGGTCTGTGCCAGGCAGCCAGGGTGACATCCTCTAGTGTAGTCTCTAGAGGAGGAATGATAAAGGGTGGAGAATCTGGTAACTCTAAGAACTCCACCAAATTGCTTTTTGTGATGTCCTGCTCTTCGGCATCAAACCTCATTGCAGCCAGGAGTTGCTGCATCACAGAGATGAAAGAGGGGTCTTCAGGAGGGGCCCTCAGGGTATATACAGTACAGTCTTCACTTCTGATGGAAATAGTGGAGCCAGATCTCTTGGATGGGCTCTCCATATCTTCCTCCTCCTCTTCTTCCTCTTGTAGAAGGAGGTCACGGTTATATTCCTGATCCTCGTCAACAGGCCCTGAAAGCTGTAAGGAAGGAAGGAAGAGAAGATGTCAACACCCCGGAGTGCGTTGGGCACGTTGACCTATCATGCAACAGTGCAAGGGCTGGCCTGAAATCCCTGTTAGTGTCACACCTGGTGTAGAAGGAGGAAGTATGAGGTGCTGTAGCATCTCAATGAAGGAGGGAGCACCATCTTCACACAGACAGCGGCCTGCGCTGCAGAGGCACCTTGCTACATCAACAGGGATGTCGAGGTCCATGACATTGATGGGCCATTTCTGACCTTACTATGCCTGGTGGAACTCACTGTCTGAGCTGACCTTGTGGGTTCTGAGGTCTGAGTGGCAGGAGGTGTCACCGCCGAAGCAGCTGACGGCACTGCAGTGGCCGTCGCTGAATGTAGTGGTGACTGGGAACACACCCAGAGGGATTTCTCCTTGTTTCTTTCCATTTCCCAGTACTTATGTTTCCCAGAGGATTTCTCTCGTGCCTTGAATGACTGTGAACCCGAGGAATGGACCAGCGATATAGCTGAACTCTTCTCCTGTAGCTCCTGCTCCATTCTAGCTACCTGCTGTTTCAGGAGGAAGGTCTGCAGGGCATGTTGTCAGCATCACTGGGTAGCTGTATTAAACTTCAGGCAGATCTTGCAGGCCTTAATGTCATGGGCTTCTCCAAGACAGCACACGCAGACTTCGTGGTGGTCGCCTGAATAAATCTTACCACCACACTTGCAGTTTAGTGGAGTCTTTAGACGAGATGACTTACACGATGATGGCAATCACTTTTTTAAATAAAAATGATAAGAACAACAGTGAGAAAACAATAAATTCTAGAAAAAGCAGTCAAATTTAGTGGCAGCATCTCCATGAAGTATGGTCGATAGCAGGAAAAGAACTGAGGAGGGAGAGGGTCCACTCACGTTTATATACGGAGAATGTCAACATAAGACATCGTCATTGGTGGACTGCCCCCTGGTGGACTGCTAACAAAAAAGTTTCCTTGTAGCCCTAGAGCCTGGCAGCTATAGTTTCATAGCTGTGGCCTGATGAAAGAGACATCCTCAGAGAAGATCACTAACTCCCCAACCACAATCTGGAAGGTGATTTACTCCCTTTTATGACTCTCCAGCCCAATCCTCCCCCCCAGTTCTTTTAATAAAAGGGGAACTGTCAGCAATAAGAGCCTCACACCCGAGTGTGAGGCTGATCCTATGTAACCCCTAGGTGGTGCTATCCCAAGGGCTACTACCCCTGCCTGCTTGGCTAGTAGCAGGTTAAGGGGCCTGAGTTCTGAAACAGGTGCCTCCACCCGGAGGTCAGGGTTGGTAGTAGTCAAGCTAACCTGTACACAGCCCTCCGGGACAATGTAACCCCCCTCTTTCCTTACTAGTGGCCAGAACAATACACAATAATCACTTTCACAATATCCCTGATACATCACACAAGTACCCACACTGTTTGCACTTACCACCAGGGCTTTCCTCTGGCCCGTCCTGGGGACCCGTGTAAAACAATGTTATACACAGCAAATAACAGCAGTACAGTACTCTTGCACAAACTGGAACCACAGTCATGGTAAATGCAAAAAAGAGTTAGATCTGATTTATTTAAGGGGCTTGAACAAGGGAGGGGCCTAATCAGGTTAATTTGCTTAAAGGCTCTATCAATCAAACAGTTATGCATGCACTTCAGGGTCCATAAACAGTCACACTCTCTGGGTACCCAGATGGAGAATGGTGGGCTAGCCAGGAACGTTGCAGCTGGTTGGGGCCCTGTGATGGAAGAAAATAACATGCACAACACACACTAGCTGTAATCCGGAGCCAGAGGGCTCAGTTTGTGAAAAGAAAACAAGACAATCAGATGACGCTCTTTTAGATTAGGCTGTTGTTGCAGGGAGCTACCCTGATGATTACTCATGATACCCAAAACTGGACACAGGCTGGACAAAAATTGAGACAGCAGGTGGTTAATCTGGAGTGCCAGGAGAAGCAGGGCCCACACAATTTGCCGAGGCATCGTTCCTGTTCAAGCGTGGAGCAGGAGGCTGATCCCAAGGCAGGTCTCTCATTGGTGGCTTTCTCTGTGCAGTGGGGTAGTCTGGTAGGGCCAGCGTGGCATTGCCCAGGCCCAATGGAGATGAATGCAGATTCAGTCCGATTAGGCTGGATAAAGCTTCCAGCAAGCAAAACACAGTTCACACAGTGGAGAACCAAATCACGACTCACTTTCAATACACAGCACATTTGCATGTAAGGAAATTCTACTGTACCAGGCAAACCGCTCTCCGGTCATGATAGCAAAGTCTCTGCACAAACCGAGGATTCAAAAGCAGCTGGAAATCCTGGCAGGCCGATCGCATTCAGCAAATCTTCAGTCTTCTTCAGGTTAAAGCCTGGTCACAGTCCAGTGGCTTAAACAGTCCTCACAACTTGGATTCAGTCTGAATAAACTCTATTTTCCCTCTCAGGGACAGCAGGCAGACAGGCAGGCCAAAACATAGCCATTTCACAGTTCTCCCATGCAAAACTACACAGAACTGCTGCTCAAAAACACTTGAGCTCTTACTTCTTCACTTCTCATCTCAAAACTGAAACTAGCTGCAGCAGCCTGGGAAATTCCCCAAGATACAAAAGGTTCGGTTGGCCGATCCTCCTGTCAGTCACAACAAAGGCTCCCCCTTCAGGAGCAAAAAAGGTGCCAAAAGCCCAAAACTGCAATTCCTACAGATTTTAACTCTGTTATGTTCTAACATTTAATCCGGTCTTTGTTCAACAAACTCACACTGCAACAGGAATAGAGCAGCTTTCATTTTTATTCAGGAGCCTCTCTAGTCTCAACAACAACACTCTCTGTCTGCTCTCTTTCTAGCTTACACATATCGGAATGCTGCCCTCAAGTGGCAGAAGTAACGCAATGCATTACCATTTCAAATACATAACATTTCCTCCCCACTAAATTATATTGTTACCAAATGAACAAGTATTAGCATTATTCGCTATTATTAAGATGGTTCATACTATGCTAGAGGTAGGGGGTAGACTGCCCCAGGCCTCGAACCAGTCAAGGGGATTATTCTGCCCCAATAATCTGATCTGGCTCTCTAACTACACAAAACATTTATTTCTTTTAAATGTCTCACAGGTTCAAACGATCTGGAGGTTTTGAAATCGGGATGGATAACGTTTCGTGAGCAACCCTTGGCATGGCTGCCCTGTCTGGTACCTCCCTCTGATCCTCGGCTGGTGGTTGTACAGCCTCACCATTGCTCCTCTCCACCTCCCGCTCTACATCTTCAGAAGGTGTTGGGACTTCCGTGAGTGGGGCTTCTGAAGCTTCGGCAGATGGAATCCACATTTCCGTGGGTTTTCTTCCCTGGAGGTGTCCCCATCTGTGCGCTGCTGAAGATCTAGGAGCTGTTCAGCATGACGTTTCCATTTTCCTCCAGATTCAACATCAACTGTATACGACACTGGACCCGTCTGAGATGTCACCACACCAGAGGTCCACTTTTTCCCCTTCCGGAAATCTCGAACAAGCACCTCTTGACCAACAATGAACTGTCTGTCCTCTGAACAAGCTTGCCGGCGCAGTATTTGAGATTCTTGGTTCTTCAAAACCTCTGATGCCACATTTGGCTTAAGCAAATCAAGACGGGAGCGAAGCTTACGTCGAAAAAACAACATTGCTGGAGATTCCTTTGTTGTAGCATGGGGTGTATTCCGGTATGCCAACAGGAAGTTATCCAACTTGTGTTGTAAGGTCAAAGACCCCCCCGCCGATTTCAGAGCATTCTTCATGGTTTGCACAAAAAGCTCCGCTAGACCATTGGTCGAGGGGTGATATGGGGCACTACGAATATGCCTCACACCATTGGACTTCAAAAATGCTGCAAAGTCACTAGAAATAAATTGTGGTCCATTGTCACTGACCAGCTGTTCAGGAATCCCGTAACGGCTAAACAGTCCTCGCAGCACTTGAATGGTCTTACTGGTAGTAGTGGTGTCCATGACTTGAATTTCGGGCCACTTTGAGTGGGCATCTACAACAATTAAGTACATGTGTCCCTCCCACGGCCCCGCAAAATCTACATGAATGTGCTGCCACGGTGCACCTGGCCACATCCAGGGATGTAGAGGTGAGGGACACGGCATTTTCTGAACACGCTGACAGGTAGTGCAAGTTTTTGCTTGTTGCTCAATTTGCAAATCAATCCCTGGCCACCAAATATAGCTTCTAGCTAAAGCCTTCATTCTCACTACACCCGGGTGTCCCACATGTAGCTCATCCAGAACACGAATACGTAGTTTTGAAGGGACAATCACCCAGACACCCCACATCAAGCAACCTTGCTGTACTGAAAACTCATTACGTCTGATGTAGAATGGTGATAACTCATCGTGAATGTCCTGGTTCACAGTAAAATTCCCTTTTGTTACTAAGTCCAAGACTCGAGACAACACAGGATCAACTTTTGTCTTCTTTTTTAATTTCAGAACTTGTGATAGGTAATTTCTCAAGCTGACTGATGTAGAAGACATTGACAGTGTCCACCTTGTCACTGTGAGCTACCTGCAGAGGCAATCTTGAGAGCCCATCAGCATTGCCATGAAGAGCCGCCTTCTTGTATTCAATGCAGTAGTTGTGAGCTGATAACAAGAGAGCCCGACGTTGCATTCTGGTTGCTGCCATGGAAGGAATACCTTTGTGGGGGCTGAAAATGGTCGTGAGGGGACGGTGATCAGTAAGGAGTGTGAATTCCCGACCATAGAGGTATTGGTGGAATTTGCGAACTCCGAACACTATTTCCAAAGCTTCTCTCTCAATTTGGGCATAGTTTTGTTCAACTTTGCTGAGAGTTCTGGATGCAAAGGCAATTGGCTTTTCGTCCCCATTCGGTAGAACATGAGAAAGGACTGCTCCTAATTCTATAAGGTGAGGCATCACACGCCAGTCTGATGCTCAGCTGTGGATTATAGTGAATGAGCACATCTTGAGAAACAAGCTGCTTTTTAGCCTTCTTAAACGCACTCTCACAGTCCTTTGTCCAACACCAGGACTTCCCCTTGCACAGCAAGCCATTTAGTGGGTTGAGAATCGTAACCAGATTAGGAATAAACCTGCCATAATAATTTAGCAGGCCCAAGAACGACCGTAACTGGCTCACATTTTCCAGTGCTAGGGCATCCACAATCGCTTTTTCTTTCTCAGGCGATTTGTGTAAGCCCACTGCATCTATGGTATGGCCCAAGTACTCCAATGAAGTCTTGAAAAATTCACACTTCTCCTTCTGGACACCAGTGGCGTCACCACGTTGATTTTGGGGAGGCTACAGCCCCCTCAATCTAAGTTAAAGCCCCCCCAATTATTTGCAGTAAAAAATAAATTACATTCCGTTTCTTAATTGTTTAAATTCTGCAGCCACATCTGATCTGATGCAGCTGCAGAATGTGAACAGTTAAGAAGCGGCAATCGGGCTCGGTTAGAAAAGAATGAAGCATTAAAATTGATCGATTCCTGTGCCTCGCCTGTCGCCTCGCAACAGAATGTCAACAATGAGCCAGCCATCTGGTTCACGCTGAGACCCCACCCCTCACTGCCCATTGGAGGAGTAGTACAGAGATTGTCTCTTTTGTCTGAAGCTGTTGGCTGATTGAAGAGCCAGTTGCCTGGCCTCTGCAAAATTTCAAATGACAACTTGTCATTTGAAATTTTGCAGAGGCCAGGCAACTGGCTCTTCAATCAGCCACATTCATTTTGAATCAGCTACTGAGTCAGTAGCAACACTGCTTCGCCAGTCGCATTCATGCAGTGAGTATACTGAGTATACGTGGGTAAGGGAAGGGGTCGGGGGATAGCGACAACAGCCACAGCGGCGCGGCAGTGAGTGACACCAGGAGTGAGCAGGACCGACCCACACTGAACAGGGCGCGCCCCCGCTGCCACGGACAGAATGGATACAGGGTTTGGAAGTTTATGTGTGATTATATGTCCCTGATCTCAAGCTCAGGGACATGTAATCATTTATAAACTTCCACTGACTCTCAGTCACTGGGGTTGGTGCGAACGAATTCAGGGAAGGCATGGGACGGGTGGGTTTTACAAGAACGGACACTGCGGGGAGTGAGACACTGGAGGGATGGATCAGGACAGTACGGGATTTTATTTGACTACAGCAGCCTGCCCTGCCCTCACCCTGCACTCAGCAGCAGCACTTTGTGGTGGAGGAGGAGGCTCCTGGCTTGCATGTCACGCTGAGCAACAAGCCAGGACTGGAGTCATCAGCGGGAGTTGCTCTGTGGTGTGTGGTGGAGTAGCGCCAGCAGATCTGATCATCAGATCTCTGCTGGCGCTACTCCCTCCCCCACACACACATCTGATCATGATTGGGAGATAATGAAATGGCGTCAGTTGTTGGAGGATGGGGGGATGATAGACAGAAGGAGGCAAGCAGGGAGGGTTCATTCTGCCTACCAACAGCACAGCAGCTTGCTTGCACAGTGAGCCAATCAGTGTACAAACATGTGGTGTGCTTCTCCAACACACACGTGGTACACACTAGTCCCATTGTGTGCAGTAAGAAAAACTAGTGACGCAGTTGTAGTTGATAGCGAGCAACAGAGCAGAGGCAGGCACTATTTGGGAGATTCAAATCGGAATTCAATCTATATTTCTGAAAGTTATCAAACATTGAAGACTCAGTTCACTTGGGCTAAGAGCAAGAGGCTTGAGAGCTAATTAAAAGTGTAGTGGTTTTTTTTCCTTTTTTTCTCTGAGTGAAATACAAGGGGGGGGTTGTGTTTGTGTGTGTCTTGGGGTAAATTAAAGCTCAGACACAGACAACCTGCTGTGAGTGCTGCCATACAGCAGCATTACTAACTACTGCATATATGTTTATTTTTTCTAGTTGCAACTTATTTCAACATTTACTATTTTACTGAGTAAACTGAGTGATTACTAGTGAAGAGCTGACAGCTCAGAAAGACTGAAGAACATCACTTTGGTGGTTTATGTTTTTAGGCTCACAAATTTAGAATAAAAATAGCAGAACAGTTCTTTTCCTAAATTGCCTTATACCCTGACCCATACCCTGGTTTGTATTGTGGCAAGCTTAACATCACAAGGAGTTAGCCAGTTCAATTTCAGACACTTTTTATGAACAAGGGGAACCTTCTGCTTTATAAAAACACAGTTCCAGTAGCAAACATACTCATTTTGCTTCACATACTGTGAGCCCTGTGTATGTTAGGCTCCGTCTACTGGATTAAATAAGCAGTTTTCCATTTCCAGTAGGTGTTTAATACTCATTACTTCGCGTACTGTGAGCCCTGTGTGTGTTAGGCTCCGTCTACTGGATTAAATAGCAGTTTTCCATTTCCAGTAGGTGTTTAATGCTCATTACTTCGCGTACTGTGAGCCCTGTGTGTGTTGGCTCCGTCTACTGGATTAAATAGCGATTTCCATTTCCAGTAGGTGTTTAATACTCATTACTTGCGTACTGTGAGCCCTGTGTGTTAGGCTCCGTCTACTGGATTAAATAGCAGTTTTCCATTTCCAGTAGGTGTTTAATACTCATTACTGATACTGTGAGCCCTGTGTGTGTTAGGCTCCGTCTACTGGATTAAATAGCAGTTTTCCATTTCCAGTAGGTGTTTAATACTCATTACTTCGCGTACTGTGAGCCCTGTGTGTGTTAGGCTCCGTCTACTGGATTAAATAGCAGTTTTCCATTTCCAGTAGGTGTTTAATACTCATTACTTCATACTGTGAGCCCTGTGTGTGTTAGGCTCCGTCTACTGGATTAAATAGCAGTTTTCCATTTCCAGTAGGTGTTTAATACTCATTACTTCGCGTACTGTGAGCTCTGTGTGTGTTAGGCTCAAGTCTACTGGATTAAATGGCAGTTTTCCATTTCAGTAGGTGTTTAATACTCATTACTTGCATGCTATGAGCCCTGTGTGTTAGGGCTCCGTCTACTGGATTAAATAGCAGTTTTCCATTTCCAGTAGGTGTTTAATACTCATTACTTAGCATACTGTGAGCCCTGTGTGTGTTAGGCTCCGTCTACTGTATTAAATAGCAGTTTTCCATTTCAGTAGGTGTTTAATACTCATTACTCACAACTGTGAGCCCTGTATGTTAGACTAAGTCTGTCACATAAACATTTCATCCCTGTGTACCAGACCCAATAAGAGGGCAAGTTTTCTTATAATTTACTTTTTTAGTTAGTTCTTGTCACACACTCATCAGCCTTGTTAAAAATGAGTATCCGTGACTTCTTCCGTCCAAAATCAAAAAATCAGAATAAAGAAAGTAACTTCCTAGACCCCAGTGATGCTCAACAGCTGCAACCAGAGCAGCCATTAAGAAATGAAGTGGAAGTTCCACCAGTACAAGAAGATGTAGCAAACACATCATCATCTCCCGGAACATCTCACGATGCACTTGAATCAGTAGCAAGATTTACGTCTGCTGCTACTGTTGTACTTAATGATCTGGGAACCAAAGAGGCTGGTCCTGTGCAGCCAAAGCTGTCTAGTTTTCCACAAAGGGATTTTGGAAAGCAGAAGCGTTCATTTCAAGCAGCTGGTATGCATCATTTAAATGGCTTGAATATAGTGTAAGCAATGATGTCATATTTTGCTTTGCCTGCAGAATGTTTTCAAGTTGCTCTGGTCGAGCGGACACTGCTTTCACGTCCAGAGGGTTTAACAACTGGAAGAAGGCAATAGACAAGATGAGAGAACACCAACAAACAACAACACATACAGGAGCAATGGAGGCCTGGTCTACTTATGTGAAATCTAAAGAAAGAGGCAATATTATACAGCTAATGGATTCAGCAATGATTGCAGATATTAAAAGCGAGGAGTACCTGAGAAGAATAGTTGAGATTGTTTTGTTGTTTGGCAGACAGGGAACTGCCTTTCGAGGCCATAGGGAGTGAAGGGAGCTCAAACAGGGTAACTTTTTAGAGACTTTTGATCTTCTAAAAAGTTTGATCCTGAATTGCAAAATTTGCAGATTCACATGCCAAGAAATGCTACCTATCTCTCACCTCTCAGTAAAATCAGATGATAGAATGTTGTGCAAAATTAATAAAGAGAAAATTTTAAATGAGGTAAAAGAAGCAAAGTATTTTGCAATACTTGCTGATGAATCTAGAGATGTTGCTTGCAGAGAACAAATGAGTATTTACCTTCAGTTATGTTCACCATGGTTCCCTGTGAAATTTTTGTGCTTCCATCAAGTAACAGCATTAGATGCCCAGAGTCTGACAAATGAACTGTGTTCAAAGCTGACTAACTGGGACCTCCATGAGAATTCGGTGACTGCGTAGCTCAGACTTATGAGGTGCATCTGTTATGAGGCAACAAATGGAGTCCAGGAACTATTTCGTCATAAGCATCCATATGCTATATGAACCCTAGATGGCGCTATCCCAGGGGCTACTACCCTGCCTGATTTGCCACTAACAGGTTGAGGGGCCTGGATCCAATGGCGGGTGCCTCCACCCAGAGGTCAGGGTTTGCAATAGTTAAACTAACTTGGTCACAGCCCTCTGGGACACTGCAACCCCTTTCTTCCCACTAGTGGCCCACACAATATATCAGAATTACCTTCACAGTATACACTTACACCCAGTTGGTTCCGGCACTGGGACCTCCTGTGAAATGAGATACAGTGCAACAATCACAGTACAGTACTTTAACATAGACAAATACCTCAGGCAGTATAACTTTGCTGAAACAAGCAGCTCTGATTTATTTAGGGGATATAACAAGGACAGGGGAAATCAGGTTAATTAGCTTATCACTCTAATAATCTACCTATGGCTCTGTGCACAGGCCTATCCTATCAGTTACTGTCCCTGGTACCCAAGCCCTAGTGGCTAGTCAAACCGTGGCAGCTGGTAGGGGCCTTTCACACAGAGAAAAGGAGAATTAAACAGTCAGCAGTACAGTAATTCCATTTGGATGTAATGTGGCAATTCAACAGGGCGACCCTGAATTAGTACTCACGACCTCCAAATAAGATAGGGTCCTTCAATGTCAGCAGGGCTCACTTGAGGTACACAAACCTCTTCACACATCCATATAAAGCACTATACCAGGCAGGCTGCATCTGTATCCCGATCGCAATTACTGCACAATACCGGAGAACACACAGCAGATTCAGTTCCTGACAGACCGAGTGCAATTTTCAGCAATTCTTCCAGTCTTCTACAGGGTGAGCCTGGTTTCTACTCTTCAGAGATCCTTTGATTCTTTTCACAGGACAGATTCAGTCCTAACAAGCTGCAGACCGAACTCTGGGCCTTACACGTTTTTGACTAAACCACACACTGAAAAGCACAGGGCTCCTTCCTTCTTCACTGCCAAAGCTCAACTGAAGCTCCAACCGACAAAACTGGGCACTTCCTTTGAGTTTCCTCCCAGTTCTTGACTGGATTGGCTGTCACTCACAATAGACTGCTGCTGTTGGTCCAAAAAGGCACTGAAGTCTAAACTACATCTCCCAGAGTCACTGCCCATACAATCCTCTTGTGGCTGGCTCAGATTATGAGTCCAAGTTCTGATTCGTCCAAGGCACCATTTTAGAGCTAGCTTACCCCACACTGATTGGTCCAGTTCAGCAGTTCAAAACTAGAATGGGAACTAGCAGACACAGTTCTGACTGCAAAGAAAGCAGGTTAGACAAACTGTACTTTCATTATTACTCTAAATAATTTCTGGCAAACAGTTACATCTTTCAGATAGGTTCCTTTGCACTCCTAGTGACTGCAAAATGAAGTGAATTGGCAGCAGCTCGAGTGGTACTCAGAGAAGAAACACACAGTCCCCCATACAAACTAATTATGTCTGCAAGCAGACAGCTCTTAAAGAGACAGTACCAGAGGGTTCTAAAACACTCACTGATAAATGGCTTAAGCGCCAAACACCATTCAGGCTTGGAGCATTCAAGCAAGCTCCTGGAAGTCTTTTGGGAACCCCCATTTGCGGGGGTTACACCTTCCCTGGCCTGGGAAAGCTTGGCGTCGCGTCAAGCAAGTACCCCATAAGTTTCAACTGCAACATATACATTTGCATTAGGCTCACACATGTAATCATCAGTCAATATATCATTTACCAAGAACACATTTCTGAAACATTGCATGACGTCACTCTTTACATAGTATTACATACACATTGTACCATAACTCAATTATTACCTCTTGTACATAAACCTGAGAGAGGGGCCCTTCCTATCAGTTACCTTGGGGGCTGGCAGGGCAAGGGCACCATGTAGAGCAACACAAAGTAACTTGAGTTAGCACTGATGCTCAGTTTGGGCAATGAGCTCGGGACACATACACTCCTTTATGGACAACATTGAAGCAAGTCACCAGGGCTCCCAAGTGAATCATAACTGAGTGCACCACAGGCTTTACAGCTCGACCAGTCTTTCTGGGGAACTGTTATAGTCTCTGCACTCTGAGCCTCATTTTCAGCATTGTCCTCACTTGTCAGGGTCTCTATGGGGTAGAGGCTAGAACTTGGGGCACTTTCAGCTCCAGGAGTTACAGTTTCTGAGTCCACAACATTTGGCTCGCATGGAGGCTTCGGACACTGGCAGTGGACTGTCAGGGCACTCAAAATACTCTTCTTGTCTGATTGTATCACCAGTCTGCCCCAATCTATCATTTTCCTCCTAAGCTCAAACAGTTCAACCATGCACAATGATTCCATTTCTTCTGATCTGATGCTTTGCACTTCACTTTCTGGAGCATTGGCTCAAGGGATGAAGCTGGAGGCTTAGACAGTCCAGAAGGCCCAGCTTCATCTCCAGTATTGATAGGGATTGCCCGAAACAATTGACTCAGTTCCGTAGAAGGATAGTATTCAAAGTCACTCTCACTTTCTTCCGATATGGACTGACAGTCATGCTCAACTGGGACTTGTGGAGGGAACACTTTAACTTTGCTTCTGTAGGTGCAGACTTTCTTGATCTTTTCTTAGCAGCAGCTCTAGTCACTGGTCCAGAGGGGCATCTTCTGGGGGCTCAGACTCAATCAGGATTTGTCCAATGGGCAGTAAATGATTTCTATGCATTGTTTTACATCTTTTGAATTATTCTCAGGCCTTACTTTGTACACTGGCAGATCATCTAGTTTGCCCACTACAATGTGAGGAGATGGTGCCATCTGTCAGCAATCTTGTGCTTGCCATGCAGTCCCAGATTTCTTGCAATACCGATCTCCTCCTGGAGTTCCTGTGCTTTCACCTTTTTATCATACCTTTCTTTGTTGGCCAGATTTCTTTTGGCAGCCATGGTTTGAGCCAGTTGGTGCACGAGGTTAGCTGGGCCTTTAACTTTGCATACTGTAAATAGTTGTCAGCCTGAACCCCCATCAGGAGAGACCCCAAAACACACATCTACTGGTGAGTTGAGCTTCTCTTCCAAACATCAGGCGGTGGGGAGAATCCAGTGGCATCACTTTGGTGCAGTTATAAGCATGTACCAGGGTGCTAATTTGTTGGCTCCATCTAGGCTTGTCCTTTGGGTGCAGGGTGCCTAGCATATCTAACAAGTGCGGTTGAAAGCGTTCAGGCTGTGGGTCCCCTGGAGTGGTAGGAGTGGTTCTGGACTTCGCACTCCCCACAGAAAGCATCTCTTTGATCAGGCGACTCTCAAAGTCTCTCCCTTGATCAGAATGGATTCTTGTGGAGCCCCATAGTGAACAAAAAGTTTTCTAAGTACTTTGGCCACAGTGGATGCTTTCTGGTCTTTGGTGGGGAAAGCTTGGGCATATCTCTGTGAAATGGTCAGTGACCACCAGCACATTACTGATATTTCTTTGATCTGACTCCAAACTTAGAAAATCAATACAGATCAGCTCCATGGGTGCACTGGTGGTGATGTTAACAAGGGGCAGCCCTCTTGGGCAAAACTTTCCTCTGTAAGCATCGACTACAAGTTCGAATGTGTTGCTCCACATCAGCCCCCATCTTAGGCCAATAGAATCTGGATCTCACCAAGTCAAGTGTTCTGTCTATACCAAGGTGCCCCATGTGGTTGTGCAAGGACCTCAGTACTGAGTCTCGAAAGGCAGTGGGCAGCACTAGTTGTTGTTTGTCTACTTGTCCCCCTCTGTCTACTGTTTCTCTGTATAACAGTTTATTGATCAGTTTCAACTTAGGACCTTCTTTGTATAACAGTGCAGTTCTCAAATCAGTGGAGCGTAATTTGGACACATCTTTTCCTGCATAGGGCTTCTAAAGCTGCTTTGATCATGGGATCACGGGATTGAGCCCGCGAATACTGTCATTGTCCAGCTGAGGCAGTGCACAATGTCTATTGCAGAAAAGTGGCAATAAGCATGGTGCATGCAATTCTCAGAGGCTCCCAAGCAATCCACCATGCAGTCCATCACGTCCGTGGACATTTGTTCCTCCCTGTCAAACTTCCGCAGAGTGCCCGAATGTCAGGTTCTGCCAATCGGACCCAATCATTCTGGGGAACAGGCCTCGGGAGAGAGCATCCAGCATCTATGTGGTTCAGACCTGCTCAGTATTCAAGAACATAGTCATATGTAGATAATGCAGAAAGCCACCTATGGCCAGTGGCATCCAACAGCTGAGGTCTGCACATAGGTCAAAGGATTATTGTCAGTTTTACTAGTATTTTAGCCCCATACAAGTACTCATGGAATTGGTCAACAATAGCCCACTTCAAAGCTAGGAACTCTAACTTATGTACAGGATAGTTCTTTTAGGATGGGGTCAGGGCTTCTACTGGCAAAGGCCCACTGGTCTCAGGCCATTCTGGGCACTCTTGGTAGCAACACAGCCAACCCTTGCAGCTAGCATCGGTGTGCAGGACGTAAGGTTTTCTTGGATCGGCATAGGCCAGCCACTGGAGCATGGGTAAGTTGATATATGATCTCATGAAAAGCAGTCTCACAATCAGAGTCCAGCGGGCCCCAAATACTTCACTCGGATGAAAATACACTCTTTCAGTCTTGAGGGGCGCTGACTTTTGGTATTTTTGTGGGTTGGGGATACCCTTGAGTAAGGTTAAGTAAGGCGGATCACTCTTGAATAGTCCTTGATGAGCGCGATAATAACCACAAATCCAGGAATCTTTGCAGTTCTTTTTAGATTTTTGGGCTGTGGCCAGGTGGTCAAGGCCTCAACTTTACCATGGTCGGTCTCTATTCCTCGGTGGATACTATGTGTCCACATACTTTACTGATGTTTGAAAGAATTGACACTTATCAATGGACAGTTTAAGGCCAAAGTCCTCCAGTCGGTCCAATACCTTAAATAATCTGCTCTCATGTTCCTCCAGTGAGCTGCCAAACACAATAACATCATCTAGGTATACCAGGCACTCTAGTAAGTTCATGTCCCCACTGCACGCTCCATCAATCGTTGAAAAGTGGCTGGGGCACCTGAAATCCTTGAGGCATCCTCCTTGAATTCATAGAAATAGCCGGACAGATAAAGGCCGTCTTCTCACGGTCCTCTGGGGCCAATCGGGATCTGGTAGTACCCTGCGGAGATCCAGCTTCAGAGGGAGCCACTTGCTCCCGTTTAGGCAGTCCAAGCATCTGAATGCGGGGCATTGTGTACTGATCGAGGATAGTCCGCCGGTTAAATGCGATAATCCACACACATCCTTACTGTTCCATTCTTTCCTCACTACCACAATGGGGAAGCATAAGGGCTTCTGGATTCTTGTATTACACCAGCAGCTAACATCTCTTGCAGATGCCGTCTCACATCATCTATGTCAGCAGGTGCCAGGCGTCAGACCTCTCACGGAAATGGTCTTTCGTCATGCAAGCCGGATATTGTGCTCAGCTCCTTGCACGCATCCTACATCCCATTCCTTTAAAGAAAACACCTAGGTCTCTCTGGGCAAGCTTCTTCACTGATCCTCACTTTCCATTCAGCTGGCAGCGGGAGTCGTCGAAATCAAACAAGTCAGGCGTTACTCTGTCATTCTTCCTTGAACTCTTGCTGCTGGGTAGCACTGCAGTGTCTGCACAATGCACATTAGCCAGGATGCAACCTCTGTTTACTCGAATGTCTCTTTCAGACACATTATGAACTTGGACATTACCCTTCTGGCATAAGCATGGGCTCTAGCGGGCAAAATACTAAGCTTGACCAGCAGTCCCTCTGGCAATTTCCATCGCCTGGTGCATCCAACATTAATATTTTATTACGCATCCTTTCTGATACGGACCTCTCCCTGTAAGGTACACTGGGCATTTGGCGCCAGGATCAGAGACTCAGGATCCTTCTTCCATACAATTCGACCGGTTCCTCTGGTTCTGTTTTTCAGCATCTCTCTGTGTCTCATAGGCCTTCTTAATTAAAGCGGAACTCTTAAAGCTCTACTAGTCTTTGACCCCTGTTTTCATAACACAACTGTGCCAGCCTTCCGAACATATGAGCATTTGTTCCAATTAACAAGGGACACCATCCTTACAGTCCAGTGGGGAGACACACTAGGCTAGGGTCTCTACTTGTTAGCCACTCCAGCCACGGAGGTGGGAAAGACAGCCAAATCGGATATACCCGAATAGGGTGGGCCTTTTCATAACCCCCATACATGCAGTCCTTCTAATGGTTGTAAGAGTACGTCTGCAAATGCTTCTGATACCAATCCTGGAACATAATTGTCACTTGGAGCCACTGTCTAATACAGCTCTTGTAGACACTCCATTCACCTTTACAGTGGTCTCATGGAGGACCCACTATTCTGGACCAGTCTGGAGAGGCGGTGGTAGGGCCTGGGCAACTGACCTTGCCACAAAAGGACGTGAATTAGCATTTTGGTGCCCTCACAGGATCATGTCGTGCACCTCTTAACCACTGATTTCTTCTCCAAGCTCTCCTTGTAGCCTATATGCAACTTTGTCAGTGTCTTTTGGGACTGGCATTCCTTTTCATGTGCCCATCTTTCCCGCAATTATAGCAAAACATACTTTCTGGAGTTTGAGCTGGCCGAGGCGCCACACTGGGAGCCAGGGCGAGGTATTACTAACTGGAAACCTGGGTGCCATCTCTGTCTGCTTGGTGATAAGCATTTGGAGACATCTGTCAGTTTCTCACTTCCATGGTCAAGGATTTGAGTTTGGAGCTGTTATCAGCAGGAGATACATGGGTGGGTACCCCCCACCCATACAGATGCAGTCGGATATAGGTCAGGGCCCGTGACTTGCAGGCGTGGCCTTCATAAAGGACTGTTTTTGAATTCCGATCTCTCTCAACAGTTGCCTCCCATTGTGGCATATCTTTTCCTTGTCAGAGCACTCATTGACTGTCAACCTCTGCCCCTGAACTTCACTTGATGGGTCACCCTCAGTCACTCGGGTCGTAGCCACAGCTGTTGGTGCAGGTACCTCCCGAGGTCGCCTTTTCTCAACTCCTCGAATTTCTCTCATTAACTCATCATAGGAGGGTGGGGGATTCCAGTCGATTTGCCAGGCGTAACTGAAGCAACAGCAGTTCTGAGAAGGGCAGACTTATGATTCTGTCCAGTCTGGTTCGGTCCAGTTCAATCGCTGGCAAACTACCCTTTCTGAGGCATTCTTGCAACAATTTTTCCAGCCGAGACATACACAGACAACAACTCCCTTGGTACTGTTGTGCATTTCTTACTCTCCACCATAGGTCCTCATCAGAATCTGGGCTCCCATACATTCTCCAAGGCCTCAAGATAGGCCTGTGCAGTCGCTTCAGGGTTACTGGCCCGTTTAGCACGGATGGTAGCCAGGGCAGGACCTCGAGTCTCTCTAACCCTCTTTGCGTTTTAGCCTTCGAGCATTGCCATTCTAGCACTTGGGGCAACATAGTCTATCCAGGTCTCCCAGTCATCCTTCCCTTGGGGGTGGGGAGGGTGCAGAGAAGATCCTCAACCTTCGGTAAGAGTCGTGACTAATGGCAGGTGCAGAAATAGGAGTCTGCATTGGTTCAGCCACCATTCACGGGCACTGGAGCAGGAGGGTGTTGGGGAGGAACACCCCCAGGTGGCAAGAATAGTTTCTTCAAGTCCTCCACAGTTTCCCCTCTCCCAGCAACCATTCACAATTTCTCCTCAAAGTTTCAGATAGTGGTGGGGCTGATTCCCCGGTCTTTACTGTCCTTAGTTATGACTCTCCAAGCAGTGAGGGCTCCCTCTGGGGTAATGGTCTGTGGCACTTTGGAGCTATCTATGGGATCCTTAAACTCTACTAGGGCCAGGAAAGTGTGGGTGAGCAGATTAGCATGCCGACCCACCACCACAGGGTTTGTAAACCTTCCACCTTGAAAGTACTCCTGCATAGTGTCCGTATTGATACCCAGGGGATGTCCAGGATAAGCATAGCATTTTGAGGTCGATCTCTCCCAGTACACCACTCCAGCCGGTGCACAGCCACTTCTGTCGGGTACCCATTTTTTTCTTAACAGTGGTCGTAAATATGGCCACTAGAGGACACACAATCCCAGCGGTGAGCCTCCAAGATGTAACCCCTAGATGGCGCTATCCCAGGGGCTACTACCCTGCCTGATTTGCCACTAACAGGTTGAGGGCCTGGATCAATAGGTGGTGCCCCACCCAGAGGTCAGGGTTTGCAATAGTTAAACTAACTTGGTCACAGCCCTCTGGGACACTGCAACCCCTTTCTTCCCACTAGTGGCCCACACAATATATCAGAATTACCTTCACAGTATACACTTACCCCCAGGATTGGTTCCGCACTGGGACCTCCTGTGAAATGAGATACAGTGCAACAATCACAGTACAGTACTTTAACATAGACAAATACCTCAGGCAGTATAACTTGCTGAAACAAGCAGCTCTGATTTATTTAGGGGATATAACAAGGACAGGGGAAATCAGGTTAATTAGCTTATCACTCTAATAATCTACCTATGGCTCTGTGCACAGGCCTATCCCTATCAGTTACTGTCCCTGGGTACCCAAGCCCTAGTGGCTAGTCCAAACGTGGCAGCTGGTAGGGCCCTTTCACACAGAGAAAGGAGAATTAAACAGTCAGCAGTACAGTAATTCCATTTGGATGTAATGTGGCAATTCAACGAGGCGACCCTGAATTAGTACTCACGACCTCCAAATAAGATAGGGTCCTTCAATGTCAGCAGGGGCTCACTTGAGTACACAAACCTCTTCACACATCCATATAAAGCACTATACCAGGCAGGCTGCATCTGTATCCCGATGTAATTACTGCACAATGCCGGAGAACACACAGCAATTCAGTTCCTGACCAGACGAGTGCAATTTTCATAGTTCTTCAGTCTTCTGGGGTGAGCCTGGTTTCTACTCTTCAGAGATCCTTTGATTCTTCTCACAGGGCAGTTCAGTCCTAACAAGCTGCAGACCGAACTCTGGGCCCTTACACCGTTTTTGACTAAACTGCACACTGAAAAAGCACAGGGCTCCTTCTTCTTCACTGCCAAAGCTCAACTGAAGCTCCAACCCGACAAAACTGGGCACTTCCTTTGAGTTCCTCCCAGTTCTTGACTGGATTGGCTGTCACTCACAATAGACTGCTGCTGTTGGTCCAAAAGGCACTGAAGTCTAAACTACATCTCCCAAGTCACTGCCCATACAATCCTCCTTGTGGCTGGCTCAGATTATGAGTCAAGTTCTGATTCGTCCAAGGCACCATTTAGAGCTAGCTTACCCTACACTGATTGGTCCAGTTCAGCAGTTCAAAACTAGAATGGGAACTAGCAGACACAGTTCTGACTGCAAAGAAAGCAGGTTAGACAAACTGTAATTTCATTATTACTCTAAATAATTTCTGGCAAACAGTTACATCTTTCAGATAGGTTCCCTTTGCACCCTAGTGACTGCAAAATGAAGTGAATTGGCAGCAGCTCGAGTGGTACTCAGAGAAGAAACACACAGTCCCCCATACAAACTAATTATGTCTGCAAGCAGACAGCTCTTAAAGAGACAGTACCAGAGGTTCTAAAACACTCACTGATAAATGTAAACGCCAAACACCATTCAGGCTTGGAGCATTCAAGCAAGCTCCTGGAAGTCTTTTGGGAACCCCATTTGCAGGGGTTACATATATATTTCATTGCTATGCCATATTCTGAATTTGGTCCTTGTAGATGCCTGTTCATCACTTCTTCCTGTGCAGAAATTCTTTGACATGCTTCAAGAGATACACACGTTCTTTTCCAAATCTGTCCTGACTCACCAGGGGTTCTTAAATGTTCAAAGGAGCTTGGGTTGACTAGAATTCTTGAGATACCGGAGTTAAGTTCTACCAGGTGGGCTTGTCAAAAGCTTGAGCAACAAAGGCAGTAATAGAAACTTATCCAGCTCTTCTAAAATATCTTTCAGAATGAAGAAGGAGAAACTGCAAAGGCCAGAGGACTCACAGCAAGCTTCTAGAATTCAGCAATATTTCTCCTTAAAATGTTTGACAAACTACTGTCAGTGGCTGATGGAACAAATAACACTTCAGACTCAGGCTTTGGACTTGGGATGTGCAGTGACTGCTGTATCTGCGCTGAGAGACACAATTGCACAATTTCGTACTGAAGAGAGATTTCTAGTTCTCTACAGGAAAGCTGAAAATATGGCAGAAAATATGAGACACAGACACCCAAAAATACTCTGGGTCCACAGAGGCAAAGAAGCTACCTCGCACTTGGGAGCACTTTGTTCCAACTTCACGAACTGGAACTGAACAAAGTGCATCAGCATCGCATGAAAAAGAATTGCTGTGCATTTGAGAATCACTGTTTTTACCCTGTGATTGACAAAATGATTGGAGAGATTGACAGAAGGTTTTCCAAGCATAACCAAACACTGATGGTTGCGATCAATGCTCTCAGACCACAGTCTAACACATCCTTGGACCAGGACAAACTGAGGCCACTTGGAGATGTATGACTGTCCAGTTCTGGAAGAGGAACTGGTAGTAGCAAGAAACTTCATTTGTCGGCTGCCAGAAAATGAATGTCACATGATATGACCAATCTTTATAATGTACTTCAGAAATCATATATCCGCGCTGCATAAATCACTACAGATTGCTCTAACAATCCCAGTTACCACATGTGTGTGTAGCGCTCCTTTAGTTCCATGAGTCGCATTAAGACATATCTGAGAAACAAGACAGAAAATGACAGATTGAGTTCACTTGGAATTCTCAACATTCAGACCGAAGAAAGCAGACAACTTGACACTGATGATGTGATTGAGCAATTTGCATCCATGACAAACAGAAAGGTTGAGCTACTTCTCCCAAAATCAACACGATAATAGTAAAACCTGCATGACACTGACATCCAGCAGATCTGCTGGGATAATGGTTGTCTGGCTGTTCTGGTCTCTCATTTGCTCTGGGGTCCTCCTGCATCCTTCCCAGCAGATCTGCTGGGATAATGATATGACTGGCTGTTCTGGTCTCATTTGCTCTGGGGTCCTTCTGCAACCTTCAAGATCTGCTGGGATAATGGTAGTGTGTCTGGCTGTTCTGGTCTCTCATTTGCTCTGGGGTCCTCCTACCTTCCCAGCAGATCTGCTGGGATAATGATTAGCGTCTGGCTGTTCTGGTCTCCTCATTTGCTCTGGGATCCTCCTGCATCCTTCCCAGCAGATCTGCTGGGATAATGATGTGACTGGCTGTTCTGGTCTCTCATTTGCTCTGGGGTCCTTCTGCAAACTTCCCAGCAGATCTGCTGGGATAATGGTTGGTGTGTCTGGCTGTTCTGGTCTCTCATTTGCTCTGGGGTCCTCCTACAACCTTCCCAGCAGATCTGCTGGGATAATGGTCGGTGTGTCTGGCTGTTCTGGTCTCTCATTTGCTCTGGGGTCCTCCTGCATCCTTCCCAGCAGATCTGCTGGGATAATGTTGTGACTGGCTGTTCTGGTCTCTCATTTGCTCTGGGGTCCTTCTGCAACCTTCCCAGCAGATCTGCTGGGATAATGTGTGTGTCTGGCTGTTCTGGTTTCTCATTTGCTCTGGGTCCTCCTGCAACCTTCCCAGCAGATCTGCTGGGATAATGATGTGTCTGGCTGTTCTGGTCTCTCATTTGCTCTGGGGGTCCTCCTGCAACCTTCCCAGCAGATCTGCTGGGATAATGATGTGTCTGGCTGTTCTGGTCTCTCATTTGCTCTGGGGTCCTTCTGCAACCTTCCCAGCAGATCTGCTGGGATAATGGTTGGTGTGTCTGGCTGTTCTGGTCTCTCATTTGCTCTGGGGTCCTTCTGCAACCTTCCCAGCAGATCTGCTGGGATAATGGTTGGTGTGTCTGGCTGTTCTGGTCTCTCATTTGCTCTGGGGTCCTTCTGCAACCTTCCCAGCAGATCTGCTGGGATAATGGTTGGTGTGTCTGGCTGTTCTGGTCTCTCATTTGCTCTGGGGTCCTCCTGCATCCTTCCCAGCAGATCTGCTGGGATAATGATGTCTGGCTGTTCTGGTCTCTCATTTGCTCTGGGGTCCTTCTGCAACCTTCCCAGCAGATCTGCTGGGATAATGGTTGGTGTGTCTGGCTGTTCTGGTCTCTCATTTGCTCTGGGGTCCTCCTACAACCTTCCCAGCAGATCTGCTGGGATAATGGTCGGTGTGTCTGGCTGTTCTGGTCTCTCATTTGCTCTGGGGTCCTCCTGCATCCTTCCCAGCAGATCTGCTGGGATAATGATGTGACTGGCTGTTCTGGTCTCTCATTTGCTCTGGGGTCCTTCTGCAACCTTCCCAGCAGATCTGCTGGGATAATGGTTGGTGTGTCTGGCTGTTCTGGTCTCTCATTTGCTCTGGGATCCTCCTGCAACCTTCCCAGCAGATCTGCTGGGATAATGATGTGTCTGGCTGTTCTGGTCTCTCATTTGCTCTGGGGTCCTCCTGCAACCTTCCCAGCAGATCTGCTGGGATAATGATGTGTCTGGCTGTTCTGTCTCTCATTTGCTCTGGGTCCTTCGCACCTTCCCAGCAGATCTGCTGGGATAATGGTTAGTGTGTCTGGCTGTTCTGGTCTCTCATTTGCTCTGGGGTCCTTCTGCAACCTTCCCAGCAGATCTGCTGGGATAATGGATTAGTGTGTCTGGCTGTTCTGGTCTCTCATTTGCTCTGGGGTCCTTCTGCAACCTTCCCAGCAGATCTGCTGGGATAATGGTTGGTGTGTCTGGCTGTTCTGGTCTCTCATTTGCTCTGGGGTCCTCCTGCATCCTTCCCAGCAGATCTGCTGGGATAATGATGTGTCTGGCTGTTCTGGTCTCTCATTTGCTCTGGGGTCCTTCTGCAACCTTCCCAGCAGATCTGCTGGGATAATGGTTGGTGTGTCTGGCTGTTCTGGTCTCTCATTTGCTCTGGGGTCCTCCTGCAACCTGTCCTTGGTGGACCAGTAACAAAATTTTTCCACATGTACCATATTAAATACATGGCTGATAATTAGGCTTCTCAAACATATTTTCACCACTAATATGCAGAGAAAAGCCACCATTTGAAGGTAAAATTTCAAAATTTCTGGGGGGCATGCCCCGGACCCCCTAACTTTGTTAGGATTTTGACTAAAGGGCATCAGCCCCCACAACTGCATCCTGGTGATGCCCCTGCTGGTTATACAATAAAATCTTCCAAAGCATCAGAACTGCATCAGATTTTTCAGGTGCTCTGCATCATTCCTACCGGTCACCAGTATATCATCCAGGTAACAGTGAACATTTGGAAGACCCATAAAACCTGGTCCATAGCTCGCTGAAATATGGCTGGAGCTGATGCAATGCCAAAGGTGGCGATTATAGCAAAGAGACCCTTTTGGGTGGTTATTGTGAGATATTTCCTTGAGTTTTCATCGACTCTCATTTGTAGATAAGCATGTGACAAATCCAGCTTACTGAAGCGTTGGCCCTGTGCCAGCGATGCAAACAAGTTTTCGATGCGTGGAATCGGATACTGATCCACACACAGAACTGGATTTATGGTTACTTTAAAGTCTCCACATATTCGCACGGAGCCGTCTTTCTTTACCACTGGCACTACTGGCGTTGCCCAGTCACTACACTGTACAGGTGACAAGACTCCAGCTTCGGTTAGGCGAGTTAATTCGGCCTCCACTTTCAATCTGAGTGCATTAGGTACTGGGCGAGGTTGACAAAACTTTGGTTTGTGCTGTGACTTCAAAAACACTCTTGCCTCAATGCCCTTCATTGTACCTAGCTCCCCCTTGAATAAAGGAGTGTGTTTGTGCAACACTGCTTCTAGAGTGTTGTGGTCACCCGTATTAACAGTCCTTATCTCCTGCCAGTTGAGGTGTATTTTCTTCAGCCATTCTCGGCCTAAGAGTGAAGGGTAGTTACCTTTAACCACGGACAAAGGCAGTAGTGCCGTTTGCCCATTTATTTTTACCTGCACCTTGATGACACCTTCAGGTGAAATTGCCTCGCCAGTGTATGTCCTCAGTACAACGTCGGTCGTTTGCAGGGGTAGATGTCTTAACATAGTTTCATACTTGTCTGTAGAAATCAATGAACTGCAGCCCCTGTGTCTAATTCCATTTCCAGCGGTTTCCCTTCAATTTCAGGTGTTACACAGATGGTTGCCGTTTCCCCTTTAAGAGTCATCACGTGCAATGCTAATTCAGTATCAGTATCATCACTGCACATTCCCTGTGTTTCCACATGATGTACTTCTCTCTTTCTACATTTCGCAAATTGCTTCCCTTTGCTTCCATTGATTTCCCCTCCTTTCTTTTTCCCTCTGCACACTGGCCCAGTGTGGCCTTTCTTCCCACAGTTATGACATGTCTGTTCTTTAAACCAGCAGTCCTTATCACTGTGATTAGCCTTGCCACAATGACCACATTTATTAGGCTTCCTGGGAGAAGAGAAGGATAAAGCATTTACTTTCAGGGAATCATTTAGGTGCTGAGCCTCCCATGCAGCTGTTTCCATCGATACAGCGATCTCTATCGCTTTCTTGTATGTCAGTCCCGCCTCCGTTAAGAGACGCTTCTGTGTTGCTTCACTTTTTAAAACGCACACAAATCTGTCTCGGAGGGCATCATCTAAATGGGTGCCAAACTCGCAATGCTCAGCTAATTTCTTTAGAACAGCCACATACTGCATAACAGACTCACCTCTGCTTGATTTCGTTTGTGAAAGCGAAATCTTTCAACAATCACCAGAAGGCTTAGGAGAGAAATGTCTGTAAGACCTCCACAATACTGGCAAAAGTTTTCTCCCCGGGCTTTTCTGGAGCTATAAGACTTCTCAGCAAACTGTACGTTGTGCTGTCCATGACACTCAGTAACACAGCCACTTGTTTTTCATCACTTACATCATTTGCTGTTACAAAATGTCCAAATCTCTCAATATAAGTTGTCCACTGTTCCACATTTTCATCAAAGGCATCAATATGTCCTATGGTCACGGCCATCTTTATGAGTTTCTCGCAGGTTCACTCGTGGGTCCAAAAGTTACGTCTCAGGAAAAACCCTCACAGCTGTAGTTTGTTCTGGTAAGGTACAGGAGAGTAACTAAACACTGCGTTGCCAATTATGTTATGTTCTAACATTTAATCTGGTCTTGTTCAACAAACTCACACTGCAACAGGAATAGAGCAGCTTTCATTTTTATTCAGGAGCCTCTCTAGTCTCAACAACACTCTCTGTCTGCTCTCTTTCTAGCTTACACATATCGGATTGCTGCCCTCAAGTGGCAGAAGTAACGCAATGCATTACCATTTCAAATACATAACAAACTCCAGGCAGCTCCTGTAGTCCGGCTCCATTTTAGGTCCCACCAGTACTGATTGGTCCAATTCAGCAGTACGGGACAAAGTGGTGGGGATAAACAAAACAGTCCTTGCTGCAAAGAAGGCAGTTTAGACAACCCATATTATCATTCTCACTCTAAATGATTTTCAGCAAATAGTTTCATCTTTCAACAGAGCTCCCTCTCAGATTACGTATGACTGCAATCCAGGCAGCTCTTAAAGAGACAGTACACAAAAGCTATACAGGCACTCTCTGGCAATCACATTTAAACTGCTAAAATGCAGGACACCAGCCTGGCAGTGAGCATTTAGGCAAGCTCGAGGAAGACTTTTTGAGTACCCCATTTGTAGGGGGGGGGGTTACACCTAGTTAGCCCTTTGTGTGCAGAAACACTTTTTTTAACTTACTGATTACTGCAGTATAATAAATTGTATCAGGCTAATTTCACTGACTTGTAAGCTGACATTTCCTGTAACCAGAAATGCCAGACTCCCCTGTTAGCTGACATCAGAGGAGGGCTGCAGCAGTGGGAGATTCAATAGCCTGCAGTGAATGTCAGAGTTTTTATAAACTGTAATCTTCTGTTTGCTGATCTGCTGTTCTCCTGAAGCTAGGTTCGGTCACAGAGGACTGTACTAAGCCCTGTGAGCACAGTTGGACCAGCAAACATCAGATTCTAACTTACAAAATATTTAACTTGATACTGTAGGCTATTGAAGGCTACTGAATCTCCTAGCTCTGCAGTCCTCTTCTGATGTCAACTGCAGGGGATTCTGGGATGTCTGGTTACATGAAATGGCATCTTAGAAGCCAGCAAAATTAGCCTAATACAGTCTAATATGCTGCAGTAAACAGTAAGTAAAAACATATTTTTGTACACAAAGTGCAAACTGGGATCAGCCTCACACTTGGGTGTGAGGTTCTTGTTGCTGACAGTTCCCCTTTAATGGCTCACACCAGTATCTGATCTGACTTGTGTTGCCACTCACTTCAGTGAATCTTTCACCACTTGTATGCTTTCCACCCCACTTCCTGGCTCCTCCACCTCCCTTCCTGGTTCTGACTTTCCACCAGTCATTCCCCAGGAAACCCTTCTTGCCCTATCCTCTCTCAACCTTCCAAATCTAGTTCTGATGGTTTGGACCCTAAACTCCCCACCTGTGAGCTCTAGCCATTGCCTCCCCCTCACTCACTTCTAAACCTCACCTCTACCCTTTGCACTGTTCCTCAGTCTTGGCAGTTTGCCAAGGTTCTCCCCCTTCACAAAGGGTGTGATCCATCTACTGCTAGCAATTTCTGCCCTAACTCCCTCATCCCTTCTCTTGTGAAGTTGCAAGAGAAATTGGTCTACTCACAGACTGCAAAATTCCTCCACTGCTCCAGCTTCCTTTCCCCCTTACAGTCTGCTTTTAGGAAGGATCACTCCACCGTCACTTCCCTACTTAAGGTCTAATTCCATCCTCTCAGGGATGTATCAGGGCAAAGTCACATCGGCTATTTTCATCGACCTTGCCAAGGCTTTTGATTCGGTGCCTCTTTCTCTCCTCCTGGACAAGCTCAACACTACCAGCCTCTTAGTCCCTGCTGTCGACTGGCTCTGATCCTATCTCACGGACCATCAACAATCGGTACAGGTGGGGGGTGCTGTTCAGCAGCCGAACAGGAAGCAGCTATTCACTTCGAGCTCCTGGAAGAGCTCTTTCTATATTATTTAAATATTATTTTTGGCATGGTTATCCTTCTAAATCTGCTTAATCGTGTGAAGAGTGGTGCAGAGTTTATAATGGGCAAGCCAAAGGGAGCTGGTGCAACCTTGGCAGACTTTTTTCAACTGAAAGGAAGACAGCACAAGGGGAGGCCTGTGCCTCAGACTAAAATAGAAACCTCGGGTGATACAGCCGGTGACAAGGTGATGCTAGCCACCGTTAATAATATTCTGAGACATTTAATTCAAACTCTACAGGTCTTAGACACAAAATTTGACTCTCTCCATCCCCAGGTCTCGTCTCTGGAGAGTAAACTTGAAGTGAGAGAACAGGCTATGGGATGTGTGGAGACTGCTAATGTCCTGAATACCAACACTGTTACAAAGCTCGTCAAGGAAAATGGTCTCCTTCGCCAAAGACTCAAGACAGTTGAAAATCAATCTCAAGAAAAAAACATCAGCGTTATTGGTTTGGCAGAAGGAGTCGAAGGAGAGGACAGCTTGGGCTTTGCTCAAATACTGCTACCTACCCTGTTGGGTTATGTGGAGTCTGACCCACCTACTGTATATATGTGGAAAAAGCCTATAGAATTTCTCCAAGATGGGTGGCAGCCATGTCGTCATCCCCAAGAACCTTCTCGATCATCTGCATGGGTTAGGGAGACAGAGACCTGGTTCTCAATGCAGCAAAACAACGCTGACGACTGAGGTGTGGAGAAGATATTTTCCTGTTCCTTGACCTGTAATACAGCACCAGACAGTGCCAAAAGATGTTTGATGGGGTCAAGAGCCGACTCCGACAGCAGAAAATTCAGCATCAGTTATTGCTCCCAGCAAAGTTGCATCTGGTCTGGAAAGGGCAGTCATACCTCTTTAATGACCCTAGAGAGGCTGAGAAGCTTATTGGCAGAACTGAGTGAGATACGATACCAGAAGAAGTAGACGTGGCTAAGTTTGAAGGGGACTGATATACTTTCTTTTCATGAACTGCTTCATGAGTAGCTTGCATTAGGACTGGGCATAAGTATGAGGATCGCTTTATTGTTGCTCTGTAATGGTGGGGGCAGTTTTGTATTCTTTTGTTTTAGGGGAGAAAACTCTCAACAGGGTACTCAGCCTTCATGAAGAGGGCAGTTTCACGCCTCACTGCTTCTGACATGCATCGCCAGTTGAGCATTTTAACCTGAACTGTGTAGAAGATCCTATGCACACTCTGACTCAGTTACTACACCTTACCTGACTGAAGCTAAACCTTTCTTTTAGAGATATATTTGTGTCATTATTGTAATATAATTACTTCTTTAAAGTATGGTTATGAACTGCATTACTTAAACACTAAAAATTATTTTTTTATAGTCCTGATTTCCTGCACATTGGTGCAGATTACTCGTTGTTCCACTTTTTTTTAACTGGTTGCCACTCTTGTATTTACCAGTGGTATATGTGTTCATGCCTTGCTTTACAGTGCAAGTTATTTGCACCTTTTTAGGCAATGCTATTAATTCTTCCAGGGAGCTTTGGGAGATAAATAATGAAGACACATTTTTCTTCCTTTACTATTGGGGATTGTGTAGACCATAGACGCCATATGCCAAACGTTGGAATCTCTTTTATCAATTTTCTTTTACTAAATCCCCACAGATTTCCTGGGCTGCAGTTATTAGCTCTAATGTATTATTGTATAAACATTATTAGGATCTCCCCTCCATGCTGTACCTGTCACGAACCCACTCCTGAGGGCCAAGGCCACTAGGCTCACAGTGCCCACCCCTAAGTGCAATCCATGACAGGGAGGGGGGAAACAGGGAGACCAACCCCGTGTGCAGCTAGAATGCTCACCAAGATTGTGACTGAACACTCACCATGAGATTCCAGGGAAACCCTCTTTACTTCTGGGTAGCGTATAATACTAGTCTTGAGTCTTGTAGCCAGATAAGAACCCTCTCTTGGTTATTACACAAGGAAGGAGATCCGGCATTACAACCTCTTTGGGGTAGCACTGTAACACTGATTTTGCCTTCTCCTACAACGCATACAATAACTTTCGTATTTCCCCTATCTTTATCCAGCCTTTTCCCTGTTATAGACCCTTGATATGGTAGCTATGTATGACACATTGAACTTCCTTTTTCCAGTACACCGGTAGGACACACATTTTGGTACTGCTCAGTATTAAGGCAGTGAAAGGGCCGTAGAAATGACTCAATACTTGTAAGAATCTGTTATTGTCATAAACCCACTCATCAGGTCAGGCCCTCTACTCCCAAAGTGCCAACCTCCACGCGCAGTCTTGTGAACAGTTTAACAGAACAAGGTAACCCTCTTGTCTGTTTTGTGAGTTCGGATCAACCTTTGGTCTCAAGTCTTGGAGGGATTCAAACTGTGAACCTCTTGGTAGTGAACCCAATGCACAGGCTCAGATATATCTGTCTTCGGGGGGCCAGGTATCTTTGCCTATGGACACCTAACCAGGTATACAGAGATGAACCCCTAAAAACTTTAATAAAGACCTCAGATTTAAAACGCTTCTTTTTCCAGTTTGGTACCACCATTCAAGCTATGCCTCATGCCTGCTATAACCATATATACTCTTCTTAAAAGTGAAGGAAAAACAAAGGCAGACCAAGTAAGCTCTAAAAAGAGTTTTTACTAAAAATAGATAACATTATGTCAAACACAAAATACAGAACTGTTATATCACAAGACATACAAATCTTATAAAAGAACAAGGTTTAAACAGTGAAATTCCTACTACAGTACTTAGTCTCTAAATACCTGCTTAAAGTGCTCACAGATGTGTCCTTGTCAGAGTCTAGATAAAAGTGTCTCTGAAGGAAAACAGATTAGTAATTAAAAAGCTGGTTTTCCCCACCTATTTTGCATGAGGTCACCTAACTCCTCCCTCCCTATATATCTAGAAAAACAGGATGTCTTTTCCCAGTATTAAATTCTGCAACCTCAGCATGATTCATGTTCTGCAGATGACATTTCTTTGATCTTAATGATAAGCTTCCCCCTTCTAGGACATGAAAGCATCTTTATGATTTTCACACTAATACATCACAAACTGTTTTTGTTCCTCTGGAACCATCATAAAATGGATATGATCTTCCATCTTAGCAACTACAGCTGTAATAAACTCAGAAAACCAGGAGACCCTTGATTAAGGTCTTCTTTGTAACACATTGTCTCTAAAACCTGTGTGTGTGATCTCACGTGCTGTTTTAGCATTTCCTCATGGTTTTCTTCTTTCAGCTGAAACTTGGGGGTGAGTGAGGTCATTTCAAGAGTGCCAGATTTCTCAGCAGAGACAGTCAGTAATACATTTTATATTTAAAAAAAATGATACAACACTCAGAACTGGCTGTCCACGTCACAGTTATATCAATCATAGCTCTGGTGGGAGTGGGACTTCTATGGAACTTATGGCATTTGTTGTCCTTTCACGTGAGAGGTCTAAGGGACGTTTATCGGAACTTTTCTATCTGGAAAGTGTCAGCAACTCTTTTCATAGTGACTTTATCTCATTTGTTAATTCTGAGTTTTTAATCTCTGCTGCAACTTAAATATTTTTGTGTATTGTTTATTGCTTGGGAATCTTTGAGGGTAGTTTATGGTAAAGATTAGTTTTTTTTTAATGTAGGATAAGGGAGGGAATTTATATTGTCTGTTATTTACTTTAGTGTGGGTTTTGCTATTACTGGGGCACTACTGCTAGTTTCAGGGAGTAGCCATGTGCTGGCAGTTGTCTTCGGTGGATAGGCACTACTATCCCTCTAGGCTTAGGGGCCTGTGCCCTTTTGACTGTCCCCCACTACCCCCAAGGTCTACAAGAGTTGCTGGGCCCTGGAGATAGCTTGAGGGAGTCAGAGGAGTGTGGGTCCTTGGCCGGGAGTGGGAGGAGAGCAGGGTGGATGGATTGGGGTGGTGGGTATGAGGAGGCGTCCTGGGGCAAAATGGTGCCAGGAAAGGGGTCCTCTCTATCTGGTTCCCATACCCAAGGGCTCCACAAATTGTGGGTGAATAGCGCATTCTCCCTCTGCCACTCATCCAACTTGGGCAAGGTTGTGCAATGCCAGGTCGATAAAGAACAAGACAGCAATACTCGCTGATTTTGTTGGAACATCAGACCTGGCTTGCATCACCGAGACCTGGCTGGATGAAAATGGTGGTCCAGTCTTGGAATCAGCAGTTCCAACTGGATACTTGATGATACACCACCCGAGATTGGATTGGAGGGGTGGGGTTGTAGTCATCTGTTTCAAGACGGAACTGGACCTTGTGGAGATACCAGTGGGGGACAGCAGGTCTTTCGAGTGTATCATGGGCACAGGTGTGGGTTGCCAGATACTTCTCATCTACCATCCACCTGGGGATCAGAAAGTATTTCTGCAGGAAGTCACGGACTTCATGGTCGACATGGTCTTGGGAGTCCCCCAGGTGGCTGGTCCTGGGGGACTTCAACACCTGGGTCAACGATGAACTCTCACAGTTTGGACAGGACTTCCTCCAATTGCTAATTTCGCTGGGCTTCACACAGGTTGTTATTGCTGCGACCCATAATCAGGGTCACTCTTTGGATCTGGTGTTCCTCCTGGGGATGGAGGTCTCCAACTTGGTGGTGGAACCGGTCTGATGGTCAGACCATCACACCATAGGGTTGTTTCATGGCTCCCCCCAATAGACCTGACCCTCTGGAGATGGTCCAGTATCGCCCTTTAAGGGGTGCAACCCCTGATGGTCTGATGGCGGTGCTTGACCTATCGAGTAGGCCGAAGGAATGCATGGATCCAGGGGAACTGGTACAGTACTATAGTAGTGCAGTATCAGGGGCCCTGGATTCAATAGCTCCTGTTCGCGTTCGTCCACTCACTCTTCGCCCTCGGTTCCCATGGTTTGATGAGGGCCAGAGGGAGTTGAGATGAGTGGGTCAAAGGTTAGAATGGTGCTGGTGGAAATCTGGCCTCAAGGGATACAAGCTTAGACTGATGGCCCATTTTTCAGACTATCAGTCAGAAATTTCTCGTAAGAAGGCAGAATTCTTGTCCAGAGAGATTTCTGCAGCAAGGAATCGACCAGCTCAGCTCTTCCATACTATGGACAGGTTGTGCAATCCAGCCTGTCTGCAGAATCAGAGAGCCTTTTCACAGTTGAAGTGTGAGGAGTTTCCTCGATTCTTTGCAGATAAGGTTGCTGCCATTAGGTTGGAGATTCGGCCAGCACGTTCTGTTGAGTGTTGCGACTGTCGGTGGGAGAGTACAGGCACCCAGTCTGTCTGGGCTGATTTTGACCTGCCAGCGATCATTGATATCATGAAGATTGTCTGGGGCTTGCGGCCAACTTGCTGTAGTTTGGATCTGGGTCCAACCTGCCTCCTAGTGGAGTGCTTGAATCTCATCAGACTGCTCGTAGCTGAGACTGTCTGGTGTTCACTGGAGAAGGGTGTGTTCCCGGACCCCTTGAAGGAGGCAGTAGTGACACCCTTTTTGAAGAAATCCTCCCTCTACCCAGACTTTCTTGCAAACTACAGGCCAGTCTCTAACCTGCCCTTTTTGGGCAAGGTTATCAAGAAGGTAGTTGCGCTGCAGCTTGAAGACCATCTTACCACCCGCGAGGTCCATGATCCTCTCCAGTCCGGCCTCCGGAAGAGGCATAGTACTGAGATGGCCCTTATTTGGGTGCTAAATGATCTCCTGATGGTGAGAGATCGGAAGAGCCATTTGATCTTGGTTCTCCTCAATCTCTCAGAGGTGTTTGACACTGTGGACCATAGGGTACTATTGATGCTCCTGCAGTTGATCTGCGGACTGTCGGGAACAGTCCTCAGATGGTTTCACTCTTTCCTCACAGGCAGGTCTCAAAGAGTGGTGTCAGGTGTAACCCCTAGGTGGAGCTATCCCAAGGGCTACTACCCCTGCCTGCTTAACTACTAACAGGGTGAGGGGCCTAGGTTCAATGGCAATTGCCTCCACCCAGAGGTCAAGGTTAGCAGTAGTTAAACTAACTTGGTTACAACCCTCTGGGACACTGTAACTCCCCTTTCTTCCCACTAGTGGCCTACACAATGCATCAGGAATATCTTCACAATGTACACTTACCCCAGGACTGGCTCTGCCAACTGGACTCTGGGGACCCCCTGTAAAACAAGATGACACAGTGCAAAAACCACAGTACAATACTTTAACATAAACGAATACCTCAGTCAATGTAACTTTGCTGAAACAAACAGATCTGATTTATTTAAGGAGCTGTAACAAGGACAGGGGTAAATCAGGTTAATTAGGTTAAACACATTAATAATCACAGTACTGTGCACATATTCAGAGTCCCAAATTGTCACTTTCACTGGGTACGCAGGATGGGGGGGGGGGGCTAACCAGGATTGGTGCAACTGGTTGGGGCCCTGTGATGGAAAAACACTGGCACAATACCCAAATTGTAATCCGGAGCCGGTTGGCTCAGTTCGTGAAGAAATAAAAAAAAAAAAAAAAAAATTAGATGACACACTTGCAATTCGATAAACAGATGGCAGGGAGCTACCCTGCTTTGTACTCACAAACTCAGTGCTGGGAACTGGATGGAAGGCAGACTGTCCTGGATTGCCAGGAGGAGCAGACCATGTGGACGAGGTCCTTGTGACTGGACCCCACTGCAGTTTAGAGCAAATGGATGTAGTCTGGATTAAGCTGGGGTTTACTTCCAGCTTCATGCACTCAATTCACTGTACAGGGGATTTGAAACGCGATTCCCCACAAACACTACACACATTTATATGTAAAAGGAAAGTACTATACCAGGCAGGCTGCTTCTCTATCCTGATCGCAATTACTGCACAATACCCAGGAGAACACACAGGAGATTCAATTCCTGACAGACCGAGTGCGATTCAGCAATTTCTCCAGTCTTCTACAGGGTGAGCCTGGTTTCTACTCTTCAGATCTCCTAGATTCTATGCACAGGTCAGATTCAGTCCGAACGGGCGCTTGCACAACCTGCAGACCGAAACTTAGGGCCTTACATGCGATTCCAGCGCTAAAACTACACACCGGAGCAGCACCCAGCTACTTGTCTCTTCACTCCCCAAACAGATCTGACTTTCCAGTAGACAGGGCCGGGCATTTCCTTTGAGTTCCTCCCAGTTCAGTTGGCTGGTTTGGCTGTCACACAATCAGACTCCCCCTGTTGGTGCAAAAAGGTGCCGAAGTCCAAACTACAATTCCCAGAGGCATCTGCCATACAGTCCCATTGTGGCTGGCTCCAGAGGAGAGTCCAAGTTCTGATTCGCCCAGAGCAGGCTCCATTTTAAAAGATCCCCACATTGATTGGTCCAATTCAGCAGTTCAGAACCAACATGAGGGAGCTACTCTGCACTGTCCTTGCTACAAGAAAGCAGGTTAAAACAAACTGCATTTTCATTATTACTCTAACAGGTTACAAGCAAACAATTACATCTTTGAAGAGTGCTCCTTCTGCCCACTTAGCGATGGCAGAAACAGAGCGACTTGGCAGTAGCTCAAGTGGGACTCGAGCAGGGAAACACACAGACCCCCATCCAAATTAATTATGTCTGCAGGCAGACAACTCTTAAAGAGACAGTACCAGAGGCTCTAAAAGCACCCACAGATAAATGGCTTAGATGCCGAACACCATCCAGGCTTGGAGCATTCAAGCAAACTCCTGGAGACTTTTGGAAACCCCCATTTGCAGGGGGGGGGGTTACACAGGGATTTCTTCCTTGGCCCCTCTTCCCCTGTCATGTGGGGTACCGCAGGGCTCTGTTTTGTCTCCATGTTGTTCTCAATGTACATGGTGCCATTGGGAGACATTATAAGAAAGTACGGGCTGAGTTTTCACTGCCATGTAGATGATACTGAGCTGTACATGTCCTTTGTACTTGAGCAAGGTGATGCTATCTCAGTCTTTAACAACTGCCTCACTGAGATTCAGGACTGGATGAGTGCCAGCTGGTTGAATTTAAACCCTGAGATGACTGAGGTGTTGGTAGTGGACCCAGGTCATCGGGTAGAGGGGCTACCTTCTGGTTGCCCATCCGGTATTACACTATGTGGCAACCAGTTGAGAGTCTTTGAATGGGTGCGTAATCTGGGCATTGTGCTTGACCCCAAACTGACACTTAAAGTGCAGGTGTCAGCTGCTGTCAAGACCTCATTTTATCACCTGAGGAACCTCGCCTGGGTGAAACACCTTGTTCCGCCTGAGGACCTTTCCACACTGGTACATGCCTTTGTGTCCTCCTGCCTTGACTATTGCAATGCTCTATACCTAGGGCTTCTGGGGGTGGAGATCCGCTGCCTGCAGCTGGTGCAGAATGCAGCTGCCAGGCTGTTGACTGGCTCATCAAGAGCCAGCCATACTACGCCTGTGCTCCGTGAACTGTACTGGCTGCCAGTGTGGTGGAGAATCACCTTCAAGGTCGAGTTGCTGACCTATAAGGCCCTACACGAACAGGGAATGCGCTATTTGCAAGACCTCCTCTGTCCCTACTGCCCCCACTGCCTGCTTCATTCCACCAACAAGGGATTGCTGGAGGTTCCCATGGTCCATTTGAAGACCTCTGGGGCCACAGCATTTCCATTTGTAGCCCCAATCCTATGGAACTTTCTGCCTCATCAGGTGAGAGAGTGCCTGTCCACTGAGTCTTTTAAATCTTCATTGAAGACATATTTATTCGAGCTAGCATTCCCTGATATGTTTTGAATTTATTATATATTTATAATGGGATGTATTTTATGATCTGAGATTTTAATCTAAATTAGTTTTCAACAATTCATTGTATAGGCACTTTGGTGTTGAAAAGCACTTTTTATAAATAAAGTTTGACTTTGACGTTGACACCCCTTTGGCAATAACAGTTTAGTCCCAGATTATTTATGACCTTCTACAGTCACACACACACACACACACACACACACACACACACACACACAACACACATTATAAGAATTTCTCTGAAGGCAAGGTTTCTTAACAAAACAAATGTTTTTACTAAAATAATTACTAATCCTACGTTTACAACTAAAAGATTTTCAACTTTGGCAAATTTGTCACAGGATAAACAGAAAAGTAAAAAGTGGACCATGCACAAAAAGAAAATGCCTTAAAATTGTTAGCTGAGTGTAACCCTCCTACAAATGAGGGTTCCTGAAAAGTCTTCCTTGAGTTTGCCTAAATGTTCACTGCCAGGCTGGTGTTCTGCGTTTTAGCAGTTTAAATGTATTGCCAGAGAGTGCCTGTACAGCCTCTGTGTACTGTCTCTTTAAGGGTTGCCAGGATTGCAGTCATAATTAATCTTGGTCCTGGACTGCTGAAATGGGCCAATCAATACCTTTCGACACTCTAAAATGGAGCCTGTCCCCAGGGACTTTGTGGGAGCAAAATTCTGTAGGAATTGTAGTTTGGGGCTTTTGACGCCTAAAGGAACCTGGAAGGGGAACCCTTGTTGTGACTGACAGAGGAATCAGCCAACTGAACCTTTTGGATCCTGGAGAAAGTCCCAGACTGCTTGCAGTTTCAGTTCAGATCTGAGTTGGGAAGTGAAGGAGTAACAGTAATCCTGCACAGATTCATGCGGGAGAACTGTGAAAGGGCTGATTTTTGGCCTGCCTGTCTGCCTGCTGTCCCTGACAGGGAAACTGAAGTTTATTCGGACTAAATCCGAATTGTGAGGATAATTTAAGCCACAGAACTGTGACCAGGCTTTAACCTGAAGAAGACCGAAGATTTGCTGAATGCGATCGGTCTGTCAGGATTTCCAGCCACCTTTGAACTCCTGGTTTGTGCAGAGACTCTATAACTGCGACCGAATAGCAATCTGCCTGGTACAGTAGAATTTCTTACATGTAAATGTGCTGTGTGCTGTTAGTGGGTTGTGATTTGGTTCCCCACTGTGTGATGAACTGTGTTCTGTTTGCTGGAGGCTGCATCCAGCTCCCACGGACTGAATCCGTATTCATCTCCATTGGGCCTGGGTTTTGCCGCACTGGCACAGCCAGACTACCTGCTGTACAGAGAAAGCCATCGACGAGAGACCTGCCTGGGGATCAGTCACCTGCTCATGCTTTGAATAGGAACAACGCCTCAGTGATTTGTGTGGGCCCTGCTTCTCCTGGCACTCCAGTTCAACAATTTTCTATCTTGATTTCGTCCTGCCTGTGTCCTGTATTGGGTATCATGAGTAAACATCAAGGTAGCTCTCTGCAACAACAGCTAAATCTAAAGTGTTGTCATCTGATTGTTGTCTTTTCTGTCACAAACTGAGCCCTCTGGCTCCAGATTACAAATAGTGTGTGCTGTGAATGTTGCTTTCTTCCATCACAGGGCCCCAACCAGTTGCAAGTCGGCCCACCCACGGACAACGTTCCTGCCTAGCCCACCGTCTTCCTACCTGGGTACCCAGAGTGTGTGACTGTGTAGGGACTCCAAAGTGCATGCACAACTGTCTGATTGATATAGCCTTTAAGCAAATCAACCTGATTATGCCTCTCCCTTGTTCAAGTCCCTGAGCGGCGTCGACAGACTTCTTTGCAGCTGAACTCTACGGCTGCTGCTGCCACTGAAACCACCCTCTCCTGGCTGCTCTCCTGGTCCCGGATGATGGATCCAACAGCCAAGGACCCATGCTGGGTGGCGCTGACAGATTTCTTTGTAGCCAAACTCTACAGCCGCTGCCACCGCCGAAACCAACCTCTCCTGGTAGCTCTCCTGGTCCCAGACAATGGATCCAACAGCCAGAGACCCGCGCTGAGTGGCGCCAACAGACTTCATTGTGGCTGAACTCTACAGCCACTGCTGCCACTGAAACCAACCTCTCCTGGCCGCTCTCCTGGTCCCGGACGTTGGATCCAACAGCCAGGGACCCGCGCCCAGTGGCCCAGACAGACTTCTTTTCAGCTGAACTCTATGGCTGCTGCTGCCACTGAAACCAACCTCTCCTGGCTGCTCTCCTGGACCTGGACGACGGATCCAACAGCCAGGGATCCACGCTGAGTGGCCCAGATAGACTTCTTTTCGGCTGAACTCTATGGTCGCTGCTGCTGCTGAAACCAACCTCTCCTGGCCGCTCTCCTGGTCCCGGACAATGGATCCAATGGCCAGGGACCCGTGCCGAGTGGCGCTGACAAACTTATTTGCGGCTAAACTCTATGGCCGCTGCTGCCACCAAAACCGACCTCTCCTGGTCATTTTCCTGGTCCCGGATGATGGATCCAACAGCCAGGGACCTGCGCCGAGCGGTGCCGACAGACTTCTTTGTGACTGGACTCTACAGCTGCTGCCGCCGCCGAAACTGACCCCTCCTGGCCGCTCTCCTGGTCCTGGATGACGAATCCAACAGCTAGGGGACCCACGTCGAGCGATGCCGACAGACTTCTTTGCGGCTGAACTCTACAGTCGCTGCCGCCGCCAAAACCAACCTCTCCTGGCCGCTCTCCTGGTCCCAGACGATGGATCCAACAGCCAGGAACCCGCACCGAGTGGCGCTGACAGACTTCTTTGTGGCTGAACTCTACGGCCGCTGCCACCACTGAAACCGACCTCTCCTGGCCGCTCTCCTGGTCCCGGACGCCGGATCCAACAGCCAGGTACTACCGCTCCCACTTGCCTGGAGCTTACTTGAGCTGGTAGCCTCTGATTGGCACGACATTTTGGGAGGCAGAGTCCCACTGGGCGCCTTGCTCCAAAGGCACATTCTGATTGGTGTGCCTTTCCCGATTGACTTTACATTGATTTTTTTGGAGCCCAGTTTTCTGAACCTAGAAGCGTAGCCCTCGGGTTTTTTCAGATTGAACTGCCTGCCTAATTACTATCAGCCTATTACAATCTGGCTTATTTTTAGTGTAAACCTAGTTTTTCTCTGCTAAACTGATTATAATTATTGCTCTTATCCACTTAGTCTACTTTCAGTCTGAATTTTAAAGTAAAATTTTTGCTAGAAAGCTGTATGTTCATACCTGCCTACAGTGATTCTTTCCTCTCCCCTGTACCTTGCCTTACTTTTTCTGAGCCCCTCTGAGAGCTCTGTGCTTTCCTCCCACAGCCCCCCCAGCTCTTTCTTTCTCCATGTAAACTGTCTCTCTCTCTCTCAACTAAGATTTTCCTCCTGTCTGTTACCCTTCCCCCTTCCCTTGCTACCCAGCGCCTTAACATCTTAATCTCCCTCCCACAACCAACTGTCTCAGCTGACCCCACCCTAGCCATCTCCTGAGCTAACCTGCTTTTGTCCTTGTCTTCTCACCCCCACCCCCCGCTGACGATTTCTGCTGCTAGCCACCTGCCCTTGATCCTGCTATCTTATATTTGTATTTGTGCTCTCTTCCTCTTCCCCCAGTGACCCACACCAAGCGGCGCCAACAGATTTCTTTGCAGCTGAACTCTACGGCCGCTGCCACCACCAAAACCGACCTCTCCTGGCCGCTGTCCTGGTCCTGGACGATGGATTCAAGAGCCAGGTACTACCGCTCCCACTTGCCTGGAGCTTACTTGAGCTGGTAGCCTCTGATTGGCGCGCCATTCTTGGAGGCAGAGTTCCATTGGGCGCCTTGCTCCAAAGGCACATTCTGATTGGTGCACCTTTCCCCAATTGACTTTACATTGATTTTCTGGAGCCGAATTTTCTGAACCTAGAATCGTAGCCCTTAGGGTTTTCGTCCCACCCCACCATTCCCTCCCAGGCCTCCTTTAAATACTCCAACGCTCCACCCCTCGGTGACTCTATTGACCCCACTGGTGAACTACATCCCTGCATTACAGATACCTGTGCTAGGAAATCTGATCCCTCCTCTCCTGCTACTATTTCTACAGCTCTACTTAGTCTGGCCTCCTGTGGTTTTCTCCTTCCCTGGCTCCTCTCCTATTTTCCAGCCAGTCCCTAGGTTACCATAATGAATCTACAAATATTACTCATCCTAATACCTGTTACTGCTCTCCTACCTTCATCCCTGCCTTCTGCTCCCTGTGCTCCCTTGGCAACCCCCACTTTCCTGCCTCATGACTTCCTCTTTTCCAACCTTCTCCTGCTGCCCACGCCCCGTCCAGACCCCTCTCCACTACTAATAAACAGGGGCTGGATTCACTTCAGCTACCTATGCTATAAAAATCTATCTCGACTCAACACCTCATGCCCCTTCCTGCAATGGAAACTCTGGTATTTTCTCCTACTAGCCATACTGCTCTCAGGTGATGTTCACTCAAACCCTGGACCTAATACCGTCTCACCCGCTACCCTTGCCAATGCTAAAGGGCTTACTATTGTTCACCATAATATCAGGAGCCTGTTGCACATTTTCACTGAGCTAGAGTCCCAGACTAACCTCTATAAACCTGACATCATCTGCCTCACAGAAACCTGGCTCAAACCCTCTACCCCTGATTCGCTTTGCTCCCTTCCATCCTATAATCTTTTGAGGAATGATCGACCTGCTTCGAAAAGAGGGGACGGTATAGCCATTTACTTTAAGGATCATCTGCATCTCCCTGTAATCTGCTCTTCTCCCCAAACACACTGTGAGGCCATACATGTCCTTCTTTCCCTCCGCTCAAAAAAATTATACAGTGTGTTCCTATAACCCCAAGCGGCTAAAGGGTCTAGATGAGATGCTCGAGCAGACCTTTCTTTCTTTCTGGCAGAAAAGAAGTTCTTATACTTGGCGATTCTAACCTAAACAGGCTAGGAAACTCCCAACCCTCACTACTAACTAGGCTACAAAGTGCTAACATATGCCAGATAATCAATGACCCTACCAGGATTGCACAGCACTCAAACTCCAGTACTCTGCTGGACTGGATAATGACCAGCCACCCTGAAAACATAATTGCCTCGGGCACTCTTGCTGACTCCATTTCTGACCACTTCCCCACCTTTTGTATTTGGGGAAAGACTAGGCCTGCCCTATCTAAACAGCGCTTCATTAAATTCCGGAACTATGCACACCTTGACTCACAGTCCTTCCTACAGGATATCGCCAATATTGATTGGTCCCCCCTCTTTAATTCCAATGATGCTCAGTCCACCCTTAATCTATTTCTGTCCAACTTTTTGATAATACAGAACAAACACTGTCCACTCATAGCAAGGAGGGTGAAAAATAAGCCCACCCACTGGCTGAAATCTGACTTACTTACTAATCTACGTCAAAGGGACAAAAGTTGGCTCCAGTACAAAAGCACTGGGCTACCTACTGACATAAATGTTTATAGGAGTCTGCGTAACTAATGTAAGAAGGAAATCAAAAGGGCAAAAAGCGCCTACTGTAAGGATCTTTTTACCAGCTCTTATGGTGACTCCAAGAAATTCAGGTTCCATATAAAGCTCTTCCTAGGTTCTAACCCTGCCCCTACTCCTACTGACATGTCCTTAAACGGGATCCATTGTAACAATCCCAGAACCATTGCCAACTTTTTCAATACTCAATTCTCTGACCTCTCCAAATACACCACCTCCTTCCCTGCCCAACCAAACCTAACCACCCAGCCTGATGTCTCCGGACTTTCTTCTATTTTAAGTTTGTCACCAACCGTGAAGTACTCAGGATGTTAAACAGTAGATCTGATTTCACTGCAGCTGGATCTGACCATCCTGAACCAAAGCTCCTGAAACTCTCGGCCCCCTTCATTTCTGCGCCTCTAGCCAAGATTTTTAACCTCTTCCTGTGCCAATGTCATGTTCCTGACATCTGGAAGATGGCTAGGGTAACCCCTGTTTTAAAAAAAGGTGATCGTAAAGATCCATCAAACTATAGGCCTATTGCTATCCTGTTGGTTCTCAGCAAATTACTTGGGAAACTTGTTGTCTCCCAAACTACTGACTTTCTCGAAAAACATGACCTTCTCTCCTCTGCCCAGCATGGCGTCCGCAAGGGTCATAGTACAACCACTGCTCTAGTCAAATTTACATCAGACACCCTCACGGCCACGGACTCTGGCTCCTTAACAGGTGCTATTTTTATTGACTTGACCAAAGCTTTTAACCTGATTGATCACATCCTACTCTTAATGACCCTTAGATCTCTTGGTTTTTCCCTGAATGTTGTTATGTGGTTTGGCAGCTACCTATCTGATAGGACTCAAGTAGTTAAATACAATTCCACCCTATCAGAGTTAACCTCTATCAACGTAGGTGTGCCTCAAGGGTCCATCCTTGGTCCCCTGATTTTCTCCATATTTATAAATAATGTCACCTTCAACCTCCAGCGGACCTCCTCCCTACTGTACGCTGATGACATCGTTCTCTACGCTAGTTCTAAAAACATCTCTGACATCAACCAATGTCTCTCCGAGGACTTTACTCTAATTCAGCAATGGCTGGACCACCATAAGCTTGTCCTCAATGTAGCAAAGACCCAAGCCATGTTATTTGGTACAAATGCCAAGCTCAAACACTCCCGACCACATTACATTATCCCCACAGGTAATGGCACCTCTGTAAGTGTGGTAAACTTATTTAAATACCTGGGTATCACCCTTGATCCAGCTCTTAATTTTGACTATCACATCCAGCAGATCTGTAAGTCTGTTAACATGAAACTTGGCATTGCCTACCGCTCAAGCTATATGCTAACACCTTCTGCTAGGATAGCCATAGCTTGTGGTATTCTCCTCCCATCCCTCACCTATGGAGTTACATCCTATACTGCTGCAAGTAAATCTAGTCTTCGGAAGTGGATGTTACCTACAATAACATCTGTCGCTATGCCTCCTCTTTGCACAGGCTCAGACACCACTGCCTCCTTTACTCAAACTCAGATGGCTTTCGCCCTTGCGTCTTGGTCCTTTGCATATGGTTCGCCTATCGCTAACATAATCAGAACCCATATACCTAAGCCCTTGGCAGGACTATTTCTGGCCCAGATATCTAGTTGTGGCCTGCACTCCGTGGTCGACGCACCTATCCTCATCCCTAGGCATCGCTTCTCTAAAGGGGCAAGTGCCTTTGCGTGTCACGCCTCCCAGTTCTGGAACTCTCTCCCTCTAACTGTATGCCTTGCCCCTTCCCATGCCTCTTTCAAGAGACTGCTGCACTGTCACCTAGCTGATTCATGTAACTGCACTTGCTTCCAGCCACCCTAGCCTGTTTATCCCACCCTTACCCTGACCCCTTAAGCCAATTCTTTCCAGTCATATCCCAAAACACTCAGCACTTCTTTTCTCTAGTTACCTGTCTGGCCTACTCAGGTTTCACTTGTAGTGCTCTCTGCTTCTTCTGTATGTATCCTCTCTTTTCTCTACTATCCTCCTATCCCTCACTCCAGTCCTCACGACTACCTCCTCTCTTTATCTATCTATCCTGTATGTCCACTTTTGTGTTTAAGCACAGTTTCTCCCTGCATTATCCTAACTTTATTTGACTCATATCCTGATTATATGACATTTGCAAATGTATCATTTTGTCCCTCTTAGATAATGAATTTTACTCTAAATTGTACTTCGCATGCTACTTGTCATGTATTCCTATCCATGTAAAATTGTTCATTTTTAATGTAATGTCTTGTTGTATAGTTATGTTATTGTTGATGCTCTGCATTTGTCTTCACTGGTCTGTAATCTCCCGGGTCATGCCTGAAAATAGTCATTGCCATGGCTAGTGCACCCTACCCGGTAAACAAAAAATAAATACATAAATCAGATCTAACATTTTTTGCATTTAACCTGACAGTGGTTCCAGTTTGTGCCAAGAGTACTGTACTGTTGTTATATGCTGTGCATAACCATGTTTTACAGGGGGTCCCCAGGGTCGAGCTAGAGGGAGCCAGCCCTGGTGGTAAGCGCAAACAGTGTGGGTAATTGCATAGTGAATAAGGGTCATTGTGAAAGTGATTTTTATACTGTTCAGTTCACTAGAAGGGAAAGAGTGGGGTTACAGTGTCCCGGAGAGCTGTGCCCAGGTTAGCTTGACCACTAACAACCCTGACCTCCGGGTGGAGGCACCTGTTTCAGTACCCAGGCCCCTTAACCTGCTACTAGCCAAGCAGGCAGGGGTAGTAGCCCTTGGGATAGTGTCACCTAGGGGTTACATGAGTTCCACCTTAGATATGAAGATTTCACCGCCAACCTCTCTCCCCTTCCTCCTGCTCCATCCTCCACCCCCTATCTCCCCCCTTCTTACCTAAGACCCTCTTCTTGCTCTTGACACTGACTCCTGCACTACCTGTCTCTCCTCCATCCTCCCTCTCCTTCCCATAACCCTTACCCCCGAGAATGGACCATACTCCTGCTCCTTAATTTTTCCCCTGACAAAGGATTTTCCTCCTGCCTCCACTCTGCCTGTCCTATCCTCCCCCGCCCTCTACTAATGGTCCCTTCCATGCACCTTACTGTCTCTTAAGTATCATGTTGCATTAAACACTGAACTGCATTATTCCTTTTGCTGTGTAACTTGTTATGTATATTGATATTCCTGAATTATAGTTTGTTTATGTAACTCCACGTAACTCAACATTGCACAACTACCCTATGTACATCACCCTGTTTGTTTTCCTAATTGTTGTATCACAATCATTGTGTGTATATTGATATGGAGCCTTTGTAAACGAGTCTATGACTCAAAGGTGTTAATTCCAAAATCTCAATAAATAAATAAATTACAAAGTCCAGAGAATTGCTGGTTTGCAAAATATGTCAGTCTTTCTTTAGCAGCCTTTGGTTCTTAGGCAGGCAGTTGTTCTGCTGTGTTCAGGAGAGACAGTCCAAGCAAAAAATGTATTGTATTGTATTTCAACTGCTTGAATTGCCTGTTTCAAAGCCTGTTATGCTTGTATTGTTTTTCCAAGTTGACATGGAACCTTCATAAAAGAGCCATGGCTCAAAGGTATTGTAATTCTAGAATATCAATAAACAATAAACAAAAATTACCCTTGAGTGTGTGTGCTGAGAGTTTTTATAGGGTTGACCACCCCCAGTCTGTGAACAGAGGTTGGCCCTTCCATTTTAGGCCACCAAGTGTCACTCTTGCGCTTCCCCAAAATCTTATTTTCCTGATAACCTTTGATGTTTCAGTGTCTCACTAATAACACAGTTGATACCAGTGTGTCAAGAATTCACACAGGTATGACAATTTTCACATCAGCCTGTCAAGAAGGACTATTTCCCACGTAACCCCTAGGTGGTGCTATCCCAAGGGCTACTACCCCTGCCTGCTTGGCTAGTAGCAGGTTAAGGGGCCTGAGTTCTGAAACGGGTGCCTCCACCCAGAGGTCAGGGTTGGTAGTGGTCAAGCTAACCTGGGCACAGCCCTCTCAGACACTGTAACCCCCCCTTTCCCCTCTAGTGGCCTGAATACTATACAATAATCACTTTCACAATACCCCTGGTACACTACACAAGTACCCACACTGTTTGCACTTACCACCAGGGCTGGTTTGTCTGGCTCGACCCTGGGGACCCCTTGTAAAACAAGGTTATGCACAGCAAATAGCAATAGTACAGTACTTTGAATAGAAACTGGAACCACAGTCAGATAACCTGCAGAAAAAGTTAGATCTGATTTATTCAGGAGACTTGAAAAAGGGAGGGGCAAAATCAGGTTAATTAGCTTAAAGGTTATATCAGTCAAGCTGTTATGCATGTACTTTGAGTCCCCCCACACAGACCACCTCTGGGTAACCAGGTGGAGAAGAGATGGCCTAGCCAGGACCATTGCCCAGGGTTGCAGCTGGTTGGGGCCCTGTGATGGAAAACACAACATGCATAGTACATAATATTTGTAATCCGGAGCCAGAGGGCTCAGTTCGTAAAGGAAATGAAACAACAAGACAATCAGATGACACACTCAGATTAAGCTGTTGTTGCAGGGAGCTACTCTGGTATTTACTCATGATACCCAAGACTGGACACAGGCTGGACGAAAATCGAGACTGCAGGTGGTTGATCTGGAATGCCAGGAGAAGCAGGGCCCACACGAGTCGCAGAGGCATCGTTCCTGTTCAAGCGTGGAGCAGGGGTCTGATCCCTAGGCAGGTCTCTCGTCGATGGCCTCTCTGTGCAGTGGGTAGTCTGGCTGAGACACTCTGGTAAGGCCCAGACCGCATGGAGACAAATTCGGATGCAGTCCATTTTGGGCAGGATACAGCTTCCAGCAAGCAGAACACAGTTCACACAGTGGGGAGCTAACTCACAACCCACTAGCAGCTCATGGCACATTTACATGTAGGGGAATTCTACTGTACCAGGCAAAGGGCTCCCCGGTCACAATCGCAAAGTCTCTGCACACACCAGGAGCTTAGGGGTAGCTGGAACTCCTGACAGGCTGATCAAATTCAGCAAAATCTTCAGACTTCTTCAGGTTGAGCCTGGCCCACTTCAGTAGCTTACTTTAGTTACACAAACTTGGATTTAGTCCACAATAATTCTCTTCTCTCCCTCTCAGGAGCAGCAGGCAGACATGTAAGCCAAAAACTCAGCCCTTTCACAGTTTTCCCATGTGAATCCACTCAGAATTGCTGCCCAAAATACACCTGAGCTCTTCTCATTTCACTTCCTAGCTCAGAACTAACTGAAAACTACAAGCAGCCTGGGACTTCCTCAAGATCCAAAAGATTTGGTTGTCTGATTTGGTTGTCAGTCAAAGCAAGAGCTCCCCCTTCAGTTGCAAAAAAGGCACAACAAACTCCAAACAAAAGTTCCTACAGATTTTGAATTCAGACAGCTCCTGTAGTCCTGCTACATTTTAGGTCCCACCAGTACTATTTGGTCCAATTTGCAGTCCAGGACCAAGATAGTGGAGAAAAACATAACAGTCCTTGCTACAAAGAAAGCAGGTTAGACAAACTACATTATCATTATCACTCTAAATGATTTTCAGTAAATAGTTACATCTTTCAACAGAGCTCCCTCTCAGATTACTTCAGCTGCAATCAAGCAGCTCTTAAAGAGACAGTACTCAGAGGCTATACAGGCTCTGGTAATCACATTTAAACTGCTAAAACGCAGGACACCAGCCTGGCAGTGGGCATTTAGGCAAGCTCAAGGAAGACTTTTTGTGAACCCCCATTTGTAGGAGGGGTTACAGCCTTCCCTGCCTGGGAAAACTTGGCATCCGCGTCAAGTATGTACCATCATAACACTGAAAATGCAACATATAAAAGACATTTATACCATTAGCATGCTATACAAGTACTGTCTGATTCATCAGTTGGCATAACTTGTCACTTTACTATACATTTCAATGTACTCCACTATATCATTTCCATTCTGACAATACATTACGCATATTTCACACAGGTAAATTGAACATTACTATACAGAATCATGTAATAACTTCTTGTACTCTAAACAATCAAGAGGTGGCCCTTCCCTATCAGCTACTTGGGGATGGATGGGGCAGGGGCACCATGGTGAGAGGGCAGAACAAGTAACCTAGAATGGGCCATCAAGCTCAATTTGGGCAGTGAGCTCTGAGAGACATAAACACCTTTGTAGACTACATTGAAAGGCAAATCCACTGGCCTCCCGGGGGAATCATAACTGAAGTGCACCACTGGCTTGACAGCTCGGCCAGTCTTTCGGGGGTGAACAACCACAGTTTCTGTACTTTCAGCAATGGTCTTGGAGCTTTCATCACTTGTGAGGGGTGCCTCTGCATGAAGGGGAATGTACAAGCTGGGAGCACTGTCAGCTCCTTGCTCTGTAGTCTCTGTTTCTACAACACTTGGCTCATTTTGAAGACACTCTGGCACTGAAGAAGGGTTGTCAGCACTCACATAGTGTTCCTAAAGTTCTGGCATGTCACCAGAAAGACTCATACGATCAGCCTCTCTCCTTTAGGCAAATCATACAGTTCCATAATACACAAAGACTCAGCATCCTCAGACGTGATACTTTGCACTTCACTTTCAGGGAGCATTGGCTCCAAGGATGATGCCTGGGGGGGGAAGGGTTAGGCAGTCCAGAAGGCCCAGCTTCATCCCCATAATTCAACATAGGATTTCCACAAAACAACTGACTCAGTTCATATGAGGGGGTAATAGGCATTATCACACTCACTGTCATCTGAGTTAGACTGGCAGTCACTGTCATTCTGGGCCTGCTGCGGGGGAAGTGTTAAATTGGCAATCACGGGGGCAGGCTGACTCTTTTTTTTCTTGCAGCAGCATGAGTCACTGGTCCAGGTGAATCAATCTCGGGGTCAGCCTCAATTATAACTTGACCAATAGGTAGCAAGTGGCTACAGTGCATGGTCTTGACAGCTTTGGAGCTATTCTCTGGGCGCACTTTGTACACTGGCAAATCATCCAACTTTCCAACTACGACATGGGGAAGATGGTGCCATTGATCAGCAATTTTGTGTTTACTATGCAATCCTAAATTTCACAACAACTATCAGTTTTCAGGCCTAAGCTTTTGAGCCTTTACTTTTCTATCATGTCTCTCTTTGTTGGCTAGATTTCTTTTGGGGCCATTGTCTGGGCCAGTTGATAGGCATAGTTCAATTGAGCTTTAAGTTTTTGTACATACTGCAGGTAATCTTCGGCTCAGACCCCATCGAGAGAAACCCCAAAACAGACATCAACAGGCAGCCGGGCCTCTCTCCCGAACGTGAGGCAGTAGGGAGAGAACCCGGTAGCATCATTCTTCGTGCAATTGTATGCATGTACCAAGGTGCTAATCTGCTGGCTCCATTCATGCTTATCTTTTGGGTGGAGGGTGCCTAGCATGTCTAGCAGAGTGCGATTAAAGTGTTCTGTTTAAGGATCCCCCTGCGGGTGATAAGGGGTGGTTCTTGACTTTCGCACCCCCCATAGAGAGTGCATTTCTTTGATTAGCTGACTCTCAAAGTCCCTGCCGTGATCAGAGTGAATTCGCTGGGGGGCACCACAGTGGACGAAGAAATTTTCCACTAGCACCTTGGCCACAGTATATGCTTTTTGATCTTTGGTGGGAAAAGCTTGTGCATACCATGTGAAATGGTCCGTAACCACTAACACATTACCAATGTTTCACTGATCAGGCTCTAAACTCAAGAAGTCTATGCAGACTAGTTCCATTGGGGTGCTGGTAGTAATGTTGACAAGGGGCAGCCCACTGAGGCAGGGTTTTCTCTGCAGACAGTGACTACAAGTCCCTACATGGTGCTCAACATCGGCCCCCATCTAGGGCCAGCAGAATCGAGATCATATTAGGTCAAGGGTCCGGTTGATACTGAGATGGCCCATATGATTGTGGAGGGACCTCAGCACCAAATCTTTGAAGACTGTGGGCAGGACCAATTGTTGCTTGTCTATTTGGCCATCTCAATCTACAGTCTCTCCATACAACAAATGATTAAGCAGCTTCAACCTAGGGCCTTCTTTAAACAATAAAGCGGTTCGCAGATCAGAGGAACGCAACTTGGACACATCTTTTCCTGCACAAAGGGCGTCAAGTGTTGGCTGAATCATAGGATCTCGGGATTGAACCCACTGAATGCTGTCATTGTCAAACTGAGGTAGTGCACTAATATCTAGAGCAAAGAAGTGGCAATACGCAGCCGGTATGCAGGTGTCAGAGGGGCCCAAGCAACCTACTAAGCAGTCTGCTGTGTCCGTAGACATCTGTTCATTTCTATCAAACTTTTGCCACAATGCTTGGATGTCAAGTTCAGACAGCCTGACCCAATCACTCTTGGAAATGGGCCTCCGGGATAGGGTATCAGCATCAATATGATTCAGGCCTGGTCTGTATTCGACAGCATAATCATAAGTTGACAATGCAGAAAGCCACCGGTGCCCCATGGCATCTAGCTTAACTGAAGTCTGTACATAGGTCAATGGGTTATTGTCAGTCCTCACCAATATTTCTACCCCATAGAGGTAATCATGAAACTGGTCAACAACGGCCCATTTTAGCGCAAGGAACTCCAACTTGTGCACAGGGTAGTTTCGCTCTGACGGGGTCAAGCTCCTACTGATGAATGCCACTGGTCTCAAACCATCCTCATGGTCTTGATACAGTACAGCTCCTAGACCTTGCAGACTGGTGTCAGTATGCAGCACATAGGGTTTGGTGGGATTAGCATAAGCAAGGATGGGGGCATGGGTGAGCTGGTATATGACTTAGTGGAAAGCTGCTTCACAGTCAGGCATCCAATGGGACCCGAAAAGTTCACCTGGGCAGAAATATGCTTTGTCTGGTTCTTTGACGGACCCTTTTTTGTATTACTGATTGGTAGGAGGGTAACACTGGGTAAGATTCAAGAATGTCCGCATCACTTTGGAACAGTCCTTTATGAACCAGCGGTAGTAGCCACAGAATCCCAGGAAACATTGAAGTTCTTTCAAATTGTGGGGCTAGGGCCAAGTAGTCAAGGCTTCAACTTTACTAGGATCAGTCTCTATCCCTTCTGTAGACACTATGTGCCCCACATACTTCACAGAGGTTTGGAAATACTGGCACTTGTCAATGGACAGCTTGAGGCCGAAATCTTCCAGTCGGTCTAGTACTTTGAACAGTCGACTCTCATGTTCCTTTAGGGAGCTCCCAAACACAATGACATCATCCAAGTACACCAGGCATTCCAGCAAATTCATGTCTCCCACCACTCATTCCATCAGTTGCTGGAAGTTGGCTGGGGCACCCGATATCCCCTGTGGCATTCTCAGGAATTTGTAGAACCCCAAAGGACAGATGAAGGCTGTCTTCTCACAGTCCTCCAGAGCCATCGGAATCTGGTAATATCCACTGCGGAGATGCAACAACGAGAATCATTTGCTCCCAGTCAAACAATCCAGAGCATCTTGTATACGGGGCATGGTGTATTAATCAGGGATGGTTCACCTGTTGAGGGTCCGATAATCCACACACATTCGTACTTTTCCATTCTTCTTACGTACAACCACAATGGGAGAAGCATATGGCCTCCTGGATTCTTGTATCACACAAGCCATGAGCATTTCCTGCAAGTGTCTTCTCACATCGTCTATGTCTGCAGGGGCTAGGCATCAAGACCTCTCTCAAAATGGCTGTTCAATATGCAAGCTATGTAACGCTCCACACCCTGGACACATCCCACGTCCCATTCCTTCAACGAAAACACTTGATCTCTCTCTGGGCAGATTTCTGGCTAATTCTAGTCTTCCATTCAGCTGGCAATGGGGAGTCACCAAAATCAAACAAGTCAGGAGTCACTCTATCTGTCTTTCCAGGAGGCTTGTTGCTGGGCAACACTGCAGTGTCTGCGCAGTGTACCGTAGCTAGGGTGCATCCTCTGTTCACCCGGATCTCCCGATCTGATACATTATGAATCTGGACCATCACTTGTCATGCATAGGCATGAGCACGAGCTGGCAAGATGCTGGGCTTAACCAATAATCCTTCCGGTAATTTTCCATCACCTGGCGCGTCCAATATCAGTATTTTGTTCTTGACAACTTTGCGGAGGCAGACCTCCCCTTGAACGGTACATTGGGCGTTAGGAGCCAGTACCATTGAATCAGGATCCTTCTTCCACACGACCCCTACCGGTTCATCCTGGTCCACTCCCTTGGGGTTCTGTTGCAAATCATAGGCCCTCTTGATCAGAGCAGGAATTACTAGGGCCCTCCCAGTCCGTCACCTTGTTTCTCGCAGCAGAGTTGTGCCAGTCTCCCAAAATATGGGCGTTGGTCCCTCTTAACAGGGAAACCCCATCATACAGTCCAGTAGGGGGACACACTAAGGCCAGTGTCTCAACTTGCTCCTCTACACCAGTTACAGCTGCAGGAAATGACAACCAGACACAGACATATCCTAGGTAGGGATAAGACTTGTCGCTCAGCCCCCACGCATGTAGGCCTTCCAGGGATTGTAAGGACACAGCAGGTAAGTGTTTGTCCTACTAGTCCTTAAATACAATGGTCACTTATGACCCACTGTCCAGCACAGCCCGAGTAGGAATACCATTCACAGCCACAGTAGTCTCCATTGAAGGGCCCACTATTTTGGACCAGTCTGGAGGGACAGCAGCAGGGGCCTGGACAGATAATTTAGCCACATGGGGATTTGAGTTACTACTTCTTGAACCCCCACTGCGGTCATTTTAGGCACTCCTTGACCACTGATTCGTTCTCCAAAGCTCTCCTTGAAGCCTGTATACAACTTTATCTACGTCTTTTGTGGACCGGCATTCTCTCTTCATGTGCCCATCCTTCCCACAATTATGGAAAAATGTTTTCTGGGATTTGGGGTGGTCGAGGCATCACACTGGGAGCTGGGGCTGTGGTACTACCAACTGAAAACCTTGGTACCATCTCTGTCTGTTGTGTGGTGAGCATTTGGAGACATCTCGTCAATTGTCTTACTTTCATAGTCAAGACATCCGAGTTTTGAGCTGCAGTCAGCAGGTGATGCCTGAGTGGACATCCCCCACACCCATAGCAGATGCAGTTGGATAAGGGTCGGTGCCCGTACTTGCAGGAGCAGCCTACATAAAAAGACTGTATTTTGTTTCCCTAAACTCCCTTGGCGGCACACCCTCATTGGTCCCCACTTTGGAAGCGTTTTCCGCTGCCGTGATCACTTGGGCTGCACTCACCATAAAAATACAATCCCCCTCTTCATCTTCAACCTCCTGGAGTTCTTTTATCAAGTCACAATAGTCCGGTATTTGCATGTTGCAGTATGTGCCCCGACCTCACATGGTTTAAGTCACTGGCGGCTACCTCACCTTTTTGGTAAGACTTCTGAAGCACTCTTTCCAGACGAGTAACATATGTAGACAAGCTTTCCCCTTGCCATTGTTTTGTACCTTGAAATTTCCACATCAAGTTCTCCTCTGACTCAATGCTCCCAAAATTGCCTTCGAGGGCAGATAGGTACTTCTGGGCAGATGCATCAGGGTTTGTGGACCTCAGAAATTTAATGGCCTCTAGGGCAGGACCCCTCAAACTTTCTATGATCCTTTTCCATTTCTCAGCCTCCACACACTGCTATTCAGGTACCAAAGAGGCAACACAATCTATCCAGGTCTCTCAATCATCCGCCCTTTGGGGGGTGGGCAGGGTGCCGGAGAAGATTCTCAACCTTCGGTAAGAGTCGTGACTAATGGTAGGTACAGACATAGGAGCCAGCATTGGCACAGGCACAGAAGGAGGGGCAATAATGGGTGCTGGAGTGGGAGGGGGTGTTGGTGGAGGAACACCCCCAGGTGGCAGGAATAGTTTCTTTAAGTCCTCCACAGTTTTCCCTTCCTCCAGCAACAACTTAGCAAATTTCTCCACAAAAGTCTCAGATAGTGGGGTGGGGGCTCATTCTCCCCGGGATCTTTACTGTCTTTAGTTATCACTCTCCAGGCAGTGAGGACTCCTTCGGGGGTGATAGTCCATGGCACTTTGGAACTGTCTTCTGGGTCCTTACACTCTACTAACACTATGAAACTTTGGGTGAGCAGATAAGCCTGTCGACCCACCACCACAGGGTTTTGTAAACTTTCAACCTTGGAAAGTACTCTCTCTGCAGTGTCCTTATTGGTACCCAGGGGAATATCCAGGATAAGTATGGCATTTTGGGGGTTGATCTCCTGCCCAGTATACCACCCCACCAACTGATGTACAGCCACTTCTGTTTGGGTAGTCATTTATTTTTAACAGCAATTCGCAAATTTGGCCACTAGAAGACACAAAATCCCAGCAGTGCCTCCAAGATGTAACCCCTAGATGGCGCTATCCCAAGGGCTACTACCCTGCCTGCTTGGCTAGTAGCAGGTTAAGGGGCCTGAGTTCTGAAATGGGTGCCCCAACCCGGAGGTCAGGGTTGGTAGTGGTCAAGCTAACCTGGGCACAGCCCTCCAGGACACTGTAACCCCCCCCCTTTCCCCTCTAGCGGCCTGAACACTGTACAATAATCACTTTCACAATACCCCTGGTACACCACACAAGTACCCACACTGTTTGCACTTATCACCAGGGCTGGTTCCTCTGGCTTGACCCTGGGGACTCCCTGTACATCAAGGTTATGCACAGCAAATAGCAACAGTACAGTACTTTGAGTACAAACTGGAACCACAGTCAGATTACCTGCAGAAAAAGTTAGATCTGATTTATTCAGGGGATTTGAACAAGGAGGGGCAAAATCAGGTTAATTAGCTTAAAGGTTATATTAATCAAGCTGTTATGCATTGCACTTTGAGTCCCCCCATACAGTCCACCTCTGGGTACCCAGGTGGAGAAGAGATGGGCTAGCCAGGACCGTTGCCCAGGGTTGCAGCTGGTTGGGGCCCTGTGATGGAAAACACAACATGCACAGTACACAATATTTGTAATCCGGAGCCAGAAGGCTCAGTTCAGAAAGGAAATGAAACAACAAGACAATTAGACGACACACTCAGATTAAGCTGTTGTTGCAGGGAGCTACCCTGGTATTTACTCATGATACCCAAGACTGGACACAAGCTGGACGAAAATCGAGACTGCAGGTGGTTGATCTGGAATGCCAGGAGAAGCAGGGCTCACACGAGTTGTAGAGGCGTCGTTCCTGTTCAAGCGTGGAGCAAGGGGCTGATCCCCAGGCAGGTCTCTCATCGATGGCCTCTCTGTGCAGTGGGTAGTCTGGCTGGGCCACACTGGCAAGGCCCAGACCGCATGGAGACAAATTCGGATGCAGTCCATTTTGGGCAAGATACAGCTTCCAGCAAGCAGAACACAGTTCACACAGTGGGGAACTAACTCACAACCCACTAGCAGCTCATAGCACATTTACATGTACGAGAATTCTACTGTACCAGGCAAAGCGCTCCCCGGTCACAATCGAAAAGCCTCTGTACACACCGGGAGCTTAGGGGTAGCTGGAACTCCTGACAGGCCGATCGCATTCAACAAAATCTTCGGACTTCTTCAGGTTGAGCCTGGCCCACTTCAGTAGCTTACTTTAGTCACACAAACTTGGATTTAGTCCACAATAATTCTCTTCTCTCCCTCTCGGGAGCCGCAGGCAGACATCTACGCCAAAAACTCAGCCCTTTCATAGTTTTCCCATACAAATCCACTTAGGATTGCTGCCCAAAATACACTTGAGCTCTTCTCATTTCACTTCCCAGCTCAGAACTAATTGAAAACTGCAAGCAGCCCTGGACTTCCCCGAGATCCAAAAGATTTGGTTGGCTGATTTGGCTGTCAGTCAAAGCAAGAGCTCCTCCTTCAGTTGCAAAAAAAGGCACAAAAAGCTCCAAACTAAAGTTTATACAGATTTTGAATTCAGACAGCTCCTGTAGTCCTGTTACATTTTAGGTCCCACCAGTACTCTTTGATCCAATTTGCAGTCCAGGACCAAGATAGTGGAGACAAACAAAACAGTCCTTGCTACAAAGAAAGCAGGTTAGACAAACTACATTATCATTATCACTCTAAATTATTTTTAGTAAATAGTTACATCTTTTAACAAAGCTCCCGCTCAGATTACTTAAATTGCAATCAGGCAGCTCTTAAAGAGACAGTACTCAGAGACTATACAGGCTCTGGTAATCACATTTAAACTGCTAAAATGCTGGACACCAGCCTGGCAGTGAGCATTTAGGCAAGCTCAAGGAAGACTTCTTGGGAACCCCCATTTGTAGGGGGGTTACACCCCAAACCTGGTTTTCCCAAGTATCCTGCCTTTTTAAGTGCAAAGGTTTATGACAGGTGATGGCTTTTGGCATAGCTCACTTAGTTAACTAAGAAAATGCCCTTTGCTCAGCTATCCCCAAGCCTTTGCCAAATAACTATCAGCTTCCTGGCAAGCAAGCTGGTTCCTCTAGGGTCAGATGAAGGTCACACATTTTAAAAATCCAGTCTCTCTCTACGTCCCCTTGCATTAACACTGTTATTCTTGTGGCATGTTACATACCCAAAATCCCATCAAAAAACTATATATAACAGAATTATATCTGCAAATAATGACTGGCAGTGGCTAGCTTTCCACAGTACCTATTGAGGTAGTGTCATACGATTAGCCTTTGTAAGGGCTAAGATTGTCTGTAAATGGGAATGAGTTATCCACCTGTGCAATCTATTTGTGAGATTGTACTTGCAAAACTTATGACCTTTCCAAAAAAAAAAAAAACACAACTGGTACAGGTAGGAGGTGCACTCTCCCTACCTCTCCCTATCCAGGCCAGGGTCCTACAAGGCTCAATCCTAGGTCCAGTCCTATTCTTGGTCTTCATTAATTACCTCCCCTCTGTCTGTGCTAACTCGTATACTCACATGTATGCAGGTGACACAGTCCTCTACACCTCTGGTCTTCAACTGCTTCTGTGGAAGCCACACTCCAACGTGACTTTCACAATGTTCTTCGCAGGTTCCAAGACAACCAGCTCAGAGTCAACATGAAAAAAAACTGTGTATATGTATGGCCTTTGGTACCAGGCAGAAATTGGCACAGCTCCTCTCCCTGCCTATTTTCTCCATGTTAGATAGAAACATAGAAATCTGTCGTCAGATAAGGGCCTTTGGCCCACCTAGTCTGCCCTAATACCTCCAATAACTGTGCTCTTTTATGCTCTGCCAGCATTAGGTCATCCCCTCCTCCAATTACCAGTAGTCCTCTATGCCTATCCCAAGCATTTTTAAATCCATTTATTGTTTCTGCCTCCACCACATCTGCTGGCAGGCTATTCCACGTGTCCACCACCCTCTCCATAAAGAAGTACTTTCTCATGTTTCCCCTGAATCTCCCTCCTGTCGGTTTCATCTTGTGGCCCCTCGTCCTTCAGCAACTTTTTCTCTGAAGATTTGTATTCTCCTTTACCATAGTTCTCCCTGTGAGGTACTTAAATGTTTCAATCATATTCCCCTCTCCCTCCTCTCCTCTAGGGAGTACACATTCAGTTCATTTAGCCTACTTTCGTAGGGCTTGTGATGTAGTCCCTGCACCATTCTGGTCACCCCCCTCTGATGTGCCTCCATCCTATCAACGTTCCCACGCAGGTGGAGCCTCCAGAACTGGACATAGTACTCAAGATGTAGCTTTACCAAAGTCCTGTACAGTGAAATCTGCTCTTGATTGCCCTGCCTATGCATTGCAGCATTCTGTTAGTCTTTCCTATCACCTTGTCACACTGCCTCCCAGCCTTGAGGTCATCAGAGATGATCACCCCCAAGTCTTTTTCCTGCTTGGAGCATTCTATCTCTTCCCCTGACAGATGATATGATGCTCCTGGGTTTTTGTGCCCCATGTGCATTGTCTTGTACTTTTTTGCACTGAACTTCAGCTGCAAATCCCTTGACCAATCCTCCAGCTTCTTTAGATCCCTCTTCATTCTATCTACTCCCTCTGGTGTGTCCACCCTGTTGCAAAGCTTGGTGTCATCACCGAACAGGCAGATGGCTCCCAGCTTGAAGCTGTCTTAAGCTTGAAGTACCTTGGTGTATGGTTAGATAGCAGGCTTGACTTCTCAGCTCATACAGATGCCATCCATGCCAAACTGTGCCCCAGACTTGGAGCCCTGTGCCACAATTAGGAATGTCTCTCTTTGGTGGTCCGTCAGAAGACAGTAACCAAAAAGGTTCTCCCAGTCTTCCACTATGTGGATGTAATTAATGGGAAAGCCCTGTCCACCTCCTTAGCCAGAATGGACACCCTCTGCAACTCTTTCTGCTGCTTTGCTGCTAGTTCTCCCTCTCACACCCAACACTGCTCCTTTTACTCCTCCTTATCCATCCTCCTCTGTGGGGAACACATTGTCAGCTTCACTGTGCCTCCCTCATCTCTAAATACTGGTTTGGGTCCTTCCCCTCCCATTTATCCCTTATTATCTCTCCCATTCCCTTTTCCTCCTCCTATAACTTGCACTCCAGGACCCGCATACTTTCTCCCTTCCCCACCTATACTCCTCAGCTGGAACATCTGCTTTCTCATACCATTTCCCCTTGCGCTGGAGTCATCTGCTGTCCTCCATCCATCTCTCACCCTCCTTTCCCTCCAATGGACACCAACTATAACTTCTCCCTCCTCCCCCTTGTTCCTGCCTACCCTCTTCCTAAACCCTTCTTTACAGTACCTTTCTCAAATGTACCAATGACTACAGGCTCAGCTTCCCTTCATCTGGGTTCCTATGCACTTTTTAAGATTTACCTTACTTGCACACTTGTTTTGATTCAGCACGCTTTTTACTGGACTTCCTGTTGCAAAGTTTGGCATTACTGTTTGTTATTGCACTAAGACTTATGCATGTTATATCACTGTGTTGTAATTAACATTGTTCAGCCTGGTTTGTGTTTCTTTGTAACTGTGTTTTCCCTTTCCCCGGGTCGCACCTGGAAACAAGCCATGGCTCAGTGTGCCTCTCTTGGTCACTAGTTAACCTACTTCTGCATCAATCTCTGCTCTGTCTGGCCTGACTCTTTCTGGGCTTGCTGTCACTATATCCTTGTCTTCCTGACAGTCTAATCATCCTTGCCTACCCTTCAGGTGAGCTGATTTTCCCAATCAAAGCAAAAAAAAAGGTAAATACAAGGTTTTTATAAATTTTATAAACATCTTATCTATTTTAAGGCATTAGTTCCTGGGTGGCTGAAAAATGCTGATGACCAGGAGCTATTCATGGCTCTTAATTGGCAAAACATAATTTTGGCCCCTAATTTGGTGATGGTTATGTCCTCAGGAGTCAAGCATGCAGATGGAGGGACCTGAGGTTGGGATGGACCAGGGTCCCCTGATCCTGGGTCAGCAGATCCCGGCAGAGGGGGAGAAGGATCAGAGACTCCTCCGCCAGCTGCTGTAGAAGAGGGAACCATATCTGGTGGGGCCAGAATGGAGCTACCAGGATCATGGTGGCCCCATCCATCTGCAGCTTGGTTAGTACCCTCTGAATCAGAGAAAACAGGGGGAAGGTGTAAAGAAACCTCCCGCTCCAGGAGAGGGACAATGCATCTCGCCAGAAAATTCCAGGCCCTGGATCTAGCGAGCAGAAATTGGGCAGTTTTGCGTTGTGTCCCTGTGGTGAGACCTGATGACTGAGATACCCTCGAAGAAGATCTTAGGATTTTTCTGCAAAGACACCCTGTCTCTGTGGAAAACTAAATAAGGAAGCTCACACATCAGAGCCTAAAGCTTGGAAATCCTTCATGCAGAAGTAATAGCAATTAAAAATAACACTTTCCATGACAGAAAGCATAGCGTGCATGTCACAGCTGGCTCAAATGGAGCCAAAGTAAGTTTCTCAAACACAAAATTCAAGTCCCAAGGTGGGACTGGATTGCAGATAGGAGGCTTCAGATGGAGGATGCCTCTCAAGAAAGTACAGGACAGCTCTGACTGTGCCATCGGACAGCCATCAACAGGCACATGAAAGGCTGAAATGGCTGGCAGGTGCACCTTAATAGAGGAGCACTGTAGGCCTGAATCTAAAAGGGACAGCAAGTACTCCAGAATCTGATTCACTGAACAGGTAAAAGGGTCCAAGTGACAGGAAGCAGCCCATAGAGCAAAGCACTTCCACTTCATGGAATAAGTGGCCCCTGTGCGTGGACACCAGGACATCAGCCACATTTTGGGACACCCAAATCTAGCCATGGCTATGTCTTCAGAAGCCATGAATGGAGGTGCAGTGACTTGAGGTTCAGATGGACCAGGATGCCCTGTAACTGCGATAGACAGCCTTTATAGAGGGGCAGGACCACTGGCGCTTCCACCGGCAGCTGCTGCAGCAAGGGGTACTAGATCTGATGAGGCCAGAAGGGGACAATGAAGATCAGAGTGGCCCCTTCCATTAGCACCCTCTGAATCGGAGGAAAGGGAGGAAAGGTGTAGTGGAGCCTTCTTTTCCAAGAGAGGGACAATGCATCTCACCAGAATACTCCAGATCCTGGAGTGAGCGAGCAGAAATGCGGCAGTTTTGCATTGAGTGGGGATGCAAAAAGGTCCAACTCTGGGAAACCCACCTGTCGAACAGGTCTTCTACAACTGAGGTCAGCAGCTCCCACTTAGGGAACCGAGACTGTGAGTGGCTGAGCCTTTCCGCCAGGATGTTTTGGACACCTGGGACATGGACAGACAACAGTTCTAGACCATTTTCTAGAGCCCACTACCAGACTCTCATCACTTCCTGACACAGAGGGAACGAATGGGTCCTCCCTTGTTTCTTGATGTAGTGTACTACACTGATTTTGTCTCTCTGTACCTGCAGATGGCCTAGGGACAGATGGGTCTGGAAAGCTTGTAAAGCATACAGAATGGTTCTCATCTCTATGACGTTGATGTGGAGGGCAGCCTCCACTCTGGAACAAGTCCCCTGAGTCTGATGAGGCCCCAGATGAGGCCCTCTAGCCCAACCCTGAAGCATCTGTGGTGAGAATCTGTTGAGGAGAAGGAATGAGGAAGGGGACCCCTTTCAACAGGTTGCTGGGTTCCATCCACCACAACAACACCATTTTGTCTGGGGAGGAGACCAAGACTTGCTATTTGAGGTTGTTAGTGCGTTGGTCCCACTGGACCCTGAGTGTCCACTGGGGAATCCACATGGCAGCCTGGACAAAGGTACCGTGACAATGGCTGCAGCCATAAGGCCCAAGAACCACAGAAAAGTTCTGGCTGTGACATATCTCTTGTGGTGAAGCAGCTGGGTCTGAGCCATCAGGCAGTCTGCCCTGTCCTGCGGTAAGAACATAAAGCCCTGGGCCATGTCCAGTACTGCCCCAATGTACAGAGGGTGCTGACAAGTGGTCAAGACTGACTTGGGCAGATTGACCATGATCCCCAAGGCATGGAACAACTACCTGGTATGCTCTAGGGTCTGGAGCAGTTGCTCCCTGGACTTTGAGTAACCAGTCATCCAGGTAAGGAAAGACGTACAGCCCTTCCCTCCTGAAGGCCGCTGCTACCACTGCCAAGCATTTGGTAAATACCTGTGGTGCAGAAGATAAGCCAAAGGGCAATGCTTGGAACAAGCAGTGCTCCCCCTGGAACTGTAACCTGAGGTACAGTACTGCTGATGGGGAGCACACACTCTGATATGCAGGTATGCATCCTGCATGTTGAGGGAACATATCCAGTCTCCCTGGTGCAGCAGTGGCAGAAGACCATGTAGGTCACCATCCTGAATTTTTTGTACTGTATGTAGGAATTCAAGTTTCTCAGAGCTAGGATGGGCTGTAAATCCCACTGTGGATTTGGGGACTAGAAAAAAGTGGGAATAGAACCCCCCTTTTCCTCTGAGCCACATGGACAGGTTCTATGGCCCTTTTTTGCAGCAATGTGTGAATTTCCCCCAGCAGCACTAGAATGTGGTCTGGAGGGTAGCATGACTGAAGTGGAAGACGATCTGGAGGTCACTCTAGAAGTTCTAGAGTCTGATAGTGCTCTATAAGCTACAGAATCCAAATATCTGTTGTGAGCTCCCTCCACCTGTCCAGGTGGAGGGAGAAGGACCCTGCCACCACCTCCTGTACTGCTGGAGGGTGGAGGTCTGGCAAAGAATCATGCTGAGGTAGCAACCATAGCCAGGGCCACACCAACACCTCTGTGGGCCTTCCCAGTGGTGGAGGTAGGAGCAGGCAGGGCTGTTGCTGCCTGATGCTTGCCCTGAGGCTTGGTGAGCTGCTTAGGCTTATGGTAGGCTTGATGAAAGGGCACCTTCTGGCCACTTTTCAGCTGGGTGTGATAAAGGGGGTGGACTGACTACAGAGTCCTGCTCGAGGCCTGCAGGTTAGAAAGGATGTCCTGCATATCAGACCTTAAGAGCTTGTTGCCTCTGAAGGGGGCATTTAGGATGGACTATTGTATGTCCATTGCAAACCCAGACACCCCGAGCCAAGAGTGCCTTCTCAGGCAAATGCCAACTGCAGCAGCTCTAGCAGAGAAGTCTGTTACACCATACAGACCTTAAAAGGTGCTTGTGCACGTCTGCCCCAGACTGTAGGGCTTTGAGCAGTTCGTGCCTCTGAAGGCCCTCTGGAATGACCTGGGTAGATGTTTAGACCTTATTTCAGAGGGTATTCTGAAATTTTATCATATGGACAATGTAATTCATCACCCTGATGGTCGGTGTAGCTGAGGCAAAGTCATTTTGCCCATGAGTAGGGATGTAAGTTTGTCATGGCAGTCATACACGTCATTGATTCCATGACGTTTGATCTTTATTTAGGACTTCCATGACTTTCACTAGTGTCATCAGAATGTAGCAATGATGACAGTGCCACAACATTTACTACTGTTTACTAATGATTTCATGAACAAACAATGAGTCATTAAAACCTCGTCCATGACAAACTTACATCCCTACCCACGAGGTCCAGCTTTCTGAACTCCTTATCAGGGGAAAGAGAGCTGAGGTGTTAAGGCCTCTTAGTCCTATCAGGGGAAGCAATTATCACACCCAAATCTGCCTGTGATTGCTCTGCAAAGAAGGCTTCCCTGAGGCAGCCTGGTACAATCTGTCCACCTTTCTGTGCACGGCAGGGATCAAATTTGGCCTGCACCAGGCAGCCATGGTGGCACCCTCAAAGGCCACTATTAGAAGTAGAATAATGAGGGGTGGGGAATCTGGCAATTCTAAATAGTCAGTGAAATTCCTCTGAGTGACATCCTGCTCCTTGCGCCATGCCGTGGAAGTGCTAAACAATTGCCTGGCTGAAATTCAGAACTGGATGGCCTCCAACTGGCTGAGGATAAATCCTGACAAGATGGAGGCCCTGTTGATTGAGCATGGTCGTGGGCATGATGGGAATGCCTCCGGAGTGGCAACAGGATTGGTCCTGAGAACCACTCCATTGATGGCTTCCTCTAGGATGAGAAATCTGAGCATCTTCCTGGATGATAGATTAACACTTGATGCTGAGGTGTTGTCTGTTGTCCAAAGTGGTTTCTACGACTTAAGGAATGTCACCTGGATTAAAGCCCTAGTTCAGCCCAAGGTCTTCCCATCACTAGTACATGCCTTTGTTACATCCAGGCTTAACTATTGTAATGCTCTGTACTTCAGGGTCTGTGGAGGGACCCTTCACTGGCTGCAGCTAGTTTAGAACGCAGCAGCCAGGTCACTGACGGGCCTGTCCAGGTCATGTCATGTGACCCCAGTCCTGCGAGATCTGTACTGGCTGTCTGTCAAGTGGAGGATCATCCTCAAGGTGGGCTTGCACACCTATAAGGCCCTATATGGATCAGGCCCTGGCCACCTGATAACTCTCCTGATCAGGTCCTGGCTACCTAACAGATCTCCTTGCCCCTGCCATTCTAGTCCACTCCTTCCACTCCTCCACCAGGGGCCTCATTACGGTTCAAAGTGCCAGGCTGAAAACTTCCAGCGGTTGAGCTTCTGAAGTGGTGGGCCCGGCCCTCTGGAACTTGCTTCCCAGCTCTGTAAGAGAGAGACCCTGTCAGTGGATGCATTTAAGAGGGGTCTAAAGACTCATCTTTTCAAACAGTCCTTTCTGGACTAACCACTGTGTTTTTAATATATATTTATTATTTATTTATTAATTATTAATAATTGCTTTAGCATTTTAAACCCCTTGTATAACCCTTTAGAGCTTTATTTTTATCATTGCTGTTTAGCCTGTCTGCTTTGATTGTGTAAGGTGCCCAGAGTCTCTGGGATTGGGCACCCATAAATAAATTTTACTTTACCTTACCTTACCTCTCAGCATCAAAACCCATGGTAGTTTGTAACTGCCTCATCACTGAGACATAGAAGGGGTCATCGGGGGCATGGGGTATATTTGGAGAAGTCCTCACCCCTTGAGGAAACTGTGGAAGTAGAGTGGGCGGAACTGGCAGACACTTCTTCCTTATCTTCATCCTCATCCTCCTCAGCCTCCCGAGGGAAGAAATCAGAATGGTACTCTTCCTCATTGCCTGGCTCTGACATTGGCATCGACAGTGTTGAGAATCGAGGATGAGTAGGGCCCAACGCCATCGAAGGTGTTGGCTCAGGAGTAGGCCTAGTACGCCCTGGTGTTGCTGGCCCCGGGGGGGGGGCAAGGTGATGCATAAACTCCTATAAGGAGTATAACACGATCAGAACATTGATAGAAATCAGTGTCAGGACGCCTTGCGGTACCAGTGGTGGAGCTTGGGGTCCCAGCACCGGCAGTATGATCTGCTGTGTCTACGGGAGGGGCTGAGGCCCAGGCATTGAACAGTCGACCAGGGATGTTGTCATGGTGGACTGAGAACCCGATGATGATGTGGTGGCCTGAGGTGACAGTGAGGGAGGTTGAGTCCCTGACTTCAAAGGGGAGGCCAAAGAAAAGGCTCAGGATGTTGCTGGGGGAGGAGGAATCCCCAATAATGATGTACCAGTGCCAGTCAAGATCGAGCCAGTGAAGCTCACTGGCTGGTGGCTGATGGGGAAGAGGATCTGTAACAGCAGGGCCTGAAAGGTCAGTGGGGGTGAGAGGAGGCCCAATGCTGAGAAGCCACAGCCAGCCAACGTTAGACTGGCTGGAGGCACTGCCAGAGCCGACCCTGTGGAAGAGAGGGTGTGGGCGGCAGAAGGGGTCACCACCAAATTAAATGACACGACCCCACTGTGGCAGACGCCTGAAGCGGTGACCGCAAGTGAGCAAGGGAGGATCCCTCCTTGCCCTGATCCTTGTCCCAGTGTTTGTGCTTTCTGGCCAACTTATTACAGGCCTTGGAGGAGTGGGAGCCCAAGGACAGGGAAGGGGAAGCGGAGGACCTTCTGGCCTGGAGCTCCTTCTCCATTTGGGCAACCTTCTGTTTTAGCAGAAAGCTTCCAAGGGCCTTCTGGCAGTGCCACCAGGTAGCCTAGCTGAATCCACGCAGACTTCTCAGGCCTTAACATTGTGGTTTGGGCCTAGGCAGCGGATGCAGGTGCCATGGTTGTTCTTATTGAAAATCTTCTGGCCATACTTGCACCAGCTAAACAGTTTTTCAGGGTCGTTCAGCATAAATGAAAAAATAAAATCACTTTAAAATAAAGTGATTACTTTCATTTTATTTTATTGAAGGGTTAGACCATTGAGAATAGACTCATTTAAAATGGTGACCCATGGCATAACATAAAACAAGGTTACAAAATTACAAAACATACTGAGAACCATAAATATAGTAATTGCACATTACATATAAATACATTTCACAACATGAAGGAATAATAATTTTGACAAGACATCATGTGTGCTAGAACATGGAGAGCCAACCTAGGCACAGCAGGACTTAATCTGAGTAGTTATAGTATCCATAAACCACTGTTTTAAGTATTTTTATAGACGGAGGTTTTACATTTACCAGTCAGAAACCTGAGGGAAGATTGTTCCACAGCTGAGGAATCATGTAACTAAAGAAGTACTTAGATCTTTTAGTTATTGATTTAGGGACAACTAACTCCCTATATACTGCTTTTCGAAGAACTGGGTTTATCTCCCTAAATTAAAATTTTTCTGAAAGGCAGTCTGGTATACCACCCTGAACACTCTTATAAGCAAAAACCATCTTATGTAGTTGCCTCCTATCGAATAGAGGAAGCCAACACAGTTTAGCATACGTCCAGCAATGGTGAGTGTCTCTTAGACACTGAAGGATTAGCCTTGCCAGCCTACTATACAAAACCTCCAACTTCTGCAGTTTAGCCAAACTATAGTCATAAAGAACATCACTGAAATCAAACAGCGGAAGAACCTGTGTCTCAACTATTTTCTTTATCACACTACTCCATAGACAGTTTTTATAGCGGTATAATAACCCCACTCTTACCTATAGCCCCAGTAAGTTTATCCAGATGGGTGCTGCCCATTACCGATGTGTCTACCCTGTAACCTAAATATTTATAATGAGAAACCTGCTCAAGCCTGGCCCCCTCTAAATCCATAATGGTCAGTTCCGAACATTTTTTTAGCTTTGAAACAGATCCCAGTATCATACATGTTGTTTTACTGATGTTCATTTTTAGCTTAGATTTAACAAAAAAGTCCTGAATGTCATCAAAACTGGATTGTAAATTTGTCTCAATCTCTTGCAGAGAGCAGGCAGAAGTATAAATAACCGTATCATCAGCATACAAATGGTATGCCGATCTATTAACTGTATTTCCAAATTTACTTAAATATAACAGAAATAGCAAGAGGCCAAGCACCGAGCCCTGAGAGACCCCACAGACAACATGCACAGGGTCTGAAGTCACACGATTTACAGTCGTAACCTGGTAGCTCCCTCCCAGATAAGGTGCGAACCATTTCAGGGCAGATAAAGACAGTCCAGTGTCCCTCAGCTGTAACAGCAGTATTTGACGGTCTACCATGTCGAAGGCCTTGGAGAGGTCAACAAAGATGGCACCAGTTAAATGGCCTTTTTCCATTGCTTTACTTGATGTCTTCCAAGACCCTCGACACAGAGACCACTGTTCCATGGGACTTATGAAACCCAGACCGGTATTTATCATGTAAATTATTCTGTTACAAATAGTTTGTTAACTGCACTGCCAAGAGCAGCCTATCAAACAATTTGGACACCTGAGACAATAAGGAGATCGGGCAATAGTTTGTTAACTGGTCAGGGCTGCCCCCCCCTTAAAAATGGGGACAACCCTGGCCAGCTTCCAGCCCTCAGGGATAAGCCCCTCTGCAATAGACCAATTAAACAAAAATGTGAGGGAGGCAGTAATTTGTAAAGCTGATAATTTTTGAAGTGATGAAGTCAAGTCATCAAGACCACCACGCCTGTTAGTTTTAAGGCCCAATAGTAAATCTAATACCTCATGTTGCTCTGTCTTCTTAAATGAGAAGGCATGACAGCTTTTACGATAAACTGGGGCCACGTTGATGTCATTAATAAAAGCACTATCGGTATTACCAAAGAAGTTACCTGCATTAGCAGAATAACTGTTGAAGACATCAGCGAGGGACCCCATCCCAAACCCATCCTGTACTGGAATTTCAATATTATGTGTAGAATCTCTAGAATGTCCATTTAGATCTTTAACAATTTTCCAAAAGGCCCTTGGGTCTCCAGCTGATGCATCCAACTTGGTGCTATAATACTTCCTCTTGGCTTCTATTACTGCTGCAATATGAGCATTTCTCTGTTACCTATAACAATCCCAGTCGACTTTGTGATTAGTTGTATGTGCCCGCTCCCACGCCTGTATTTTCTGTCGTTTAAGTTTCCTAAAAGCAGAAGAATACAAAGGGGCGGAACATTTGTAACCCCTAGGTGGCGCTACCCCATGGGCTACTACCCCTGCTTGCTTGGCTAGTAGCAGGTTAAGGGGCCTGTATAATGAAACAGGTGCCTCCACCCAGAGGTCAGGGTTGTTAGTGGTCAAGCTAACCTGGGCACAGCTCTCTGGGACACTGTAACCGCCCCCTCTTTCCCTTCTAGTGGCCTGAACAATATACAATAATTGCTTTCACAATGACCCTTATTCACCAGGCAATTACTCACCCTGTTTGAACTTACCACCAGGGCTGGTTCCTCTAGCTTGACCCTGGGGACCCCCTGTAAAACAAGGTTAAGCACAGCAAATAGCAACAGTACAATACTTTTGGTACAAACTGGACCCACAGTCAGGTTAAATGCAAACAAAGTTGAATCTGATTTATTCAGGGGACTTGAACAAGGGAGGGGCATAATCAGGTTGATTTGCTTAAAAGCTATATTAATCAGACAGTTATGCATGCAGTTCAGAATCTCTACACAGTCACACACTCTGGGTACCCAGGTAGAAAAACGGTGGGCTAGCCAGGAACATTGCAGCTGGTTTTGACCCTGTGATGGAAGAAAGCAACATGCACAACACACACTATTTGTAATCTGGAGCTGGAGGGCTCAGTACGTGAAAGAAAAGGCAACAAGACAATCAGATGACAACACTTTTAGATTTAGCTGTTGTTGCAGGGGCTACTCTGATGTTTACTTATGATACCCAATACTGGACACAGGCAGGACAAAATCGAGACTGCAGGCTGTTGAACTGGAGTGCCTGGAGAAGCAGGGCCCACACGAGTCACGGACGCGTCGTTCCTGTTCAAGGCATTGAGCACAGGGCTGATCCCCAGGCCGGTCTCTCATCGATGACTTTCTCTGCGTAGCAGTTATTCTGGCTGGGCCAGTGTACCAGGGCCCAGGCAAACGGAAATGGATATGGATTCAGTCCGTGGAGCTGAATACAGCCTCCAGCAAGCAAAACACAGTTCAGACCCACAGTGGGGAACCAGATCACAACCCACTATAAGCAAACAGCACATTTACATGTAAGGAAATTCCACTGTACCAGGCAAATGGCTCTCCGGTCGCAATTACAGAGTCTCTGCACAATCCGAGAGTTCAGAGGTGGCTGGAAGTCCTGACAGGCTGATCGCATCCAGCTAATATTCGGTCTTCTTCAGGTTAAAGCCTGGTCACAATTCAGTGGCTCAATTCACTCTCCCAATTCGGATTCAGTCCGAAAAAAAAAAAAAAGAGCATAAGTTCCTTCTCAGAAACAGCAGGCAGGCATGCAGGCCAAACTCAGGCCTTTCCACAGTTCTCCTGCGCGAATCCACTATGGATTGCTGCTCAAGCTATCTCGAGCTGTTACTTCTTCACTTCCCAATCAGATCTAACTGAAACTGCAAGCAGTGTGGGACTTTCCCCAAGATCCAAAAGGTTTGGTTGGCTGATCTGTCTGTCAGTCACAACAAGGGCTCCCCCTCCAGGTTATTTTAGGTGCCAAAAACCCAAAACTACAATTCCTACAAGTTTTGACCCCACCAAGCCCCTGTAGGCAGGCTCCATTTTAGAGTCCAAATGTACTGATTGGCCTATTCTGCAGTCCAGGACTAAGATGATGGAAACAAACAGAACTGTCCAAGTTGCAAAGAAGGCAGGTTAGAACAAACTGCAATATTATTACTACTCTAACAAATGATCAGCAAATAAGTACATCTTCTAACAGAGCTCTCTCTCAGATTAATTATGACTGCAACCCAGGCAGCTCTTAAAGAGACAGTACACAGAGGCTATACAGGCACTCTCTGGCAATACATTTAAACTGCTAAAACATAGAACACCAGCCTGGCAGTGTGCATTTAGACAAGTTCAAGGAAGACTTTTTGGGAACCCCCATTTGTAGGGGGGTTACACATTGCTTAACTTTCTTGGTTTTTAATGGTAAATGATAATCTATAATCCCCAAAAATTCAGTTAAGAAGTAAGTCCAAGCTAATTCAATATCTGGAATAAGATGAAGTCTATCCCAGTATCGACATAAACTGGGATAGACCACCTTATTCCAGATATTGAATTAGCTTGGAATTACTTCTTATTTCTTCACAGAGAGGGTTGTAGATGCATGGAATGGCCTTCCTGAGGAGGTCGTAGAGTCATAAACAGTGGGGGAATTCAAGAATGCATGGGACAGACATAAGGCAATTCTAGTGGGAGGTAGGAGGAAGTAGGCTGTTGGTTAACTAGGATCTGCCGCTTATCCGTTAGGTAGGGAAATGGGCAGACTAGGTGGACCAAACGGTCCTTATCTGCCATCAAATTCTATGTTTCTGTGTTTTAACTGAGGAGTCAGGGAAACGCAGGTGCTATATTCACACAAAATTGGGACAACTGTCGTATGACTGTCCAAAAAATATGGCAAAAGGTGCAAGTGCAGCTTGAGGGGGTAGCTCTGAAAGCTCCCAACAACTAGTGGCCTGTACCCAGGGTGCAGTTCCCACTAATTCCACTGCACACATGCTCCCTGTGTTGGTAAATGGGATGGTAAAATCTATGGTAACTTGTGATTGCAAGGCATGAGGAAGG